>NW_004624771.1:18932940-19025820 GCF_000247695.1 Heterocephalus glaber | reverse complement strand
ACTCCTGCACACCACGAGAGTGACGAGGAAGGGGGAGGAGGGGGGAGGAGGGGAGGGGAGGGGAGAGAGGAAACAAAGATGGCTGCTGGGTTTTTGATCTGAGCAGCTGGAAAAGTACAGTTGTCCTTAACTGAGACGGTGGCTGGAAGGGGAGAAACATGGCGGGGACATCTCTAGTCCTCCTCTCAACTGCCTGTTAGCTAGAGATGCCAGTTAGATATCCAAAAGGTAGCATCCAGTGGGGTACTGGATGAGTGATTCTGGGATTCAGGGAGTGCTTGGGGCTGGAAACACAGATTTGGGAGTCAGTGTACACACAGCATTCGGTGGAGCCCCTAATGTTGTTACTTTTGTAGGTGAAAATGTCCTCACTCCGGCAGCACATATACTTTTGCAGGTGAAAAAAATTGCTCACTGGATTTTTCTTATGGCCCAACCTGATATTTAAATCCATGAGTAAGAAAGATGGCAGGGGGAGGTAGATTAGATGGAGAAGGGGCCGGGGGACTGGGCCCCGAGCTACTGAACCTGCTAGGAATTGGGAAGAGGAAGGTGCAGCATAGGGGTGCCCTGGGATAGAGAGGAAAACCAGCAGCTTGTGGTCTCTGGAAACCCAACAAAGGAAGTGCTCCAAGAAGGGCACAGGAAGTGCTCAATGTGAGCAGTTGGGTAAAGGCACCAGGAGTTGTGGGACACTGGCACAGGGTCTCCCAGTGTACACCCCTGCCTGCAGGCATCATCAGGCCCAGCTGGGCACTTCTTGTCCCCAGCAGTCCTCCTGTGGTGAGATTCAACCTCGTTGCTGTCCTTGGGGAGGGTATTGACTCAGTCACTTACCAGGAAAAGGCTCCTCCTTGGGGGAAATTAGGAGAGTACTGTCTGAATTTCCCCCAGTGATAATATTCACACAAGCACAGTTCCCATGGAGGCAGCCTCTCCAGCTCTTGTTGTGGGTGAAGCATACAGGTCCATTTCTGCCTGGCCTGATACCAACTCCCCATTTCCCGTTGTCGGCCATTTCTCTACCTAGGAGAAGAGCAGTGACAAAAATGAAGTTCATGTGGCTGCAGTGACTGTGGACAACAACATAGGAGACTGTCACTGTAGAAGGAGGAGGCGAGAAGTAGCAGATGGGGAAGCAACGCAGTGGAGAGATGGGTTAAGATTTGGCTGCGTGAGAGAAAGAGATTATAAAAATGGCAGGCGAAGATGTGACATTTCCACATTATGGCCACCATAGTAGTGGCAGTACAAAGGGCATTTCGGTGGAAACAGACTGGGCAAAAAATGAACAGTCTGCTTTCTCTCCAGTGCCTCTTGCCTCTGAGCTTCCTGAGGGAGAAAGGGAGGTTGGGGGGCAGATGAGTCTGCTCCCTCTCTTAGAGAGGGTTCCCCGCCTCTCTGTCTATACAATGGCCTGGCTGGGTATGGGACCCAGAGAGGGAAGGAGGTGCAGAAGGCAGATGACGGAAGCAAACAAAGGTCATGAAGAGTAACACACTAGGAGGAGGATTGTGCAGGGGATGGTGCTCTCGAGAAACATTTAGGAGACGGACCTGTGTCCCCCACTTCCTGTCTTGGAAGCTTTTCCTCACGGCAGTGTCCCTTCTGCTCATGAATGGGCTCAGGGTTTGATCAGAGAGGAGGGCAGGGACAGAATCTGATGGACCAGAAGAGGGCCATTTGGGGCCAGAAGGGCTTGGGGAGAGGTTTAGGGGGTGAGGTTTTCAGGGTCCCCCTGGTCATGACGTAGTAGCTGACTACAAAGCTTAACCATGGCAACTCTCTGAAGTAGTTTCTCCTCTCAAAAGTGATTTGTGGGATTCACATCTCCCAGTATGGGCTGAAGCGTGACTCCAGTCCTCACGTGGGGAGCTATACCTGCCTCTATCCTACTGGGTTATGGAAGCCCTAAGCCTCCACTCTCAAACTTAATCCCCAAGGTGTCAAAATGCACCCAAGGGTGTTTCTGGGTCTTTGCTACCAAAAACTTGGATTTCTGGGTCTAGCTGGGCTCACTGGAAGATGGAGGTGGCCAGGGTGAAGGACATGGTCACTTCACACCTCATTGGGACTTCTGCCCAGGTCTCAGGCAAGGGAGGGCTGGTAGGTCTCACAGGTCACCTTCAGGCACAGTCTGCTTCCTCTCTCCTAACACTTCTCCCTCCTTTCCCTAGGGCGGTTCAGGGCAAGCCTCCGCTAGGCACAGAGTTTCCATCACCCTGACGTCAGACCTGATGCATGCAGCAGTGCAAGTGAATCCTGGAATGCACTTGAATTCAGAGGTGGCCCTAAAGTGGCAGGCAGGTGGAAGGTTACAAGGAAGAAGCTGGGCCTGATGTTCTTGTCCTGTCTGTGCAGTCCGCTGAGGCTTTCCGTGCAGATCACCTCGACTGGAAGCCAGTTCTCAAGAGTCCCCTCCTGGCCTCCAAGCAAGCTCCTGAGAAGCACCCCTGGTGCATCCACCAATTGCCTCCTTTCACTTCCATTAATCAGCGTCTGCTAATTAGAGAACAAACCCCTGTATCTCCCAACAGTTGTCAACACCCACACCCAAGGCAGCTAAATGAGGATAAATGAGTCAGTCTTATTTAAAAATGATTTAAATTTATCAAATGCTATTTATGATTCTTTTATATCCCAATTTCCTATAGATTCAGTGGCTCCAAATGGGAAGGTTTCGAGCTACAGTAATTCAACCCTTGAGTAACATAAGGGTTGACTGTATTTCAATAATATTCACGACCACTACAGGGTAATGCTGATGATTGCTAAGATCACCAGGAACTTTGCATGTGCTAGGCACCAAGATCGCTCCTAATATGCGTTATCTCATTGAATTCTTGCCAAATCTCTCAGAGGTAAATATTATGGCTTTTATTGGCATATAAGGAAACTATGTTTGGAAAGGTTAAGTCACTAACTGAGGTCATACAGGTGTACGTCACAGTTCTCCATAGCCCATCCTAAGTGCTGAGTCCAGTGTTTCTGAGAGTGGCCCTGAACCACCAAATCCAGAAAATCTGGAGACTTTGTTACATTGCAGATTCCTGCCGCCCATCTTCCACCCAGGGAACCAAAATTCCTAGGATGTGGCCCTGGAATCTGCACGTTACACACACTCCCCAAGAAACTCCTACATCCACCAAAGTTTCAGAATCACTGCCACTGGCTTTTGAGATGTTTTAAATGCACAGTATCATTGCAACAGTAACAGTGTTGGAATGGGAGTGTGTGGTTGACCCTGGGGGGCGAACTGGCTTCCTTCCTGTGGAGCAGAGGAAAAACTGGGGGCCAAGCTCTGTGTCTTAGTCTTCACTGAGTTGTGTGATCTAGTTCATCCCTCTGGGCCTCCATTTTTTAATTTATAAACCAGGAGGGCTACTTCTCTTTTTCAGTGCATTGCGAGTGTTGGAGGAATATAGAACAATGTTTTAAAGCTGAAAGTGCCTTACAAATGTATGTTCTGTTAATCATGAGTTGGCCTGGGACTGGACAGTGTGTGGTTCTGGGAACGTTGTAAGGGTACAAAGGAAAGGAGGCAGCTGCGAACCCTCTCAGGGACTGGACATCTCGTCTACCCTCTCTACCCTGTCTACCCTCCCTAGAAGGAGTCTTCCTCCTGCATCTCAAAGGAAGCCATTGCTTTTGAGCCAAATTAGCTCACTGTCTCTGCTGCTGGCCCTCACCCAGCTGCTCCTGTAGGATTGCAGTGGGCTTTCTGTCCCAGTATCCCCATCTATTCAGGCAACAGACCCTACCCTCCCTGATCAGACTCTATTTGCTTCGGCCAGAATGACTGAATATCTTTATGTGCCAAGATTAGTGCTGCTACATTAGTGTTTGGATAAATGTCCCCCAAAGGATTGGTTGCTAACCTGTGGTACCACTGGGAGGTCGTGGGACCTTTAGGAGGTGGGGCCTAGTGGGAGGGAGTGAGGTGACTGGGGACCTGTCCTTCAAGGGGACATGGAAACCCCAGCCCCTTCCTCTCTCTTTCCCTTCCTGGCTTCCAGGAGGTCAAAAGGAAGTTAGGTCGCTGGAGCATGCCCTTGAAGGGGACACTGAGACTTCAGCCCCTTCCTCTGTCTTTCATTTCCTGTTCTCCATGAGGTCATCAGGACGCGCTACCACGGGCCCAGAGCAACAGAGCTCAGTGACCATGCACTGAAACCTCTGCAATCAAGATCCCAAATAAACCTTTCCTCTTTTTAACATATTATTACCTCGGGAAGTTGTTGTAGTCCTAGAAAACTAACACAAGTATTATTTCGTTTAATCCTCGTAACAGTGCCATGAATCAATACTTCAGTCACCCCCATTTTATAGATGAGGGAGCAGATACAGGGAACTCAATTGGCAAGTGGTGGAATTCCAAGACTAACCTTTTTTGTCTTCTGTCTCACTCTCCCAGGAAAGGCTGTATGGGCAGGGCTAGGACCAAGAGTGCACTAAGCTTTGGACCATTCTAAGGCCTCTGATATAGCGTCCATATTTGAAAGTGTGCCTGCCTTTCCCTGATCCTCCACAATGTGGCCTAAGTTATTCAATTAGGAAGGGAAATAATTGGCAGTGGAGAATGCCTCTAGCAGTGGTAATTACCTCCAGTGCCTTGTTGGAATAGTCAAGCTACATTTCAGTTTATGCCGTAAAACCTTAATTATAATATAAACAGCTGCCCTTCAGCCCTGTGGGACAGCGTCCCCTGCCTCGCACCTGTGGCCTGGGAATGGCACTTCCTCTGGAGTGGTCAGGGAGGGCCCGGGGCAGGACGGGGATCTGGGCAGGAGAGCTGAGGCCTGTGGGCAGTGGGCTTCATAGACTGCGCTGTTATGTCCTCCTCTCAGTGCCATTCACACAGAGTCTTCCAGAAGCTAGAGGCCAGCCTGGTGGCTTTCTGCTGGGGGAAGGATGGCAGGGTGTGGTGTGGCTTTGGGGTGACATTTCTGTCCACATGCTCCCCTGCAAAAGAGAACCATCTTTCCTCCCGAACTCGGACTCTATGCCTGGTAGGCTCCTGCTGGGTGCCCACCACATACCAGGCCATGTGCTAGGCCCCACGCAAAAAGTGTTTCCCATGGATGCCACATGGCACGTGAACATCTGAGGCATGAATGGTCCATTTGGCTGCTGAGGAAAAAGTGCCTTTGAAAGTTTATGATGTGGCTTGAGATGCAAATCACACCATGGGAACTTGGGGTTTAGGGAGGGTGACAGAGGTTGTTAGCCATCCGTGTTCAGAGAAGCAGAGGGAGAGAAAGGATTGGTCACCACCAGAGCAGGTACCTGAGAAGGCCCAAGGGGAGGTGACAGGGAGAAGAGGAGAATGGCATTGAGACGGCAAGGGCTGGAGGGACCGGAAACAAGGTTCACAGACCTGTCCAGGACTGGCCTCGGGCCCAGAGGGAAGGAACCAGGAGTCCATATGGGCAGGTGACCATCAGGCAGTCGGGTCTCTCTCCTGATCCTTAGGGGAAGAGGGAAAAATATGAGGCTCTCAGTGCTCTGAAATGGAGTGAACAAACAGTCCCCTAAGGAGCAGAAATAATTATGAGAAATTCTATTTTTTATCATTTCTTCCTTTTCATTTCTGATTTCTGTATGTTTTGTAATGGGCATATGTACATAGGGTGCTCTCCTAATTTACATATGTGTACATGTATATCACACAGTTATCTGATACCCACATACATGCTCGACGTGTTTTACAACTTGGGGTGCTTGATCACAATCATGGAGTCCATTGGGCTGCATACTGATATTCCCACCTGGCTTCTAGTTCAAACAACACTGCTTGAAGAGTCGTGACTCATTTGATGACTTGGAGTCGACCCTAACTCCTCTTGGTGGACAACTGATGAGTTTACATACTCAGTCTTGCAGAAGCAAGGTCAACTGGTGTCTATAGCGTGCATGGTCTTTGGAGTTGGACTTCCTGAATTCAGATTCCTCCTCTACTATCAGCTAGTTGTGTGATGCAGGGTACGTTACCCAGTGTCTTTGTCTGTAGATCAGAACTCTAGTCTGCATCACAGGGCAGGCATGACAACCATGTGAGCTAAGATACGGACAGTGTTTATGGTGGCACTTGGCCCTACTTAACCATTCAGCAAATGTCCACGATGTGGGATTTCCTGATAAAGAAGCAGCTTTGGGGCTATGAAGGAAGAGCTAACATTTCACCTCAGCCCTGCCTGATCCCAAAATCTACGAATGGGGATCCATGCTGGGAAATGGTCTAAGTTTTTAGAGACAAGCAGATGGGTTGGAGAAGGTTCATCTGCTACTGTTTCTAAGAATCCAAGGTTCTAACCTCCTGGCTCCACCCATTCTGCCTGTTTCCCAGCAGGACATGCACACATCTCCCTCTTAGTGGGCAGGTGCCCACCATGTTGACCTCACTGCCCTCACCCCAATGCCCAATGGCCTGTGACTCCATCTCTTCGCTCCTTCAGAGCCCCTGGATCCCTGGGGCTGATTCTGCTCCCAGGAGGGGTGCTCAAGCTTTCTGAGCTGCAGCCAGAGATGAAAGGGTGCTGGTGGAAGGACAATGTTGCCAAGGACTTGGGGGCCAAGGTCACACTTCCTCTGGGCAGTCTGTCTGGTGGGGCGAGGCTGGATTGCAGCTCACATTGCCACCTCTTCCTGCTGCATTTCCTCCACAGTCCTTGGGTACAGCAGCCACTTATTCTAATCCTGTATAAAATCCAAGAGCAGATGTCCTTGCTATAAAGACCTTGAGTCCTCTTGTGAAGTCTTAGCAACTTAATAGCTTCTCTGGTCACACCTGCCCCAGCTCCCACTCTGACTGTAGCTTCTGGAAGCGTTTTAGGCTCATCCTATCTATAAAGACTTCCGAATTCTGAGAGCTAGAGGTAGGAAGACATGCTGATCACCACAGGGAAGTAAGAAACCATCATGATCTAGAATCCTTTGTGCTCCACACCCTCAAAGACCCCCAGGGAGCAACTGTGCCCACTCCCAGGGACTGGCATTGTCACCTCCTGCTGCCAGCACCATCTACTGCTCTGCTTCCCCTGAACATCACACATTAGATTCTTCACACCCTCCCCCAAGAGCACAGCCATTGGGAGATTTCCTAAGGGTTTTTAAAGCTAGAAGTGGTCAGAAACCAACAGTAAGTAAAATTTCCAGAAAAAAAGGGGGGAAAATGTTTCAGTACACTTTAAACAATGCACTTGAAATGCGTTAGGATTCAAATGAAAATCCTTGAGTGGCTTTTTATATTTTTTATTTCATATTAACCTGACTACAACTTTCTCTTCCCCATTCACTTCCTAGAAGCGCTTCTTTAATGAAGAGGGAAGGAAGGAGCCTGTGTTTACTCAGCAGGGGACAAGCTGGGCCAGGTTCTTCTTGGGGGTTCTTTCTTGTGGGCAGTAAGATGGGGCCACCTCTCTGAAGAGAGAGTTGAAATGGCATTTTAAGAAATTTTCAGCCAATAAAAAGTTGCTTAAAGACTTATAAAAGCTTTCTGAGTGTCAGTTTTCTTAACCTCCTAATCTCAGCTGTCCAATTATGGGTTTACAAGCCCTTTGGGGACTGCTGCATTAAGTAAATTAAGAAGAACAGTCACATTCAGTGGGAGTGAAAATACCCAAGGCTGGAAGTAGGAAAAGAGCCACATACTAGATATTTCCTAAAAACCAGTCCCTAAAGTAAAAAGAATAGCTCCCTCCAGACTTGCCCCGTGTATTGTCTTTCATGGGGGTGATCATATTTATAAGCCAATTTTTCTGGGAATAAATCTTTTTATTGCACTCAGCGAACTCCTAGAGGTGTGCCCCATGGGAGCCAGCATCCTAAATGAACTGTCTCAGAAAGGGATCTAGCACCAGCTTTGCTAATTCTGGAATTTCCATCTTCAGAAAAATATCAATAGATCTTTAGGAAACACAGAATACATAGAAACTTTTAGACACCAAATTGAATCCAGACACCTAAAAAATAGTTCAGTTGTTTGACTGTCAAGGACATGGCCAAAAGAGGCAACAGATTCTTGTTGCACAACCCTGAAGCTAAGTAATGGTCCCTCTGACCTGAGATTAACTCAGGCAGTAGCTGGTTTTGTGTCTGCCACATTTGCTTTGATTCATCCAGGAAAGAGGGCATATAATCTTGAAAATACAAAGTTTTCTTCCTTTCTTTTTTTTTATTTCTATGTTCCTTTTTTTCTTCCATTTGTTATGTTCCCACTCTTTTTTCTTTTCTTTTTTTCATTTTTAAAACTGGTCTGCAGGCAAACAAAGGCATCACACAAACGTTAAAATAAAGCTTGAAAAGATTTTTTGTCTTACTTTGGGTTTTCTTTTGAGGGAACTGGAAACCACCTCATCTCAATAATGAAAGTGTTTTTATTACATATTTTTGTTGAGATATAATTATCATACAATAAAACTAATTTACATAATCATTTTGAGTGGTAAATCAAATAAGACTAAATAAAGGAACTCATGTGGGAGTCCTCATACAATGCCCACCTCTGGTCAAATTATAATGTGGCATAGCTGCCATTATCATTTCATTGTTTAAAACCCTCAATGAATCTCATTTCCAACAGCAAAGTTTAAAATTCAAAACTTGACAATTTAAAGCTCTTGATAATTCAGCCACCCCCTTAACTCATGGGTTGCAACCCTCTCTTACACACAAAACTGGGCAGATGAAACTGGGTGAGAGAGAACTTTCAGAATTTCCTTTTGCTGCTCTACTCTTTCTGTCAAGGTTTTTCCTATCCTGCAAGGTCAGAGGCCAACTCTTCCATGAAGTCCTTCTGAGCACACTGGCTAGTTACTAACTTCCTTTTCCAATGATGTGCTGGTCAGCTTTCCCTCACTATAACAAATTACCTGAGATAAACAACTTATAAGGATGAAAGTTTTACTTTGGCTCATGGTTTCAGAGATTTCAGCCCATTGTTGCTTTTGGGCCTGTAGTGAAGCACCACATCATGGTGGGAGAACATGGTAGAGGAAGCTGCTTGCCTCATGGTGACCAGGAAAGTGGGGAGGGGCCTGCGTCCCAATAATTTATTCAAGGACAGCCTCCAATAAACCTAACTTCCTTCCACTAGGTTCCATGTCTTAAAGATTTTGCCATATCCCCAAACACCGTAGACTGAGGACCAAAATTCCAATACATGGGTCTTCTGGGGACACTTCAGATCCAAACTGTAAAAAATGCCCTATTTCATTATACTGTACTTATTTTAAGGTATTTGCCACATTCTGTTTGTATCACTTCTCATGACTAGTTCCCTTCCTTCATGTAATTTTCATAAACATTCATAAAGCTTATATAATATGGGGCAGTGGGGAGAAATTAGGCAGAGGTAGAGAGATGAACAGCAGGCATAGTGTTTGCCCTGGAAAAACTCATGGTTTGGTGGGTTTGGTGGGAACATTGAGGTTGCAGAGACCACCATTTTAATTCTGTGTCTCCAGCAGCATTTAAAATGTCCCAAGCACAGCAGAGAATGGTGCTCAATACAACCAAAGAGCACTAAAAGTGAAAAAGATCAGAGTGTTAAATGTAATCACATCCTTCTAGCAAAAGAGGAAATCAAGGCTTGGACAGATTAAATAGCAACTCCAAGACTACCAGCAACTCCAGTCTTAGAAGTAAAGGGCTGTGAATGACCACAAACCAAGCTCAGACAATCAGGAACAGGGGTTGCTCTTGTGTCTAAAATCCAGGGCTGTCTTTGGTCAGAAGCAGCCCATTTTTGCCTCGGGAAGTAAAGGCCATTTCCTATGAGATGTCAATCTTGGGCCTGAGTAAAACCTGGGCTTGAATTCTAGACCAGACACTGACCAGCTGAGCACCTTGAGATGAGACTTAGCATCTCTGAGCTTCATTATCCTTGTCTGCTAAATAGAAATAGTAATAGTTAAATCACAGGACCATTATGAAGATTTCACTAGTAATGAATTAATCTAATATGTGGAAAAGGGAGCAGACCTTGACCCCTAGTAAGTGTTGGTAGCGATGGTGACAATTGTATTCGTGGTAGTAGATATTGTAATTCAAACATATCTGAAAGCTAGAATTAACTTCCAGCTAATAGTGTTTGTGTCTGAAAGCAGTCATTTGCCGACTCAGTCTCCTGGTGGAGAGTGGGAGGAATCTACATCTTTACTTTCGAGGCTTCCCACTTTCACATCTATCAACCACCTTCTTGTGGCACTTTGGTACATCAGAAAGACATCACATTTCATCACAGCTTTCTGTGTCTTCTTCCTCTTCCATTCAGCCCTGCATCTTCATGTGGGGGACCCACTGAGGTCAACCTGCAGTAAGGAAGAAGAGCAATACTCTTATAATACTAGTGATTTGGACTTCTCTCCCCATCCCACTTAACCTGTGCTTTTTCTCTCTGCTCCCAGTGTCCCCAGGAACTTGTCTCTTCTCGGGCTTACTGGTCACATCTTCCCACTGAGTCCTTGAGTGAGTGGCCCATGTTGCTGTGCTGGTTCAGACACTCTTCTCTCGTGCTTCACACTGAACGCTACACCTCAGTATCCCGCTCCAGGCGGCACTGTGCTGGTTCCATGGTATGTCCATCCTTCAGCAGCCAGGCCATCTGAGGTTTCTCCATCCCAATGGTAAGACATCAAACACGAGGGTAAATTATGGACATGGTGGTGTTCGTGGTGAAAGGAAGAGAGCTGTGATCATATGTTTGTGTCCCTCTCACACTGATACACATAACCCAGCTATCACCTAGGTAACCTAGCAGGGAATATTTCAGAACTGCTCTCAACTCTACTTTACTCAAAGGACATAGAAAGTGAATATAGAAGGGAACAGGCCAAAGGATACACTGGTAATCAGAATTGGCTAAAAAAACTTACTTCTACCGAACATGTTAGAGTGGTAGTGGATCCAGATCCACCTCGCTTTTCCTCTCTGCTTCCTACATCATTGCACCATGATCTCTGATGTACAGATCATTGTCTTGTTATTGAAAAGATTCCCTACTTCTCCTCCGAGTTATCAACAAACATGCAAACAATAAAAAAGGTCATATTTCAATAAGTGTACCTCTGATATTGAAAATCTTGTACTTCTACACAGTTCCTTGAAAATCATTTATTTGGTTAGCTGGAAAATCCAGTTGGTCAGACACCTGCATAATTTAAAGCTGTATGAGTTTGTTGAACACCTACTCTATGGCAGCTCCGGGTTAGACATTCTGGAATAGCACTTCTTAAC
Source organism: Heterocephalus glaber (assembly GCF_000247695.1). Next base: position 19,014,585 of record NW_004624771.1, on the reverse strand, counting down.
CCGGGTCTCTGGAACTCTGGGACAGGCCTAAGAATGAACTTTGGAGGTGGGAACCCTCTGCTTCTGGGCGCACGTTTTTCTATTGCTATGTTCATGTTCCTTTTGCTGCAAGAGAGCCAGCCACTGGTTTCTTCAGCACTCTTGTGAGTGATAAGCAGACTCTGTCAGAATCTTCACTTCTTCCACGGAGAGTGCTTGGCAAAGCACATATTAGTGTGCCAGTGTCGCAGATTTTTAAAAATGGTACCAAATATTAGCTAAATTTCTAACCGGAAATAGGTGAAATTTTGTCTTCCACCAAATAAATGCAAAAGTTGTTCCTTCCATGTTGTTGGTGTTTCACTGTTTGTTTGAGGGGAACTTTGCCACCTCCTGGAATGGTAGAGAATTCATATCGTTCCCCACCCCACACCATGAAAATTCCCTTTCTCATTCCTGCTCAAGCACCTTCAGTTTCCCTGCCTTCTCTTGCATCTGAATGTCCCAGTTCTTCCCCCTGCTCGCTCCCTCTCAGCTCCTCTCCTCCGCCCTTGGCTGCAGACCTGCCCTGTAATTCACAGCAGAGCAGCTGCCCTTGGCTGGGACAACCAGGCTCCTTGGTTTTAGACAGCCCCAGAACAAGGCAGCACTCTGGTCTCTGTGCTCCTCAATAGACCATACAACAAAGGCGCGGTGAAAGAAGGTGTCTTCTAAGAAGTTCACATTACGACCCGTAGTAAAAGAAAATGGTGATATTGTTACAGCCGCCAGTTTCTCCCCATTGTCTTCCTTGTCAAAAACGTGCCCCCTCCAAAGGGATGGGATGCTTTTCAGTACAATTTGAGAATGTTCAGTAACCCAATATTATCTTCATTTCCCTCCTTGTTTCATGTTACTTTCTGATCCTTGAGTTCTCCCAAGTTCACAGCGGTCCGTGACATTACGGTGACTCTCTAACTTCCCCATTATCCCCACCGTCAATGGGAGAACAATAGATTGTGTTATTCTGTATTTCGCTTCCCTGTCACTCAGTGCTTTATCTCCCTTGATACCCCGGTACCAGACACAGAAACCAAAGTAGGTTGTCTTGTCTTCGGCGAATCTTGAATGGCTTTTGTTCAGAGAGGCGTTTTGTATTCGTCAGTCAACTGAGGACTCACCCTGGAGAAGCCCTCAGTCAGCATGCAGCCCCAGCATAACAGGGATTCTTGGTGGTGAACTAGGCATAGAATGGGGACCTCTGAGGGGCTCACCCTTTGGCCCTGTGAGCTCCTGAGAGCGCTGCCAACAGTAACTGGCAAATCTTGCAGATGTGAACATTTCCCGGATGAAAAATTGTGCAAGTCCTGTCTCCATTCTTGACATAAACCTAGTCCCATGGCACATTTATCTTCCCACTCGATCTGCCAGCCGGCTGTGTCAGACAGCTGCAACAGAAGTCCAGAGGTGAGGCGATGGTGATCAAAGCTTAACCTGGTTTCTTCCCCCTCTTCTTTGAGAGACATAAGAGCCTCTCTCCCTCTCCCAAACCTGGTGTCTCTTAAATGCCTCTTGTGGTGCTGAGAGGCAATACAGAGGCAAAGTGAAATGGCATGCTGTTTATGTTTCTGAGGAATAAAATCTTAGCGGATCAATACACTCATATCCAAACAGAAAGCCACTCAAGGATCTAATGGCTGCTAATTTGATGCCATCATTCGATGACTACTAAGTGTCAAATTCAGCCTGGAGGCAGTCAACAGAATCCACAGCAATGCGCAGAGACGGAGGAAAAATAGGAGAATTGGGGGGAAAATAGAAAACATCACTTTTGGTAAGATTGACTCCCTTGGAGTTTCTGAGAAGGGCTAAGTACTCAGGATTCCAAGCCTTACAACAAACTGCTCTCTTATAATTTGAGGGAAGCTCTGTTTCTATGCAGATCTAGATTTCAGTGGCAAGGAGGATCCATTTCAAAGGTAAAGAATATAGATGGACATAAAAGAAAACAATAAGTAGTAAATGAACCCTATATGCATATATATGCAGCTAAATTATAATGGGCAAAAGTGTTTAACTTTTATTTACAGGTAACTACCTACCTACTAGAGGTCAGATATTATACTTGGCATCTCACATGCAAACACAACAAAGTTCAAAAGAAGCTTTCTGTTTCCTCTCTGTTTCCCAAACCATTTATTCATTTACCTTTAATGTACGTTTTCTCAAATACTACTGTCTAGAATATTGCCGTCCAGGGTGGATTCAGGCCAAGTCTACACTCAGCAAAAGAATGTTTAAGAAAGGGTTGTTACAACTTCCTAGTACCCATGGAAACAACACGCATTTAGATGAAGAATGGCAAAGAGGACTCAACTGAGTGTCTTTCAGAGATCCTACTTGCTTCCGGCATGGAGAGGCTTTCTGAGACTTCCTACATTCAGAAGGAAAAAGCAAACATATATATATATATATATATATATATATATATATATATATATATATATAACACACATATCTGAAACAGCAACTTCTGCCCTGGCATGGGATAGAGCTGTGATGGAAAAGCTGATGGATTTCGGACATTCTGAGCTTAGGCCTAAGTGCTCTTGATTCCTGAATCTGTTTAATCTCAGAAGACAGGAAAAGCTGCAAAGGACTACAAAATCATTGACTTTGCTGGGGAATCTAGACAGAATTTCCTGCTAGAGTCTTAGACCTCTCTGGAGAGAAGGCCTCTGCCAAGCTAATGAATAAATAAAAACACAACTCAAGCTCCCTGTTCAAGTCTGTGTGTCCCAGGGATCTGGAGTTCCACACTTGGAATCCCTGCTGAACCTGGGGCTGAACCTACGAAGCAAGTCTGGCCCCAAAGAAAGCAAATAATCAAGCAGGTCATTAGGAAGCCTATAAAAGTGCAGATATGCAGCTCCGCCCTGCCATTAACTTCAAAAGGTGACCAAAAGGCAGAGGTTCTTTGCAGCAAAGGAAAAAGCAATGGAAAAAGTGAAGTCTCAGGACACCCAGGGGCTGCCCAAGAGTTCATTCTACAAAATCTGCCTTTGCCCATGCAAGCCAAGGGACTTCCCCAGGTGCTTGGTTTGCACTCGCAGAAGTCACCTAGGGTTAGACTCGCTGTTGCTGTGGCTGGATCTGTCTCATAGCTGTGGCAGGGGCCGGAGTTGTACAGGGTCTTGCAGGCCCAGAGTTCCAGGGCTTGCCCTTGTCCTGACCTGGAGCAAAACTGTGAAGTGTGCTTCTCTGTTTCCTTCCTTAGGGCCCTTCCCACTCACCTGCCCAGCAACCTAAAATCTCCCAGGGTCTCGTTTGCATAGGGGAGAAGACTCTATTAAATTCCTCACACTCAAGTGTCAATGACCCAAATACTCTCCCCAGCTTCTTTGGAAATTTCATCAGTTGTCCACATACAGAGCAAGACGTAGTGGCAGAATTTCAGGTGGTCTCTCTATGTAGGGACAATGTTTCAGATTCCTGGAAGTCTGCCTTTTCTTTTCCACAGATTATATTTCCTATTCAGTTGAAAATAAAACCATTCCAATCTACAGTAATAGAGTCCAGACCCACAGCTCTAAGTTGATGTCAAATTCTTTGAACTTCTGCGACCAGACTTCATATGGCTTCGCATGGCTAGGCTGGAGCATCTTGGTCCTAGACTATCCCCTGATCATTCCCAATTCTGACCCAACCCCAAATGATTAGGTGTGAAAAAGAATTTGAAATGTCAATAATGGAGAATTAATTTGACTCTGGTAAGGTTTACTCTAAGTACCCATTTAGGAAAATAGTCTGAATCTTTTCATTAATTCTACTTTCCCTCTGTCCACTTTCCTGCCATCAGCTGAAAATAGCATTTCACTAGGCACAGTTTTTCATTTTCACAAGACTTGTGGTCTTTAGCTAAATTTATTTATCTAGCAGAGCCCTGATGTGATGTAATTTTGAGGAAGGACAGCACTGAGTTGGTATAATTATTTATTAATATCTAAAAGCTCCCTTGCTTAATGTGTTCTCAGAGACAAGCTGTTAAATCATTAGGGATGGTAGGGATGGTGTTTTGTGGCTTTTTTTCTGTGCAGCAGCCAATGCTAACTTGAGCTTTGGGGCCTAAAGACCACCTGGCCTGAGTCCCCATTAGTAATAGGGTAATGCTGGTAATAGGTTGATCACCACCTACCAGGTCTTAGCATTAGACCTTTATTTGATAGATGTGATGGTAATAAAAGGAAATGAAGGGAAGTTTCCCTAGCAAACTCTGTGCTAGGCTCTGGGAACTGAGGGAAGGAGAGGAAACTTCTGGAAGCTGGCATCCTCAGCTGAGTCCTGCAGATGTGCTCATTTGTTGTGAGGAAATCAATGGCGGCATGAGAGAAATTCACAAGATAAGAACAGGATCAAGTGATTGCGCTGTGCTTCCAGAGATGAGAACCAAGGTGAGGGGAGTCTTGGCTCCCTTTTGGGAGACTTTTGCTAATAGACAGGTGGTTTTTTTTTTTCCAGTGTGGGCTGTTCTGACAAGATACCATGACCTGGGTGGCTTAACGAAGAGAGATTCTTTTCTCAAACTTCTGGAGAAGGGGGAAACAGCACGGTCTGGTTCTGTAAGAACTTCCTTTCTATCTTGTAGATGTTTACCTTCTTTCTGTGTTTTCACATGGCAGAGAGAAGGTGTTCTGGTGGTTCTTCCTCTTCTTCTAAGGGCATTAATCCCTTTCTCGGGCTCCATGCTCTTGACATCATCTAAGCCTAAAATATCTCCCACAGACCCCAACTCCTAATACTATGACTTGGGGGTTAGGCCTTCAACACATGAATTTGGCGAGAGGTGAGCAGAGATGTTCAGTCCATCAGAACAGAATGACCAAAGAGCAGAAAGAGATGTCCTGCACAAGGGATTCTCCCAGGCTGGTGCTTTTCAGCAAGAGGCAAGAAGATAAGCTATTGCTTTAGGAAAAGAAGTTCTCATGTTGATAAGATGTTGGAGTGATTTGCTTCCTAGTTTCCTTCCTCAGAGAATGTTCACTTAATTATTCTGTGAAGTGACAAGAAAAATGGGAAAATAGGAACCAGGAACTCAAGGTGAGTTACTCATGTAATGACCCCTGCCATGATGATGAGCACAGTCGAGAATGGTGGCCAGGTTGGACCAGTCCGTGGGAGGGATGAGGACCAGCCCTGGGATCTGAACATCACTGCTGTCCCTGGGTCACAGCCTCACTCTGCTGACTGGGGTGGGGGTCATCTGGTCACCTGTGACTGAAGAAGAGAAGAGTCACTAGTCTGGAAATGACACTCTCAGAGTCACATCATGTCTTAGCGGATATTTAAAAATTTTGTATTCTTCGTTGTTGCTTTGAATCTGAGATTCAGAACTTTAGTACCTATGATGATGTGAAGTGATTTCAACTTTTATTAAATTCCTCACTCATTTAGCATCTCATTTTGATTTGGATGAACAATTTCTTTCTAGACCGGTGACATTGGACCTCAGACACGGTAGTTTCATGAAACACATTTTGAAAGCTTTTGTAGTGGTAGAGGAAGCTCAGCCTGGCTCTCACTGCCTGGAGCTCCTCTCCTTCTGGGGTCTGGGGTCCTGGAAGCCCCAACTCCCACTTCTTAGCAAGAAGCTCACGGGAAATGTGGAGACTTCTGCAGAGCTGAATCTCTCTCCTCGCCTGGCTACTCTTCAGTAGAATCGCTGCCCGTTAGCCATTTTATTGACATCTTAATGAAGCCCTATCTGCATGGACTTGTGACACGGACATGCTTATCATATTCTTCCAACAGGTCTGACTGTATCCAAAAGGAAAAGGAAGCCTCATTCTTTAAAGAGATAGACACATACTCACCCATGTGAAGAAAGATTTGACGTTTATCAGTTTGTCTTCCCTTTATCTCATCTTTAAGACATAATTGTGGCTCTCTTTTCATTTCTCTGTAATGTTATAGCTGAAGTCCTTACTAACTGATGACTATTTGTCACATAGGAATTTATGATGATATATATGTTACAAATGAAACATATGCAAATGCATAGGGAAAAAGAGAAAAGGATGAAACCCAGTAGAAATAACTTGCTTTGTAAAGGAAAAGAGCTTGGGACAAGTGCATTGTGCACTTGGGATTTTTGAAGCCTTTACTATGTCTCTTTCCAGCAGGGGCTTTGGAAAGAGAATAGAATTACGTGGAGAGAGACAGAGGCCAGGTAAGTGTGAAATGGCTAAGTCATTGTGTTACCAAAAAAGAAAGTATGTCTAAAAGACAACTACCCCTTAGATTATTTATCTCAAACAGTTTCCAAACAAGCACAGACATGGGGCATGGATGCAAATGACCTGTGTGTTCAGCTTCTGTGGTACTAGGGTCCCCTCAGTGTCATGCTGCAAACCGGGAATTCACAGACAGAAGAGAGAACTTTTGCAAGTGAGAAGGGGATCTAGAGATGAAAGGAAATGGGAGCAGGGGTGGGGAGGAAGAGGGGAAGTAAAAAGAATTAAGATGTGCTATGTACATGTACCAACTCCCCATGTGGAATGTAATCATTATACACTGCAAATATGGATTGATAAAAATTCAAGAAAAAATTTTAAGAAAGGAGTAAAGCTACATTTTTTGCCCATGACAGTGCTATAAACTGTAAAGAAGAATCTGCCAGTCTCCTCTAACATTTCTTAGAAACATAAATAAGCTCTTGAGTGGGCAATCCCAGCTGTGTGCCAGTTGTAGAGGGAGAGGCCCTCGTGGAATTGAGGACAACAGCCAAGGTTCAAGAAAATGCTAAACGAATTGAGCTCAGTTTAACTGCCACCCTTCTTGGCATATTTTTTTATTTATATATTAATTGGTATATTTTAGGTATGCAATACATTTTAAAATCAACTCCTGCTGGAGAAAGAAATCCAATCAACACAGAAAAGGGGTACTAAGAAATCTGATCTATTCTTGCTGCTTTGTGACGCTAAAGATACATGATTTTTAGACTCTACTTGGTGCTAAAGATTCTCCTTCCATCCAAGAGTGCTAACACTAGGGAATGAATTTGATCTCCTTGTTAGAGACAGCCTCTCTGTATCAGGGAAAATGTGAACACTCTTCTCCTGCTTGGCAGATCTGTATCTCCTTTTCCGGGAAGATTTTTATGTTTAAGGGGTATTATTTGACATTTGGTAGGTGTAAATCTTTATAATGGTGATCTAGAAAATGAAGGCATCTTTATAGTATTCATAGCAGTGTAATTATTTCTGTCAGAAGATCTTATAGATGTTTCTTGATTATTTACTTTGGACTTCCCAGCTTGAAAGCAGGATGGACCCCTAGACCTGTGAGATGTTGAACGAAGGGTCTCCATTCCGACCTCTATTTCACACAGTACCCAGGGAGTGAGATGTATCCCACCCTCTGATGACTGGTGCCACCCTTGTGGGTATGCAGGTCACCCTTGCCATCTATATTAAGAAAAACTGGAGACATTTAACCCAGAGGAGAAAGAATTCCTGGGAAAAATGGTTGCTGTCTCCAAATTTGTGGAAAGAATGGTGGAAGAGGACAGATAAGAGAGCTAACTCTTATGGCACAAGTGCAACCTTAAAGGTCTTTTCCAACCTTCTGCATGGTCCTCACAACCTTATGAGGTAGGCATCTTTGATATGGAAACCAAAATTGAAGTCTCAATAATTGTCCAGTTAGTGGTTAAGTGTCAAAGTCAGACTTAACCAAAAATAAAACAAAGCCAAAATATCCTGAAGTCCTTCTGTAACCAATGCAATGGGTTCACTCCTCGGTGAGCGCACAGTAAGTGACCAATACCAGGCAAGAAAAGAGTAAAGCAAGTAAGAAGAGACCTGGAGATAACTCCCGAAGCACAACTCCTGGAAGAAAGAAAGCAAGAGCTTTTATTGGGGAGACTCATACATCAGATGTAAAGGTGAGCACCTTGTCGGGCATGCTCAATTTGAAGTCTTACATCGCATGTTCAAAAACAATGTTGGACAGAATACTCGTGGTGGGGAATCTAATGTTTATTCTGGTCACCTAAGAAGAGTGACTCAGAGTGACTCAGTGACTTTGGCTGGTTCCTTATCAGTTCCACTGGAGGACCTTATGGGAAACCTGAAAACACAACTTGAAATCTTAAAGGAGCGTTTGTTTGTGGTCATGGAAATTGATCCCTGGTTGCTCTACTACTAAGCTACATCTCCAATTCGTTTTATTTTTTATTTTGAGATAAGGTCTCACCAAGTTGCCCAGGCTGGGCTCGAACCTTCCATCTTTATGCCTCAGCTGTAACAGTCATTTAAAGGAAGAGCAGCTCCCCACAGCCTCCTCAAGCGGAGGTGACTGTCCCTAGAAGTTCCTTTGTAGCTACTAACACTTCCACACCTAAGAGCAATCCATACAGTCCCATGAGTGAAGCTTGGGTCAAGAGACAGAAATTCCAAGGCAGTAGATTTCACTCCACTCAATAGTGGAGGGAGAGTGAGTCTGAGCTTCAGAGTGGTCCAGAAATGCAGAAATGGAGGCGGGATGGCGGAGTGTGGGTGCGTTGTCTTTTGGGGGGCTTCTAACTTCACATGGGTCATCATTTCCCAACACAGGTCCTACAGAATCCTGACTGAGGAGTAGCAGAAGGATCAGGAAAAATGAACGGGATGAAGAAATGGGTTCTATGGTTGAATAAGTTCTCCAAATGCTGTTAGAACATGTCATTCCCTGGAGAATTTTTCTGAGACTTTTGCATACTAATGGTGATTTGTGAACCTACACTAAGGGATCTACCGAATGAACTTATCTGACCTTGGCACCTTTCTCCTGGAATATCAGGAACTAATGTTCCAAAGAATGCAGCCAGAAAATATGGTGGTGGAGCTTGCCAAACGCAGGAGGAGAGTGAGGCCAGAGGACCTGCCAACCTTGGGCATTTCTTCTATTCATGTCGTTCACCCATTCATTCACTGGGAAAACAAATCACTGAGAATTTGCCAGGTACCAGTGCCAGAGGGAGATGCTGGGGATACAAGAGAGATAAAGCCTTATCTTCTCTCTCTCCTCCCAAGTCCATCAGCGGCCCACATAGCTCCCGTTCACTGCCACACCTCCCCAGCCTCCTGGGCCTTCTTCCTGTTCTGAAATCTCTCCAGGTGTGCTTGCTCCAGCATCCTCACTGGCTGCTCCTGTCCCCCAGGGGCCTTTTCCACATATCTGCGTGGTTGCCTGAGACTGGTCCTGCAGGATGCGCTCAGGATCACCTTCTCAGGGCCATCCAGCCATGCTCCTCACATGGCATCTCTCATCCCGTGCTAATATTTTTTCCATATAATTATCACCTTCTAGCACTCTGCATGGTTAACTTTATTTTTATTGGTGTCTTGTCTTCCCTGCCAGAAACGAAAGCTGCCTGCGTAAGGGTGTCTTATCCGCAGATCCATCTCAATGATTTAAAACAGCCCCATGGCCACAGTAGGTGCTCAGCAAGTAGTGGTTGAACGAATGAGTGAAACACACAGCTCCTCTCCTCAAAGGTGATTCGATAAACTTCCGAGCAGACAGAACACTCGTGTGATCCATTATTAGAGTTTATTTACATAAATGAAATCTCAAAATAGCCTCAAAATTTCAGATAATGTTCTGAGTAACAGATTTTAAAAAGCAGGTACTAAGGACAACTCCCATGCTCAGTGGCATCTCTAAGCTTTAAATGTGATGCCTTTCGTGTCCAATCCTTACTGACATGTCCGCTTTAGGTCTGGAAAATCTAGGTCTGACCCGGAAGTGTAATTATGGTCTATTTATATTTTAATATCTGGGAGAATTTAGCCAGGTGACAATGAGTTGAGCCTAAAAATGTCAGGATGCTACCTACTCAAAGGTTCCCATGAAATAGGGTACAGGTCGCCCTGGTTCAAATATCACTTGTGCCTTTGCAAGGTATCTTTAAGGTATAGATGTTCACGCTCGCCAGGCATGAAAGTCATATTCCATCTTCTAGGTGCAGAAAAGACCTGGGGAAGGTTTCCCAAGCTCAGGCAAGCCTCTACCCTGTCTTGTTGCTGTCCGACCCCGGAACTGTACGTCCTCCACGCCTTTCATCATTTTTTGATGGAACTTTTCTTTAGACCCAACAGTTTTTGATACAAGGGAATTTTCTTTTTTCCCTCATTAAAGGCTGTGACTTGAGTCCCCAAATGGCTGTTCACTCTTTGAGTCAACTACAGGATGCCGACCAAAATCCAAATCTGACCCTGCTTGGAATATCTGTTCTAATTATTATTCTCAGCATCTGAGAAGAGAAAGGGCAAAGAGGTGAAGGATTTATTTCAAATCTGGAAATAAAGAGTCATGCATTGCAAGAAGCAACAATCTCTTTGCTTTTTTACCTTTATATTTGTAAAGTGGTTATATTTTGTCTTATGTGTGTATGCAGCATATATATATATATATAAAAATATATATATAAATATATATATATACGTAACAGGCTTTATGCGAATTAGAGTACTTAATGTGGGTTTTGAACTTGTGCCAGGAGTGGGCTCTGAAGCCAGTTCTTCCTATTTGCATTGCTACATTTATCCATTTCCAAACAGTAGAAGATCTATCTGTCAGATTCTGTGTAAATCCAGCACACAGATGATTTGTAAAAAAGCTTTCTTTCAAAATGTTCTGCGGTTTTTCTAATCTCGTCACTTTTCTAATTTTCTAATCACATAACCTTGAAGTCGAAAGACACAGCCTGTGATAATCTGTGTACACTGTCTTCATTATTATCACAGGCATTTCTAGGGGGGAAGAAAAAGAAAACACACACACACACAAAACACACACCAAAAAAATCCTTTCTGCCCCACACACATTCAAAGCGGTCTTTAAAGTCCTACTTTAGTCACAGTTCAATCAGAGCCACATTAGTCCTACTCATCAGACAGAAAAGTGTTCATGAGCATAAGGGGGATATTGACTTTAAAAATTTACTGGCGAGGCGTTCAGAGCCTGCAGGAATGTCAAAACTCCAACCTGCATTTTGATGTTTTTGCCTCCGGTTAGTCTTGACTGACATGCTTGGAGCACTTTGGTCTGTGCTCTGGCATCTATTAACTGTCCTTGACGCAAAGTTATCCCGGCCGTTATGGGCAGCCCGCTGCCTAATGGTTTCAGTGGATTCGATGCCCCAAGGTGTAAGGAAAACTCACACCCCGCTTTAAGGGATCACATTGGCTATTCTTGGCTTCATTAGGAGGGCATTGTTTGATCCTAAATAATGAGAGCCTGTTAATTATTATTCTGATAATTGGGCCTCATGTGAGAGCATGGCAGGCAAGGGAGGTGTTTTAAAAGGAAGCAAGTTTGGAAAAGGAGAAAGAAATGTCAAGGTTGAGTTGTCTTTGAGAGGAGTTTGTTTATATGCAAAGCGTTTTCAACTAAGTGGGGACCTGGTTCTGGATGGAAGGAGGAGAAAGAGGCTGGGGCAAGCCCAGGTCTGTACTTACTTCATCTAGAGTGGATTACAAAATTACTACCTTGGACAAACCACTCAAAAAGGCTCACCAGTCCCACGACTGAACCTGTAATTCTGAGTGAAGAGACTGGGAATTGGTTTGTCTGGAGGAGAGAGAGAGAGAAGGAGAGAAGGGGAGAGAGAGAGAGAAAGAGAGAGAGAGAGAGAGAGAGAGAGAGAGAGAGAGAGATCATATGGAGAATGGAGAGCTTGGATTTATCCCAGCTGCTTTCTGAAGAAAACAGTAATCTTTGTTCATCTGTAGGCTCTGGCCTTTCCTATTTTTGCTCATCTATAACATGATAACTAAGTCCACCAAGAGTCTCATGATAAGATGGCTGCCTGGTCAGACAAAAGGGGTGTCTGTCCAGGACACATAACATTGAGAGTACCCAAGATGGCCGACAGCAGAAGGCCTCTGGGTAGAAGGAGGCTGAAGAGAGGTTTCCTTGAGTAAGTCACTCTCAAGTGAACCTCTGAAATACTGTGAAAAATTTACCCTTTCAGGTTATCTATAAATCGAAAGTACTGCTTTCCAATATTAATCTGAATGTGGTTTCTTTACCCTTATCCAGTACTGTGTTACAGTATTTATATTCATTTTTAGTTCTGTATTATGCCACCCATGTAATTGTGAGAAAATTCCATGATCTATAAGTCCAGAGTATTGTGTCTTTCTTAGAAACTGGGTAAGAGCCCACAGAGTCTCTATCCAATTGAAGGAAGGATGGGATTTAAACAAATGTCTCGATTTAAAAGGAAGGAGAGTTTGGGAAAGGTAAACTTCCATTTGAAGCATTCACTGTGGTTTTTGTCAGACTTACTCAGACTTAGGGTAGAGCTGGCCAGCTGAGATGAGAGCTGGCCTGCCTGTACACCAGGTGACAGTGACCTACAGGAAGAGAAGAAATAGAGAGAAGGTCCATACTCATTTTGAGTTCCAGTGCTATGTTCCACCGACTTTGCTTGCTTCTAAATCTCACTCTTCCAATTAAACTGGAGAGACTATCAAAAGTGCCTGTTCAAAACGGCCACATACCCTGGAGTTCTGGACTTGCCCGAGCCTTCTTCATACAGCTCTGTGATTCTTTTGTAGGTGTGAATGTTCTTTGAGATGCACCATGGGCTGTAGAGCAGGAGGAAAGGGTGGGAGGGCCCGGGCACAGTATTGGGGAATTGAAGAGTTAGTGGCCAAAACAGGTGATCTTGTCTGTGATCTCTCAACTGTTCCTAACAGCTTCAGTGCAGCTCATCGATTCATCCAAATGGCACCATACTTCACTGGGACACAGCATACTACGTACAGAGTTATTCCACTACAGCACCATCTTGGATCTGTGTACAGGGAAGGATTAAAGCCAGCAGAATCCAGGAGGTAACACCAACAACAATCACATGGAAAGTAGACCTGACTTGACCACTCATTCACTAGGTGACCTTGGGCTTGGTCTGATTCTTCACCTGTGTGGTGGGATTAATTATATGCCTTTAATCTTATTGGGGTGTTAGGAAGCTAAAGGAAGATTATAACTGTCAAGTAATTTGTAAAAGCGAGATACTATGCAAACTTATGATAATGCTGCCATTTCCAGGTAGATTAGGACAGCTGGGATCACCCTCTTTCTTCTTCTTACCTCCAATTTTGCTTCTTTCACATCTTTATTTCCTCACCACTGAGTGGGTCAGCCTCTTCGTGGAATTCACATAGGAACATAAGAAACTTCTCTGACTGGAATAGAATAATGGTGCTTTAGAAGTAGTACCTAGCACAGTGGCCTACGTGTACAGGTCTGTTAGCTTGTTTATACAGCAAATCATCGAAGTGACTGTTGGTGCCAGGGATATAATGTGTTTGTTAGTGTAGAGTACAACACTTTTCTGCCTGGGGTCCTGCACTTAGAAGTCAGGCTCCCTAACTTCTCTGTTAAAGAAACTCCATAAGAATTTTCAAACATTTTTTCTATCTCGGTATTTTCAAGTTCTGGCTTTTATTTAGTCTTTTCCTATTATTCATCCTCCAGAAGCTGCTTCATGCTTCCGTGAAGGACAATGGGCCATGTGTTCCTGGGAATCTGGACAGGTGTGACATTATCTTACTTGGATCCTTATATTCCGGTAGATTTGTTTCCATGGTACTCCATGTTCTTGACTTTTCCAACTTAAGAGTCCTAGTTTTTTTAGTCTGCTTTCAGAATTTGCGCAAATAGCCAATGGGCACATTTATAAGATGTTTCATCACCTTACAATTATCACCTAAGCCACAGTCTCTCTCTGGAGAGGTCACAATTTGTTAAATTAGACAGATACATCATCACAGGCCATGAGGTCATATACACTCCTGGATGAAGACATTATTTAAAAGAAGGAATGTAGCTCTGTTTGTCCCCATAGCTTCCCTCCTCCAAATAGCCAACCTTCTTGGGTTTGCTGGTTTACAGTGATGCCATCCCATGTCTTGGCGTTCACCAGGGCACATGTTGGCCAAGGTCTTTGCTGCCTTTGAACTTGAACAGACATTTCCACTTCAGTACCGGTGACTCACAGGCCAATCTTCACAGCTGCTCTGCTCTCCCGATGGCAGGGCCTTTGTGTTTCATTGTGTTGAACCCAGGATAGGGGACATTATGGCAAAATGCTTTTTTTCTCTGTGTGTGTCTCTCCTTCTGTCTCTTGAAAGATTTATATGTACTTCCTTCTGCTTTTTGCCTGGGGTGATATTGATAACTCTTAAATTTAGCATTTCACATCGTACAAAATACCTGTACTTCAAAACACCATACTCCTTTTTCTGGGTGCAATTAGGACAAGGTTTAGGTCTTGTCTATCATGCCTTCACTCTATCTCCTTAGGTGCTGTTCAAAAAGGATGATGAAGAGAAAGTCACAAATACCATTGGTCATAAGACTCTTTCAGGGCAAGAATCACTCAACTGGTCGAATCACCATGGAACAGAGTAAAAGCAACAGTGAATATTTGGAATCAGGCATTGAAGTTGAATAGGAATCAGGTAAAACCAATGTGGAATGTAGTTTGTAACCACCTCCATCTCTACCCCAACTCCATGTATTAGCCACATGTGAGTTTGTTGTTATAGAAGTTATCTCTGGCAATTCTGGAATGCTGGGTCAATTCATTCTTTCCCCTAAAGCTTCCTCCTCTAATCTGCTTTGAATCACAAGGAAAAGAAACTAAGCTGCTTACCTGAAGAAGGAGCCCATTCCTGGCCTTCAGAGTCATTGTGTTTTAGATTATTCATACCATCAAGTTCTCTTTCATTGTATATCACGGGGAGCTGTTAATAAGGGGAAATATTTTCTGGGCTTGAATACAACATATTTAATAGTTCAGGTGACAAAAGCCCTTCTAAAAATTTGATGCATTTAAAAATGTGCAGCAGACAACAGTATGGATGGCATTTGGCAGATTTGTGACAGTGTCATGAATCCTTTTCTCATTTTTTGTCACTGTCCTAATAGATATAAATAAGATTTAACGAGCAATTGGTCACATCTCACTACCAAATACACTCAAGAGAATCCCTTATCATTGGAAAGGATGAAGTTTCATTCCGTCACCTGGCTCAGAATGGTTTACAGTAGCTTCTGTAACACTGTGACCAAACACATTTGTCTCAACAGACACATGGAGTCTGTGCTCCTATGGTGACATGGTTACTAGTCAAGAAATGTGACCTGAGTTACAAGTGTTACACCAGTCACATGTAGTCTTTGGTTCCACATGGCAGTTCATGGGACAGCTCAGGCTACTTCTCTAGAATTCTGTAGCATTAACCTCTCTCAGAGGCTATTTAGCAGCACAGTTTCAATGATTTAACAAATATTTCATATCAAATAAGAATGTGCCAAGGCCTTTCCTAGATGCTAGAAATAGGGTGAAAGAGCAACATAGACGTAGTCCCTGCCCTTTCAGGCTCTTACATCTAGAAGGGAAGAAAGATGTAATTAATAATTGGAGTGCAGCTGAAGGAAAAAATTCACAATCCCTACTGACAACACTGAAGCCTTTGGTTTCCCAAGTAAATTAGTTTTAGTGAATTGCACACTTGGTCATTGTTTTACCTCATTTCCCATAGCTCCTTTCATTGAGTCTATATTAAGGGCCAACTGACCGTCCCAAAGGACCCCGGCCAAGTCTCAAGCTCCTGGTCTCCTGTAAAAATGAGCTGAGCTCCTCTGCTTCCTCCACCTCCAAATGTTGTTTGAGAAGCAGAAGGTTTTAGCACCTACATGTGCATGTATGACCGAGGAATTAACTTTTCTATCTTGCACGGAGATTGGTAAGCTTAGAGGCTACAGGACCACCCCACATTCCAAATCCATGCACCTGCACTGCCCAGTTGAGGCCAAAGTCCCTACATCCCCAAACTCAGGTGGTTCCATAGCAGGTTTGTTTGGGAGCCATGCCCAGGAATGTGAAGGTAGAGTCTGGACCTTGGCCCATCTGTGTGGCATCAGATAAGTGACCAGAACTGCCCTCTCCTGAGGAGTTGTTACCATTTGGCATGATCAACTGGGAGGTTTCCTGTAGCCTTCGTTTCCATCACAGTGCTGCATGGAGCTGATAAATGTGTGCATGGGAACGTGGGGATGGAGTTGGAAGAGGAATGGAATTTCTGCAGCTTGGGTTTTGGGTTGCTTTGCTGTTTTCAAACTTAGAAGAGATGCATGATAGGTCAAGTTTAGAAGATCTTTCTGGTAGACTGAGTTCAGCAGCCTTTGATACTCATTGAAGTAGATGACAAGCACTATCCTCTAATATGCTCAGTTTTTTCACCAAGTTGATAAATAAAACCTTTGGCACAGATTACTATGCTACCAAGGACCAAACCCCATGTGTGTTTTAATAGTATTCATTTTGTCACTGCTTAGAAAAATCACATTCCCCAGTCTTGAGCCTCAAGTGAAGGAAGGTCTTACGGCCACTGTAGATCATTTCAACATCCTGGACCAAGACCAGCATTTCTACATCATGACCCCTAATGTGCAGCTAACCTAGTCACTGTAGAAGAAAATAAAGCCCAGCTTTAACAGAATGAAACATTCCGTCTGGTGGCCCCTTGTAAATAGTTCCTCCGTTCTCATTGCTCCACACAATGGGGACCAAGCACAGAAAGGTAAAGCACTCAAGCCATGTGTTCAGTCCTCTCCTGCTTCTCTTGAGTCACGTTGGTTCCTTCTCCTGGCATTCTGGCTCCACTCCCTCGTCACTGTCTAGTTTCTTACTTGGTCAAGAACCATCCCATCCCTACATTTCTACTCATTTCCCATAGAGGTACAGTTTGTGGAGTTCCATCTCTGACTCTGCACTGAGCTTTCTCGGCACGATCTCATCAGCATGGCATGCCGCTCTTCTCTCCATTTGTCAGGTTTGCTACTCGTTACATTTTGCACATGTATTATGTTAAGGCAAAATTCTTGTCGCCCCCAAATAAATCCTGTATTCTTCATGGACCTTACTCTCAAATGGACCCCCAGAGTCATCTGTGACTCCTCTCTTTCTCTAGTCCCCCACATCCAATCCAGCAGCGAGACTGTCACCCTGGCCTGTAAAGTCTGTCTTAAATAGAACTCATTCATCTGAACTCCATTTTTATTTCCTAAAGTTGAGGAAGAATTCGCATTGATAGTCCTTCTCCTTTGAATTCTCTTTGGCAAGACTCTCCCTCGGGTTACAGCATCTCTCCACTCAAGATTCAACCAAAACGGCCCCCTCAAAGAGTTTGCTCTCCTTCTCACTCTCTTTTTGTCCTCCAGTAGTTATTTATATGATGCCTTTCAGTATTTTTCCTAGGTATGTGCTCCACTTTGTTTCTCTGCTATATTCTGTCTTCCCTGATAAAATGCAAACTTCATACAGTTAGGGATTTAACTGTTTTACTAACTCAAAAAGGGCTGACCACAGAGTAGATGTTAGTAGCCCTTGTGAATGAGTAAGTAAACAGTGGCGCAAGCTCAAGCCAATACAGGGGAGTAACTCGCCCCTGAGACCCAGAGAGCAAAGTGGGTGTCAGGACTGGAGCCCTGGTCAGTCTCAGTCTTACCTCACACTAAATGAAATTTCACTCTTTTTCCTCTTCACCAAATCTCCCCCTTCATCCTGGGCTCTCCAGCCTTGTTGCTTAGCTGAGTGCCATACTTGTTACAAGATGCTAACTCTAGTTGAAGGATGCCTGGAGATCATCATTTGGTCACCCAACAAAGTGAATCTCAAGTTCTAACGAGAATTCTAATCACTAAGGAGCAAGGCTCGAGGGGCAGCAGGGGCCTCAGAAGCAATGAAGAATGCTCTTTCCCAAGTCACGCCAGGGAGGTGGGGCCATGCACGAAAAGGCTGGGCTAACTCTGGTCACCCATCTACAGGTGCTTTAAAATACACAGCTGAATAAGGTGTTTCATATATATTTTCTCCTCGCTGTCTTCCGAACACCCCTTTCAGGTTAGTAGATAAGCCTTTCTTATTTCCATTTTGCAAAAGAAGAAACCTCATTCCAGAAAGGCTGCAAGGCTGAGTCCAAGGACAGCCAGCCCGTGGGTGGCAAGGCAGGAGACAGTGCTGTGTCTTCTGAGGCCGACTCAGAAGGGCTCCCATGACTGTGCTGTGACAGAATTTCATGTTCATGTCATGCCTTCTACAGTGGGAAACACAGAAACATAAGGAAATACATATGAATAAAGGAACACTATGAAAAATAGGAAGAAACTGAAACATCTTTCTATTGAAAATAGAACAATTTTCTTATAGGCAAGAATGCTGGACTGTGGCTAAAAAAAGTCCAGACTTCTGACGACACGCTTATGTACGCTTCAAGGTTTTGGACCCTGACTCAGTTCTAATTTCCCTACTAGCCTTATGTTCCATTTCTCATTTCTCCTTCCTTCCTACTTTTCTTCCCTCCTTCCTTTTTTATTGCTGGACTAAAGAGTACAGTAGACATATTTTCTTACCTCAAAGTTCATTCCCCTAGAGAATGACCCCAGCATCTTACCTTGCCTGCCCTATGGAAGGAATCTCAGGTTATTCTCCACATCATAGAGCTAGTACATGACAGAACTATGGTATAAACCCATGCATGATTCCAAAACTCATTTTAACTACTTTATCAAGTCTTAGAACTATGAATGTAAGACTCTCCCCATTTATGTGAGATATTGCTAATCATTCATAATAGCTTTACTATTTACTGAGCCCTGACTCTTTCCTAACCCAGCCCTCCAGGCCACCATTAGCACCTGGTTAGAGTCAACATTGAGATAAAACCAGGTGCCATTGCTGCATTATTTTGAGTCATCAAAACTGTCCTGATCTTTGGATCTAGAGATCTCATAAATTTTTTGAGGGGGTTAATTTTCTTGGTTTTTTTGAGTTGTCACAGCCCCACTATCTGAAGAACACGGCCACTGACAGTTCCAAGGATGCTCTCTCCATCTGCAGCCTAACCCTCCCCCCAACTCGTCCTATTGTAGAGGTCTTCGAGGTACCCAGGAGCTGGAATCTGTCTCTGTAAGTGACTGCTTATGGTTTGGGGTTGAAACCAGCCTGTTTGGTCAACAATGACCACGTTAATTTGATATAACTGCTTTGTAAAAAGAGCTATAATGCACAGGAATTTTGATGCTATATCTTATAATACTACAAAATAAAACAGCAAATTTGAGCTACTAGACCATATAAAAGAGAACTAGATCATCAATTATATTTGGCTAATTTCAAGAAGATGGTACATTAAATCAAGACACAAATGAAATGTTTTGCACTTAATAACTTACCTGTAAAGGTTGATCTCGAAACTCTTTGTAATTCAGACACATAGGAGAACTTTTACAAATACAAGTATCTACAGCACGTCTTCTGAGTGGTGGATTCAGAAGATGTGGGTAGGAGCTCATGGAGGGGGATTGATGTTTTTACCAAGGTCCTTGGGAAAATCAAAATCACTAGACTAGGTGGTCCCTAAGGGATGCTTGCAGCTGTGACGAACTTCATGTTCCCAAGAGATCTGAGGTTCCTAGCAGATTGCAGGATTAACCAGTGCACCTCCTCTGGTGAAACTGGCTCCAACATCTACAATGAGAAGTTTCCCTGAGGCCCAGTGGGTTTGGTTAGAAAGCTCAGAGCTGCCAGTCCTTGGGAAGGAGCAGAAACCAAGCTAGCTCTTCCTTGGAGAGAGTTGGTGATTGTCTGGCTATCAGGATCAAGTGGGTGCTCCAAGCATGAGAAAATCAGTGCAAGTGAGCTGGTAATTAATGGAGCCATGGCACTAGCAGAGGTCACTTCCGACATCCCATGATAGCAGGAGCTTCCTTTTCCAACTTGTCCAAAAGCCTTGAGATTTTTTTTATCCTCCCTGCTAGTCTAACAACAAAAAGGAACTTCTCAAGGAAACTCTAAAATGGAACTGAAAAGGAACAATAGAATTGGATTTGATTTGTTTAATTCTGAAATCAAGGTCACTAGGAAGTACTAAAGCTCTTATTTGTGTGGGGTTTTTTTCGTTTTTTTGGCAACATCTTTTTTTCCATTTGATGGTCCTGTCAGCCCCAGAACTGTGTATGTTACTGATCCTGCCTGTATTCAAAGCTGTTATTAAGTGGACTCTTTTAGATTTTAGAGAAATGATAATGGTTCCAAAGATGACAGAAAGTGGCAGCTGGTGACAAAAAAACCCCTTGATAAGACGACAACAGTAAATCAAACTACCGCCACTTTTTCGTTTCATGTTTGTTAATACCATCTCGCCTTTTGAAGTTTAAAGCAAGGTTCAAAAAAGCCAGGTGCTGAATCATAATATTAAAGCAAGTAAGGAGCTCCATGAAAGCGTGGAGATCTGAGGGGGGAAGCAACAAACACGGCTTTCAACTGCCTTTTGTCGGCCTTTCTGCAGATGTCACCAGTGGTTATCCCAGCAGAGGCTTCGGCTTGTAGCAGTGCCTCTGGCTGATTCCCGCGCTGTGTTTCAAGTGTCAATCAAAAAGGAAGGACGCAGCTTAGGTCCTGGTCATTGTCCTGTGAAAAGAGCCAAGCATTTAACATTGATTTAGCTCCCTCAATATACAAAGATAGAGCCAGCTTTGTGCATGGAAAAGGGCCTTTGGCAAGGTTGCTCGTAGAGCAATTCCATCGCATCCGGAGTGCCTTGGTGTAGCTGTCAGACTGCGGTATCTGGAGCCCTCTGAAAAGTTATTCAGGACTGAGTGAGCAGATTGGAAAGAAAGAACGAGTCTCCTCCAAGAGTGGAGCGGGTGTGGTGAGGGCCTCTTAGGAGCTCCTGGTCTTGACCAGCATTTTAAATAATAATTAATAATAACAATAATGATAATAACATCAGTAAACTGCCAGAGCTTGCCGAATAAGTTAGAGCAAGCTAGCCAGGCAGCCAGAGAAGGGGAAGCGGAGAACCTTCTGAGGTGGTCATTCCTCCAAGCTGGCCTCAGTCTGGGTGTGTCCTTCATGGCCTGGGGTGCGGAAAGTTTAGACCACTTGGTCACAGTGCCACCCTTACTTACCTTTCCATTTCCTGTGAACAGACACCAGTCTGGCCAGATGAAGGGGAAAAAGAATAATAGCAAAGTTGGAGTTGAACTAAATGACCCAGTTGTCTCCATGTGTGCGCGCCTTTCTTTCCTCCCTCTTCTTCCTCTTTGTGTCTCATTCTTCTCCTCCTCCTCCTCCCTCTCTTCTTCCTCTCCCTCTTCACCTTTCTTTTTTGCCTCTGTTTTCCTACACACCATCCAATTACAGAATTACCATTGGGCTCCTGTGTATTTTCACTTCTGTGCTGCCTGAGCTGGGACGATGCGGATCCAATCGGATGGTCCCCCACTGACAGTGGTATAAGTTCCATTTGCCACTTTATGACAGTGCAGAAGTGATATGCATTCAGCGTAAAACACACTTGGAATTGTGTGCGTTGATCTTTTCCTAAGCAATATGCAGTGCTATCCTCTCCGGTGGTGCTAGGTAGCCGCAGGGAGTCACAGGTCCTTGGCACCAGGTGAAGAACCAACCTCTACAGTGTACTAGGTGGCTGAGCTGCTGTGTTGGCTAAGCTGGGTGTAAATGCAGTTTTGATCCTAAGTTTATCAGGATGTGACACTGTTGTAAGTTAGGGAGCATTTCCAAGCCTGCTCTTCCTCATCACTAGTCAACGAGTCAAGTTTCCTGAAATGGTGCCTGCTAAGTGCAGGTCTGAGGAAACTTGGTAGCAATGATGGTTGCTCCCTAAACTTCCATCGGCTTGCCCTCATCTCCCCAGTTTCTTTGCAGTTGGGCTGGAGTCTTGGAATGAGTTTGAGCTGTGAGAATGCGCATCACTTTGGCTTTGAGGTCCTAATAAATGGGACACTTCATCCATCCCTTCTCCCCTGCAGGAGCCCTATGCTGAGATGGTGTACATCTCCATCCAGGAATGGAAGCAACTTCAATTGCTGAGTGAAGGCCTGACCCCAGGAGGCTTTGCATGAGAAAGAGACAAACCTTTGTTGTGTTAAAGCACTGAAATAGAGTCTCACTTATGTTTTTTTCAATCTACCCAGTTTGCCAGAAATACCCTGATAAGGTGCTCCTCCATTAAGGGTGGGTCTGAAATCTTGGATAGACATCAAGTTTTTTCCGACAGCTGCTCTGACCTGTGTAAATATGGAGAGATGACAAGAGGAAAGACAACATCACAAAATGGTTCATTTTCCATTTAGCCAAAGTTCAGGTCCTTAACAAGGAATCAGAAGGATCAACTCTTATGCCCACTCACACTCCCAGTTCCTTGGCCAAATTGTCCTTTAGCGGCACCTTGACTAAGAATCAACTCAATCATCTGTCTCTTTCACTCTTTGTGCTAGATTAGAGTGACTCAGGAGAAACAAATCAACCTCACTGGTCAGTATGAAGCTGAGTTTGGGTCTCCAGCCTCAGTTGCCTCTCAATACCAATTGGCAGTTCCACTGGGCATCCTTAAACAGCTTCTTCTACCATCCTCCTAGCATATCCCCAGCATATAAAACAAGCCCCCTCTTTATACCTTGGATGAAATACTGTATATTCACTGTCTCCTTTTTCATTTCCCCCCGCTATTCCTTGATCCATGACAATCTGCCTTCTGTCTTCTTTTCTGAAGAAAGCCACTAAGACCTCTGTAGTACTGCAATAGGAACTTTCAGATTTTAATCTTGCCAGTATCCCATAGACACTTAAACCATTGCCTTTTCTCCCCTTTCTCCTAACTTGTTGTCCATGATTTTTTTCTCCTGTTTTGCCACTTTTCTCTGGTTTCTTTTACTCCACCTCATTTCTTAGATTCTTGTTTCTTTGAACCTCATCCCTTCCATGAATGCTATTTGTCAAGCTCTAAATGGGGGCCACTTCACCCCTAACTCATGATATTTGAAATGGCCTTCAAGGTACTGATTGGAGTAGGGGAAAGGACACGGTTAAAATAGTCAAAATTCTCTAGAAGAAAAGGAATGTTTTTGTCCTAGACTGTGGCCTTGTGACAGAATACCAATTCCTCCAGCGAAATTGAGTTAAACAGTTTTACAAGAAGATGTGACTCAGATGGAGTCATGGTTACAGAACTGTCCCCAGCTCTACTTTGATAGAACTGGGACAGAAGAACAGTGTGGCATCTGCCTGTTGTTTCTTGGCCCAAATGCACTTGAGAACGTACTCGCTCGCCTGAGAACTTGTGGACTCAAATACATACAGAGGGATCAAGCCACAGGCAATTCCATAAGAGATAAAACTTGTATACCTTTGATTTTTTCTTATTCCAAACAAACATGTCTAAGATTGATTTGCTTGATTCTTTCTTCTGGTTTGCATTTTCCTAATGAAAAATTATTTAGTCCCTCACATTGATGATGAACTGCTGTTTACTAAGCAGACACGTTCATTTACACTAACACTGACAGAGATGTTCTAGGAAAGATGCTGGGCAAATCCCCTCCTTGACCTTTTGCTTTTGACTGCAGATAGCTAACGCTTTGCTATAAAGGTGACCTGATGCTTTATCCTTGAAGGAAAGGAACTGCACCAGTTCCACCTGAAGCTGAACCTCTCTGTGCTCCTCCATGTCAACCTTTTAATTGAAATCGCTAGGTAGCCAGGTGCACCAAGACATGAACTTGAACTAATTGGCCTCATGGTCCAAATGGTTCCGCTATGTCTACATGCAGATATACAGGGATTTTGCAACTTCCTCCCAGCTTCCTTGTCCATGAAGCCAATTCAGCTTTGATTCTTGGGCTGTGATTCATTCTCAACCATTAACCAAGTTTTTAAACCATAACAGAAAGCAAAAGCAAGAAGTCTATAGTCTGGAGAAGGTGAAGTCACAGGGCATTAAAAGAGAAACAAGGAAAAGTACCATGAGTGCATGGATAAGCTAAAGCAAATGTGATATGATACATGACTTTGCCTTGATGGGGTGTGTTGTCCCTGAACACTGGGGACAAGGTAGGCAGGAGGGTGACAGAGATGTGTTTAGAGATATGAGTCATCTACATATTGAATTTATTAAAAATTTAAGGGGTCCTTTGGGTCTTTCCATGCAAGGACTATTTTTCTCCTCCAGGTGTTTGGCCACTGTAGCTTCTTACATCACCTCAGGGCCACAGTGACAGGAGAGTCTGACTTAATGACCTCCACGGTCTCCGGTGACAACTTCTCAACCCTTCAACATGCTCCTGAAGTGAGGAGTACTTATTAGGTTTTTCAGCAGCACTTAATCATATCCTTGCTTTCTCTTCTATTCACTTTCTTCAGATGCCCAGAATTTCTCAGATACTTAAGAGTACAGACTGTGAAATCCCAGGGTGGGGAATCAAGGAGAAAATGGAAGTCACCACTTTCTTAACCCCTCCAAACAGCCAAACCAGACGCTGGAGAGCTTGGGCAAGTGTCCAAGGCCTCCGGAGTCCTTGATAAGTTGCTAAAGCTTTCCCAGGATGGGTGGGGCAGATTTACTGTTCTCTCTCCAGACAATGAAGTCCTTGGTCAGATGTTACCAAGGGTTGGCAAGGGATCATGTGTGTTCTGCCTGTCCTCCTCTTGGCCCACTCTTGTTCGAGCCCTGGGACTTATGCTCATTACATTCCCTGTTTCCCTGGCATGTGTGGGTCTGGGATCCATTTGGTTTGTGATCAACACAGCCTGTGGTTCCCTCCACAAAGAATATTTGTGTTTACCTGTCACCTAAACAATGAAAAAGTGGGTCAGGTCTCATAGTTATAGTCACATAAATTTTTAATAAAACAAAAGTCTCCCCACTATTTTTATGGTTGCATCCAATCTTGAGTCCCCTGAAGAGAAGCAAAGGAAATTTCCATGGCAGTGGAAGAGTAGAAGGTGAGAGAGGAGAAGGGAAGAAAAGGCACTTCAATCCAAGCCACTGTAGGTTGCACCCACGCATACCAAGAGCCTACCTTGCTATAAATCCTGTTTGATTTATTGCAAGTTATCAGAGCAGTCAAAATTGGTATGAAAATCCACACACCACCTGATCTAGAATCAAATAGCAGCCACCAGGGAAGTAGATGGATTAAATGCTTCCACTCTGCTTGCATTTGGCCTTTGCTGTATCAATATTTATTGAGGCAATTCTCTTGGTAATTCCTTGATGACTCCTTCTACTCTCCATCTCTGCAAAATGATTCAAAATGAAGCCTCTGTGGCCATCCAGGCCTTCCAAGGCCAGTGCTGTGGCACAGTGTTATGGAAGCAATCTGGGGTGCAGAAATCCAGGGAACAGGCCCTGTCCAGATCCCACAAGCCCAGTGGCCTTAGGAAATTAACCACTTCGTATCTCAGTTTGTCCCACTGTGCAACAGACAGCAGCAATGACAGCACCTGTCTGGAGGTGTCACAGTTTGGGCTTAATTAGAGAATGTACATAAAGCACTTGAAACAGGACCCATGTACCAAATGGTCATTAAATAGAGCTATTGCAATTTTATATTGCTTTAAGGTAAAATGCTCAAATCTCAGTAAACAAGTACTTTATTTGGGAAATTAAGAAGAGCCCATGAAAGGTTAACCCATGACAAAAATGTTACACATGATTACTATATAAAATGTGGGAGTATAGAAAATCAGAGGAGCAAATTAGATTCAACTGTAATCTCACTGCCCAGAGATAACTAACGTTAATATTAGGACATGCATCACTTGAGATACATAACTTATATTGATATGAATGCAAATATGCATTTATATTTATAAATAGTTTTATTGTGTACACACAAGTGCATATACATTTTTTTTTCAGTACCGAGGATGGAACCCAGGGCCTTTGCACTGAGCTACAGCCCCAGCCTTTTTTTACTTTTGAGACAGGGTCTTGCTAAGTGGTTAAGTTGCTCAGGCTGGGCTAGAATTTACAATCCTCCTGCTTCAGCCTCCTCGAGTGCTGGGATTACAGAAGTCTGGCACTATGTCCAGCCTATATGCATATGCGTTTTACTTAGTAGAGACAATGCTGTGTGTGTGTGGATTAGAACTGTTACTTCAGAGAGCATCTCCACCCACTCAAGATAGAACAGTATTCATCACCCTTACCCCCCAGGCCAGCTGGTTTCAGAAGACTCCTCTCCACACCAGCTTCCTTCCCGGGTGTCATCATGGATTCCTCACACCTCCTACAGGCCTCCCCTGTCCTGCCCCTCGGTGCCTCAGTGGGATAAATGCCTGTTCACTTGCAAATCCTTCCTCTGTGGCTCGAACCTTTCTAGTGACTTTGGGACAGGGTTCTTTTGCCACCAATTAATGTGATCTGAGGAAATGCAAATTAATTTAAATTTTTATGAAAACAAAGCATAAAAGGGAAGAGAACACTGCCAGGAAACACACACATGAATATTCCACTGTTAGCTCCAAGGCGTTTTACTCCCTGCAATTCGGGGTTCGGTGTACAATGTCCATGAACTCTGCCGGTGAACAGCTAAGCATAGGTTCATGCTCCCTTTCCCACATTTTAGTGTCTCTGCACTTTAGCTCTCTATGCACCTGTCTCTTCTGCCCCCTGCCTATTTAGCATAGGCACAGCATCCAGGGGGTTCCTTCTGGGCCTTCCCCACTGCCTGGCTTTTAGACGGATCTGGCCAGAGGATTATACAAGTAAAGGAATCAGATCACCCTTCACTTTGCATTCTGAAACCAGGCAGAATCCACACCCAGGCTGAATCCTTGAGAACTGGAAACTGACTTTCCCAGATGATCTCTAACCTCAAACTCTCCTGCTTCCTAGCCAAGAAGGGTCACACTGTAGCCCATTTACCATGGACAGTTTAACAGGACGTTAATCACTGTGTTTACGAGGATAATCTGAGGACAGGCAATGAACTGCTTCTGATGTCAACCCACAGGCCCATGTAAACCTGGAGGAGAGGAATTAGGAGGCCCAGATATTTGTCTGTGGAGGATGCGGGTAGAGAAGACACGGAGAGAGGAGATGGAGAAAACCCACACCTCTTGAAAGTGCAGTGAGCAGCAGTGAGAAATGGTTTACCCAAGAGAGGGACACAGGAGTCGTCCGCAGAAGACTGGTGTGATGGTTTTCTGTATCAGCTTGGCTAGGCTGTAGTGCCAGTCATAACTGTTGCTGAGGGTGTGTTCTAAAATGTGCTTAACATCTACACACTGGCACCCTGAGTAAAGCACGCTACCCTCCACGGTTCAGGTGAGTCTTATCTAAGCGGCTGAAGCCCTCGAGAGCAGACCATGTTCTCTGGAGACAAATGTCCCACCTCAAAACTGCAGTGATAACTCCCAACTCAGCTGCCAGCCCACCCTGCAGATTTTGGTCTTGGCAGCCTGACAGCCATACAGACAAATGCCCCAAACGAGCCATGTGTATTTATCACATGTGTGAGTCTATACATGTGCTCTGTGCACATCTACATAGTGTGCACATCTCACACGAGTGTCTCCTTCATTTGTGTCTCTCTGGAGAACCCAGACTCATACCTTGGGAGGCAGGATCAGCTCAGAAGAGGAGGGAAGTGAATGGGGTGTGGTGCCAGGGGAAAAGGGAAGGGATTTAGACATTCCTGTCACTGCTGCCTTAGATTCAGAATATGCTGAGCTTGGGAGAGTAACTGGGACCTGTGAAATAGGTCTGGGGATACGATGTTGAACAGGGCCCATTTCCCAGGCACTGCAGGGGCGGATGGCAATCACATAGACCACGGTGGCCAGGACCCTTCTTTCTAGTGCCTTCCCTTCCCAGTCGCCCCATCTCTATGTCCTTGTGTGGGTCTCCTGCACCCTGGAAGTTGGCAGGGGCAATCGAAAGGCACCTAGTTTACAAGTCAGAAGATACAGCTACCCGGGGTGCCCACACCTGGGGACTCGTGGCTCAGCAGGGCAAGGTCACCTTGAAGACACCCAAGGGCGTTCCAAGCACAGCTCAGCTGAGGCACATCAGGGGCTTCAGGAACCTTGTGCATCTGTCTCTCTCTGCCATGGCTCCTGGTCCCCTGAGAGGGACACTTGCACATGAGGAGCTGTCTTTTTCAGAGCAGGTCTGGAGAGAGGCCCTGCTGACAAGGCACTGCCTCTGAGAAGCACGGAAGGGGATCGGCTTTGGAGGACAGAGTCTTCAGAGGGGAAGTTGAGCGGTGGCAACAAAAGTTACCCATCGGCAGAAACAGCTGGGGAGCCATCTGTCCGGGGAAGCCTCCTGCCTGTTCCAGCCCCCTCCCTGCATCTGTGAGCGGCCTGACCGCTGATGGGAGGCGGTTTATAGCAGAGGGAACAGAAGGAAACCAGTTGGCCCTTGGATAACCTTGGCCTCATTAGCATTGAACCAAAGCCCACTGTGCTATTGACTTCTAGTAAATATCCACCCATCAAGAAGATGTCCCCGAGCCCTACCCCAGGGGTTTGCAGCACCAGGCAGAGCCTTCTTGCTGGCTGTAGCCAGCTTTGTGACCCAGGAGGACTGTGTGAACGGTCTCCTTCCCACCCACCACCACACGGACTGAGAAACCCTCCATCTCCCTGCCAGGCAAAGCGGGGAGAGGAGAGAAGGGAAAAGCATCAGCGGCCACCTCTCTGAGAATCTCCAATTCTCTCGCTCCAAAGGGCCAAACAAACAAACCCTAGAAAGGCTGTTCAGCACTTGAAGTGTGCACAATTACATTTCCAACTGCTTTGAAAAACTTTTATTTTTGTACAGCAAGTGACACATTATCTTTCTGGAGGTCAGGGAACAATGCTGTTGGATTCTTGTGACACTGGGTGAATTAATGTTTCTATGTGCCATTGTGTCCTGTGCAAAGAAAGGCGGCCGGTCACCTGGGGTTACCGTATCGAAGCACGGAGATGGTCGAATCCACCAGAAGTGCTCTGATAATATTGGACGCCTTTGTGTGGGTGGGGGCTCCCCTCCTTGCCCACACCTTGGTAATGGGATCCCAAGTGCCAAGGAGATAAACGATGCTATCCTTGGAATGTCAGAGGTAGAGCTCTCCAGAAGCTGCATTCATAATTTGCTTGAACTTAAGGACTTCAATTTTTTAATAGTAATTGAAACATATAATTCAATAGAAGTGTCACTCTAATATAATAATTGCCAAGGAAATTGAACCACAAAGAAGTACTATAAATTGCAATTTACTTTAATCAGAGTGTGGGGAGCTGGTGATGTTTTCTCATCAAGAAAACCCCTAGATATCTTTCCTTTCCATCTTTTGAATGTTCACGCTCATTCATGCTACCCTCTCCAGCAATACCTTAGCTGCTTTTTAGATTTCCAGTTGCATATTTGGCCCCTCTTAAAATGCTTATCACTGTAAAGTGTTTATATTAATTGCTCCAGTGGAAGCTTCATAATATAAACTTCAGCTAATCTCTTATTGTCAAATGTCAGCTTCCTAGCAGTTTGTCTAGAACATTTTCTTTGCCTTTGTGGGTAGAAGTGATACAAAGGTCCTTTATAGATTTAAAGGACTGTAAATAAAAGTTGCTGCTCCTGGGAGTCCATACATCTTTCTTAAAATGAAATGATCTTTATGGGGGATTTATTATACGAGCCCTAAACTAAGATCAGAACACAGAGTGGAAAACAGTACAGAACATTTTACTCTGCTCCAGAGTAAATGGCTTGGATCCATCTGAATCATTATTGTCATTATTTTTTGATTATTGATAGGTGGGGAAACACTTCACTTTTGATTCCTGGGGAAATGCACAACTTCACATTTTACCCCAGCCCCACAATTACTGAGCTCATGTGCCACCCCTTTTCTTGGGTTCTGATTCATTGTTACAACCACTCAATCCTCTCCTTCCACTCACTGGCCTCAGTTCACTTCTAGGAACCATGTGGCATGAGACTGACCCACAACCAGAGACTTCTCCGGAACTTCACCCATACTCTCCTGCAAAAGAAACCAGGTACAACCAATACAAACCAGCGCAACCCAGCAGCATCCTTATTCCCAGGAATCCCAGCAATCTGGGGCAAATTTCAGATTCAGTGAAGGGTGAAGAAAACTAGAGGAGAGAGGAGAGGTAAGGAACAAAGAAAGATAAACAGGGTAGTGGAGTAGAAGAAAGGAACTGAGAGAAAACACTAGGAAAGAAAACAAGCAATATTGACCACACGATTCTGGACAAAGCCTCTGACATAGAATGAAGCGGAGAGGGTAGGATACCAAGTATGTATTCATGTGGATTGTAACTATGAAGATGGAATGGTTCATCTTGACTGTCAACTTGATTGGCTTGAGAGTTGTCTAGGAGATCAGTGAAGCATACTCTGGGTGGGTCTGGGTGGGTCATGGAGATGTGACCCACCTGGTCCCTGCCCCTTCCTCTCTTGTCTTTCCACTTCACTGTGCTTCCTTGGCTCCCATGAACTGAGCAGCTTTCCTCTAACACACACCCCTTCCACCATGATGTTCCTGGCTTGGAGCCCCCCCAGCCATGGGCTGAAAGCTCTGAAACCTTGAGTTAAAACAAATACCCTTTCCCTCTAAAGTATGTACATCAGGTGTTTTGTCCCAGCAACAGAAATGTGATTCACCTCACGCAAAACACAAAGAATGACAGTAGAATTTACCAACATGAAAATAGATGTGTTAGGCAGTAGAGATTATAAGTATTATTTTATCCATTTTCTGGACTTTCAGTTATCCACCATCTGTATAAGAGGTGGAAGAAAAGAAGGGATGAGGATCGTGGAAGCCCAGCCCAACTGCCCCCTCTGAACCTCACACCACCCCAGCCCCCTCCCTGTGTCATGTTGACGTCCATGGACCTGGAAGGGGAGGAGGGAAAGCCTGAAACCCTCTCTTTAGCGGGTAGTTTAAGCAGTCCTCACTCAGGGTCCAGCAGCCTGGAATGATGGGCTCAAGTGGAAGCCAGTGATGATCTTTCCAAAGTGACATGCTGCTCCCAAGGGATGCTGCTTATAAGTCAGGTATTGAGGAACAGCCCCTAACAGCACTCAAATGGATCTTCCTGGATGTGTGAATTTAAATGCCTCTTTTAACTGAAAATTTTTCTCTTGATTTTTTTCCTTTACCAACTCCCCTCCTAATGATAGCACATATATTGGAATTGGTACCACACAAAGGAAGTAAGTCTGTCCCTGCAAAAGGGTGACACGAAGAGCTAAAAGGGTCCCAGTATCAGGTGAGAGATGTAATTAAGTACAAAAATCTTGGGCTCTGATGTTGACCAGACTTAATTTGTTACCCTACTTGGCACCTGAGTCAACCTCACTGGACCTCTGTCACCTCCGTGGATAACTGAAAGGAATCTGCCCAGCCTAGAAGGAAAGGGGCTAGGATTTGTAATGGCAAAACATCCTTCACAGGTCTCAAGTACTCAACAAGTGGTTCTCACTTCCGTCGGACCCAAGCGTTCTTGTTCATTCCTATTCATTTCATTGGACCGAACCTGGATCAAAAGAAGGCAGAATGACGGTCTGAGACATCACACCCTAGAGATGCCACTGCCTCTTAAATCGTGCCCCTAAAATGTTTTGGCCATACACAATCAACATCTTGTAAAATACACTTGCCTGACAAGTTCCAGCAGAGGTAGCTGGCTGCTTGGGTCCAGGTGCCCATCAGACCAGAAACCGGGGCCACCATGCTCATCACCACAAGCACACGGAGTAACTGTGGCACCACACTCCCCGGTCTTGTCTCTAACATGGATTGTTTGATTTTGTTTTGAGACAGGATCTCTCTAGCTATGTATTCCAAGCTGGCCTCGAACTCGGGATGATCCTCCTGGCTCAGTTTGTTGAGTGCTAGAACTACAGGGGTGGACAACACAGCCTGCTCAGAATCGGATTTTTTGAGTCCAATTTTAGCAGCACTTCTGTGTTCAAATCAAAACTTACCCGGAACAGATACTCTGGTTGTGGCCTCCTGACCTGGTGCCCCGCACTTCCTGGAGGCAGACTTTAAGACTCAAACAGAAGACTGCAGGACAGAGCTGGAAACCATGGGCCATTTCCCAGTTTAAAAGTACACAACCTTATGTATTTCAGTTCTACTTCTATGTATTTCTATATCTACTTTACCGATACCTGGTCACAGACATGGCTGTTTACTTCAAAAAACATTATCAATATGTATCAGAGCATATTAACAAATAACTTTGTTCACTTTCAATTGGGGACAATGTAAAAAATATTCAGTTGGTGTTTGTGCTGTAGTTAGGGCTTGTCGTGTGATTTTCTTTTTGTTCCCCTCCTTGTCACTCTTTTCGCCTTACTTCCACCTCTACTTTTTCCCCAAAGGATCCCCTTTGTGCTGTGGCTCTGTCCTAGAGCCCGGCGGGCAGCTTCTTTCTGTGCTTGACTCAAGCCTGTGAGAGTGAGGAAGGGGTAGGAAAGCTGGGGTTTGGGTGCAGCCACCAGGCATGGCTTTCTGTCCCCTGCCACGTTTCTGTTCAGAGCTTTCTCCTTTTGCCCTGGGCGTCCTCTGCGCTGCTCCATGGGCCATCAGCAGCACCATTTGCTTTAGAAATGTTTTTGATACTACAGATTCCTAGGCCCATTCCCATATGTATTGAATCGAGATCTCAGGGGCTTGAGTTTAGCAACGTAGGTGATAAGATTAGCTCCCAAAGTGCCTTTTAGATTTCTAAAACTACCTTTCAAATCCCCTTCCCCAAAGCCCATCCTCCCAGTCCTGCATCTCCCCATCTCAGCTCCTTTCCCCTCAGTTTTCATCCTAATTACCAACTAACTGGTAGATGCTACTGCTATTTCAATGAGCTCCCACCAGATCCCTAATCACGCCCATTGTACTCCTCAAAGCTAAGTCAAGAATTGCTGCCTTTTTATTTCCCTCTCTCGATATATATTGTGGAAGGAAGCAGGTCCCCATCGCTTTTGTTGTCCCTACTTCTGGGCTGAGCTCCATTTGCTGGTGAGCAGGCTTATCTTCACTCCCCCTCTCTAAATACTGCAACATTCAGCATCCTTTCATGTTGGTGCTTTTAAAGTAAATCTTTGGACAATTAAAGATATGAAATGGCTAAATAGAGTTCTGCAGGCGTTGTTCTCTCCTTTTTAAAGGTTTAATCACTCTTAATGGCTCTCTTCAAAACTTGAATTTTCCATTTTGGTGTTTTGACTCCATTGAAAGAGTTTACTAATATTCTTTCAAAAGTATTCTCTGCTCAAATGAGCTATTCAATAAAGTTTTATGCCATACTATAGGATTTACACTAAATGGAAAAGAATTTAAAGGGAGATCAGAGTTGGGGTGCCATTCCACTCTACAGGTTTTGTTAGCTAAACTATAATCCTCAATACGGAGTGCATGGAAAGTTGGGGTGGAAGCATGAGAGTTATTTAGATATAAGGGAGACCGTTTCAGATGCAATTTCAATACCTTCTTTTCCCTGGAGAGAGGTTATTGTCAGGGTTTGTGATTCTATAAATAGGAACTTGTGATAAATTCCTCCTCCTCCACCCTCTCCTCCTTCTCTCTCCCCCTCGTCTCTGTTTCTTCCTCCTGAAGAGGGTGGGTCATTTCATGACCCGTCCTCTATCTCACACTGTGTTGGCCACATTGTCTCTGCTCTGCCCAGCCTCAGCCCTGCTGAGATACATCTTCTTCTAACTCGTCACTGTCGGGAGTGGGAGCCAGCCAGACACTCAGTGCCCATCACTCACAGCCCAAGTGATAGAATTTGCCACTTGAAAGGCAAACTTAGTGGAAAATAAATGCCTGTCCTCCCCAACAGCATCATTATTAACCCTGAACTCTGTAGTGGTCTAATTGATGCAGTTATATATGTGACACCAACAGGGTACATGGGGGAGTTAACTGGGGCTGTACATCTATGACTGAATAGCGACAGCCCTCTCCTTGTCTGCTGTCTACCTTTCTTCTTATAACTAACATGTGAGCACTTGCATGTGCCCAGTAGGGTACTAGGTGCCAGGACAAATCTCAGAGATCGATGACCTGCCCTTGGGGAGTTTAGCATTTGGTGACAGAAACAAGGAACATAGGTAATGGGAAGAGTGCACACAACACGATCAGATGATGAAAGCTATGAGGCAGTCACTGTTGTTCCCTGTTTGATCTCTGGGAAGGTGTACTTCTCTGAGATTCAGCGTTCCCCTTCCTCGAAGAGGATTCAATGCTGTCTGAAAATATTTCATTAGTTATTTTGTTTCTCCCTGACAATTCACCTTGGTGTCCTCAGCACTTAGGACAGTGGGTGGCTTAGAGCAGATGCCCAGTAAATAGTTTCTGAATGGATGTGTACCTGGGGGATTCAAGAAATCCTCCTGAAACCTGAGTTGTGGCCCAGACCTGGATTTGGATTGGCCAGAGAAGGGAAGAATGTTCCAGAAGACAGTAGCAGAGATGGGGATGTCGAGTGACAAGGTACTGAAGATACCACAGTGGGAAGACTCCAGTCTGCTCTCGAGTCTCGGAATATGGCTGAAAGATGGGATTTGCTCTAAATTCTGAAAGGCCTGAAATGGCAGGATTAGCCGGAGGGGTGATATTAAAGGGTTTTGAGCAGGAGTGTTACATGAAAAAAGTAATTTTGTAGGAGGATTAATCAGGCCATGATGTGGAAAACTGGAACTACCAGAGAAATAAATAGGGA
This sequence comes from Heterocephalus glaber, assembly GCF_000247695.1. The sequence continues at coordinate 18,980,006 of NW_004624771.1, read as the reverse complement.
AGACACTGTGACAACTGATGTGTTGGGTGACAAGGTCTGAGTTAGGATTGTGAGGATGGGGCTCTGAAGGACTTCTAACAAAGGAAGAATCCGTGGAACTGGGTCACAGAAGAGCTATGGTGATGTGAAGAAGAAAGCATGTGAGACATGAGAGTTGGGGTTCTGGTAGCTTCCATAGGAATGAGGCTGGAGGTCATTTTTGAAAGAAATAGAATGAAACAGTTTTCAGTTATTTTGAGGGGTTGGTGGAACACAGAGGCTGCGGAAAATGTGAGGCTGGAGAAAGGAATGTGGCTGAGAGCCAGAGATAAGAGATGTAGTCATCATTGTGAAGGTGACAGAGAAAATCACGAGAGGAGAAAGCGAGACATGGAGACAGAACCTGAGAGAACTTGTGAGAGAGGACAGAGGGGTTTGGGGTGGGACGAGGAGTCACAGTCGGGGGACCAGAACACTGAGTGACTAGAGAAAGAGTCATTGCAAAGGCCCCTCTTCTTAAGTCCTGGGGTATGGGCAATCATGACAAGGGCTGTAGAGAAGAAACAAGGAAAACAAAAACACTAGAAATTAAATCTGCCCGTCAGGAGGTCTTTGGGACAAACAGGCAAGAGACTCCAAGCTCTTCCCATGTAGGAACATATTTCACAAGGGAATTTGGGACATGCTCAGCCTTTCTGTTGGGAAACATTCTGGAAAAGCTGATCTTTCCTTACAGTCTTGATCTACAAGGAATGCCATGTGGGAAGGACCTACACACCGTGTGACAACTTCACCCAGCAAGAGCAACTGCTTTCTCAGCTCTGACACTTCCCATCATCATTTTCTTTGTTTTTCCTTTTTCTGGAACAAAGATCTCACAAGTTGCACATTTTTAAGACTCAGGAGCAAAAAAGAATAGAAAGTTAAACAAAGTCTTTGTTAAGCACCCTGGGCTTCTACACATCCAATTCTATCCCCAGAAAGGTGGGGAAGTTCAGTCCCATTGGCTATAGTACTAGACTAACACTTAGATATGCCAGGTTGTTGAATGGCAACCTGCAAACCGTTGAGGTTGTATTTCAAAGTACCACCACCTCCAAGATGATTCCCTTCAGTCTTTTCTTAGTCTGTGCATTTAGGCTTGGAATTCTCAAGTGGACAAAGCCATGGACCCACAAGGAGCCCTCAAACCTAAACTACAGGATCTCTACTGTGTCCTCACCTCCACCACCCCTTCGTTTAAATTAATCCCAAAGAACAAATCATTTACAGCAAAGAATAAAACCCACAAATGACACCAGATGTTGTTTCTTAGTGTCCCTAGAAGCTGGTGACCGGGAATGGTTTCACAGTGCAGCGGTCTCAGCCTACCTGTTCTGAAAAGGTCAGAGCTGGCAGTGGGAGGCAGGTGGGGGATTGGGGTCCTGGAGGGCCTGGGGTGGGTGGCTCCAGGGCCAGAGGCCATTGGCTGGTCTTTCTGAACCAGAGGGCAGTGCCCAACAAGAAGAGCTGGCTAGGACCTGACCAGAGCTGAGCAGGTCACAGAGGCTTCCTGTGTGCGCCTCTCTTCTTTCCTGAAGAGGCAGGGCAGAATGTGCTCTCCTCTTGAAGGAGGAAGGGGGAAGGTGGAACGAAGTGTGGCGGCTCACCCTGTAATTCCAACACTTTGGGAGGCTGAGGTGGGAGGGTGGAGAGTTCGAGCCCAACCTGGACAATTCATGAAGAACTACTTTCAAAACTAGAAAGAGGCAAAGGAGAAGAATAGGAAGAGGAGGAGGAAGAAGAGGAGGAGGAGGAGGAGTGGGAGGTGGCAGCTCCCTGGTCCGGATCTGGGGCACCCCAGCAGGTGGCAGTGGGGGGGGGGGCTGTCTGTGCTGTGGCCCTCAGCATCTGATGGCTGGAATGGGCCAGGGAAAGGCAGTGGGAGGGAGGGGGAGGGGCCTCCCCTGGAAGGAAATGACTTCTTTCTGATCGGCTCCTCCCAGAAAACCAGGAAGCGGGGTGGAGCAGGGTACTCAGCCACCTGTTTGGCCAGAAAGGACCCAGTACTCCAGGAGGCACCTGAACTTGCCCTGCCACTTCTGTCCCCAAGAGTGTCCACTCCCCAAGGTAGCCCTGCAAGAGGGCACTGGAGAACAAGGCAAACTTGGCTTCTTTGGGACAGGGTCATGCTGTGCAGTCCAGGCTGGCCTTGAACTCACAGTGATCCTCTTGGCTCAGCCTCGTGAGTGCTGGGATTACCGGTGTGCACCACTGATCCCAGCTAAGCCCGAGTGTTCCTGTACAGCCAGAGCTCCTGAGTTTGCTGGGGCTTGTGAGCTGCTGGGAACAGACACCGACCGATGGTCACACAGGCCTCCTTTTGAACTTTGTCTCAACTTCACTCTGTACTCCTCACAGTCTGAGAGCAGAGCCTGGCAAGCAGAGGGTCTGACAGGCACACAAGGCAGGCTGCTCCTGGGCCCTTGGGTGTGGGAGCATGAGGCACCCCAGAAGGGCAGGGAGAACAAAGGGCTAAAGACAGCTCGGAAATAAATCTTGCTCCCTGCCCAGCCCACTGCCCTGACCCAGCCATTGCTGGCTTTGGAAGGCTGAAAGTCTAAGCAAAGAGCCTTCTCCCCTGCTTCACTGAAGTCTTCTTTTACTCGAGAAATTGTTTCTCTGGATGTGTCCCTCGACTCTCAGCAAGACCTGAACAAGTGCAGGGAGGTGACAAACCTGCTACTTTGCTGGGGCTGTTTATTTCCAGTCGGCAAATATTGTGCTGATGTTCACTTCAATTAAGAGACACATTTGCCAATCTGAGTACTCCATCTGATGCCTCAAGGGCAAATTTGGGCTCTTTCAGGAAGGGACGTCCAATAACAGATCCCTATGAATAAAATATGCAGGGAAAGAACTTCCAGCAGCAGTCTGGGAAAACTGCCTTCTGCAGTAAGGACAACAAAATGTCTGCAAGAAAAAAATGTTCACATAAATGAAACGTGGGCCACAAACTGGAGAGAGACAGAATTCAGAGCACGGCTTTCGAGCCTGCTTGCCTGTCCCCTGCCTAGAGAGAGGAATCGAGGAGTCAAGCATTTGGAATTCTGTGGAGGAAAATCCTCGAAGGAACACGAAACTCACTAAGAATCTTGCTCATTCGTTGTAGTTTTTGAAATCATCCTGGGAACCGTACGTTTTCCTGGGTGTCTAGTTTTGATCCTTCTGTTTAGGCAGCTCACTTCTTTGTCATCCTGAAGACAATCAGATTGTCCACTGAGCACCCCCTTCTGCACCCCGCCTTGTCTTGAAAGATGGAAATGGAGGACCAAATCCCACTAGTGAGCTCATCTTCTGGATCTGCATTTCCTGTCCCTGGCAGTACCTCAGGCAAATGCCACCAGCTCCCTGGACTCCAAGTCCCCAACATGCAAGGGAATGATCCGTCCTTTCCTCACCTTTCATGGTTCTGGTAATCAAGCCAGGTGATAAAGAGTAGAGGGAAATGGAAGTTGGGTAGAAAGGAAAGGAATATCATTATGTGGTTCTTGTCTTCTGAGCTGACCTGGTCAGTAGGAGGAACCCTCAGAGGCAGCTCAGCCACTGAGATCAGACACCAGAAGCCCACATGGCCCTTAGGTCAGTGCCACTCAGACTGCACAGGTCTAGTTCCCGAGTCAGTTACACGTGGGCTGTTTTAAATATTTACCTGTGTATCTCTTTAAAAGCAACCTCATTCAGCTTCTACTTTGCTTGTCCTTAGCATGTGATTCATTTTGTATATTAATAGCACGTAGCTTCTATTTCTAGAAGAGCATTATAACCATCTCTTGTTAGAATAGAAAGAAATCTCTTGAGACTCATCATGCATTCTACTGTTTGTCCATTTTTGTGACATATTTAAGGATATCTATTATTAGTAGTAAATGATTATCATAGCATCTAATTGAAATGAAATTTACTGCAGGAGAGATCTTGGAGTCACCTTTGGATTTGATACATTGCTAACTGTTGCTTAATTCTCTCATTTTCACTCATTCACTCAATAAGCATTTTTGAGAACTGAGGATGGGCCAGCATGCTGGGGAAGCTATGCAGCAGAGACAGTATACTCTCTGCAGGAGACAGCAAGGCAAAGAGGGAAGCCTGGACAGAAAGGAAAGGAAGCAGAGAGGACAGAGCACTCAACTTGGTGCTGAGTAGTCAGGAAGGCTTGATCTGAGACTCGAGCATGAGTTGGAGTTGGCAGTGTGCAGAAGAGTAAAGAGCAGGTTGGGCCGAATAAACCATGTGTGCAAAGGCGTTAGGTCCTCACCAGAGAGAGCACAACTCTGGGTTTCAAAACCAGGCCTGGCCCTCACCCTGACCTCTTCCTGGCTTCTCCTTCCCTCCCTCCTTCTGTCTGCCTCCCCTTCTTTCTTTCCATTTCCCCTTTTCTCCTCCTCTGCTCTTTCCTTTCCCCTCCACTTCTCCCTCCTCCTACCACTTCCTCTTCCTTCCCCTCCTCTCTTTGATCCCCATGATCAACACTAACTGTAGTCTGACCTCAAATCCAGATATTTCTGAATAAAAATAGAAACAAGAAATGCCTATGAAAGATCTGAACACTAGGCAACTCCTCCAATCCACACCTTCTGCCTCCACTGAGCAGCTCTGAGTCACCTTCTCCTCATGGGCTCGGGGTCCCCGGGAGGATCACCATCCATGCCTCATTCTGCCTACCTGGCTGCCCATATTCTATGAACTTGAGAAATGTGCTGAAGAACCCGGGAAGCTGGCTGGAAGGCAAACACAGGGGGCACTGAGCACTGAGCCATTAGGAGCTTTAATAAGGCACCAAATGCAGACATGTGGGCAGGAACCAGGTAAGAAGAACCCACCATCCTGAGCATTACCCAGAATGCGTGTGGACAGTCTGGTCATCATGGTAGCCTTGAAACAAATGCGATGTCAACAGGAAAACTGCTATGCAGGTCTAATCAGAATAAAGCCTATTTTAAATTACTGGGATTCTTTCCCTGTGATCCACTCCACAGAACAGTTCTGGATAGAAGAGATGATTAAAACTCTACTCTCCCTGCACTGATTTTCAAAAGTTTGTAAAAGAGAAATTGCCCCAGATATTGGCTGTTGCCATGCCGTGCAGCACATCCTGTCACCAAATTCATCTGGCTGTGCTTTTGAGCTAAGCAACATGCATCCTCAGACTTCATAAATTGTCATTGCTCTGCCCATCCAGAGTGCAGAAATTCATGACTTGATCTCAATCAAACAGTGTAAAAATCCAAACAAAAATACATCTGGACAGACAAATAGGATGCCAGGTTTCTGCTTGATGAGAAGGGAAATAGCTCAACCCTGGCCCCTTGAAATGAAGGCTTTATCTAAAAAAAATGCTCATGGAACCTTCACAGAGTTACTGAGACCAGCTTCCCTTATAATATTCAACATAAACTAGATATGGAGCTCATTTCATCCAGTGCTTTGTGACCTGGAAAACATTTTGTTGGAGCCTTAAAAGAATTAGCCCATGTTCCATTTTCCCCCCAAATGCGGTGATCATCATTATCTCTTCCTGTAGCCCAGGTGAACTGAAGCCAGGGATCTGGGGCAAAAAAAAAAAAAAAAAAAAGTGGACTCGCAGTTTCCTGATACAGCTAACGAGCCGCTCAAATTCTGTCCTGCCCGCCCCCAGCATGCAAGTCCAGGGAATCAGAAGGCCAGAACATGAAAGAAAAATAAATGTTGGTCACTTTTTTGGCTAAGATGGAGGCACAAAGTAGAATGAAGTGTAAAGAAGAGAAAATATGATTTAGTGGTCAGTTAAATAATCCATTATCCACAAAACAGGTTACTAATGCCAAGGTTTGTCTGAATACATATTTCCCTTAAGCAAAACAGATTCATCTTGTGTTGTGTAAGTAGAAAGAACTGTGTGAAATTTGATAATAGAGGGAGATTGACCATTCGAGACAAAACCAAAGGTTACAGAGCTACGTGCCCTAACCAGGGGGGGAATCTCCACCGTGGGCTCACGTTCCTCCACCACCAGTTCCTCTCTCCAGGCCTGATGGGGGCAGAGACCAGAAGCAAATGCTCCTTAATTGTGTCCCAGCCATTCCTCCATTGTGGAGGCTTTTAAGATAATCTATTAATATTCTTTGTAACCACTGTAAAGGAAGCAGTGTGCCGTAGGTCTTGTGTGGTGTGTGTGTGTGTGTGTGTGTGTGTGTGTGCATGCATGTGTGCATGATTTCTTCCCCAGCTATTTATCTGATAATGATATTAAATATTAGAAACTCTAACAGCTGGTGTGTTTATCCTGACTTGAGTGTATTAACCTCTTTAGCCCTTTTTTCCAGAAGAAGGATTCGGCTTCACAGATTTGACTGTCAGCTGTGGTGCCTGGCGGCCCCGCCGATTGGCATGCTGACAGAATCTAAAGTCCAGAGCAGCAAGTAAACATGGATGACATTGCAGTGGGCGAGGGGGGACAGCACATGATGACTTGAGGCACCTGCAGCTGCTTGCACCCAAATCAAAGTAAAGGCTGCACTCAGTGGAATGGAAAAACACAGGATTTACTGGGAGGCCACTGGCTCTGGGTAGGTGAGGGAGGAAGGAGAGGGCTGGGGGAGGGTGCGGGAGGGGACAATGGAGCCCTGAGCACTGGCACTTTGCCCACTGACAATATTCAGAGAGCTAAAGCACCTCAGGCAAAACCCCTGGGTCCTAAGACCCCGCCCCTCCCAAGTGGCCAGTGTGAGGCGATAGTCTGGGGATGAAGGACAGACCTGAGCAGGAGGGGCCACTGAGTGGCACTAGGGCCTAGGACAGTGGTGATGGCCAATCCCAAAACATGACACTGCCAGGTGTGGTGGGTGGCACATGCCTGCAATCTCAGAGCTCGGGAGGCAGAGGCAGGAGGGTCACTGTGAGTTCTAGGCCAACCTGAACTATATAGCGAGTGAGACTGTCTCAACAAACCGAAACAAACAAACAAACAAACAGAAAAGCAAACCAAACAAAACTCAACAACAGTGTTATGGCTTGTGTGTAGATCTCCTCCTAAAGCCTCATGCAGTCATAGGTGGGGCTTTTTCAGGGGTGGCTAAATCTCAAGTGTGTGATAATGGGATTAAGGGTGTGTGGTTACTAAATCAGTCGACCCTAATCCTAGTAGCCTGGGTACAAGAGGCTTGTCTTGCCCTGGTTGCTCTTGCTTGCTTTGCTGCCTTCTGCCCTGTCTGAACTGTTTCTCTTCTGTGATGCTTGTCTGCCATGCCCTCCTGCCTTGGAGCCAGCTGATTATGGACTGAGACCTCTATAAACTGTGAGCTAAATAAACCGTTCACCCTTTAACTTTGGGTGTTGGCTATTTTGTTTCAGCAATGAGAGAACAGTAACTAAGACAAACAACAGCAACAAATATGGCTCTAGCTGAGAGCTACCTTGTGGTGACAGACTTATATAATCTCTCAGCCTCAGTTTCCAACTGGACACAGCCAATCCATGCCCATGGCCATAGTCATAGTGGGTCATACTCAAATGAGATAATAATTGGATGAAACATAAATATGAAGAATTACCATTTCTTAGCCCATAAGATTTGCCTTCACACTCTTCCCCATCAACATCCCCTGCATTTGATGATTCTGAGGAATTCCCAAGCTCTGCAACCTGCTTTTCTTGTGGAGACTGAGTTTATAGTATCGGATCCTTTTCTGGAATGTGGGCACACTGTATTTGGCCCACAAGAGAGCTCCTCACCCCATGAGAGCACTGGGTGGAGGGATCAGCAGTGATGCAAAAATAGTGCTCAAGTGCATAGGAGAACTTTTCCCCTTGGAAGGGATGCATTCTACTCTAGAGCCACTTACAGCCTTCCTGCCATGCAATGTGAGATTGGTGTGCATATCAACAATTTTTAGGAAGACTAATGGTGACAGCTGGTCCAAATGGGCAGAGTGTAAGGCAGGGTGGGGAGGCCCAGGGAGGAAGACTGTGGTGACTTTAAGAAATGCAAGGTGCTTTGCTTACTCCAGAAAGCCAAAGTTATTCCTATCTATCACAGTATTTGGTATACAGAAGGTGCATGAATTGATTAATGAATGAAGAAACAAATTGTTTAACAAGAAGTTTATGTCTGCACCAAAATACCTGCTAGTAAGATGCACACTCCACCCAAGGGTTCTTGTGTATCAGACAATTCTTGCCCCACTTAGACACCCTTGCTTCTGTGCATCCAAGGACTTGGGCCACTGGTCCCACTCCAGCTGCCAATGCAGGAACCAGTGACAGCCCAGCCTGACCATGCACTGCTTTATGCCTCTCAGTGTCCCACATGGTGTGACTGTGAGAACATCTTGCAACCCACCCACAGACAGTCCTACCATGCTGAGAGCTGATGCCCATGGGTGATGGGAGGCAGCCCTGGTAGGTACCACCCTCTCCCCTTCTTCTGGGCTGGGTACTCCTGAGTCAGAGTCCTCGGGACCTCTAGGGGTGGGTCCTGTGGGTGGGGCATCCCATTACACATTACACTGAGCAGAGACCACTTTGGCAGTGTCTCTTATTTGGGCTTCTCCTTGTTTTCTGCCTCACTCCTGCTTCCCTCATTTCTGTTTCCCAAGAAACTTCTTAATAAGGACTTGCACCTTAAGTGTAATGAAAGAATCCTGGAAAAGTTTTCTATCACTTACTTGGACAAAGAATCAGTACATTCTTAGCACAGATCTGCAATGCACAAAGACTTTGTAACAGTGGAATTTCTAGTACTTGGCTCCCCATAGAGGAGGGGCATGTGGGCACAGAGTTCTTCTTTTTCCTCTGTCATCCTGCATCTGCAAGCATCTACATGTGAGGTCAGCATATGTCTAGGTAAGAATCAGCAAAGCGTGGCTGCAGGTCAAATTTGATACACTGCTTTTTTCTGTAAATAAAGTTTTAATGGAATACCATCAAATCCATTTTTTTAACACATTGTCTATGGCTGCTTTTAACCCTATGATGGTGAATGCTTAATCTTGTTTGTCAACTTGATTGCTTGAGAGAAGGGTTTTGGAGCTCACATCATGACACCATGTGCCTTAGATGCAGGACATGGAGCTATGAGGCTTAATGTTTGCTTGCTGGGCTTTAGTCTCTCTATGATCTGACTCTTTTCTGTCCTCCTATTTCTCCCTTTTGGAATGTTTACCTTGTGCCATGTGTCTTGGGATTATGTAACTTACTCTTTGAATTTTACAGAGCTTCACACCTAAGCATTTGCCTTGAGGCTCAGAGGAGACTTTGGACTTGGATTTTTGAGGAATGCTTCAACTGTTGAGACTTTAGGGAAGGGTTGGAACAGTTTGTGTTGTATATAGTTTAGTTACATGACGTCAGTCAGATGTATGACCTTGTTGTTATCACTCTTTGGAGATTATGGCCTAAGGAAATTTTGGGGTGTCAAATTGACAAGGGGTGGGCTTGCAATGGTTAATTTTGATTGTCAATTTGACTGGCTTGAGAGATATCTAGGAAATTAGTAAAGCACACTTCTAGTTGTGCTGGATGGGTCATGGGGTGTGACCTGAGGGACCATATCTGGTCCCTGGCCCTTTAACTCTCTGGCTACTAGATACCATGAGGTAAGCAGCCTTCATCCACCATATGCTTCCACCATGATGCCTTGGAACCAGCTGACCATGGACTATGACCTCTGAAATAATGAGCCAAAATCAACTCCTCCTTTAACTTTCAGTTGGCAGGTATTTTGTCACAGCAAGTAAACTGATTGCTACATATGGAAAAGCTGAGTTGTTGGGACAAAGATCATATGGTTCACAAAGCCTAAATATTTTATTCTATCAACCTTTAAAGAAAAGATTTGTTGACCTCAATCTAGGTTAACATGTAGTTTAGATTCTCTGTAGCTTATAGATCTGTGTATGGTCCAATCAGAACCTGCTTTAACCTATCAAAAAGATTTTTCTCTGGAAATTTGAAACATGAAATGAGCCCTCTCTTCATGTATTTTCAAAAATTATACAGTACTAATTTTATCATAAATGAAAGCCTTTTATTTGCTTTATCTGATCTTAAAGCCCATGATAACCAAATGGGGTAGATATTGTCAACCCAGTTCTAAAGATTGTAAAAATTCTGCTTTGAGAAGTTAAATGACTTGCCCTATGTCTCCTAAGGGTGCCACTGGGATGTGGACCCAGATCTGAGATGTGACCTTAACCATTTCTCCATGTTCATTAAATAATAACTACGATGTATTGAGCCTCTAATAAATACTATATCACTATGTAAATTGACTTTGTTTTATTTTTTCATTGACCCTTCTTCAAACCATCTTTGTAAGTGTGAATTTGCAGCCCCTACTCCATACATAAAGTCTCTATTTTTTTTTTTTTTTCAGTACCAGGGATTGAATTCAGGACCTTACACTTATGAGGTAGGTGGCAGGACCACTGAGCTAAATCCCCGGCCCCTCCATAGTCTTTTAATAAGAGCCACAAACAGCAACAACAAGGGTGACCAGTGATGAGTTTCAGTGGCCCTCAGGCTCTGGGAGGGAAGGCAGTATGGCCTCCTTCCCTACAGGCGACCCTCCTCCTCTCTGGAGAACATCCCTGCTCTGTCACCCTCTTCTAGGCTCGGCGCTTGGGCCTCACCCTCCCTCTCCACATCAGGGCAGCTGGCCTTGTCTTGCACAGTAGCAGGTGGCCGAGGGGCTCTGGGTGTCTCGAGGGGAGGTGGGGGTGACAGAGTGGACAGAAGCGTGGCTTGGCTGAAAAGATAAGAGAAGTGTGCTTTCTCAGCTGTTGGCGTGCTCTGGCACAGGAAAGGAACCCACACTGGTATTTCCAGCTTTCCAACTTCCCCGTACATTGGAGCCCCTGGGTCACATAGAAATGCCACTCTGGGCAACTGTGCCACCAATGCCACACTCTGTGCAGTCTCTCTGCTTCCCAGCCCATCCAACTGCCAGGATGATTTTATCATTTCTCCAAAGACAGTGTTAACTCACTGTACTACCATAGGCTCTTTGGGCCAAATGCACTATGATAACCTATTACAGCTGTAGGAAATTCATGGTGGTGAAGTTGCTAACACTGCTGTCTGTGACTTCCTCCAAGACCTTCAAGACGCCCAGTCCTGCCACAGGGCCAAGTAGGAGAACAAAGAACTATTGTTCAGGCACAGTGCTCAGCAGTTTAGATTTATCATTACTTGCTGCTCCATTTTCTTCAGCTCTTCTCCAGCTCCCCATGTTTAATTCTCTCTATGATTTCTCAGTAGGTTGTTTTGCCATTACTATCGTGGGCAGGAAGACCAAAGGTGGGATTTGAGAAGCTGATATTAGAATAAATCCCCATAAGCATTTTCCCAGGGGCTGATGTGACATTACAAACTTTGGGAGGGGACAGTGGATCGGAACTCTATCGTCTGCCGTGTCAGTGCAGAAGGTAGCATGTCTTTGGCCCTAGCTGTCATTCCCAGTCCTGAACACGAGTCTGCATGAGCGGCTGTCAGATCTCCACTGGATGTCCTGGATGATGTCAACCCCACAGGTTCAACAGAGACCAACTTGCCCTCCTGCCTATGTCACAGCCTCCAGGTTGGCAACCAGAAGTCACCTCAGAGTTCGCCTTTTCCAGCCTGTATATCCATTCACAGTCTCAGTGTCCTGGCCCGGGCCCTTGCCATCTCCCTGGACTGTTGCAATAGCCTCCCCGCATCCCTTCAAGCCTGTATTAAACTGCAGACACCTTGCCAACCAAGAACAAACAGAGATAAAGATGTCAATCAAGAAAATGAGTCAACAGAGAGGGGGCTAGTGCCAAAGAACGGAAAACAAAGACTGCCCTCGGACTACTGATAAAATGGCTGTTTGAAAACTGACCAGTAGACGAGGACGGGTGGGGGCAAATATGTCCTCTTTGGGGCTAGAAAGCCAGCAGAGTATTGGCTGGTTGTGCTGCCGTTCCCTGGAGTCATGACTGATGCTCGCTACACAGCAGTCACTGGGACTTTGCCTCTCACCCCCAAATAAAGTAAACCCGCACTCGGCAATAGGTATTTGAGTGTGATCGAGTCTGACTGTCAAATTTTTAAAAAATATGAACGATGACTAAAAAGGCTATTTTCATTTGACATGTGTCTTAGCCAGTGTTTCATGTTTAAGAAGACAAGCCAGGTCTTGCCTCTGCAGCTCTGGGGACAATTTTGAAGCTGGGTAAATAAACAAACAGTGACCATGGGGACGTCCCCCTCTCAGTCCCCCATGGCCCCTCACAGCAGACCCAGTCACCCATTCCCTCTGCCCGTTGCACTGGCTTGCCACGTACTGCCATTATGATTCCAAGAGCAAGTCTGGGGACTTTAGCCAAGCCCGCGCCGGAAGTGGTTCCTTGAATAAAGACCGTGGCAGTGAAAAGTGGTGCTGACAGCAGCTGCCACAATAGGCATCTTACCTGAAGGCTGTGCACAGTAGCAGGGGATGGGGGAGGAGGGAGCTGAGGATGAGTGGAACAGGGGGGCTCTTGGCATCCTGGGGCTCCTCTTTGCTCATGAAGATGGAGACAGAGCTCAGACACGGTTTGCATTCGTCCCTGCTGTAGCTTCTAATTTGCACAAGAACTGGCAGATGGATAAAGATCTGAGAGGCAGTGGCTGCAAACCCAGGGTGAGTGTGTGGTGGTTGTATGGACTTGGCTTTCACTGCTCCCTCAACCTGGGCCCTGCTCCCCGATCAATCACCAGGTGCTTTTCCACCTTGCTCCAGACCTGAAAATCTCCTCTCCTGTCTCAATCCTAGAGTCCCCTCCGGCCCAAGAGAGTGCTTCTGCCAGCCTCCTTTCTTCTCCTCCCTGCTCCCTGCTTGTGGACCATGAACAGCCTCATACAGACGTCCATTTGTGAGTCTGCACCTCTTCCTACACCACCAGCTATTTGAGGCTCTGTACTTTTATCCCAAAATGCTGCACAGGGCTCAGGCTACACCAGGACTTTCTTCTTGTTTGTGAATAAATCTATTCTCTGCCATGCCTCAGGAAGGGTAAGCTGCAATCTTTGTATTTTTCTAGAGAAGAAAGTAAATCTTGAAAATTCCATATATTGTCCACCTGGTGGATATTTTCATAGCCAACCTGTGGAGGCTCTGGGTTGGTCTCTGGACAGTAACTAAGAGAACTAGCTAGTGAGGTGTTCTCAGAGGTTCTCTTGGGGGAGCCTAGACCCAGCACGTTACCATAAGTGTGTTAGTCAGAAGGAAGAAGGGAGACAGTTCTGCTTGGGTTGGTGTAGGCATCAATGTGAGGGTGTAACATTTCTCCTCCTTAGGACAAACTGCAGAGGATCGAGGTAGGAAGATAGACATTTCCTCAGTACTGCCTCAGCTGGCCTTTATAACATAGCATAATTATTTGTTTTGATCTTTCTTATGCTTCTAGAAGAACAAATAAATTGTTTTTCACCAGAAATCCTGAGATACACTTCAGAGTCCAATAGAAAGAATGCATTTATCCATCTTAGGCATTACTGGGGACCTCTCTCCGTAAGTGTTGATCAACAAGAGTTTTCTATCGTAACCAGGACAGCAGAGTGCTGAAGAGGATTGTAAGTAATCTGTCAGCTTTAGAATTACTCTGGCCACCGTGATATGATTCAGAATCATCCAAAGAATATTCTGGATAATGTCTGGTAGACTCCTCTGGAGACTTCTCCCCTCATGAGTCCTCAAAAATACCCTCCCTCAAGTTCATTTACTCACTAATTTGAACTGCACCTCAGCACAGCTCAAAAGGGAAAGGAAACTCTAGAAATACATGGCACTTTGGGCGCTGCTCCTCTCAGCTTATATGAGCGGGAGGGGGAACAGAGACCAGTGTCTCCTGTCCCAGTCCCAGGGTCCACAATGCCCCCATTTGTGAGCATCTCCAAACACTGATGTCCTTGTCTTGCCTCCCTGCCGGACTGTAAAGAGCAGGGATGGATTTCGACATTTTTCTAATGTGCATGGCTCCTTCCACATAGTAGGGTGCTCAATTAATAGCTTCAGGATTAGTTAACATTGCATCACCTGGGCAATAGAGATGCAGATGGAACCATGAACATTCTCCCCAAAAAGGTTATAACATTGCCATAATATAACCAAGGGCTTGTCTGTGTCTTCTGAGGTACATAAGAATCAATCAATGTCACCCACTGAGTTAGCCAAATGTCCTCCCATTCTCTCTCTCTCAACACCCATACCACCGTCAGTACATACGCCACTCACTCGCATCACATTTAGGGGCATTTCTATCAGGTATGCCTATGGCTGCCTGATTTCTTTTTCAAAATAATTTCTACCCCTAACGAGGCTATAAAACCCTTGGAGGCAAAGCCATGCTTGTTTCTGTTTCTATTTCTCCTTCAGTATCTGGCACAGTGCTAGGTACATGCCAAGTATTCCACGTATTGTCTAGTTGACTGCTAATTGCTGCACCTTTTTCCTGTGGTAAATTTAAACCAAACCAAATAAAATCAAGCCAGACAAAACAGAAACTTACCATGGCCTTATTTCTTCTGCTGGTTGATGCTCCAACTCTTTGACCTCTTTTGCAGTGAAACCCTTCAAAGGAGTTTTCTGTATTATTAGCAGCTCCTCTCCTCTCCTTTTCTCCTTGCTCCAATCCAGCTGAGCTCTTGCCTCTGTACTCCTCCAAACTTGCTCATGTCCACGCCACCAACGACCTCCATATTGCTCAAAAGGATGACACCATCTTAGTCCTCATCTTTCTGTGGCACCGTGTCTCGCTGACCCTAATTCCCTTCTTTACCCTGTTCCAAGAATCCCACAAACTCCTGCTTCATGGGCTGGCTCTACCTCAGCCTCCTCTACTGATTCTCCTCTTTCTCTTAATGCTGGAGAGCGCCAGGATCCTGTTCTCTTCTCCATCTTCACTCAGTCAGTTTCACAGCATTAAAATAGCCTGAGTATGCAGAAAATCCCCAAATTTATATTGGAAGCACAGATGTCTCTCCAGAGCTCTGGACTTAGGTCTCCAATTGCATGCCCAACGTCTTGACTTGGCTATCTACCGTAGACATCTTAGACTCAACACACTTAAAACCGAACTCTAGATTGTCCCTGGGACATTTCTTCTCAGCCAGTCCCACCCTCTCACAAACGAGCTCCTTGGCTCCATCTCCAAACTGTATTTGGAAACTGAGGACCTCCTACCTCCACCTTTGCTGCCTACCACCTCACTCCTCTTTCATTTCTCTCTTCCTCCTGCCCATTGCCCTTGCCCTCTAACCTTAATACAGCACCAGAGCAATCGTTTTAAAAGTTAGATCACGTGATTCCTTAGGTTAAAATTCTCCAGTGGCTCCCATTTTTCTCAAAAGCAGAGCTGACAATCTAATAATGGCCTGTTATATGCTATAGGGCCCCTCTGGCTTTGTCCATGACTCTCTCTTGGGCACCCAAACACAATCTAGTTTAGTCACCCCACTTCCTTAGTATCCCTTGGACAACCCAGATGCTCCCTGCCTTGAGTTCATCACACCCAGTAGCTTCCTGTGCCTGGAAGTGTCGGCTCTGGATCCTTCCTCCCCTGAGTGCTTCACTTCCGGTGTCCCCTGCTTAAAGAAGTTCAACAAGCTGAGAGCACCTTGCTCTGTCCTCCATTTCTCCTTCACAGCTCTATTCTTGATTCCTACAGCATCCATCGCCTTATAACCTGTGAGAATGTGCTTGCTTATTTATTGTCCATCTCCTCCACTAGACAGGAGAGATCTGTGTCAGTTTGGTCCACTGAGGTCCGGTGAGCTCATGGCACACAGTCGGTCCAATAACTATTTGTTGAATGAATTAAAAAGTTCACTAGGCAATCACTTGGAACCCAGAAGACTGAGTGAGGTCCCGGGGTGGTCCCATAGACCAAGAATCCCAGTGGGCTCAGGGTCCTTGTGCAGGAGGGGAGGAGGATTAATCATTTATCCACATGCCCCACTCCTGGTGGTGGTGTAAACAGAGATTTAACCTGAACATCCTTCAAAGCATGGAGCCCAGGAGAAACAAGTTGACAAAATGCAGGAGGATGGGAGAGGCTGAGGACAAGACTTTGATGTGCAGGATCCTGGTTTATTGGAGAGCATGTTGGGGTCCTCCGCTTGTCCTGGGACTGGCCCCCTTTGTCCTTCCTCTTCCATCCAGGCTTCATAGCAACACCCTGCAATCAATCCTCTTCCCTGGGGGACAAAATACCACCCCGAGGACACTGAGATCAGTGGCGGCGTTTGAAACTCAGATCCTCAGCGTTCACATCCTCCCGCAGCACTTTCTCTGCTGAGTTGGGACTCCAGGAGCTATAGACTTTTCCCCTCTAAATTGAAAGTGCTTTTTTTGTAAGTCACAGTGGTGGGTTTCAGAACTGCAAACCAGAGAGGCGTTTTGATTCCACAAACAGCCCCCAGAGGAAACCATTTCAAGCCTGACATTTTTCTTCTTTAGCCAAGGGACCCACCGCATCATCTCAAAACTCTCCTTCCCCGAGGCTTCCCCATCCCTTCCACACACACACAGAAAGAAAACACAAAATATCTGCCTCCCATTGAATTAACTTAAATGGGAAATAAAATCAGTTCCTTCCAACTATTTTTCACTCTGTCAGAATGAGGGAGAAATGTATTTAAAGATGAGTTCTAATGACCTCACCTGCTTAGTGCTGGAAACACCAGAGGATCTTATTAACTGAAAACTCACCTTTGTGCTCATGTCTGTGGAGACAGGGAGACCACTTTCATTGTGTTTGTGTTTGGATGGGGCCGCCAGCATCCTGGTGGCCCGTGGTGAGAGGCATCTTGAAGTACCTCACACCAACATCACAGGGCCCTGGGCTGCTTATCTGGGTCAGCAGAAAGCCTGCTCCCACAGGCAGCTGAGCACTTCCGGGTAAATTGAGTATTTGCTAAGAACTGCATATTTGTTTCTGTGCTTTTGTGAAGCCTCCACATTGGCGAACAGCTCTCTTTCCCTTCCCTAGAAAGACAGAGGAATCTGACTGGACAAAGAGTCAGGATCTCTCACACCTGGGGTCTGAGGAGCCTCATCCCTCCCAGGCCTGGCTTTTCTCCATCTCACCTGGTGGAAACTAGGAGTGTTCCAGAACATTCTTCACCTTCGGAGAGCACAAAATCCAGGGATGACAGAGCCAGGAGGAATACTAGAAGTGGTCGTATGTCTGTTTTGTGTGGTTATAACAGGGTGATTTATAATGGCTAGAGATTTATTTTTTGTAGTTCTGGAGCTTGGTAAGTCCAAGAACATGGTGCAACATCTGGTAAGGACCATCTGCTGCGTGGAACAGTGCATCCCAAGGACAAGAGGCAGGAGTGGGCAAGCTCAGGTCTCTTCCTCTTCATATAGAGGCTCTAACCCCATGCTGGGGTGCCAGCTTCATGACTCATCTCACCCTAATTACTTCTACGAAGCCCCACCTCCAAATACCATCAACATCTGAATTTGGAGATGAAGTTTCCAGCACGTGAATTTTTGGGGGGACACATTCAAAGCAGACCAGTAGTCAATAATCTGTACCCTTCTTTACTTTCATTTTATTCGTAAAGAAGCTAGGGTACAAAAAGAGAAGGCTAGATAGGAAACAGGGCATAGACCTGGGCCTACCTGCAGCGGCACAAGGCTTCAGGACTTCCAATAAAAAGACTCATGGGTGGCAACATTGCTATCTTTGTATAACGAGCATATTAGTTTCTGTTTGTTTGTTTACCCAAATGTGTGCTTGTTTGGAAGGCCTTGCTACAGTCTGATAGTGTTTGCAGATACTCTTTCCTCAGCTCTCTTTGGCCCAATACAGTGCAGAAATTTTGGTTCTTAATGTTGGGCCATATCTATCACTCCTGGTAGCTTTCCAGTAATGTTGGAGCAGGAGACAAACGTCAGAATATCCCTCCACATTCCCTAGAGCTGCAGTCATGGACTGTACACTGGAATAGGCTTGGTGGTGCTTTTCTCTTAGAAAGCATAAGGGTATCTTGTGCCCTTCAAGTTGCTAGGCTTCAAGGAAATAAAGGTCATTTATGTCAGTCTTGCTCAGAAATTTCAAAACCCTTGGCTAGGCCCAGATTTTTACCAGCGTGGCACATCTGCCTTTCTCTGCTGACTGACCATCCCTGGCATTTTCTGTACGTGTGGCTCTTGTATCCTCCTGCAGTCAGGGAGCCTGTGGGCTGCTCTATATGGAGCTGTGGCCCACAGAACTCGCCTCCTGGGCACAGCCCCACGTGGGCCTGGCAGCCTTGCACAAACCCCCACTGCCTGATCCTACAAGATAAGCCAGGCCAGAAAATTAGGGCTACTAGTCCCTTCTCGTGTGAAAACAACTGCAAGTTCTTACCTGACTGGTGAGAAGTCGGGAATCTTGACCACCAAATCAAAGGTATTCGTTACCATGGTTTATCTCAGCTAACATGCCCTTCCTGTTCCTTTGCCCAAGGGAATGCTATATATTCGGAAACGGTCTGTATTTCTTCAAAGATGTTTCATGGGGCACAAGTCCTATGAAATGTTTTTTCAAAAAAAGAGAAAAGAAAGAGCCTAAATCAATTACATTGCACAGTATATCCTTCTCATTCTACATTACCCAGAGCAGTTAATCTTAACCCTGAAGGAGCAGCAAAACCATCTGTTAATTTATTTCAAAATACAAATTTCTGTACCCACCAGAATCAAGATCTTTTAGTGCTTATAAAACTGTAGGATCAGGATAAGAACACATTCTTCGTCACCCTCTCAATGAGTATTTTGTTCTTCTCAGTTACCTCAGCACGTCATTGGCACATGCTCTGCTCCCTGTCCTATCCTCTGGAGACATTGTGTCAGTCAGGTTTCCATTTGAGTGACAAAATACAAGAAATAATCAACTCAAAAAGAATAAAGGTCAATTTTGGCTCACTGTTTGGGAGTTTCCGTCCATGGCTGGTTGGCCCCACTGCTTTGGGGTCTGTAGCGAAGCAGAGCATCCTGGAGGTGAGTGTGTGGTGGAACAAAGCTGCTCACCTCATGGCCCCCAGGAAGGAAAGAAAGGAAGAATAGTGTCTGGGGTCCCAATATCCCCTTTAATTGCATGACTCCAATGACCTAACTTTCTTCCACAAGCCCTCAATCTCTCATAAGCTGGGCCACTTCCCAAGACCACCCACAGGAGTGGATCAAGGTCTTGGGGCCTTTGGGGGACATTTAAGATCCGAACTGTGGCTAGCAGACCCCATCTGCAGGCTCTGTAGTCTTAAAATGAAGGTATCAGCAGTGGAGAGAAGAAAGGGGACATGACTCTTGACCTCAGGCTGATTCTTAAACAGTATTTATACCATGATACTCATGTTGCTTTGTTCTCTGCAGAGCTAGGACAGTGTATTCTGCTACACATGCAGGGGTGAGCAGGGGATTGAGTTGGAACATGGAAGTTGTATTGGGTCAGAGAAAATGTTTTTCTAGCACATGAATGTTTGAAGTAATTATGTACACATTTTCTTACAATAAAGGAGGAACCCTGGGCATTATATAAAGATCATTAAAAAACAAAAAATCTGGAGCAGTGCCTTTCATTTATTCAAGAAGTTGGTTTAGTGGCTTCTATATTAAGCAATGAAAGAAAGCTGCAAATGCACATGTATTAACTCCTATGAAGACATTGCCCCTCATGGCAATAATTAGGATTAATATATTAAATATTTCAAAACTTTAAATACTAGATTTTAAAAATATCCTACTCATGCACAAAAGAATAAGTATGTGAGGTGGTTGATATGTTGGTTAGTCTGAATTAATCATTCCACAATGTAAATACATATATATCATATTATACCCCATAAATATACAGTTATTATTTGTCAATTTTTTAAAACTTGACATTGCTACTGTATATATATATATATGTATGTATATATATATATATGTTCTACTACATATAAATACCTTATTTTTCAAAACTTGACATTGTTACTGCTTTAATATATATAGATGCTCCACTACATATAAATACCTTAAAGGACCAACACATCCAAGGAAGAAGCAGAACCCCAGGATGTAAGAAAAAACTATAATTCAAGCAAAAAGTTAACTCTATCAGTAATTTTCTTAAGGTAGTAACTATTTTTCTTAGGGCTTTAGTCACCAAGTCCCACAGCCTTTAAGTCACCTGCTGAACCTAATTCTTCCTGTAAGCCCTATGATTATTACACAATTTTATAAAGCATGACATATTTCAAGGATGCATGTATGATCTTATGGCAAAAATGCCTGACTGTGTTGGGTTTCTGTTTCCTTCTCAGAAGCCCTGATATGAATCACTGTGATATTCAAAAGAAAATGTCCCTAGAGGTAGCTTGAACGAATTATTCCTTACATATTTCACTGTCATCATTTCCTCAGAATTTTTCTAGACTATTAATTTCCCTTACTTATAGAAAATCTTCAGTTTCTACATGTTGCTCCACCCAAGATTGCTTACTTTCTGGCCCTGTTCATAGCTTGTCCTCAAGCATAATCCATTTTTTTCTTGGATCCCACATTTTCCTCTGTTTTGATGTAACTACTTTCTTTTATTGGCATAAATCTTGTATTTTTATGCTACAAAAGAGCACAATTACATATTTTTTAACCCTTGCATATCTAAAATGGCTCTACTACTAGCCCTGAACTGAAAGTTTGGCTGCGTATAAAAATCTGAGTTCAAAATAGCCTCTCAACTAAGGCATTGATCCATTATCTTCCAACATCTAGTTGGAAGTGTTATGCCAATATGAATTTTACTTCTGCTTTTCTTTCTGTAAAGTTTTGAGAACTTTTACATTCTTGGTGTTCTAAATTTCACATGCTATGTCTAGTTGAGACTCATTTTATTCATATGCACAGCACTTGGTGTCTTTTTCCATTTGAAAGATCTAGAAAATTCTTTTATTAATTTTTGATAAGTTCTTTTTTACTATTGTGTACTTCAATAACTCCTATTCATCATTTGATGAGTCTCTTGAATTAAAACTCAATATTGCTTATATTTTCTTATATTTCTTCCACTAAAAATGGCTTTTCTTAAATATTTCTTCAGTTTTGTCTATTGTGTCTTCTATATAGGTTTAATTTTAGCAATCATAATTTATATCCCAACATCTTTTTCTTATTATCTGTTCATATATATTTTATTTTTTTCATTTTTCAGAGGCAACACTTTCTCTGTTTTCTGTGAATATATTTATACATTTTAAATTTTCACTTTTGTCCCCTGAAATACTGTTCCTGCAAGTAAGAAACAAGGCTCTCTCTGCTCCTTGAGCTTCTTGGGAACACTTATAGGCTGATGTCTCCTTTATAGCTCATCCTCTAGTCAGCAGCTTCCTATATTCAGCTCTTTGTTTGCACTCCTACATTTCTCTTTCAAACTATTGCCAAAAACTCTTGTCTGTCTCCTTTCATTGCCTTTATTTATGTAGGTTTACACCTTCCGCATATTTTAATGATAGCTCATGGAGAATATGCATCTATGGACATTTCAGCATCATCTGAAACACTGTGAGAACCAGCAAAGCATTCCATCTATGAACTTGACTGCCTGTCTTATGTTGCTGAATATATTTTGATAGCTAAGATTCCAGAGCTTTTCTGACTGGTTGCTCTTAGGACCAGTAACACAAGTGTCTAGGACTTCAGGGAAGTAAGGCCTTCATGTAAAAGTCTTCTACCGAGTAACCTTGGACAAATAGCCTCATACCTTCAGAGACATTGTGTCCCCCCCCCTTTTCCAACCCCCCAGGCTCAGTTTGAATTAATGAGGAAATAGTGCTCAAGCAAATCAAACTGCTTCATGATTAGCATTCCAAGATATGAGAACTATTTATCAGGTAACCTAAACTGGATGGTGTCAAATGACAGAAATCTGCCTGGCTAGCCAGGTAGAGAAATAAATTATTGCCTTGCACCTTTTTCTTGCCATTAGGCATAAAGCTGCTACTTGGTTTTAATGGTTTATAGGACGTGGCTGGCTACAGCAGGCAGAGCTGTGCTGATTAGTAGATTGGATCACCTTCCCTAACACCATCTGAAACCACCGCTCTGCTTGTCCACATTAACCTTGTCTCGTACTTTTCCCCAGTTGCATAAACTTACCTCCCGCCCTGAGCTTATGAGCTCTGTCTCTAATAGATTAAAAACTGCCTTGTGTTTTATGCTGAAAAGACTGGAAAGACCTTGCCTTGGATGTGAGCTGCATATTCACCCTTGGGGATCTACACTTGTCCCCATGTTGTTTTGAAATAACATGTAGCTCTAACGTAAATTACCACTTCCAGGTAGCTGCAATTACCATTTTTCAGTTTTTAGTAACTAGTCACTTTAGATAAAGATATCAAGTTGAGTGTGACCTAGACCTAGTTTGAGCTTCCTCAATATGATTGGACACTCCATACAGGCAGTATTTAGTATTTTCTTTAAGAAACAAAAATTAAATAAACAACAAAAACAACAAAAAACCCTCAAACCTTCCCTCATTGTCCTGCACCAGATCAGAACTGCACATGCAACAGCTGGCCAAGAAGTGCTCAGCTCTTTTGGGTGGTGCTGGATTCTCTAATGCCTTTATAGATCTTAGCTTTTTATATATGAAATCAGGATGTTAAGGCATGAACCTTTCACCATGGAAACTATACCGCACATGACAAATTATACAGAATACAGCATGTAGCAGCAGGCAGGGAGCTGGTTTGCTTGGTGGAGCAATGTTGGGAGGAAGCTGAAGAACCCAACCAGCCAACGTCACCCCACCACCTCCTTCCACATGTGGTCCTCAAGGAGTCCTGAGAGCAGTTCAACAACCTCTGGATGAAACCATTTCCATTTCACTTTTATCCCTAATACTGGTCCGAGGGAAAAAAGGTCTAGGATCTGCTTAGTATAGCCAAATTCCCGGGTTTTCCTGGAACTGAGGAGTTTCCTGGAACTGAACTGAATGTGGGGTTTTCTCTGCTGATGTGGCAATAGTCCTGTGTGAGCTGGGGCAGTTGGTCACTGATTCAGCTGGCTTGGGAGAGAGTCCCCGAAAGGTCAGAGTGATCACGGTGAGCCCAGTGACTCCAACTGTTGGTGTTTATTCTGCTGTGTACACTTCTTCCTGTAAATGTGCGTGGGACCTACAGCGTCCTTCTAACCCATCACGATCCATTGTGGAAGACTCCATGGTAGATACCAAAGCTGGAGCTCTTCCTAGAAGGCCTGAAGTAAGCAGTAATGTGGAGAAGCCCACATGGCAAAGGGCTTGAGTGGTCTCCAGCTTCCAACCCACAAAAAGGATCATACAGGGTCATACAGCTTCCAGGAAATGAATAACAACTGATTGGACCTGGAAACGCATTCTTCCCCCATGGAGCCTCCATATGAGAACACAGCCTGTCTGACCACTTATGCAATGGTTTGAACCCCCCAACAAAACCTATGTTGAAACATAATCCCCATGGTGAAGTATCAAGAGGGTAGAAACTTAATCTGACTATGGTAATTAGCTGATTAAGACTAAATGAGGCCATAAGGTGGGGCCCTGGCCCTATAGCCTTGTGGCTTAATAAGAAAAGAGATTTGAGCTCTGATATTCAGTCTCAGTATGTGATGTCCTATGTCACACTGCAACCCTGTAGAGTGCCCACAAGCAAGAAAGACATCACTGGGTGTGGTTGCCTGATCTTGAACTATTCAGCCTTCTAAACTATAAGAAACACACACACAGGTGCACACACACACACCCCTCTATTTTTTTTATAAATTAGTCACAGCAATAGAAAATGAACTAAGATAACTTATGGGCAGCTTTTGAGACCTTGACCATTGAACCAGTCCAGTTGTGCCCGGTCCTGTGACCCATGTGAACAGATAATAAATGCACATTGTTTTAAACAGCTAAGTGTGTGGCAATTTGTTATGCAACAATAGAAAACAAGTGCAATGTGTTTTGAAACATTTTGGTAGGCCAGGAGTGTTAGCTCATGCTGGAAAGGGTTAGCATACCTGAGGAGCGGTTGTGGCCTGTCCCACGCAACCCTACAAAGATAGTGCCCTGGCCAGTGACCTTAAGAGCAACCCCTGCCTCTGATTCCCTCTAAGCTGAGCCATCTCCTCCATTAGCCCCACTCGGTGCTCCAAAGAGAAATCACACAGCATCTATGACTGCCTTGTTCTCAAAATAAGAGATCCAAGGTTTTTAAAAGAGGTCACTTCAGACTAAAATCTCTCTCCTCCTAGGCAGGGATCAGGTTTCACTCTACTATTACGTTCACTTTCAGTAAATTGTAAAGTCAGGATTTAAAAATTACTCCCTCTAGAATGATCCTCTTCCTTCTTTTCTGTTCCCTTTTCTTCCTCCTCCTCCGCTCTGTGCCTTTTCTCTTCCCCTTCATTGGCACCGATTTCTCTCCTTCAGGTAAGATGGTAAAAGGATTAGAACCAGCAGCGGTGTGCAGAATTGGTCTCATGGAACTGAAGACCCTGCTACTAGAAATGTAGGTAAGTGGTAAAATACGATAATAGGCAGTGTTTCCACACCGGCCAGCCTGAGGTCCTTTCTTTGACTGGCCTGACCCCCACTTGGGGTGATTATCCACTTAGAACTGCATCAGAGAAACAACTGGGAAGCTGATCAGCCTGCTGTGCCCACCTAGGGCTGGCAGTACCTGACCACCTTACTCCTTGATTGAGCACCCCCGGGTCCCATGTGGCATCAGCAGCTGCCCTAGGAAAGCACACACAGAAACCACGTATCACCTGGGCATTCACTTGACTTCACAGCCAATCATAGGACAGCCAGTGCCACGGGCCGGAGGCAGGGGACAGCTTCATCTCCGTGACCTCTGCTGCCATGGCCCAGGTGCAAGGGCCAGGTAGCTCCGAAGCTCAAATCTTTTCATTCTGAAAATGAATGGATTTATTAACACCCTCCATCAATCTAAAAATCTTCTGCACCAACCATGATAGGATGTTAATCAGTGGGCCTGGATGTATCCTTTACTGCACAACATAATACCCAGGAGCATAGTTTGCATATACCCTCGGGTTTGGTGTTTTCACGCAGCTGCATGAGACAGGTGACTGCTACACAGACTTAGTAAGGGAGAAGCTACACACACACACACACACACACACACACACACACACACCCCACACACAGTGGCATTGTGGCCACTGACTATAGTAACTACTAATTTTCTTTTTTTGGCCTTTTAACCATATTGGTAAAAGCAAAGAGTAGAGCAGGGACCATTGTTCTAACCCATTACCTGCCACTCTCCTGTGGTCCTTCTGCTCGCTGGACAAACCCTGGGCTTAGATGACAGTGCTACAGACCAAGTCTGTGCAGACACGTGCAGGAGGGCTACTTCATGGGCTGGGCCCCCAGACACATGCAGGAGGGCTGTGGTCGCCTGGTCAGCGTTGTCTGTCATCTTCAGCCTCCTTGAAAATGGTGCACATGGCTAGTTTCTGGAGAATTGTAAATCAGCAACACTGACTTTTGTCGCATGCTGAAGCCTGGGCTATATATAAATGACAGTCATTTTTCTTCTCCATTCATTTTTTCCATGAGGAAGACAGGTTTCTTCAAAGCAGTTTGCTATTTTAAGGCCCTGGACATTTCCAGCACTTGCACAGAGTTGCTGGAAGCCTTGGCTCCTTTACAGAGAGATGCCGAGCCGAGATAAGGCTACTTAATAGTCCACCAACTCCTGTTAAACACAATTTCTTCCCGTGTCCTCAGCCACAGCCAGGGGTAAGCACTCTTGGGAAGAAGCTGGGTGCGACTGGAATCATGGGTTTTGCAGAGCAGCTTCAGTTTTAAGCTTGGTCAATGGCTACAGAGTTTTCAAAGGTTCAAATTCAAAGTGAGGCCCATGAAAATAGGGTGAAATGATTAAATCTCATCCTTACATCCCTTAAAGTTAGTACTGCTGTTCTGGAAATCAGTATGCAGAGTCTTGAAAAAGTAAAACTAGAACTACCATAGATCCAACAATCCCACTTCTGAGTATGTATCTCAAGGAAAGGAAGTTAGTGTAATGAAGAGACTGCTGTTCTCTCGTGTTCACTGCAGTTCTAGTCCCAAGAGCGAAGAGGTGGCAACAGTCGAAGTTCCCATCGACAGAGGGGTGGGCAAAGGAAATGTGCTGTGTACAGCTCAGTACTATTTGGCCTTAGAGAAGAAGGAAGTCCTGTGTATGGCACAGCACAATGAAGCTTATGTGAAATTAGCTATATGCAGAAAGAAAAATACCACATGATCTTTCTTATGTGTGGAGTATAAAAAGGGCTGAATTCATAGAGTAAAGAATAGGTTAGTCTGACTCACTCATACCATACCCAGCAAGTCCTACAAATACTTGAGCCTCACAAAATACATTAATGGGTCAAATGGGTATTACCTCTCATGCTATGTGTCAGGCATTGGACTAGGATCTGAGGTGGGAGATGGAGGGTAAGTTATTGCCTACCTTGAAAGTGACTCCAATCTAAATGTTTAGGAAAATCAATCAGTGACGATATGGGTTCATCATCACAGCACAGGGGTAGCCCCGCCCACCGCTTTTTTATATACACAACCAGTCAGACTAAATCTTTGTAAATCTTTTCCTCCCCAAAACCACCCTCAGATTCACTGCAGTCCACATAGAAATCAATGCATGGGGGAAGGTGATCTTTCTTCTTCCCATAACTCAGAAAATGGTACATCTTGATTTGGAAAGAGAAACCTGGACACTTCTAAACAGGGGACAATTGCTTTTCAAATGGATTGATTTTTAATGTCATATTAATAATTATGTTGTTTTTTATTAGCACATCTTTGCAGTACATGATGATTACAGCCCTTGCACGGAGTTGGCACATGGACAGAGCACAGCTTAATTTCCTTTTTCATCCCCTTTCAGTCTCCTGATCTTAGTTCCTTTCTCCTTTGATCTATCTCACTACTTCTGATTTGCTACCTTTTATTTTGCTCTTTATTTATGCTCTAGGTTTCTGGTATCAAAGAAATCATGCAATTCTGTAAAAAATTCTATTCATTATAGAAAAATAGAAGTCTAAGAAAGTAAAGTTACATCATAACCTCCCACCTCCATAAGACAACCAGGGTTGACATCTTGTGTGTGTTGTTGCAAACTCTTTCTAAGCATAGCTACTCATAAACTCCACTGGACTCTAGACCCTTCTTTGTGACTTGGTTTCTTCTTATCCTGTGACAAATGCCTGCCAGGGTAAATGTACATGAATATCATGTAAAGTGTACAGACTCCACCATTGACTCTATTCTGATTTAGTCAATTGCTACTGTTGGGCATGTTAGATTATTTCTGATAATTTATTATTATAAATGATATTCTACTCAACATTCTTGTTCATTCACCTTTGTGTAACGATCTCATTATTTCCTTGGGGTGTATTTCTAGACATAAAAGTGCTGGATTAAGAATTATGCTCCTGGGCTAGGGATTTAGCTCAGTGGTGCCGCTGCTTGCCTCACAAGAGCAAGATCCAGAGTTCAATCCCTGGTACCAAAATAAAATAATAATGATGATGATGATGATGATGCACCTGTGTTAAGAATTTTCGCTCTCTAGGAAGTTCTCCCCTGTGGAAGAAGGGTGGATCCATTCCCCACACTTCTCTAACAAGCAAGCAGTGGGGACTTCGAGACAGCAGTGGGTGAGAAAAACCCTCAGGATAAAATGTGGTGCTTACTCATAAGTGATCCTGGGTGGGATGGATCCTGTTCATCTGGCTCCAAATAAAGACACCACAGCCTGGAAGCAGGAGCCTGGATATCATGGGATCCTACTTCCCTTTTGGTTTGAGGACTCTACAAATTGATTTTCCAGGAAACCTTTCCCCTCCCTGTCTTTTAATGTAACAAAATACCACTAATCAGAGAATCTTGGTAGTTCAAGCCCTGGGAAGCTATTTTTGCATCAGGACACAGTAAATGACAGCACATTTGGAAGAGCAGGTGCAGCTCTTGGTCCTTTGTTATGAATGATCACCCCAGCCTTAAATGAGGGTCCCCACAGGAGCTGAGCAGGTCAATGCCCTGACCGCAGGAGAGCAAGGGGCTCTGCTACAGTTAGAAGTGCTTGTTCTGGATTACCAGAGGGAAATGCTGCAAGATTTCAAGCCTTTGGCCTCCAAAAGTGAAAGGTGGAAGGGATGGGGGTGGCTTGCTCCCTTCTGGAAAAGCCTACTCCACTCAGACTCTTCTCTGGCTCCTGGGAAATAGAGGATCAAGACTTCGAGCATCCAACTGTGTGATCCTGCAGAAACCTGTCGCTTTGAACCTTTTCCTGGCACTAAGCTCTTCAGGGCTTATTCACTCTCCTCTTCTCTTCTCCTCTTCCTCCTCCTCCTTGTCCTCCAGCTCTACACTAACCTTTGCCCCTTGGTTCCCTTGCTCTAGGGCTCAAAAGGACCCCCTAGTTAAAACCTCCTCCAGTACTAAGGAGTCAAGAAACTCAGTATCAGTCCTGTCTCGGCCCTGTAACGGTTTCCTTGGGTACAGCCCGGGGGACAGGAATGTCATGGAAAACTAGGCCAAACGTCCATTCATCTGGCTGGAGTCAGTGGCCCTCTCCCCTCCTCGCCCCTGCCTCCCTGGCCATTCTCTCTCCACTCCTTCTTTCTTCCCAAGTGTGCAGGTCCTTCCCAAAAGGGCCAACAAGGAGGCATGGGTGCCACTGGCCTTTGCCTCACTGGACTGCATGGTGGCTCCTCTTCCTGTCCTGATTTACAGATGAAGAAACGGAGCCACAGACAGACAAAGATGCCCTAGCAGATGGAGCCGGTGTGAAAGTGAATCCAGCTGCATGGAAAACTTGTAGAGCAGGACGTGGTGCATAGAAACTGCCATCAACACCAGCTCTGCTTGCTATGTGCTATTCCTCTTATTTTTACTACCAGGCGCTCTGTGAGATGAGTACTAAATGTACTTGTGCTGCACACGACACTTCGAAAGGACACAATAAATGATGACTGCTTTTATTAATAGCATTGACTGGGACTTGGATTGTTGGATACTAACACATTTTTCACAAATGGAGAGTCTCCAGATACTCAGATGAAGTCCTCCCAGACTTGCAGCCTCTAAGTAGACTTCTGGGGGCGTAGCTCCCTTCCCAGTTTGTCCCTGTCCCTGGGCATCGCTTGTCTCTGCCTCACTCCCTGTCCCTCTTCCCACTGTCACCTCCTCGGGTGCCCACAGTGCTCTCCCTCTGCATCCAGCCTCTGCGTGCTGCTCCTTCTCCCCAGTGACTTCCTTCCTTGCTCCCAAGTCTGCTGTGTGTGCTGCCTGAAGGTCAGTGGACCTCTTAGATTCTTATTTTGACACCAGAGACTGGGAAACAATTGCTGCTCTCTCTACGCCTGCTGTTCCCTGCTCACCTTCCCCTTCCTCCATGCAACTTTCTGTACTGAAAATCCTCAATGTTTCCTTCGCACCCTTTTTTTGCCCTAAGTATCAATTTAATGGCAGTTCTTGCAGAATGCTTGGAGACACTGGGAACTGGATGCTCTCTTTAACTTTCTTTCATTTCATGTCTTTGTCCTCTGGGAAATGCACGTGCTGTGCATTTCTGGCCTGGCCTCCTCCTCTTCTTTTGGGAACACACCTGACCAAGAAACACTGTAATGTTGCTAGCCCTATCCCCTTGAAAGTCAATAAGCCATTCCCCTGACTTCACAGCAGCCAGTTCTTTCAAGGACCTTGTGTTCCATTCGTGCTGGAAGTGTTTTTCATTGTTTATCTGAACTTCTTGGAATTCCTCCCATTGTCCCTTTGTACATCCTTGATTTCCTCCCTGTCCCCACTCAGAAATCACATTTCCTAGTCAGTGCAGTTCTTCTCCAGGATCCACAGGCTATTGGTTCTAGGACCTCTGTGGAGGCCCGAATTGGTAGATGTTCAAGTCTCTTCTATAAAATTGTGCAGCATAGAATATTATTTGTGCACATTCTCCCATATACTTTGAATCATTTTTAGATTATTCATAATAACCAACACAATGTAGGTGCTATATAAATAGTTATTATATTGTATCATTTAAGAAATAAGGACAAGAAAAAAGACTGTACATATTCGGTACAGATGTAATTTTTTCCAAGTATTTTTGATCTCTGGTTGACTAAATCTGTGAATGTAGAACCCAATATAGAAAGGGCCGACTATATTTGCATATAGAGTATCATGACCTGCAAGCTTTAAGTGGTACTCAAAATGTCAGCTTTTGACTTCAGTTAATTCTCAGTCACACAGGTATGAATTTTGTGAATGGCGTATTCATCTCGGGATGGCCTCCTGTGACACTTACTAAAATAGTCCATCTGCTCTCTCTCACATTCCCAGCCCCCCAGTTAGGTAGGGGCACGTGAGAGAATTGGACCAATGACTCTTGGCTAGAAGTGATGTGTGCTACTTCCAGACTAGAGCATAGAGGAGCCAGGCAATTCTCTAGCTGTTCTTTCACCTGCCCAGTGACTGACAAATCGTCAGGTTTAAATGGTGGAGCCAAAGATCCAAGCATTTGGATTATGCAGGACCCCAGGTGATAGCAGGAAATTAACTGTTCTGTGAAGCCACTGGGTTTGTATGTAGCACATAGTAGCCAAGCTGGTCCGAACAATCCAGCTAATGGACCCGGGTTGCCACTTACAGGCTACCTTCCATGTGTTCCCAAAATGTACATTAATTTTAATATCGTTTCATGGAAGATATAAATAGATAAATATCAGTTACCATAACTCCACAGCCTAGATAGTAGATAGATCAATAGATACATACAGATATAGACCTGCCCAAGCATCGTGGATAGGGAATATGATGGGAAAAGTTTTAATATTCTTAAATGCTTGGACCATTGAAATTTTAATTAGTAGAACAAAAATAGAAAGGGGAAGATTTTCACACAAGTAGATCCTAGAGAGATTGCAGAATGAGAGACACACTTAGGTTTTCCAAGCCTACACCATCATCGGGAGAGAGAAATACCACCCTTCCAAAGCACGGACATGTGATCCAAAGCAGCTGTTTATTAGTGACAGTGCTGCCTGCCTTTTGAAAATTATTTATTTTAAAATAAAAATTGTGAATGAAACTTTTACAAAAAGTATAATTCTTGTCAGTGGAAGAATAAATGGGGAGTGGAATATATGAGTGCTGTTGAAGGCATCAAAATGACACATTGTGAAAAATGTATATATTTAAAATTGAAATTTTCATAGAACAGAAGGACAAGTCAAAAATTGGTGAAAGATATTTGCCAATATGCAATGAACAAGGGTACAATATCGGGAATACATGAAGAACTCTTTAAACAAGTAAGGGAAAGACCCACAAAAGCAGAAAAATGGGCCAACGGTATGAAGCAGAGACTCTTAGACATGGAAATGAAGTATATTCAACCTCTGATAAGCAGCGCTATCCACCAGTGTTGTATTTTTTTTTTCTTTGATACCAGGGATCAAACTCAAGTCCTTGCACTTGCAGGGCAGGCGGTGGAACCACTGAGCTAAATCCCCGGCCCTAGTGTTGGATTTTTAGCTAAGCTCTGATCATTGAACTAAGCAAAAGAAGACATTGTTCCCAAAGCAAAGATTAACTTTGAGACAAGAGAGTGGGGACTCTGGATTTCTATGCTGAGGCAGAAGGAAGGTCTTGCCTGAAGACACCGACCAGGAGCTTCTTGAGAGAGCCTGGGACACCTTGATCTTGGTCCAGTTCATGTTGCTATAATGGAATACCCAGCATGGGATAATCATCATGATCAGAATTGTTTGGTTTGTGGTTCTGGAGGCCATGAAATCCATGATCAAGGGCCTGTACTTGGTGAGGGCCTCTGGCTACATCATCCCGTGGTTGGAGGGCAAAGAGAGGAGCCAGAGAGCAAGAGGTCCAACCTGTAGCTTCACCCCATTGAAACTGTGATAAATCCTGCACACCCATGACCCAAATACCTCCCTTTAGGCTCTGCCTCCCAACAGTGTGCACTGGGAATTAACTTTCCAATCTATGTTTTTAGGGGATCACATTCAAAACACACCAGCCCTGGAGAAGTCGAACATCTTAAACCAAGGCTTCTCTTGTCCTCAGGAGCTGTTGCTGTCAAAGGGCCCCAAGAGCACCATGAAGAAGTATGCATTAAGGGCTCCCCGAAACAGATGTCCTCAAGGAGACTTAATCGTAATTGGGACAGCCAGGGAAAACTTCCTGGAAACTGTTGTAAAATATTTCACACTGCTGTCAAAGAATGCGTCGCTGGGACTGTGCCCAGTGTTTTCTTCGTTGCTGTGGACAGACTGCAGTAGTTTGTGCCTTGTATTGAAGTAATGAGTTACAATTGTTGGGAAATTTTATGTTGAAAATTTTTGCATGTTTTAATGTTGGCAGTCACTTATTGGAATAAGATTTATTAGTCTTTTGGTAAGATGTTAAGCTGGCAGCTTTAACAGCGAAAAAAGTATGAGAAAGCCAATGAAAAGCAAGTTTCAACTCCAGCTCTCTGTTACCTGGCCTTTACTGGACAGCTCAACATGGTGCTAACAGTGGCTATAACTCAGAACCATCAGATGGCTTTGGAGGAAGTTAAACATTCTCTGTGACCCTCAGTTCCCTTAACTGTATGTGTAAAAACCAGCAACACCCTTTGGCCAGCTAGAAGGAAGCATGGGAGTAGGCATCATGCCTGGCACACAACCATCCAGGAGCACTTGTTAGAAATGAGACTAATGGGATTGTCGGGTTTTCCTCGACAGAGATAGCTGTGCTCCTGTCTCCAGGCCACGGGCTGGATGTCTGGTCCTGTGTCTCCACTAAATGGACCTTGTCAGCTACAAGCCAGCCTCAGCCTTAACACCCAGAGCCTATTCTGACCCTGGACTTGTACTGCTGAGACACATGACCAAGGTGGTGAGGGGAAGAGCAAGTCTGTGGCTGTGGACAAAGCAGGGTTAAGAAACCCACAAAGGACTCCTGGTCTCCCGCTTCCTCCTGCACCCACTGCTACTCCTCCGTGCATGCCCTCCTGGGTGGGTTGCTTCCCCCCCTGCCTGAAGGCCACAATTGGGCAAAGATGCGCCTCATCCCTGACCCTGGCTTAATTTCTTCCAAAGCCTGTATGAGTACTTAACATGCCCTACACTTTTTCTTATTGATGCTATTCCTTCTTATTGCTTCTGTCTGACTCTCTGCAGCTGAGTACCCGGCTGTGTGTTTTGAGTTCACCACCCTATTCCCAGCATTTGCCCAAGGCCTGGGGCAGTGCAGGAGCTCAATGCCTCTTGCTGAAAGCACTGAATAAAATGCAATTCAGTAAAATCCAAGTGCCGAAAAATCACTGTTGCAGGCTGAATTTTAGCCCCTTAAAGTCACATGTTGGAGTCCCAATCCCTAGTACCTCTGAGTGGGACTGTACTTGCAGACAGTGCCTTTAAAGAGATGATTAAAGTAAAATGAAGTCATGAGGTGGGCCCCAATCTGCTGTGATGGTAAGATTCCTCTTATAAAAAGAAGACTGGACACATCCAGGCAGCAGAAGGACCCAGTAAGAAAGCAGCCATCTGCAAGCCAAGGAGGGCAGCCTCAGGAGACACCAGCCCTGCTGGCACGTTGGTCTCCAACTTCCAGCTCCCAGCACTGGGAGGCAATCAATTGGTGAGGTGTGAGCCCCCAGCTGTGTTAGCAAACTAACACAGACACGGACACAGTCAGGCTTCTGCAGCAGGACTCGGTCTGGGTTGCAGTCGCTGAAGCATTCGTTCTTTAACAGTCCAGCCTTTGGGATCAGAGAAGACTCCCTTACACAGGTAAGCAAATCTCTGGGCCCCAAAGATGGAGTTTTAGGAGGTGGCACCCCAGTTCTTGTCTTCTTCCAGGGCTCCCCCTGCCAATCTCCTCTTCCTTCTCCTGAAGGGCAGATGGACAGGCTCCTCCCATAACTGCTTTGCCTCCTGCGGGACCCTTGCTGCTCATGCAGGGTCCCTGGAGGAGGGAGATGGGAGATGACAGCCGTTGTCTTTGCCAATCTGTGCTGTTCTTGCTATCAACACTGTCTGTGCACAGCAAGAGATAGGGATAAAGTTGAGCTCTGTCTCCTGGGGAAACCTAGAGTCTAGTTAGAATAGTAAGACTTACAAACTTGAAGCAAAGAGTACAAACACACTCAAGGAAGAGTCTAGGAATCCCCATCTTAAACTGTACATGAAAAGAGGTTCTAGTAATTCTGAGGGCTGGGGTGGAAGGGACAAAGGCCAAGAGTCCACGTCCTGTGACTGTAGGAATGGGACTTGTGATTGCGCTGTAAGGTTGCAGTTGGGCCACTTCGAGTGGGCTCGGAGGCTGGAGCATTCCACCCCCAGTGAGCTGCACAAGTGGATATTCAAAGGTGGGTTTGGGGAAGAGAGGCATCTGCCATGTCTCAGTGAGGATGTGAGGCAGAACAAGGCCCGTGGCCATGCCCACACTCGTCCTGGAGGAAATGGGCCCCACATGTGGCTGAAGGTCTCCTGCTTTGTTTCTCCCTTTCAGTCTTCTGTCCAACACTCATGTGGCCTCCTGCTGAGTTAGGGACACCACACTGAGCTGCCTTTCTCCCCAGCTTCCATGCAGACCCCAGGCCACTGGAATCCTAGCCTTGGCAGCATGCACGGAAAAGCCCAAAGGAAGGGAGTGGGCATCAAGGGAGAGGCTGTTATCACTGAAAATGGCCGAGTGACAAGGTGAAAGCTACTAAGTCACCCATCCTGGTCCTCCCAAGCAGAGTGCAGCCTCAGGGCAACCTCTCAGCCCCAGGGGTGTGCATGGGGAGAATTCCAGATCTTCCCAACATGGACTTAGAGGTGCTACTAATACAGCATGCTTGGGCTTCTCCCAGCTTTGTTGAGACTCCCTGGTGTGCAGGAGTGGGTGGGCAAGAGTTTAAAATGCCACGCTCTGTGGCAGTAGTGACTAGGCTGACCCTAGAGTAGAAATGCCACATTGAGTGGCTCCTTGGTGAGCAGCAGGCGTACGAGGCCAAGTCAGGGTTGAATATTTGCCTCCAGTACCTAAGCCTAAGCTCCACCTTCTGCACTTGCCACCTTCTCTCTTCGCCCTGGCCGTGCACAGGTCTTGCCCAGCAGCCTCCCTCTCTGTGAATTCATCTGAATCTTCCATACCTGTGACGAGTTCTCTGACACTTTTATTCTTTATTGCCATGCTGGACGGCTGAAAACATGAATGTATGTGAGTTACTTCCCTCTTTCTGGTTGTAATCAAGCTGGAAGACATGTGTTAGAATTCTAATTAAGAACCTTTGGAACTTCAAAATATTCCCTTAAGCCAATTTTTTCAACGTCAAGAAGACTGTGTGATGAGCCTCCAGGCTATCCTCTGTCGAGAGCTCCAATTGCAATGATAGACGGTGCTCCTAGTTCCTAAACTCTCCCCAGGTCCTCCCAACAGCCTGGATTTGGCTCAGCTCCTAGAATCAGCTCCTTAGCAGCCTCTGACCGTGTAGGTTGTTCAATATAGAGGAAGGAAGATGGTTATGTCATGTGACCTCCAGCAGCACACTCCTTCCTGCCTGCCCTCGTTGTTCCAGCCCCAGCAGCATATCAAGAAATAAGATCTCCCCCATATTGCTTCTTTGAAATAGTGAACACCAAACCTTCACACTTTCATGTTACTTGAGGTAAATTTCACTCTTCTGTCTTTAGCATTGAGGCTTCTCAACCTCAACTCTTCTACGCATTTATAAGTCTTGGGGTACAAGGATTGGCATAGAAATATGATGAAATGCAATAGCAGAAAAAAGGAAGGCACAGAACATAAAAATCACAGAAGCAAAGAAGAGGGAGGCAAGGAGGAAGGGAGGGAGAGACAAGGAGGGATGTGGGTGAGAGGGAGAGAAAGAGAGAATGAAGCCTTCTAATGCAGACCTGGGCCTCCCAACACTTCTTATAAGAAATCCAATTTGCTCTTTTTCTCTTAGATGTCCCACCAAGGGTTGGGTGTGATACCCATAGATATTTATTTCCCTAACTAACTCTGTGACTCTTTGACCAAGGAGCCCTGGCCACAGATGGCAGCTTTTGCAAATATGGAACCTGAATAGGAAGATACCTTGGGCTGTCTTGGAAATCATCCTTCCGTAAACAGATCCAATGGAACTTCCAAGAGGTTGGTTCTCTGTGTCTAGCTCAACTTTTAATAATTCATGGCATTTGTGTGGGCTGCCACAATAACTCCCAGGTCAACATTTTTATGTTCACAGGAAATATGTTTTTAAAATGGATTGGATAGTGTGCATATCCAGAAATATGAAGTGGGAGGGAAGATTGGCTCGAGGATGAACAAGAGCTGATCTCACCTACTTTAAGTTCCTTTGGAAGTGGCCTGTTTGTTCCTCAGCCATCAACATGACCAAGGAGGGTCACTGGAAGCCTTCATTTTCTCCTAATCTGATGGGGGAAGTCAGACATCAGGAAATGTTTTTAGACTTTGAGCCCTGTGTCCTCAGGACTCTACACTTTTTGGCCATGTGAAAAAATGAAAGCCTACAGAAAGGGATGCCTACTTCCTCCACATGCTCAAAGACTCTTCACGACTTTCCAAGGCCTTCTTTTTTGTTTTGTTTTGTTTTAACCACCAACCATTACATACATGTCAGCCTTTTCCCCCCACTACCAGACAAGATGAGTTTTGCAGGAAGTCTCAATCAATCATTTCCTGACCTTCTCAGTCTTCACTGTTCTTTTTCCTTTTCTGTGTTAGTCAGCTTTCTGCTTCTATGACAAAATATCTGAGATAAACAATGTATAAGAAGAGAAGGTTGATTTTGGCTCCTGGTTTCAGATTTTTCAGTTCATGGTCAGTTGGCTCCCTTGTTTTGGAGACGTGGTAAGGCAGCACATCATGGCGGGAGCAAGTGGGAGAGGAAACTATTCACCTCATGGTGACTGGGAAGCAAAGAGAGAGACACAAATAGGTCAGGGTCCCAATATCTTCTTTAAGGACATGCCCCCAATGACCTCACTTTCTCCCACTAGGCTCTGCCTCCTAAAAGTTCCACCACTTTGCAACATCACCAAAGCCTGGCAACCAAGCCTTTAATACCTGGGCTCTGGGGGAACATTTATCCAAACTATCACATCCTTTTTGTGCCCTACAACAGCAGACAGCTGAGCCTGTGGCTTCCTCAGTGGCACCTCTGCTCCTTGGTCACACCACAGAGATGGAAGCAATCTCTCTGGGTGTTCCTCCCCCTGGTGCCCAGCATGGCTGCCCCCATGTCTCTCCTTCAGCTCAGCCAGCCCAAAACAGTACATGGCATTTGCTGAGCTCCAGGAGGCTGTTCATGAAACCATTGAACCTCAATACTACCTGGGTTGGATTAGCCCTTTCGGGGATCCGTGGTCAGGGCTTGCTCCATAAAGCAGTGGACCATCTGTGGGTTTA
Organism: Heterocephalus glaber; assembly: GCF_000247695.1. Next base: position 18,942,537 of record NW_004624771.1, on the reverse strand, counting down.
TCTTTCATCTCCCACTGTGGTTCTTCCAGGAAATTCCTGTGGTCCAGACCTCAAGCTGATATGTGCATGCTGAGGTCCACAATGACAATCCTTCACTCCTGCGGGGAATTCAACTTTCCACATCTATTACAAAGGCAGAATCTCAGGCTCCACCCCAGAGTTACAAGAACTTGATCTGCATTTTTAACAAGCTTGTGGGGTAACCCATATGCAAGTGAAAATCAGAGAGCCACCTCTCTTAAACCCGGCCAATGCTGGGTGAGGTCGAGGTGTTGGGAAAATGGAGGTTGGCTGAACAGCTCTTCAGTCTGGAGAAGCCAGTTACCAGCAAATAGGGAGTGTGTGTGTGTGTGTGTGTGTGTGTGTGTGTGTGTGAGAGAGAGAAACCCTTTAGGACCTGTGATAGTTAATTGTGACATCAATGTGAATGGATTAAGAAACAACTATCTCATTACTAGAGCACAGTTGTGGGTGAATCCGTGGATGACTGACAGGCCACAAACTGAGAAGGAAAGACCCACCTGGATGTGGGTGGCACCAACCCATAGTTTTGTTGCCTGGATGAAACAAAAAGGGAATGAAGGAAATCTTCCTTTTGCTTCTTTGGAGAGGCTCCAATCTTCACTATTGCCTTTGGATGTTTATCTCCAGTTCCTTCAAGCTTCCAGCACAGACCCCTAGGCTGGTGGTGGCCACTGTGAGCCTGCTTAGTAAATGCTTTATAATATATATACATATATATATACTAAATGTGTTCCTCTAGTGAACTGAAAGTGACACAGGACCTCAGCTCCCCTGAAGGCCATGGGGACCCCCTGGTTCTATGGGCCTTAGTGCATCCTATGGAGAAGTGGAAAAAACAGTCACTGTGTCCCAGTGGCCAGTGTCTTGCTCAGTTAGCCAGCCTTATGTGGTGATAAAAATGCAGATTCTGGAAAGTTCCCAAGGGGCCGCCATGTTTCCCATAACTGGGGGCTTTCCAAGTAGGCACTGGGTAACCGAGGAGGAGCCAGACCAAGACTAGAAGAAGCTAAGGAGCCACAGGCTCACAGGGCTCGGTGTTCTCACCTGCAAAGAGGAAACAAACTATTTGTCTTGCCCACTTGCTGCGGAGACAAAATAAAAGCCCAGCTATGAAGAAGCTGGTGCTGCCATGGCTGCTGGCCTGGGCAGGGTGGAGCAGTGCTACCTTTTTGCCATGAGAAGCTGCTTGTGTAACAAAGGGCTTCCAGAGGTCTTTACAAAATTTTTAAGTGCATCTTAAATAGAGACCTAGGTAATTAAGCTCATTAGCAGAAAATAATTGGCTCAGCTTGCTAGAGGTCAGTGGCTTTGTGCTGCCCACAGAGCATAGGAGGTGACAGAGATGGGGCCAGAATGGAGCAGGGAATAGGCAGACTGTGCATGCCAGGACCTCCTCTCCCTTTCCTGGGCACTGAGGAGGACTGGTGGGATCAGAGAGGTCACACTGGGGACTGGCAATGAGAAAGCAATGGTGGATTAGAAGAGTGTCTGGGAAATCTGTCTGCAGAACTATGAACTTAGGGAAAGGGTTTTTCCAATGGACTCGGGCAGAAACCTCCACTACATCAGCATGTGGTCCCCAAACTCTTGTCTGCAGATCTGAAGACCAAGACTGACCCTGAAAACATTTATGTGTTTTTACATATAAGCTCATTGAGTGACTATTGATGGAGTATCCAGTCTTTGCTACGTATCAACAGAAGATATAAAGAAAAAGAAAATGTATTTCTTCGCTTTGAAGAATGCATTTATTGCATTTGTCCTGCTCATAAAGCCCTTGATAGCTCCTGATCTAGAAGATGATGTATAAACTCCTTCACTTGAATATTCAAAGCGACCTGCAATCTTCCTTTTCTAGTTTCTTCTCTGGCCAATACCAGCCCTGCCATAGCACCCACATAAACTCAGCCCCAACCAACTAAAGCACCGAGCCAACCCATCAGCTTGGTAGGCTTTTTAGTTCTCATTGCCTTCACACATGCTCTTTCGCCTATCTGGAATATCTTTTTCTTTCCTTCTTGCTTGCTTTGGTGACTCCTACTCATCCTTCAAAGCCCATCTCAGAAATTATCCCTTCTGTGTAGCCCTTGATGAATGACATCCTTGAGCAATGACCAGCACTCTTTCCTGGTGCTCCTGAAGCACAGAGCATGTGGTTCTATCATCCAGTTCATTTCACTACTGATTTGCAGCGACCTCCACTGGGTTGTGAGTTCCTTGAAGGTAGGACCGTGACTTTTTCATTTTCAGAGTTGGAACCAGCATGCATGCTTCTGAATCCAGTGCAGGTTTTGGTCAGGGCCATCAAGAAAGTTTCTCATAGAATGAAGCAGGGAGTGCAGGAGTCCTGGTCAGAGGACACCAGATATGGCCCCCGGCACCCTCCACATGCCCCACTGCCAGGACAGCACAGCAGCAGAGTGTGCAGGGGACTAAGAGTGAGAAAAGAGGAGAGATCACATTGGGAAACTTCCATGGTGCAGAATTTCTCCACGTTTCTTATATGGACGTGTTCAAATTTCAAAAAGAAAAAGAAATAAACAATATTTCCCAAACCTACTAGTCCACAAAATCTTACATTTTACCAAGGCATTTTATGGAACTTATCTATCATGTAATAATTTAGAAAAGTCTGGGGGGAAAAAAAGGAAGGAATCTCACTCTTAGCCATTCTGTCTTGCACCAATTTGAGTATCTGTGAAGACTGAAGTGTCTGAGGGGCATCTGGAGACAGTGGCCGCTCTCTCCCTGTACCATCCTGCTTCATAGGAGGAGAGGAAAGGAGCTCACAGGGAGAATGACTTAAATCTCAGCTGTCTTTCCTGGCTTTATTACATTGTCCTTTCTTACAAATGCCATCAGTGAGGAAAACAGATGATGGACTAATCTTCCTGACCTAATTGCATTGCTTGGATGCAGGCTGGTTTTAAACAACTGAAGAAAAACACATACTGGCCAGACTTTACCTCTTAGGGGAAGATATCTTTGTTCTTAAAGCTCTCTGTGAGCTTTCAAACAGCTAGGATCTAAACCACGAGTGTCAACAAGAATTCTCGGGGGACCCAGTTCTTATCTCACTCTGATGGCGTCTCACTTTCCTGGAACACCGAACTAAACACACAGTTAGGACGTGCTGTGCTTTGGACCCATCCCTATAAGCTCTCTGAGATATTCAACCACCTCCCTATGTGGCCGACGTGTGCAGAAACTCCTAGGACCCCACATTTCCCCAGAGGGATAGGAAGGCAGTCTCGCTCACTATGAAGGCAGGATGACACACAAGGGTGTGTGTACTGGCCACGTTATGAGCTCAAATCGGCCTCTGACTTCACCGCACGTGAGAGACAGTGAATTCCTAATAAAAATCGAAACTGAGTTTCTGACACTCAGAACATTCTTAGGTGCTTCTGCAAGCCACCACACGTCCAGCCTTCCCGCTCTTCCAGGGGTCCATGCTTCTGAGCTCCTGGCTACCTGCCCTTTCTTGCCCTGCAGGCCAGTCCTAGCGTCTCTCTCCAGTACTGGCCTTCCCTCTGCTCCTGGCTGTGTGCTGGAGAATTCCTCCTGCTCCGAAGCTTTCTGTGCCTCCTGACATGGAGAAGCACCTCACTGCACCCCCTTGCCCTCTTAGCCCTCCCTTCATGGAAGCTGCAGGCTGTTACCTCCCCCAGCACAGTTTGCCCCACTGCAAGGGGCAGGGGCTGCCTGGCCGAGAGCCTGTGAATGGCCGCACTGTCGGTCTCGTGCACCCCCACCAGCGCACAGCGATATCTCCAGGCTGAATGGTGGAACACAGGAAATACTCTCCAAAGAAATCAAGCCAATCTGCCTAGAAGGGCCTGGAGTTCCCAGGGTGGAAGATGATGCCTGAGAATAGGGCCCTCCTTGTTTTGGCATTGGTCAGAGAATGGATTCAAATTTCTAGGAGACTTCCACAGTTCACAATACACCCTGAAGGGAAGCCCACAATATGTCCTGGGACAGAGAGGGCCAGAAGTGGCAGCGGAAACCCAAAGGAGCCAACTGTAGTAATCAACTGAACCCTTCATTCTTAGTATGAATGAGGAACCAAGGGTCTATAGACAGTGAGGGAAATAAGTAACATAAAAGGGAAGGATAATACAACAGTGCATGAACAAGACTATTTAAATCATTAATTTTTCCTTCTTTCTAGAAATCATCCGAAAACAACAAAGCAAAATTTAAAATTCAACAAACTGCATTCATAGGAGAAAAACAGTAACAACAGTAATAGCTAAGATCTATATAAATACTTACTATGTTCCAAGTACTGTTTTGAGAAATGTGCACACACTAACTCATTCGACCTTACACTACAATGGTAGATACAACCACTATAGCCAATTTTCTGATGAAGGCACAAGAAATTAAGTAATCTGCACATGCCCACAGAGATAACAAATGCAGAGCTCATTCTAAAACTCAGGCAGCGTGATTTTGAAATCCATGGTCTTAATCTCTGTATTCTGTCACCTCCCTGCAAAGGTATAGTCTGTGATTGTCAATCTGGTAAAAGTAGTTTAAAGCAGGCAAGAGGCAGAATTTAGAAAAAGAAATACTATAGGCAGCTAAGTTAGATAAAATTAATATACAGTCAGAGAAGGACCAGACTCTCAGGGAAGTCAGTGAAAAAGAAAAACATCAGAATTGTGGCTGGAGGTGTATCTGAAGAAGGCAAGGCCTCAAGACAAAGTCACAGTGGCAAGACTCGCATACTTCCAGAACAGATAAGCAGAACTTGAGACTACGTAGCAGATCCTTGACTTACGAACTCAATTTGTTCCCAAAGGCTGGTTGTAACTCAAGTTGGTCCACTGAAGGCTCAGGCTCCTCTACATAGTCTTCAAAGTTTCTCTCCTGTACGCAGGCAGATCTCAGTGTCCTTAGAGAGACATCGGCCCAGGACTTCTCCATTAACCCCACACAGGAAAGGATGTTGTAAGGTTCCTTCCAGAACTCTGTAAGGGTTAAATCTGTATCTGAGACCAACTGGAAGCACAAGTGGCTGGCATGCAGGTCATAACTCAAGACTTTGGTGGTAAACCCAAGTTGTTCATATGTCAGGCCAGTTGTAACTCGACAGTCTACTGGATTGTCATTAGTACCACCCAGTGCATTAAATCCAGATGTGCATCAGACACCTGGGTGGGTGACCAGAATATCTGGACCCATCCCTTCTCAAAAATGTCCATTTTAGAAGTCATAGATAAGCTAAGGTTAATGATGTCAGCCATACACCCTTGCTACCTGTTCCACTTCCCTATTGGATCAGTATTAGCTAAGTGGCTATACTTGTAATCTTATTCGTTGATTATAGTTTGACCAATGTTGTACCCACATTGTGACTTTGCTGTATAAATTACCTCTGATAAAAGGCCTCAGTGGCAACCCACTTGGGACCCTCCTGTCTCTCAGGAGCTCTCTCTCTGTAAACCTTTCCTACTCTTAACATCCGTTGTCCTTTGGAATCCATTCTTTGATTTCAGAGGACATGAACTCAGCACATCTGACATCTAGCAGGTTGGGAGTTATAGGTCTCCTATATCAGAAATATAGAACACTATGAGAGGACTCAATAGGTGCGCTTCCCAGACAGCAGTGCTGAACACACACTGTGGAAAATAAAGAAAGCATCTGAAATGCAAAACATAACTAACTTGAAGCAATTAGTAAGGGCTCTAAAGTAAACTGTTCTGGTAGTAGAAGCCCTTCTGTATCTGGTTGATTGAAAGATGAAGAGGAAGTTGGGCTAGAAAAAAAAAAGTCTCCCATCCAAAGCTTGTTTTGGGGGAGAAATCTGTTTTTGTGGCAGCAGAGAAATCCTCAGGTTATGCAAAATAGCTGGTCGTAGTGACCTACGTGCACACACCCCGCTCCACCCACGGAGACATTGTTCTGCCCCAGGAAAATGCAAATTATTAAAAAGATAGTAATTAATTAAACAGGTATTGCCAAGGCATCAAAACAAAGATATCCAAGAATGAGAGCAACAAATCTTGATGAGTAATGGATAAAATGATTACTAAAAAATTATTACTATGAAACATATATAAGCTGTAAATGAACATTTTTGTAGAAATTGAAAATGATTAATGAAGCCACTGACTCTATGAAGCAAGATCATAAAGAAGTGTAAAAACTCAGATAAAATGTGGTAGTGCAATGAAGAAAAATAAAATGAGCTTGCTAAATTCAAGAGAAAATATTAAGTTGGACCATATGAAATATTTTTATGAAATACTTTATATCAAAAAGTGATCAATATTATCTATTTGATATAGTTTATTGCCTTCAATAATACAAAGGAACATACAAAACAAAAGCAAGCCATCATAAAAATAAAAACTAAATTGGAAAGAGCATGAGAAGTTATCAACACTGAAAAATATAATAAAAGACAAAAAGGATAGTAATAACAGAAGTGAACAAAATGACATGAAAATAAAAATCAAAGAAGAAATAAATTTTGAAAAATGATACTTACAGGAGAAATACAGAGGAAGTCAATATTCACATAAATTCAGTTTCTCCCAAAGGAAACCAGAAACAAGGAATAGCACAACTGTTCAAAGATAAAATGTGGCAAAAATATTCCTTTTTTTTTTGAGACAGGATGGTCTTGAACTCACTATGTAGCCTAGGCAGGCATTGAACTCACAGCTATCCTCCTGCCTCAACCTCCCAAGAGCTAGAAGTAAAGATGTGCACCACCACATCCAGCATAAAATGTTCCTAAAATAAAGAAAAATTTGAATCTATGTGTAGAAAGGCATGAGAGAAAATTGTCCAAGAAGTAAAGCTTCAGTCTTCAAAGATTGGGACTACTTTAGTCAGCAAAACAAAATGATCAAGTCACTTTTAAGTGGGATAAAAGCAAAGGTAACTTCATATTTCTTCATACCAATATCCAGTGCCAGAAGATAATGAGGCAAAAATTACACAACATTCAAGAAAAAAAAAAGTACTCAGTTTTATATCCAGCTACAGTGCATATATCTAGTTACAGAGAAGCAGTTTTGAGTAGGCAAAAACTCAAGTAGTGTTATTTCAATAAGCTGTTCTTTAAGAAACTGCACAAAATGAAATTTGACCAAGCAAGTGATAACTCAGGAAATTCTAGTAAAAGGATTGCTGCAAGCATTAAATATATTTACTATATAATCAAGAGGAATTGAAAAGTGAGAATTACAGTAACAAACAAGAATACAAACATTGGTCTGGAAATGCAGAAGTGAAATTAGAAGAGGAGGAAAGAAAAAATGTGAGAAGCAAACTACATAGATTGAAAAAGTAAAATTATACTATTTATTAATAGTTGGGAGTCACAACCAATAATGCAAAGGTAAATACTACAAAAGGTAATATTACTAACTAATAGCAGGTAATGGAGAAAAAAGGATATCAATGAAGAAAGGGAAATATAATAATTTTAACATTGCTCATAGTGAACCAAAATATAGAGGGTCAAAGGTGTTCCCCAAAGTTTTACTCATAAAGATAATCACTATAGTATAATATAAAGTTTCTTAGATATCAGAAGAACAATATAGAAAAAGAAATATTTTAAAATATGCATGAGAAAACAAAATTTTAAATCATATGGTCAAACAAAAATCATATTTAAAACTGTGTGCTTAATTCATCAGAATAAAGAAAAAGTTTTCCGACATGAATGTAGAGTAAAACCTAACTTTGTGCAGAGATATATTTAGCAAATGAAAACAGACAAAAAGTAGATGTTCAGAAAAGATGGAATTTAGGCCCAAAATAATTAAATAGAAACAAAAATGACAGTCTATAATGCTAAATAATGAAATTCACAATACAGAAATAACATATCATTAAGAAAGCAAAATTTCAGGAATTTAAAAGAACATTGCAACAGGGGGACTCTTCCAAGTCATAATAGATCAAGTGAGGAAAAATAGCTAATAATATGAGTAAATGACATAAAGGATCTATCCAGGAAGACTCACCCTTACCTTTTCTCAAAAAGAGAAAAACAACAAAATGGAAGAAAGAAATTAATCAAAGGAATAATAGAAGAAAACTTTACAGTACTAAACATAATAAAGACACAATTAGTGCAAACATGATTCTGTTGGTCAGCTTTCCATTACGGCAAAACAAAATACCTAGGAGAAATCAACGTAAAAGAGGAAAGATTTATTTTGGCTAATATTTTCTGAGGATTCAGTCCATGGTCAGCTGGCTCTGTTGCTTAAAGGGACACGGTAAAACAGAATATCATGGTGGGGAGCATGTGGTAGAACAAAGCTTCTCACCTCATATGGCCAGGAATCAAAAACAGAGGTGATTTTTATAACAGAGCCCCTTCTCCCAAACCTATTAATCTATGAATCCCTCAATGGATGAATCCATTGATGAGGTCAGAGCTCTTATGATCCAATCAGCTCCCAAAGGCCCTTATCTCTGAATATTGCTGCTTTGGAAACCAAGCCTTCAAGTTATGAGATTTGGGAGGACATTCTTAAATCATTCAAACCATAGCAATGATTAATGAAAAGGACACATCAAGACAAATTCTCCTTGGAATATCAGAATACCATAGATCAAAAGTTTTGAAGCTGGTGTGGTGGTGTACACCTACAATCTCAGCCTTCTGGGAGGCTGAGGTAGGAAGGCTGCAAGTTCAAGTCCAGACTGGGAAATTTAGCAATTTAGCAAAACCTTGTCTCAAAATTAACAAAGAATCTAAAAGGGCTAGAGATGCAGCTCAATGCAAAAGCCAAAAATTCAATCCCTAGTACCACAAAAATAAAAACAAAAGATATCAAAGAGAAAAACTAAGCTATCTGCAGAAGACTAAGAATCAACTTTGTTGTGGTCAGCAAGGTTTGAGGTGGCTCTCAATAATCTCTTGTCTTCTGGAATCTGTGCCTTTGTGTAAGTCTGTCCTTTTGAGTGTGGACAGGATGTGCTTCTCCCCAACTGAATATTGCAAAGGTGATAGGGTATCACATATGTGACTACGTTACTTAAGATATTTACGTTTTTTCATGTAAGCAGCCTTTCTCTGCTGACTTCACTCCTGGCATATTTTGATGAAATAAGTGGCCTTTTAGAAAATCCACTTGTCAAGGAGCTGATTATGACCTCTAGCTATGAACCAATAAGAAGCTGAGGACCTGAGTCTCCCAACTCATTAAGAATTCATTTCAGACAGGCATGGTGGCTCATCCTTGGGATCTCAGACTGTTGGGAGACAGGATGATCGTAATTTTGAGTCCAGCCTAGGCAATTTAGGGAAACCCTGTTTCAAAATGAAAAATAAAAAAGGCTTGGGGTGAAGCTCAGTGGTAGAGTATCACCAGATTTGATCCTCAGTACTGTGCATGTGTACAGAGAGAAAGAGATTGGAGGGAGGGAGGGAGAGGGAGAGGGAGGGAGAGGGAGAGGGAGGGAGGGAGGAAGAGAGAGAGAAAGAGAAGAGGAAGAAGAAAAGAAGAAGAAGAAGAAGAAGAAGAAGAAGAAGAAGAAGAAGAAGAAGAAGAAGAAGAAGAAGAAGAAGAAAAGGAAGAGGAAGAGGAA
>NW_004624771.1:18903983-18932840 GCF_000247695.1 Heterocephalus glaber | reverse complement strand
AAGAAGAAGAAGAAGAAGAAGAAGAAGAAGAAGAAGAAGAAGAAGAAGAAGAAGAAGAAGAAGAAGAAGGAGAGGAGGAGGAAGAAGAAGAGGTGGCGGCAGAGGAGGAGGAAGAAGAGGAAGGAGAAGGAGAAGAAGAAGAGGAAGAAGAAGAGGAGGAGGAGGAAGAAGAAGACAATGACAAAGAAGTTATTTCTATCAACAACCATGTGAGAGTTTGGAAGCTTACTCAGTTGAGCCTTGGGATGATACAGCAACCTTAGTGAGTACCATGACCATATCCTTGTAGGAGAGTGAGGGACCCTGCTAAGCTGTGCTAGGTCTTCTGACCCACACATAAAAAAGTGAGGGTTTTAATTTGCTGAGTGTGTGGTGAATGGTTATACAGCAAACAGATAATGAATACTTTGATCTCAGACTTCCCTTCAACCTCTACAAGTAAATATTCAATTACATAAAACCAAGTAAAATGATTTGCAGATATTCAAGAATTCAGAAATTTGCCTCCAGTGCACCACTTCTTTAAAATTATGTATGAGAAAGAATACTCAAGTATCATGAAAAAGGGATTTAGAAAGAGGAAAGCAGAGGATCTAAGAAATGACAGGACAACCCAAGTGTTTTAAAAAAGAAATCCAATGTAGACCACTGCACAGCAACTTCAGCAAACCAACTTTCAGAATTATTCAACAAGTGGTGTGATTAAATAACTGGATGAGTTTGGTGATAGGTGGCTAAAGGACTCAACGGCTTATCCAAAATACCCCAGGTGATTAAACCCTGGAAACTTTATTAGGATGGCAGCTCCCTGTCATTATGCTTCTACCACACAAGTATTTTAATAAGACATCTATGTCCTATTCTCAGAGTCTTATCAATATAATACTTTTGCTATGTCATACTGTGGGACGGTGAGCCAGAGGAGTTGTGTACAGATTAATTCACAGCACGCTTGACGAAATATCAGAGTATGTACTATGCATGAGTTTTGTCTCAAGTCTCAAGCATGTCTCAGATTCCCTTGATCTCATCTCTGTCATGGCCCCCTGGTCCTTATTCCCTACTTCCAAGGGAGCATCAGAGCCAATGTATGGACTACATAGTTCCTATCTGGACTTGGGCTACACACACCCACAACCCAGGCTCTACCCACTGCTTTCAAACTCTGAGAACTTCACCCACAGACTGAGATGTTTCCTTTCCAAACAGTTGCAGGAGGAGCCCCAGGATGCAATCAAGAAGGAGGAAAGAAGTAACTCTGCATGGGACCGGCCAAAGGGGACAGGAGACAAGAGATAGGCATTCTCTCCAGTCTTCCCTCTGACAACCCATTGTAAGGCATAGTTATTCCATGTGGCCATTCTGAGGGCTCCCCTGCTGAGCTGCATGTCTCCAGCAGCTTGTCATGGCCCAGTGGCAGGCCAGTAAGTCCCTACCCTGAATTTATTCCCCATTCTTCCCTTCCTCAGGCTCCCTTCTAGGGTTTTTGGAACAATGTGTTGCTTTGGACAATGCCAGGTCTCTTCGGGGAAGGCTAAGAGGAAGATTTTTGGGAAGTTCTTGGAATAGAGTTGTAGAATCTCACCCAGTCTTCCCTCAACTCACTTTGGATCGACAAAGCAAGGAACTCTAGGAGTGGAGTGAGAGGCTCCAACAAGCTTGAATTTGCCATGGAGGTTTTCATTGTTTGTTTCTGGAGGACTGGATTTCCATTTTCTTTGTATTTTCTGTTGTTACTTATTTTCTGGTTATCCTTGTTAAGTAGAGCCTTAATGGGCATCTCATCTTTTTTGGTCTCAGATCCCCATGACTTTATTCCTGCTTCATGACTTATTTCATCCCTGACATCATATGAGGCCAGATTCCTATCTGTGAACAGTAGAACTCACTTCTGGTTTATATCTAGATATCCCCCTAAAGTGACATGCACTCATACGTGATGCTTTTGAGAAGTTACTGGATCACAGGGGCGTGATACTCATCAGTAGATTAATCCACTGACGAGTGTACAGCTAAATGTGATCTTGGGAGCTGGAGCCTGGTTGGAGAAAGTGGGTTACTGTGGAAGTGTGGCCTGGAAGGGTGTATGTTCCACCCCCACTCCTCCCTTGACTTTCTGCTTCCTGTTTGTCATGCCCTGAGCAGCTCCCTTCCACCATACGGTCCTGCCTTGGATCCACCGGTGGGTGGCTGTGACTCAAAAAATAAACCTCTCCTCCTTTAATTTGCATGTGTTGAATACAACTAGGAAAGTGACTAGGTCAGACTATTTCAGTGCTAACTAGGTCAGGAAACCAACCCCAGGTTCCTTCTACTCTCCTAAATTTTTCTTGTATAATTCAGAATGGATACCATTCTGTATAATATCAAAATGGATACCATTCTGTATAATACCAGAATGGATACCTTAGCTAACTTGATAAACAAGGAATTTACTGGAAGGATACTGGAAAACTCTGAAAAGGTAGAACATTTAAAAGTCTATGCTCAGACCAAAGGCAATATCCAAAGGAAGTCAGACCCAGCTGAGAGCTCACAGGCAGCATCACAGACACTTTCTGCGTGTCCTTCCTCTGCATCTGAATTCCCAAAGCCACACTGCTGGACTCTTACAGCTGCCACAAATGGCCAAATCTCTTATTTCCTATCACTCCATCAAGATTCAAACCACCAGGTTGTCCAAATGACTTGGCATCTGCAACATATTCCTGTCTTATTGTTAGGATGCCAAGGAAGAAATGCTTGGGCCATCCAGTCTCCATGGTGGAAGGATGTGACCTCCACCTAGCTTTGGATTATCCTAGAATGCAAAAACTATTTGCATCTGGAACAACCTAAGAAGCAAACATGTGCAGAGAATGAAAATGAAACACTAAAACTAAAAAGTAATCAGAAACGCCAGAAGTTACAGAAGAAAATCATGGTCCATTATGAATTCTAAAATAAATAAATGCTGTTTGCACTTTGGCTGTTGGATGCAAGTTTTGAATAAACTGTAACAAATGGAAAAACAATTATATATCATAATATACATGTAATATACCAAATAAATGATATGACAGATATTTATGGGGGTCAGGGAGGGAAGAAAAGTAAAGAAAACTGGGGAAGTATTTGTTTCTTCAGCTTAGTAAAGGTTTTGTAAAATGAGTTGCCAAGAAATAAAAGTTTAAGCATACTATTAAAATTTATTTATAAAATTAATTAAATAAGAAAAAAAGACATTATTAGAACAAGGGAGTGGAAGAGGCTGAGTTGAACAAAGATAGTTTTAAAATCCTCAAAAAACAAAAAGTAGAAATTCCTTTTGACCTTCTGGGTATCTTCCCTAAATAGTTAGACATCATATTACAGTGATACATGCATACCCATATTCCTGGTGGCATAACTCATAATACCTCACTTAGGGAAGCAGCCTATATGCCCATCAAGAAATGAATGGGTAAAGAAAATGTAGTATATATAACATGGATATTACTCAGCCATAAAAACGATAAATTTGAGTCATTTGTAGGAAAAATGGATGCACCTTGAGTTCATAATGCTAAGTGAAATAAATCGGACATAGAAGGTTAAAAACCATACACTTTCTCTTAAATGAGAAACTCTAAATAAAAATAATTTAAAGAATAAAATAAAAGAAAAGTGATTGAAAATAGGTAGATTTTGCAGAGACAGGAAGGGGATGTGGGGATGGAAGGGAGACAGGAGGGAGGGGAAGGGGAAGAAATGATCAAGATTCAATATGTATATATACCACTAGCCCACAAGGAACATATTCATTATATACTGCAAACATACACCAACAAAAAATTTTAATAAAAAAAATAGTGCCAAAAATTAGGCAATCAAAAACAGAAGCACAAGCACATTAATCACATGTATGGAAGAAACCACCACAACCAACAGATATTGGAACAACCGGGGCTCTGATGCAAGGAAAGATTTTGTCTCGAATTTTATACAGCTCAGCTTTGACCACCACGAGCCCAGCCCCAAACGGTAAGTCCTTGTTAGACTCAGTCCCAACCGCGGGCAAGACCCAAACGAGGTGTCTTACTTCATTCTGTGCTGCTAGAATGCCATCGGCTGAGTAATTTATAAACAATGGCAATGAGTTTCTGACGTTTTTGGAGGCTGGGAAGCCCAAGGTGAAAGGACCGCAGCTAGAAAGGGCATTCTTGCTGTGTCTTCCAATGGCGGAAGGAAGGGCAGGACAGCTATGTGCGCATGTGCGAGCGTGTGGCGGGAGCCTGCGGAAGTCACCCAAAGGCAATGATGCGCTCCACCAAGAATGGTGCGAAAGACAAGTCTCTTGGCCTAATCTCCCCTACAGTTCCTACCTCAACACTTGCACGGGGCTGAAGTCTGCAATACATGCTTTTAGGGAGGACACGTTTAAACAGTAGCACAAAGGAATAAAATACAAGAAACATCACAAGACAGGATCGATTGAGTGATGGAGAAAATAGGGCTTCTAAGTTCCTAAGGGAGGCACACAACCTCCTGATCTGCGCCAGCCCAGGGTGAGGGGACGTTGTCCCTCTCTGAAGGGAGGAGCACTGAGCCGAGTCGGAGGGTCTCGGTTCCATCCTGTTGCATTTCTCAGTCTAGGATTCCAACTGCAACCTCTAAACATTCCCGCCTTGGCTGAGTGTGAGGGTCAGATCAATAGCCTCAAAGTTCTACAAATGACATAGTTTCAGTCTACACTGTAACTAAAAAACTAGTTGGAAAATCAAGAATTTAATCTAGGCAGTTCTTCATTTTCGTGAAGATGAAGGGCTCCCCAAAGTAGCCGCCCGGTGGATACTGACCCAGGTGCCTTAGAAATGTCCGAGAACATGTTAGCAATGCTGGTGTACTTCCCAAGCCTGGTCCCTCTCTGTTCTGATTTGGAAGGTTTCATTTGGAGACTGTTGATCTGCATTTTCAATAACTCCCTCTGTAACTGTGCAGCCAGGTCCTTGAACTCTTGATATAGAACATCATAGCTTTTAAGTACCCTAAAATCAACCATGAAAGGTAAGTGGAGGCAGACTTGAAGACCTTTCTTTATCCTGCACTTAGTTTAACTACAAGTTTCCGTGTGCGTGTGTATGCGTGTGTGTGTGTGTGTGTGTGTGTGTGTGTGAATTCCCTTTTACTCTTATTTGGGGGGGGATTACATAATAATTATGGAGATAAACAGATATGGAGAGTAGGACTTGCCTCTTGATATCTTCTGCTAAACCATATTAAAACAATCAATATGTTGATTCATCATATCTTAACCGAAGAACTCTGGGTCACACAAAAAGCTGCAACCTTGAGCATCTCTTCAGGCCCTCCCCGTGATGCCTTCCCTCTGGATGGTGGACATGAAGGTCACTTGCTTATTATGAAATCTTATATATCCTGCACCACTATGCATATTTGTACCTATCATTCTATACACTTGCAGTACTGTCGCCTTTTTAACCAGTCATACTAATATTTCTCTTTAAGCCATTTTCTAAAATCAATGAGTATATAATTCTTTTTCTAAAAGAGACAATTTCAGAACCATTTCAGGATATATTGAATGATCTGTGGTTTCGGGTCCTTATGTTAGCTTCTAGTTCTTTGAAGAATAATCGTAGCCATTAATAATCATCAGAAAAGCATGCAAATATGAGGTCGACAGATGTCCTTAATTGGAAAAAAAAAGATTTGTAAAGTTTTAAATAAGTCACACACTAGAAACTTCCAAGTCTCCCTCTTTTCTTCTTAGCTTCTTCCCCAAGAAATTAACATTGTTGGCAGCAGTTGAAGAGTGCATGCTTTATTTAACATGGACTTCTGCACCTTCCACAGAACCCTCTGATAAGCATCCTTAGATGATTTAGTAAGTTGTGGTTTCATTTGGTATTTTTTTGCTCCAGAAACAATTGCAATTGAGTGGAAAAGAATGCTGATGTCTTTCCTAGGTGTAGCTATCGGGCAAGATGATAAAGCTATAAGCAGTTCTCTGGCAGCAACTACCAATCCTGGATGAAGACCCAGTCCCAAGACAGAAGTCCAGGCTGTTGAGTGCCAGACTCGTGATCCGTACGTTCTCCTAACAGGATGCTTGGCCACACTGAAAGCAGCAAGACAAAGGGAGGTAAAAACTCTTTTTGTACAGTGGGCTCCTCGGTCCTCCCAGTAGAGGCCCCACTTCCCTTTCCCACTTCCCTGTCTTAAACCCCCTTCAGTGCTTTTAGAGGCAGCCTAGCAATTAAGATCCTATGGGGCCAGCTCAGTCTTCTGTCCCGAGCTGGGCTGTCTTCCACCTCTCTGCTGCTCTCCCAGCGACTTCTCCATGAGAATCGTGTCTACTCACCTCGGGCATTTTCCAATCCTATTTAAACACTGGCACCGTGGAGGACTAGCAGCTAATCAGTCCCCTTCCCAGATGTCTCTGTGCTGTGTGCCTACTGTAGGACATTTGTCTCCCCTACTGGCCTTCTTCTCAATGGTCCTTACTCATCTTGCAAGATTTGTCTCAGATGTCACCATCATTCATTCAACAAACATTTATTGAGCATCTACTATGTGGAAGGGACTCTTATAATTATTAGGATTGCAGCAGTGAACACCTCAGGCAAGAACTCATACTCCTTCTGTAGAGGGAGGATTCACCTCTCTGTGCATCTGAGAAGCCATCATCACACTAGGCGCCAATGTCTGCATCCCCTTCCTTTTGTGGGGAAGCTGCCTTGTGCTTTTTCCTGCCTCTGTGTTATCTGGTACATAGTAGATACTCAAGAGAAGGTTGTCAAACATAGAAAGGTTGAATGACATGATGCAGAATACTGCTGGTTGCTCACTCAGCATTTATTCCCTTTATTCTTTCTCCTTTCTAACTAAATGAAGCAAAATTAGTGTTTCGGGGGGATCTATCTTCTTCCACACCACCATATGATGCCTTGATACAAAATCATCCAAATGGTAGAAAATTCATACTGGGACTGAAATTTTGCAAGAAACAGACACTTGATTGGTTCCATGGAAGAGGTTAGGCAGGAGGCAGGGAGGACCCCAGCACACCTAGTGGTGTGTCTCATCACAGGATTGTGAAACACACACTCAAACTGTCACCCCCACAAAGGACACCAGCAGTGTGTGCACAGGGACGGAAACAGGAGGTGAAATCCAGAACTTGGGCACCCTCTTCTCTTTCTTGCGCTTTCAGGCAAGTTGTACAAGAATGAGACAAGCTCGGACTAAAGGTGGAACTGACTGGGGAAAAAAGCAGCAGAAAGAAGGGAGGAGGACAGCTTTGCTAAGAGAGGAGCTGCCTGCCTGCCTGCCTGCCTGTCTGTCTGTCTGTCTGTCTGTCATCTAGGCACTGAGATCTGAATTGAGTCCAACAACTTGAAGCCTTTCAGGGTTGAAAAGGCAGAATTCTCTGCCCTGAGATACAGGGGCAGAGGCAGGAGAGTGAGCCACAGATAAGATTGAGGCCAGCTATAATCCTGATCCCCGCCTTTGCCAGTACCTCCTCTGAGGCATTCTCCACCGGACAAAGGAGACACTCTGCTCATTGTGAAGATGCTGGCTGGGAAAAATCAGATTATGGGTGGTATCACCCAGCCAAGCTATTGTTCCCAATGGCCTCAAGGTAGAGGCCATTGAATGGAAGGCCAGAGCGAGGGACAGACCCTGGGAGCAGATGGAAGAATTTTCAGCCTCAAGGACTTTATCTAGACAAGATCTTTACCCCATGGAATTGACTGGAAACAAATAGATTAGCAGCAAACCTAGTTTCTAAAGAAATATCTTATAGATTGTTAAACCCATAGGGTTACCCAGACCCCAAACACATGCCTACAGGAAATGGGCTGGTGAGTATCTGTACATCCTAAAAGAAAGGTATTCTTCTCAGAGCCTTTCTCTGATTGGCTTCGAGAGACAATGGCCAATGGTGATCCTCCACAGAGGAGAACAAGGGTGGTCAGACACCACTGGGCCCTTTCTTCAGCCAGGGCTGGTTTGCCACTATTCCTGCCCTGTGGCCCAATGACCCATCAGTACACTTTTCTGCTCTTCCTTTTCCTGAATGAGAAATTTTATTGCAGTTGTTTTGTTCCTTACCAACCACTGGATGTTGGGTCTTATGTGCTGTGATGGATTAACTAACGGCCAACTTGAATGGGAGCACCCAGCTGAACTGAGTCAGTGTGAGTGGTTCTGGGTGTGGAAGACCCACCTGAGTATTGTCATTGAAAAGGCCTAAAAGGAGAACTGGAAGGAAAGACTGCATGCTGCTGATTTCCCAGGAGAAGCTTCATTGGGCTGGTTTTCCTGATATGAACTCAGCTGTTCTCATCTTCATTGGAGCTCAGGTCCTTGCTGTCACCAGGGATGGCTGCTGTTCTCTTCAGGGGAGCTCTGGTCTTTGCCTTGAGTGTCGCTCTCTGGCTCAGTGCAGATCCCTCAGCCTTCTGGAACAGATCCTTCACCCCACTGATGCAGGCTTTCTAGCTTCCACCACTGACCTGTGGGTCTTCCTGGTGCAGATCCTCGATACCGACTTGCTTGAGACATTGCCCTCGGCTCTAGGCCTTCAGTTGGACTCGTGAGGAATATTGCCCTGGGATCCAGGCCCTCAGCTGGGCTCGTCAGGTCTCCAGTGCTTGGACAGATCTCTCACACTCTTCTGCATTTGACTTTTTGGGTGAATATTTTAAGATGCTTCTGTAAATTTATATGTCTTGTATCAAATCCATTCCCTTGCAAACCACTGACTACAATATGTGCTAAGGATATATCCTTAACAAAACAAGGCTCCAGCTTCATGGAGTCCAAATGCAGAGGCAGACAATTAATGGGCAGTTGGAATTCTGTGCACACAAGATGAGCCAAGAGCTCACCATAGGATGGGAGTGAAAGACAGGGGCTGTAAAATTGGCTTCTGCACTAAGCTGAAATGTGAAGGGTGAATGTGAGCACTGGTCAGAAACTGGGGTCAGGAGCAGGAGGCAGGAGACAGATGCCTACTCTGGTTGGTAGGCTGGGGTGGAGGACGGTGGGTCAGTCAGCTTTCATTACCCCAGAAAACATCTGAGCTATATCAACTCAAGAGAAAAGGTTTCTTGTGGCTCACAGTTTTGGAGGTTTCAGTCAATGGGCAATCGGCCTTACTCTTGGTATGGCAAGGCGATACATCCTGGTGGGGATTGTGGTGGAGCAAGCTGCTCATCTCATGATGGCCAGGAAGCAAAAAGAGAGGAAGAGACAGGCATCCCACAGTCCCCATCAAGGGCAAACTCCAATGACTCACAACCTCCCACCAGCACACACCCCCCCCCAAAAAAAGCTTTCTACCACTTTCTGAGAGTGCCAAGCTCAGGACCACTTGGTCTTCAACATGTGGCCCTTCGGGGGACATTTCAGATCTAAACTGTAGCAGAAGGCAAGACAGGAGGCAGGCTAGAGGCTAGTTGAGAGGCAGATGAGCTAATCTAACCTTGAATGTCAGACTTCAAGGTTTATTTGGTTTTTGGCCTATCCTACTGGCCTTGCTGAGCCCCTTAGGGCAGAGGCTTTGGGCTCTCTGGAACTAGCCCAGGAACAAAAGCCTCCAGGAAAGTGAAAGCGGGTTTTCTACAGAGGCCAGTCCTTTTCTGTGCCCTTGCCCTTGAGCCTTCCTGCCCCTTCAGGAAAGCTCTCCAGCCGAAGGTCAGTACCTCCTGCTTGCGGAAGATTCATTCTGATAAAGACTTGGGCGCTGATAAACTTACTTCCTCAGCCTTCTGATGAAGCAGCCATGACAAATTCCTTCCCATGTGTGCTTTTGGGACCCAGGTACCTCCTAGCTTTCCAGCTCCCCTCACCCAGTGCTAGAAGAGAAGCTCAATGTCCCTAGGGCCATTTTGTTGGCTGGATCTTTTCTACCATTAGAACACAGAGTAATTTAACTGTGGACCCCTGGGCCAACCACACTGTTTATAAGGTATTTGGAGCAGAGGTACTTCTCAGAGTCTGTGATTTCAACTAAAAGGAAGTGTATCCTTGAAAAAGTGGCTACCTAGATAGCAGAAATTACTAAAAGATGGAATCCAATAGAAAACCCAACCTGAAATATTTAAAAAATCTGTTTTAAGGGCACTTACCAAGCCACTGAGGAGTCCCTTTGCACAAATCTGTAATGTATGATTGCAGAGAAGCCTCTTTATTGAGACCCCAAGGTCTCACAAGAGGAGTTTGCCTCAGACAGGAAAGAAAAGCACCAAGATAAGAGGATGGCATATCTGCTCAAGTATTTGCATTTAGAGGTTTGCATTAAAAGAGAGGCTCTCTTTGTACAGTCCCTTTGATTGGGGATAAGCAATTAAAGCTGTGTCCACCAGTTTTAGGTAGATGGGGCAGAGCAGAGGACGGGCCCCTCCAGATGGGGTGTATTGGGGTACCCGTGAGCTAGGGGCTCCTATGGAGTGAGCTGGCCAGAGGACTGAGGCAGGATGGGGGTGGCCTGTTCGGGAGTTTGCAGTTTGTAAGAAAAGAGTGGGCATCTGTTGAAGTGGAGACCCCTTCTTCGAGGGAAGAGGGGTTCCCCTCACTTTCTATTGCTCTACTGATTATGTCTCCCCACAGACAAAGGGGAAGATTAGGCTGTCGAGGGGGAGGGAGTCAGCAGGATAATAAAGAAGCGAGCAGCTCAGAGTGTCTGGGACATTCACAGAAGGAGAAAGCACTTTTGTGTTCCTCCTGTGGCTGGCATTTTCCAGTGCCCACTCAGCATTAGCCCCGTGTAAAATGTTTCAATTGCATCATTTTATTTAACTCCCACCCCAACAAAACTGTGATAGATATTCTATTTTTATCCCCATTTTCCAGCTAAGAAAATCGAGGCTCGTGAAGATTAAGAAATGCATGAAGGCTGCTGCGCAAGCACAAGGACCCAAGTTCAATCCCCGGTACCAAAAAAAAAAGAAATGCATGAAGGATGAATTAGCTAGCAGCAAGTGGAGTCAAGATTGGAATTCCCATCTGCCAGCCTGCAAAGCCCAGGCTCTAAGCCACCAGGGCAGAGATACCTGCTTTGAAGGAGAATCAGTCCACTTGGCTCCCAGCTCTAGGAGAGTAAGCTAGAAATTCCCTCTCATTAGCTAATCGATGAATTTGAGGCATCATTTTACAGGGAGGTCCCCCAGACAAGCAGCCATGAGCCCAGTGACATGTGTCATAGTGCCTTTCGGAGAGGATGAGGAGGATTCACAGCATCTGCTCCCTCACTTCCCAAGAATCTTGGATTTACCTGCTGTCAGGAAATGGCCTGCTAGGTAGAAGGGGAGTGTCAGCTGCACATAGTACTGAGCACTATGGGAAGAAACAAAAGAGAAGAAATCGATGCCCGTGAAGACCTTGCTGCCCCATTAGACTGACAAGACAGACAGACGACAGGGTGAGCCATCCGAGGGCTTTCCAAGGCAACCAACAGAGGCAGGAACCACAGACCAAAAGAGCTGGCCAGGGTCCATACGTGATGGGGGTGCCCCTGGAGAAAACTTCCTGGAGATGGAGCTGAGGGGCAAGTCCTTTGGGAAGATCTAACCACAACTGTGCTCTGGGGTACTGCTCTCCTAACCCTGGGTCATACAGTTAGGGCACAGGAGCACAGGGACAGAGCACAGAAGGCTCCAATTTGGAGTTCAGATGTTGGAGCCCTTGAGATCCAGCAAACCCAGAGCACAGGCCTTGATTGCTCGACCCTACGCTGCACACACCTTTTCCCCTTGCAGTTTTGCAGGCACCAGCTCTGCACCTTGCCAGCCCCTTGCACCCTTCACAGGGTAAGTGTTGCCTGTGTTCTTCCCAATCACCACCATCTTTCCACTCTGCCTGAGATGCCCAGCTATTGTCAGTTATTGACAGATAACACATTGCCGAATTTGAATTCCAGAATTTGAGTTTGAATATGAAGATTCTTAGAGTCTTCAAAACTCAAAAGGATTAATTCATATAAGTACCTGGGAGAGAGTTGGGGACACAGCTCATTGGTAGAGCACTGGCCTAGCATGTTCAAGGCCTTGGATTCCATTCCCAGCACTGCAAGGGGGGGGGGGGGCAGCAGCAAAAGCTACCAGCAGGGGGATTTTTATGTGCTGACAGGCAGTGCCACCTCTCTCCTTTTTTTTACAGTGAAAGTCCTGCAGAGCTGGCCCCAGGGCTGGGAAAGTGGGAGAGGTAGAGCAGGGTAGGAATGAAGGAAGACAAGACCTTGGAAGGACACAGAGAGAAGGATCGTTCCTTGTCCTGGCCAAACACACACCCAGCTGAAGCCAGGTCTACCACTGGTGTCCACAAAGAGGGAGGGGCTGGCCTGCAGGTTGGAGGAGAAGCTTTCTTCTGGCCTTCTTCAGAGCCCAGAAGAGGAGAAGCTTTCAAAAGGGATCTGCAGCCCACAGTGAATATTTCTAAGAAGAGTTGCTTGGGTTTTCCTACAAGGAGATAGATTGAATGCTATCCCTGTCTCTCTAGCCTTCCTTTTCTCTCCGCTTCTCCCTCAACAAGACAAAAAATCACATTAGTTAATTAGAAGGGATGTAGACCACAGTCTGGGAGAAACTTCCTGCTTGCTGAAATTCCATTTTTCCTACCAAGGGGCTGGGGGAAACTCCCTACAGAGCAGCAGTGAAGAGGCTGGGTCCCTGAATCTCTGAGTGTGTGGAATGGGAGCGGGGTGGGGTGGGGGGGTGCCACTAATCTCTCTGTGCTCCATTGTTAGTCTGGAGCCAAATCCTGAGCCACAGGATTCATATAGTACAGCTGTCCCTTCAAGAATAGGGAGAGGGCTAGCAGATGGTGAGTTTGGAGAGTTTAATCTAAGGAGCTGTTAAGATGTCGATATCACTTCAAGGCAACCTTTACATATCAGATCTGGCAACTTGCCCACTTTCCAGAAAGTTCTGGAAATAGAGGAAACTAAGTTAGTCCTGCCGACTTGCTCCTTATGTGAGAATGGAAAAGCAAATTGGTTTACCTCTGGGAATGTCAGCAACAGCTTCTAGGCTGTTCCCACGCTGCAGGGACTGAGCCATCCGGGAATCAGAGATAGTTCAAGGAGATTGGGGAGTGAAGAAGTTCAATTGGGCTTATAAAATGAAAGAAGTGATATGAGTATTATTTATGACACCTGGGAGCCCGAGGACTGTCCCAGGTAGGATAAAGGCAAGGCAGCTGTAGACAACCTTGAGCTTGGGGAGGAGGACTAGGAAGTGAGGCTGAGGCAGAGGACTGCCTCTCTCAACCTCACCTTTCCATTCCATAGGCGGCTTCCCGAAGGGTGGGGCCTGGTCAAACATTTCTTAGAAGTAGCCAGGGCTTGTTGACTCTGGGAGACACTGAAGAAAGGGGGAAGCTAATTAAATGAAAATTGAGGAAGCTAAGGGGCTCTCGCTGGCTGAGAGTAGTCCAGAAGGTATCATCAAGCATCATAAACCAGCCCTTCCTCAGCATCTGCCCCACCTCCCCCGCTGAGCATGTGTGGGGCGGACACTGGGTGAGACGGAGGCCACTGTGTCTCACCTTGTGGAGAAGGAGAAACCAGGGAGTCAGAAATGAAACCTCACATAGAGACCGCGGAGCAGAAAGGCTGGGATGAATTAGCCCAAAGATACCTATCTCAGTGCCCCTGGAAAATACCAATGCGTTGGTCATTCACTGGTCAATAATCCCAGGACTTTTTTATTATACTCCTTCATTATATTGAGACTTCCTTATTACAACTTTTAGTTTTTCATATATGCATGCTTTGTTTCTCCTGCTAGATTATAAAGTACTGGAAGCCAGAAAGCCTGTAGTGTCTTTCTTCCTATATTTTCATCTCTTCCTCCATCCACCCACCTATGATTGTGTGGCATACTTCCCTGTGGTTCTTCTGCTAGAAATATAGAGGAATAGAATAATCCAATTTTAGCCTTGATGAGTTTATAGTGTTGTATAATATCTGTGTATGTATATGTGATAGCAGATATAACTCAAACTGCTGCCAGTTGTTTAAATGGGGACATGGACATTTTAATCTCAGAATAAGCAGCAGTGGTAGCTGGGAAGAGCTCAGACTCTAGAATGAAAAAATTAAGGCTTAAAACACATTTTTGCCATTTATTACCCATGACTCATGTTATTAGCCACAACACAATTCTTTGGTTATTTAAATTTCTCTATTACAGGGAATTAATAGATCCCTTCCTTCTGAGAGATAAGTACTCGATTAAATGACATGACACACATTATGGGGTCTGGCATAGAAAGTGCTAAAAAACTGGTAGAAGAAAGAGGAAGAAAGGAAAGAAGGAAAGAAGGAAGGAAAGGAGGAAGGGAGGGAGGGAGGGGAGAGAGAGAAAGAGAAAGAAAGGGAAGGAAGGGCGGGCGGGAGGGAGGGGGGGGAAAGAAAGAAAGAAAGAAAGAAAGAAAGAAAGAAAGAAAGAAAGAAAGAAAGAAAGAAAGAAAGAAAGAAAGAAAGGAAGGAAGGAAGGAAGGAAGGAAGAAGAAAAGAAAGATAGAAAGATAATGTCTATGATATTAATTTAGACACTCACTTTTCCTGATCCCCCACACAAAATGATTTTGCAACTATGTCCTCGGGCTATTTTCACATTCTCTGAGTGCAGTTCACCTGGTGGACAGGTGAGTGGCCAGGAATCTAGAGAGGGTAAGGCCACCAAAGCTTGCCTTTGAACTACACTGGCTTCAGTTTCCAACTCAGGAGTTCTTTCTCAGCTGGAACCAATAAGGAGCTACAGCCACGACACATTCCCCAAAGTGCAAGTCAGAGCTGTTTGTGCCACCAAAGAGGCCAGCAAGCAGGCTGTGGAAGAGAGGGCATCTTCCAGAGGACATTGCCCTGAGCGGATCTCACTCCACTTGCATTTTTGTTGGTTGCTTGGTTGGTTGCTTGGTTGGTGAGCCTGGTGAATGGTTGGAAGAGGGAGGCTGCAGTGGGCATTGCAGCCCATGGTGGCTGGCACAGCCCTCAGCATGAGGTCTGCACAGGGTAGTGCCAGGGTCAGCCTTGGCTATGGCCTCCCAGGAAGTAGAAGGAAAATAAAGACCTCAAGTCTTCCAACCTCCCCCTGAAGCCACACTTTCTCTCACCTGGTTATGGATGCTCAGCTTACCAGGAACTCCAGAGGCAAACTGGTAAAAATATTTTAAAAATCACTGCACCATCTAAACGCTCATTCCCAACTTGCCATCAACCTGTTCCTAAAGCAAAGATTCAAGCAGGGCATTGCAATGCACAAAAGGTGAAGTAAACAATTATTTCTATCTAGTTTTGAACTATTTTTGAACTTAACAGTTACATCGAAAGTGTGTACTACGTGCCAGACACAGTCTAAGTAATCTTTTATATTAGAAGAGCATGTGATAGTTTCAAAAGGACTTTCATATTCATTTCCTTATTTGATATTTATAATAGACCTGCTTTAAGTCTTGCCATACGGATTTTATTTTAAATGAGTTTTAAGAAAATAAAGCCATCCATTCAAACCCATTCACCTTGTGGCAAAGGGGTGACTCAGACCAGGTGCTCTGATTCCAAAAGATGTAAGAGAAAGAAGAGAATTAGCGCAATTCCTGCTCTCACTCTGCTTATAATAGGGTAAGAGGAAAATGAAAACATGGACTATTGACAGCATCTAAATCCAGGGCAACAGCTGAACAGAGCCTGCAAGGGGATGTAGGGGCAAAGAATTTAAAAAGCAGAATTTCAAATTCATCACACTTCTGCTTTTTGACACAGGAGACAGAAATTCACCTGAGGACTGGGTCACAATGACTCGGGTATTGCAGCATACAAAATCTCCAGCACTGTCTCTAGGGCTCAGCTCTTGCATGGTCTCTGTTTTGCTGACCTCTCTGCTAGCTTTCTTCTCATGCAGCCACCTCCATGTTGTGCTGGACCCAGCAACTCCATGTTTACATTCTCCAGATTTACAAATCTCAGGAAAAAGGAAGATCTCTTCCCTTAGAACTACAGACCCAACTGGCAGTTGTGCTGGCTTTGGTCACCTGTTCTTCTCTGAACAAATCTCTTTGGCCAAGGTCCCCCTCCCAACTGCTCTGATTGGCTACTGCTGATCATGTGATCGCCCATAAAACCTAAGGATGAGATCAGTTCTGTCAAAAATGTGAGCTGATGGGGTGAGACTTGTTCCTCAGTGGAAAGCTGGAGTACCAAAACCCGTAAACCAACAGAGAGGAAAGTGTTTTAGGCAGGGACAGAGCAGGGGGGAAGGTTCCTGGAGGTAACCGAGACAGGTGTTTTGCTGATGAAAAATCACAGTGTGGGGCAGCAAAGAAGCACTGGGAAGGGAGTCACGAAGTCCTTGTTGTAATTCCAGCTCTTTCGGTAACTACTGATGTGACTTTGAACAAGTCATTGAGCCTCCCTGCACTTTAGCTCCTCCAATGTAACAGGGAGTAATAATTTAAATAACGGTAATAACAAAAGCTCCCCGGGTTTCTGTGTGGATCCTGATGTGATCCAATTGGATGAGATCATAGACATAAAAGCCTTTTGAAATGCTAAGTGAAGAAGATTTATAAATAGCAGAGTGTGTTTGAGGCAAGGGACTGGCATGGGCAGAGACATAAAGCCAGAGTGAGGAGGTGTGTAGGGGGAACAGTAAGCAGGTTGGGTTATTTAGGGGGGAAACATCAGCACAGTGAATGCAAAATCTAAGAACAACCGCACGTCCAGGCTGGAGCACAGTCAGCCTCAATAAGTTAGGGTCTCTTTCTTTGAGTGGTGCTGGGAAGCAGGTTCTGGATTAGGGCTAGTGTGACTTCCTGGAAGAGCACCCCGGCTCCTCCCAGTTGATGAGAACTGACCCAGGTAGGCCCAGCTTTCCCAGCTTGGGAAATGCAGGCTGGCTTTGGCTCTGGTCAATGTTTGGATTCTGGGAGGCCCCTTCCCCAGCCCACCACCAAAGTGATCCCAGCAACAGGTGGGAAGTAGAGCCTTGGGGAGGGCCAGGCCAAGGTCCTCCGAGGGTGGGGAGGGATTGGGAGGATTAGGGAGCAGCAGGTGGGCCTCAGACAGTCAGGGCTGTCCTATGTGACCCGCCCTGATTAATGAAAATCACATTTGTTTACTAACCAGCATTCGGACCCTTCCAAGCTGAGCTAAATCGCTGGCATCTATCTGTGGGAGACAAACCAGCGGGGCTGCCCACCCCTACATCCAAGGCTGACTCCTGTGAGAGTCTGGAGAAGTAAGGATGTTGAAGATAAATACTTCCTTGCTTGGAGCACTTATCAGACTACAAAGGAATTTCAAATAATTGAGTTTTCCTGGGATACAGTCCAGCGGGTTTGATTCCAGAAGTAGTTCAGAAAGTCTGTAATCTGTCCAAGGTTCTAACTGCTGTCAGATGGGAGAACCCAGACAAGAATCCAGTCCCTCTGATTCCCAGGCTCTGGGCTGTGTGGCTGTAGAGTGTGAAAGTCTGTGAGGTTCGCCACCTCTCCGCCCAGGCTGGCCCTGCCTGTTGGGGTGTCCTGCCTGGCCTGCAGAGCTGTGGCCCACTCTGTGGGTCCAGGGCAAGAAGAGGTGAGCTGTGTGCCATCAGCTTGGATCTGCCAATCCGAAACCAGCTTACTTGCTCTGAGTGCTAGGTTTGTCACATACAGAGCAGAGGAGCACCGTCCACACAGCGTATCCTGCAGAGGGGGACAGAAGGCAGTGTGACAGTCCTTTAAAGGGTTCCCTGGGCTGTTCCTGTAGGCAAGCACCAAGGCCTCCCATTTCCACTTCCTCAGCCTTTGCAGCCCTTATCAGCAGATGCTCCTCTGCGCTCCTCTTCAGCCCCAAGGCAGAGAGGGCAACGGTGTCTGAGCGGGATCAGAGCCGGGCTGCCCCACACCCCAGAACCTTTTGGGGCTGCCTGACTCCATCCCAGGCAGGCTGCCCAGGAGCCCATTTTGCTGGAAGGAAGAGCTGTAGAGGGAAGGGCAGCTCCACAGGTGAGCAAAGCAGACAGCCAGCTCGAAGCCTTTAAAATGTAAAGTGCTCTCTGGAGAGTGTGCAAAGACCTGATTTGTGAGAGATCAAAGCCGGAAAACATTGCTCCTCCAGAATCAAAGGCTCCTTGCTCTCAGAAACAGACAGCAAAGCTTCCCCCTACAAGAAGAGCCAGGCATAACAATGGAGAGAGGTTGCCACCCTCCCCCGGGCCCCCACCGGCCTGGCTGTGTTTGTGAACATCTGCACCTGGGCTGCACCTGCCAGGCGAGGGCCGACCTGGAAGCAGCTAGTGCACCTGCTCTTTCCATTTCCTGTCATTCATCAGCGGTGGGGAGAGCTCCACTGGATGTGGCAGGGAAGGGCAGCCCCTCTCCCAGCTCTTCCAGGCCTTCCCTCTGGGAACTTGGGCAAGTCCCTAGCTTACTTAGGTTACTATATGTTCAGTTCTTCTGTCCTAATGACTCTCAAGGAGCTGGGGGCTCCGTGGGGACTTATTCTGAGTTCAGGAACTGGCCATTCATGTGGCTTTGACTGGAAGGAACAGAGAAGGAGAAAGAAAACCTAGACTTTGCATAGCACTCACTTCCTGCCAGATTTTTTTATCCATCAAGAAAATTAAGGCTAGCCTGAAAGATGGTCCTCAGCTTTCCATCCCAGTCCCCACCTACACTGGAACTGTAGTTCCAGCCACCCTTTGAGTGCCAAATTCAAATCTTTATCACATAAAACCTCTTTCCTGAAGTGTTACATTGAAAATGCCATTCTACTTAGATTACTTTACCCCTGTGATTCCTTACTCCTTTGGCCACTTCCATATCTGTGATTTCTTGGTTCTTCATTTCCTCTGAGGGATCTCTTCTTCTACCACTCACGAAATACAAGCATTCTGGAATTTTATCCTAGACTCTCTTATCTGCTCACCTTCTCCACTCGCTGATGTTTCAGCTCCCATAGGTGCACTAATAACTCATATAGTCACCTTGGACCCAGAGCGTTTCCCCTGTGTAAGCAACCATGGGCTGGATTACATTTTTCAACCTGGAAGAACCACTCAACATATCCAATACTAAACTCATTGTCTCGTCCCCAAATGATATTTCTTCCACCCTTTCCCCATTCTCAGTTGTTGGCATCGTCACCCACACCGTCACCAGGCTAGAAACCTGAGAATTCATCTCCTAACACCCAAACACCATCAAACCCTAAGTCCTGCTAGTTGTGCCTTCTAAACAAAAATCTCAAAATCTGTCCCACCCTCTTCACGTTTCTTACCCCACTCTAGTTCTGGTGCTCTTCCCCTTGCCCATAAAAACTGGCACAACTGGGCACTCAATCTCCCCACTTCTAACCTTGTCCCTTCAAACCCATCCTATAGAGGCATCCAGAAAATCCATTTCAATGCGGCTCTCACCTGGCCCTTCCCTGGTTGAAATTGTCCCTCTTCCTGTCATCACCCCAGGCCAGCTCCACAGACCTCCCAGATGGTTCTGTTGGAAGCCATGTTAGTCTCGTGTCCTACAACTTTCTGCCTCCCACCTCATTCTAACCTGCCTATCTTGCTGTCTCAGGTACTTGCTTGTCTCTGAGACACAAGACCCGACACCCACAAGTTAAAGGAGGAGAGGTCTGCCGGGCTCACAGCGTGTAGAGGTTTCAGCCCATAGTTGGCTGGCTCCAAGCCAGGTCCTCATGGCAGAGGAGAAACAGCTCATGGTGACAGTAAGCAGAGAGCTCAAGAGAGGAGGACGGAGATGGACCTTTCCAGGCCACACCCCTGTGACCCCTCCCAACCCAGCTTCACCTCCCAACACCATATTTAGCCATAAACTCATCACTGCACTAATCCATGATCCAATCACCTCCCAAAGCCCCACCTATGAGTACATAAGGCTTTGGAGGGACATCAGATATAAACCTGAACACTTATTTCCATCTTAAAGTCGGAAGTTGGATTAACAATGCCAGTGTTCAAGAGGAGTTGTTTTATGTATGAAAATGGTAAAGAGAAAAAAAAAGGCAGAGGGGATAAGGGACTTTAAATTGTATGGCCTACGTGTTAATTCATTCACTGAAAGATTTATAATGCATTTATTTGTCATTATCTTACATGTTGAGGATGCAACCATGAATAAGAAAGAAAAAATTTGAACATACAAGCTGAGAACTCAAGTTATTTCCAAATACTTTTGCTTACTGATTTTTTTAAAAAAACAATAAGACCCCAAAGGGACTGGACTACATGGATGTAGTTATATCAAGTTACAATTTGGGAAAACTAGTGTCTAGCATTCTAGATTTAAGGCATCATAACTCTCTGTACCCCAAATTAGAATTATCACCTGTTTTAGTTACTTTTTTCTCATTGCGGAGCAAAATATCCAACACCCAAAGTTAGAGGAGGAAAGGTTTATTTAGCTCACACTTTGTAGAGGTTTTAGTTCATAGTTGGCTGGCTCCAAGGCAGAGTGGCATGGCAGAGAGGCATCACGGAGGAGAAACAGTTCATGGCTGTTTCAGGCAGAAGACAGCAAAAACAGCAAGCAACAAGCAATAAGCCACAAGCAATAAGCTAACACACTAGCCCTCTCTCTGTCCTCTATATTTTATCCAGGCTATTTGCCCTTGAAATTAAGAGTAGTGCACCCTTAATCCTATCCAGAACTTTACCAAATCAATCGGTGAACTGATTTAGTAATCACATACCCTTAATCCTGACATCACACATTTACATCCGGCCACCTCTGAAAAGGGCCCACCTATGACCACATGAGGCTTTGGGGGGAGATCTAGACACAAGCCAAAAAAACATCATCATACATTGGCACTTTACATATAATTTTATGTTAATCCCTGCTCACTGGATTTGTGGGTAAAATGTATCAACATGGACCCTAGTATAAGCCATGATGACTTTTGAGAAAAGTCACCGAAGAGACCACCTTAAGATTAAAATTATAATTGTGCAGAGAATATAGTTAGGCAAATATTTTTTAAGAACAGAACTAGACCTATGATCATGCACATTTAGGAAAATCAAAGAAAAAAATAGACCCCCAAGAAATAACTGGTCAGAATTGAATTCTTTTCTATCCAGAGATGCACCCAATTTCTTAAGTCCTTTCAATTGAAAGAAGATGCCAGTGTCAAATATGCTCAGAGCAGTTATGGACATTGTTTTTTTACTCCCCAGCTGGCACTGCACCCTGCCTAGTTCTGAAGCTGGTAGACTGGGTGAACCAACATCCAAGCTAGAGAAGTGCTGCCACTGCTGCTGCAAAGGAAATACAGGATTCCCCCACCAGATCCCAGGGAAGTCTTCAGAGAATAAAGTGCCAGGAATGGGATCCCAGAAGGACCTCCACAGGAGCTGTTCAGGAGTGGACAGAAGCGTGGCAGAAAGGTAGAGTTAGACGTGGGGGAGGCTCCATGCAGACACATGATGGACCCAAATCCATAAAGACTCAAGTTTCAGGGTTGTGGTTGTAGCTCAGTGGTAGACCACTTGGCTGGCAGAATCATAGCCATGGATCAGCAGCTCAGTAAGATGCCCCATACTATTATCCTCATTAGAAAGATTACTTCTGCTTCACATCTGTCAGGGGACAAGCCAGAATGAGTCAGCAGTAGCTAAACGAAGTTGACCCTGGGGAACACAGTTGTGTTCTAGACAACACTGGATTCCATTGCTTCTGCAAGGAACTACCTAGGTTTTCGCTGTTGGTAAATCCAATCAGAGCCCAGAAAAATGGAGAGGTGAATTTGTCCACCATGCAAAAAAGACAAATGCCCAGACCTCAGGTGAGAGGTTAGTAGCTGTAAGCAATGAGGCTTTCACTCTACAATTTGAAGACAAAACCTGACAGGTGTGATGGCCGAATGGGAGATAGGCATGATCCCTGGTCAAGGCCAGGCGGTGCTGGTTTGGGTAAGCACCTTGAAAGTCCTATGTGTTAAAGGTTAGGTCCCCAGGCTCTGGCACTACTGGGGGTGGCAGAACCTTTAAGGAGTGAGGCCTAGTGAGAAGTCTTCCAGTCCCCGGGGCTGTGCTCTTGGAGGGGCTATTAAGACCCCAGCCCTCTCCTCTTCTCTCCTTGCCATAATGTTCTTCCTCCTCAACCCAACCCACCATAAACCAAAACCTCCAAAACTATGAGCCACAGGAAACCTTTTCTCCCCTTAAGTTGATTACGTCAGGTATTTTTTTACAAAAACAGAAAGCTGACTAACACAGGTATCAATATGAAAGATACAAATTCTGAGGCCAGAATGGCTTTCCTGTGCAGTAAGACTCTTCAGGTAAACTTCACCCTCTTAAGCCCATGATTCAGAATAGCCCTCTTCGTGTGTGAAGTTGTCTGGTTTTGTTTCCTTTCTGTAATCTTATCCCTTCTAATGTATCCTGCATTTGCTCTTGGAGTGGTCTTGGTAAATCGTACATCTGTATCATATTCTTCTCTGAGGGCTTTCAATGACTTTCTTTCTCTAGAACAACTTTCTTCTTGCTGGTGGGAAAAATCAATTCACCCTCCTTCTTTGCAGTCCTAGATGGTGAGCCTTCTGTGTCCTCACTGCCTCAGGGTCCCTTCTCTTTGCACCCAGAGCATGCAACTCTTATTGTTGGTTGCCCTCTTGTCTCCTAGATAGAGGGCACTGGAGTCTTTGGAGAGTAACAGCCATTCATCTTTGCATCCCCAGGATCCGGAGGGTGCCTGTCATATAAGACGTGCTCAGATGATGTCTCATGGCAAGTTTTGCCGGAGGAATGGAGAAGAAAGAAAGAAATTACTTACGTGGGTGGAGAAGTCTGAATGTCAGAGAAGGTGAGAAAGACAGACACTGGGAATATTTTGCTTTATGGTTCAGTTGAAGGTTGAGATTTAATTCAGTGATACACAGTTCTACATTCCCCATCCCAGTGACTCCAAGGGACCTGAGTCAGCTGCTCGTACCACCCGGTCACCCCCTCATTGTCAAGCTTTCCATTTTCCATTGCTGGTCTAGATGAGGGCAGTGGGTCTGGCCTGTCAGGCTGCCTTTAAAAGTGAAGCTGAAATTGGAGCCAGGGCAATGCTTCTCCAGCTGGACTTCCTTTCTGTGCACCCTGCCCCCTCCAGCCCCTAAACTCTAGCTCATTTCCCTGCCATCAGGTTTCAAAAAGCATCGATAAAATGTCCTCCACCCTGAGCTGATCCTTCTGCTAATACAAAGTGGCAGCTTTGAAAGAGGGTAGCCTCCAATTGTCATTTCCAATCATAGGCTCGGCTGAGGGAGCCTTAGAAGGACTTAATCGTCTTAAGAAAACAAACAGAAGCCCTCAGCCGAAGAGCAGCGTGCCAACAGATAGACAGATAAGAGCAGGACGGAAGCTGGCAGGCCCAGGCTCCTTCCTGTAATCTACCCCATGAGGCTCCATCACCAGGACCAGGCAGCAGAGGGTGACAACATGACCTGTCTCTTATCCTTTTTGATTAGCCTCTAGTCCCGTTCTTTCCCTCTTGCCATCTACCTCCCTCTGTGCATTTGGTCCTATTAAAGGAATAAGCTATCTCCTGCTCCAACTTTCTTCTTCATCCCAGCTGACCAGGGGCCATTAAAATTTTGAATGTCACAGCTTGGGAAACTTAGTGAGATCCTGTCTCAAAAAAAAAAAATGGAGATGTACTCAGCGTGAAGGCCCTGTGTTCAAGCCCCAGTACTGCAAAATAAATAAATAAATAACCACCTAGGCTAGATCTCCTGCTAATTTCTAGGCCACAGTGTTTCTCCTTTGCCTACACAATAGCATCACTGGGGAACCCTTACATTTTTAAAATTAAGTAGCCTGCACCCCATCCCCAGAATTCTGAGTTCCTTTGTGGAGAGGGTGGGTCCCAGGCATTGAAGGGTTTTAGGCATTCTGACATGACAGAGGTGGGGACCCAGAGTTCAGAGTCATCGACTGTACCCTGTGGCTTCTCAGCTCCCTTCCGCCCTCCATCCAGAGCCACTGGGAGTGTGTGTGGAAAGGCAAGGGGCAGTGCAATTGGGAAGAAGGCTGAGTTGTTGTATAGTGAACTGTGGAAGAGAATTCTGTAAGATCTCTCGATCAAACCAAAGATCCCTAACTAGTGAGTCTTAATCCATTCAGAAGAAGGAGTTTAACATTTTTTCCCCAACTCGTGCTGTAGACCATTTTTGCTGGGCATGGAACTTGGGAGTAGTTCATTCATTCATATGAGAAGTTGTTAGGACCTGGCCCTTGATTTCTAGGACAAATGGCATAATAAACTTATGCAAAATCTCTTAAAACCTTTTTACAGAAACTTGCTTCCCATAGCTGTGACACATCAGCCCTGGGGTGAGAAGGCAGCTGGCCCAGCGGCCCTAACCCACTGGGCTCAGGCCCAGGGTGTGCTCTAGGGTCTTGCTTACAGTGGGCACTGCTTAATTAGCTCAGTGTGTCACTGAGATGCTGAACCTGAAAGTGAGGAAGATACCAGAAATGAAAATGCTCTGCTAGGACAAGGAAGTCATGGACCAACTCATCCATAAGGGTCATGCTCTCTGCAGAGCAGCTGGTCATGTGGGCTGAGGCAGACCTGTCACACCTGGCGGATCTAAAGGCTCCCCTGAGGGTTACTACAAATGCTGATCCTCTGAGTCACAATCTCCAAGGTTGTGCCTGGGAATCAGCATTATTTTATAAGTGCCTTGTACAGTTTTGGTGACCAGCATGAATGTATTAGTCAGTTTTCCTATGGATGGGACAAAATGCCCGCCACTCACAGTTTAAAAGACAAAGAGGTTTAATTTGACACCCACTTCAGGGATTCAGCGCTCTTTGGGTGGTTCCAAGGAGGAAGCGTCATGGAGGATGGGCAAGGCAGAGGACCTCTGCTCATACCATGGCAGCCAGGAAGCAGAGGCACAGAGAGAAGGAGCTGGAGACAAAATCAAAACCTTCCGGGTCACCTCGCCAGTGACCACCTCCATCCAGTCTCCAACTCCTCAAAGCACAGGAACTCATCAATGGATTAATACACTGATGAGTGTGGCACCCCCTATTCCAGTCACCTCTGAGCACACGAGGCCTTGAGGAACATCTAGATCTAAACTACCACGGTCAAGTTTGGTAGTTTCTGCTTGAGGAAACCTAAACCTAAACTTCAGCCATCACATAATGAAGTCCTTGGAATTTCTACTTGGAGTCAAACAGACTAAA
The DNA here is from genome assembly GCF_000247695.1 of Heterocephalus glaber. The sequence continues at coordinate 18,907,659 of NW_004624771.1, read as the reverse complement.
CTACTGATTTCAGCTGTGAAGTGACAACTTGCTGGCCATTCCCCTACAGCGAGCAGCCCACTTCCCTGAGCCTGTTTTGCCATTTGTGAAACCACAAAAGTTGGCTCTTGTGTGGGTGAACCTCTGCACGGCCCTGGCAGCAAGTGAGCCCTCGATACTCAGAAGCTACTGGCATATGAGCTCCCTTCCTTCAGTGCTGGAGAGCGCTCAGGGGACTGCTGTCCAGGGAGACTGAACCTGGATCCCTCCCTCTCCAGCCCTGGTCAGTTCCCAGAGAGATAACTGGGAACCAGGGGAAGGCAGTGAGGACCTTTGGTTTATGAAGTGCCTCCCAGTGTCCAAGGGACAAAGTGAAGTGTTGCAATTCTTTCACTCTTAGGCCTCTTTGGCCTTCATTCCTGCTTCACTCGTTATGTGATCCAGCAAGGCCTTGGAGCCCAGGTTTCAAAGTACAAAGTGAGGACAGTAATGTCCTATGTCCTCCATCTTCACAGAGAGTTCAGGAAGATTAAAAACACCCCCATTGGGCAGATGCCAGCAGCCACCCCTGGCTCCAGAACCCATCCTGGGGACACCCGCAGCTGCTGCCTATAGAAACCTGGACTCACTTATGGGGGAGGACAGCTGGAACCTGCAGTAGAACCTTGCAGAGTTTAATCCTGCAGGAAGTCAGGGACCTCAACTTGGACCTTGCAGCCAGAAATCAGCCTGAATCTTCGTAGTCTACAGCTGGCTTGCTGAGACTAATCGACCTAGACCTGCACACTGTTGCCCACACTGGTGTCTACCAGGACAGCAGAGACGTATCCTGAGGGAGAACTTACTGTTATATATATATATATATATTCTTTTCTTTTCTTTTCTCTCTCTCCCTCCCTCCCAGCTCTATATTTCTCACCCTCTTTGTTCCTGTTCCTGTCCTATTTTGAATTGTTTCTCTTTCTCTGTCCTCTCAACTGTCACTGTTATAGGAAGGCAAATACAATTTCTAGCTTCCCTATTGTTGTCAGTTTGTTCTGTAATTGTCTCTGTTCTTTCGCTGTCTTTTTCTCCTCTCCTCAACAGATTCCCACAATTTGTGTGATTTTCCCATGTCCTCTAGCCTCACCTCTAACCTTTCCCTCTCCCTCTATCTCTCTATCCCTCCCTCCTCAACCCCTTCTAAATCCTTATTCCAAAGGGAATATTTGCCATAATGAAGGATTTACTTGCTACAAAAATATTTTGTTTTGGCCCTAGATTTTGATCTAGCTCCTGCGGTTAAAGGTGACAAATTAACTGCTACCACAAACTGGCATTTTCTACACTATGTTTGATGCTATTGTTGATGTTGATTGTGTCAATTGGTAATGCTAAGGTGTTGTGATTGATCTAATCAGTTGTCCTCCTTGGTATACTGAAAACGAGATTGCCTAAGAGTCATTAGAGACTCAAAGCCTAAGAAGTCCAGCTATACCTGGAAGATATCTCTGAGAAGCAATCACACCACAGGGGCTCTAAACACAAGTAATAAAAATATGCACAATAAGAAATAGTGAAGTATCAGCCCAGGAATTAAAGCAAAAAACAGCACCAACAACAGAATTAAAAATTAGAAGACACCTTGTCAGGACACAAACACAGACTTCCAGCTCACCAAAGGCAAATTCTGGGGGAAACAAGATGAATAAATATGATAATCAACCACCTGGACACCCTGAACTGATAGCACAGGAAGTATCAAAACAGATGAATGAGGCTCTAGAAAAATTCAAAACAGAAATAATTTCCCAGATAACTACAGAGATGGTGAGCAGAGTGAAAGACATGATTAGAGACTCTAGAGCAGAAACACATAAAAAAAAAAATAGATGAGCTCAGGACCATACTAGAAGCCATGAATGCCCAGCATATGAAAGAAATGGAAACCATGATCACCCAACATAGGAAAGATATGGAATCCATGAAACAGATTCAAACAGATATCCAGGACATTAAAAACTCCATTGAAAGTATTCACAGAAGATTAAGTGAATGTGAAGATAGAGTATCAGATATAGAAGACAGGATTGCAGTTAGTGACCCTGAAAACAGAGACTTCTTAAAAATAGTAAGGGACCAGGAGAAATCAATCCACCAGCTGCTAGATGATGCAAAGAAGAATAACATAAGACTGATAGGTATCCATGAAAAAGCAGGAGAAAGTACAAATGACGTTTAAAAAAAAAAATCTTCACAGAAGTAATAGTAGAAAACTTCCCAGACAGAGGTAGAGAATTGGACATACAGAGAAGTGAGGCATATAGAACTCCAATTAGCCATGATAAAATAAAATCTACACCTAGTCATGTAATAGTCAAGATCCCAGAAACCCAACAGAAGAACAAAATCCTACAGGCAGTTAGAAAAAAGAAACAAATAACCTACAAAGGAAAACCCATCAGAATCACGATAGGCTTCTCAACACAAACCCTCAAGTCAAGGAGAGCCTGAAGTGAAGTATTTCAAGCCCTAAAAGAAAATAAATTCCAACGTAGACTGTTGTATCCTGCAAAGTTATCTTTCAAAATCGATGGGGAAATTAGATTCTTCCATGACAAAGAACACCTGAGAAATTTCATGAACACCAAACTAGCACTCCAAACAATTCTAAACAATTTCCTAGAAAAAGAAAATGAAGGTCACAACTCCACGAGGCCAAACAGAGTGAAGCCACCAGGCAAGGCAAGAAACTAAAGGGAAAGGGGGAAAAATAATAAATAAAAGAGGCAACAACAGTAAAACATCATGACAAGGATGAGTCAATATCTATCAATTATAACCATCAATGTTCATGGCCTCAATTCACCAATCAAAAGAAATAGACTGGCAAAATGGACTAAGAAGCAAAATCCAACAATTTGTTATATACAAGAAACACACTTAATTCAAAAAGAAATTCACAGACTGAGAGTGAAAGGATGGAAAACACTTCTCCATGCCATAGGAACCAAAACAAAAGAAAAGCAGGGGTAGCAATCTTATTTGCAGACAATGTAGATTTCAAACCAAAACTAATTAAGAGAGACAAAGATGGTCACTGCATCCTTGTGAAGGGAACAATCCAAGAGGAAGAGATGACAATCATAAATATATATGCACCAAATACAAATTCCCCCAATTATACAAAACAAATATTAATGGACATGAAAAACCAAATAAGCACTAATACAACTGTAGTGGGGAACCTCAAAACCTCACTGTCACAAATAGACAGATCATCTAGACAAAAAAATTAACAATGAAATTCTAGAATTGAACCAAGCTTTTGAACAAATGCACTTAATAGATGTCTACAAAGCATTCCACCTCACAAAATCAGAATATACATTCTTTTTGGCTGCACACAGGTCGTACTGCAAAATAGACCATATGCTACCTCATAGGACATGTTTAAGTAAATGCAAAAGAATTGAAGTTACCCCCTGTATATTATCAGACTATACTGCAATAAAATTGGACATCAATAGCATAAGAAACTGCAAAACCCCCACAAACACATGGAAATTGAATAACACCCTCCTGAACAACCAATAGGTCACAGAGGAAATTAAAGAAGAAATTAGACAGTTTGTACAAGTAAATGATAATGCCAGTACAACATACAGGAATCTATGGGACACAATGAAAGCAGTTCTACAAGGGAAATTCATAGCAG
>NW_004624771.1:18816576-18902008 GCF_000247695.1 Heterocephalus glaber | reverse complement strand
ACAACTGGGATCTCATCTTATTAAAAAGCTTCTGCACTGCAAGAGAAACCACCAACAGAGCTAAGACACAATCTACAATGTGGGAAAAAAATTTTAGCAGCTGTACCTCAGACAAAGGACTACTATCTATAATATATAAAGAACTTTAAAAATTCAGACCCCTGAAATTCAAAGACTCAATTCAAGAATGGGCATCTGAAATGAACAGACATTTCTCAGGCGAATAAGTAAAAACAGCAAATAAACATATGAAAAAATCTTCAACATCACTGGTCATTTGAGAGATGCAGATGAAAACAATGCTGAGATTCCACCTCACTCCAGAAAGAATGGCTGCTATCATGAAACCAACCAATAACAAATGCTGGCAGGGCTGTGGGGAGAAGGGAACCCTTCTCCATTGTTGGTGGGAGTGCAGACTGGTGCAACCACTGTGGTAATCAGTATGGAGATACCTCAAAGAGCTAGGACTAGAGGCCTCATTTGACCAGCTATTCCCGTGCTGTGTATCTTCCCAAAAGAATTAAAAGAATCATACCATACCGATATATTTTCACGAATGTTCATAGCAGCAGAGTTTATTTATTTATTTATTTTTGGTACCGGGGATCGAACTCAGGACCCCATGCTTGCAAGGCAGGTGGCAGAACCACTGAGCTAAATCCCCGGCCCCTAGCAGCACAGTTTATAATAGCTAAAGCTTGGAAACAGCCCAAATGCCCATCAACTGGAAACTGGATAAAGAAGATATGGGTTTTTTAATAAAATGGAGTACTATTCAGCCATAAAGAACAAGAAACTAGGGGCCAGGGATTTAGCTCAGTGGTTCCACCACTTGCCTCATAAGCACAAGGACCGGAGTTTGATCCCCGGTACCAAAACAAAACAAAAACAAAAGGGAGAAACTAGAGACATTTATAGCTAAATGGATGCACACTGAGGCGATACTCCTAAGTGAAACAAATAGGCCACACATGTGTAAATATCAGATAGTTTCTCTGGTGTGAGAAACTGAAAGTGTAAATAAGGATTAAAATGATTAAAATGAATAATAGATAATGTGAAATGGAAAGATAAGGTCCAAAAGGGTAGGGGAAGTGAGAGAGGTAGGGGAAAGGAAAGAAGGGAAAGAAAAAATTATGAGAAAAGGAAAAAATGGAAACAAAGTCTTTGTAAATAGGGAAAGGTGGAGGGGGTGAATGGAGGGCAGGGAATGGAGAAAAAATAAGAACTAAGATAGAGTATGTAAAGGTACAGGTTCCCAGTGATAAATGTAAATGTATTGTATACCTAAAATGTACCAATAAAGGAATTTAAGGAAAACAAACAAATGAATGAACACCCTAATGCATAGTTCTACTTTGTTTAAGCTGGTAGTTATTGAGTGTTTGTGATGCTCAGGCCGCAGGCAAGTTGTGTATGAGTGTTATCTCATAGAACCCTGGTAATGTAATAATTTTTATGAGCTGTGATCCACAAATAAGGTGAGTGTAAAAGACATGTTGCCATTAATGCCCCTCACAATACTTCCTCTCACTTCCAACACATCAATCTTGCCACTTTCTGACAGTCTTTTCTCCTGAATGTCATTTTGTGGTTGCCTCAACATCCTGAATTGATTGAAAATGTTTATGGCAATTTCCATCCAATAGAAACATCATAGTATGTTCATATCATTCAGCAGATCTGGCACTGTGTGATTTCTGGCTCTTCCCCAAAGCTGAAATAACCACAAAAGGGAAATATTTTAAATCAATTCAGGACATCAAGACAGCTGCAACAGTACAACTGAAGACTTGAAAAAAGAGGACTTGAAGAACTGCTTCAGCAGTGACCAGAATGATGGGGTGTGTTTGAAGCAATAGGAGGAATTTTGAGGGTTATCAATGGCAATATGTGTTTTACTGTAGTAATTTTTAAAAAAATATTTTCCCCGCTGCTGAATGGGCTGTAGCCAAATGGGCTGACACATTTGCATCCTGAACTTGCTTCTTGTAGCTTTCTGCCTTGGATTGAACTGCTCTAGCCATGACGACCAAGAATCCCAGTCTTCAGAGAATGTTCTAGTTTTAGCTCGAAAGGGCCACATCCCAGGAGCATCTCTGCTCTGCACACCAGCTGCCTGGCCCCCACTGTCCTAGCGCTTGGCATGGGTGGGTTGTCTCTGCATCTTTGCCCCACAAAGGCCATGTCTAACTTTGTCTCCTCACTAACTCTTTCCCCAGTCTTTCATACCAGTTTCTCCTCCGCTGCAAGCCACTAATGCATACACTTACTTATGCCTGTCTGTATCTGAGCATTCACTCAACCACATCTATGGGGAAAGCTCGCTGATCAGCTCTCTGCCCATAAGGGGCAAGCGGCCTATGGCGGGAAACAATGATTCAGCACTAAGAATATGTACAACATTCAGTGCTGAAAATAACTTCTCTCTCATTAAAGTTTCTAGGAAACTTGCTGAAAAGTAGTGTAAAGTTCTGCAAATTCTGCACATTCACTTACAGAACCATACTCCTTGATAGGTCTGAAGTCTTCATTGCTTGTATGCCTTCACTAGACTTAGTAATATCATAGCTGGGGATTTTTTTCATGTTCATATATATTAGGTCTTTATAAAAATACAAATTTATAATTCTATTTTTAAAGGAAAATACATTGTTCTTAATTCTATAATAATCATAATAAATGATTATTCTTGGAAAATCTACTATATAAATGGATCTATTTATATACAATATACACATAACCTTGCAAGGCTTATATAAATATATATGCATATATGTATGTGTTACCATCCATGTAAACATATATGTATATGTGTATGTCCTCCTATATCATCACACAGGGATAACCTCTGTTCACATTTTGTTATACAATTTTCCAGACTTCAAATAAAGATAGACACATTTTTTAGAATATTTTACTACAGATATTGTTTATGGCCAAACTGTAGACTACATCTCCACACAACCGTGTATATGTATGAATATACATGCCCACCACATTATCTTTAATCACTTCTAATCATTTATATGCTTCAGTATATAGGTCATCCCCCCCCACCCAGTACTGGAATTGAAGCCAGGACCTTTGCACTGAGCTACATTCCCTGCCCTGTTCTATCATCATTCTGAGACAGGGGCTTCCTAAGTTCTAAGTAGCTAACTTGCCCAGGCTGGGATCAAATTTGTGATCTTTCTCTCTCTGGTGTGTCTTCAATTATTTAATTCTCAATGATTGAACAATCAGATCACTTCCCATTTGTTCAATTATAAATAATACTGCAATAAATATTCTTAAACTACGTATTTGCACAGTTGTCTAATCTTATCTGAGGGATAAAAGCCCTGACAGTGGCATTCCTGGGACAAAAATGGACATACTTTAAGGCATCGATACATACTGATGTTTACCCATGTAATTATATTTTATAAAAGCCTATTTTCCTGTACATTTTGCCGGCCAGTATATGTGTTGTCAAGTTACAATATCTGGAGTTCCCCGAGGGCATTTCTCTAAGTCAATGCCAATTGACATGATCGCCAAAGCACAAAAGCAAGAGAAATAAATCCAGGGATGGCAACAAGCTCAGGCAAAGCCACAAGCAGTCTGCTGTCTCGGCACAGCAGTTAAGCTGTCTTCTGAAGCCCCCCCAGCAGAGTTATTGCTGCGTATTCATAAGGGCCCCCAGCAACAGCTGTTCACCTGGCCAACCGCACTCGCCAAAGAAAGATCCCCATATGCTGCGGGGAGAGGCACGTGAGCTGCTTCTTAGAGAGAATTGCCTTGCTTCCTGGTCTGAGTGCTGAGAGATGTGCTCAGTCCGAGAGATTGGAAGGGAGAGCCCAGACCAAGACTCCTTCTCGGCGTTTTCCAGGGTCCACAGGACCCCCGGTACCTCAGTTCATCTGTGAGGGGAACAAAGAAAGCAGGTTTGGGGTCCCAGAAGCAGCAGTGTCAGAATTGGGCCTGGGATCCAAGACTGCTAGAAAGGACTCGTCAATCCAAGTGCCCAGTAAAACACAAAGAAGAAAGTTCTGTGAATTCACAGAGCAGAGAGAATGAGGAGCGTAGAATTCTCCTGACTGCTGCAAATTTTCATACATGTGCTCAGAACATGCCTCTCTGGGTTTCTATTCCTGTTTGTTTGTTTTGTTTTTTTCCTGCAGCACTGGGATAGAACCCAGGCCTTTCACAATGAGCTACATTACCAACTCTTTTTTCATTGTATTTTTTATATTTTATTTTATATGTTCATTTTACTTTTTATTTTAATATTTTATAAGACTCTGAGTTGCCCAGGCTGGGATCAAGCCTGCCATCCTCCTGCCTCAGCCCTTTCTCAGAGCCCTGTGATGACAGGCTGCACCACCATGTCTGGCTGCCTGGTTTCCTTTATGTTGGGGGAAGTATGTACAGGCACTAAGTAAGAGACACATGGAACATGCACTTTGCAGAATTCCCATGATGTCATCCTAGCTATGGACTCTGGGTGTACGAACAGTCATGTACTCAGCACCACTTTGTGTTTTTCCATGAGTCTCAGTCTGATCATCTGAAAAATGGGAAAGAAGCTTGAAGTACTCAGGGACTTTTTGAGCATGAAGACTCAGTAAGTATCCAACAGTACTTTTGAGGTGCCAGGCAGCTCTGTTTCCTGTCTTAGACCATAAGCTCTTATAAACAGGGACAATGTGTTTCCACCACCAGCCCCACTGCCCTTAGGGGTCACAGGTAGCAATCCTTCTGTGTGCTTCTAAACAGATGCAAAATGCAGAATGTGATTTTATAAGGCTGTAATATAACATTATATATTTTATATTATTATACACACAATGCATATTAACAAATATAGTAGTGTATCAAAAGTTTTTACACAAATGGGTACATAATATATTTTTCTGTAACTCTTTTCCATTTAACAATACAACTTGGACATCCTGTACCATGTTGGTGCATATCAAGTTTCCTTACCTTTTATATTGGCTATATAATATTTTATGATATAGAACATGATTATAAATTTACTTAAATTTTCTTCCATTGGCAGATTGTTGGATGTCTCAAATTTCTCATTTTTATAAACATTAATGCAGTGAAATCTTATGTGCATACACCATTGTCCATGAATGCAAACATTTCTTTATAGCCAAACCTAGAAGTAAACTTTTAGGTTCAAAACTCACATATCTTTCACATTTTCATAAATATTACCAAGTTGATCTTCGAAAAGCAATTCTAAAACATTCTCCCAACCATAAGAGAATTCCTATTCATCTAGTAAAAATCAGACCTGGTTTTATCATTCTTTTTCATCTTTGCCAAGTAGAGAAGAATTATACTTATGGTTGTTTTAATTGTAATTTATCTTTTAAATAGCAAAATTGCACATTTTACTGCCATTCTATATTTGTGTGTGTTTAAATTGTTTATGCCTGTTGTCCATTTTCTTATTTTCTTTCCTCTCATTGTTTTATTTGAAAAAGATCTTAAGTTTTTGTAAGTCTTTAGGTATTGTTAATTTTTTGATAGAGAGAAATGTATATGAGTCTTTGCTTGTTTTGTACTTTATTTTTAAGTGTTCTTTGTTCTTTGTGGCTTTGGCATTGTGTGTTCATTGTTCTGTTTGGTCTTGGTCTAGTTATGATTCTACACCTGCAAAATGACAAGATCAGCCCCTGTGTGTTCTATGAAATCCATGATTTTGTATGATGGAAAACCTCTTTAATTCAGGCAAAATCCACAGCAACCAGTATAAATTACTGAAAATAATGTATGCTGGAGTACAGTATATGTATTTTAACTAAATGTTTCATTCTTCCATGTATAAATTATAGCCATGTATTTAGGAACAACATATTGCCAAGTAGAGATTTCTTTGGACCTTTTATGATAAAAAGAATCAAAGCCAATTACATGGTTCAATTACATGATTTGGGGCACAATACAATGGCACCAACCATGGCCCATCCATCCCGCAGCCCTCTGAGAGTCTGGGGCTGAGAAGGCCACTCTTCCTGCCATGGGACGCTGCCCTGCAGCCTCCAAACAACTGGACCAGGCAGGGGTTGACCCAATGGTGCCAGCCCGTTGGCTGGACTTATAAGTGGCTTATAGGCTTTATTTAAAACAACAACAACAAAGCAAATGCAAAAAGAGAGAAAATGAGCTGGGTCAATCAGATTTCTTTCTTAGTCATTTTGGGAACTGAAAGGCTAAGCCAGCTAGCAGCGGCTACCATGGTGCAGGGGCTGTCACACAGAGAGCTGGGTGAGGCAGGTGGGCTCTTCCGCGTGGATGCTGCTGTTTGAGGAAAGGCCCGCTGCATGGCCATGACTAGGGCTCACACAGGACTCTGTGCTTACCAGGCCTCTGCTTGGATCAAATGCTGAGCTCGATTTCTGAAGTTGGGTTTTGCTAGCGACAACGGAACACAGGCTGCACTCCTGCCTCCTGCCTGGGTTCTCAGACCACCCACCTTCACTCCTCTCCACTTCTCCACTTTCTGCCCTCCACCCCCATCCTATTTCCCCTGCACCACCCAGAAACTGACACTGTTCTGGCTGCAGTGGAGAACTGGGCGAGGGCCAGGGAGGGTTGGCTCTCGCTGCCCCGCCAAAGCATCTGCAGAGGGGTGTGGTCTGTGCTGCTCTGCCCCAGGCTGGCACATCGTGGCTTATTCAGCAGGAGACAGCAAAACCAGGCTCCAGCTGCCCTCGATCCAGGTACCTGGATGCTGAGGTGCAGAGGCTGCGGTCCCTCTGGGCCTTGGAAATTGTTTTTGCTTTGCCTCCAGGCCGTGGGTTCATGTGAAGCGGGATGCCTGGTTTGGCTTCCCTGCCCTCACCAGCACACAGTGCTTCTCTCTGGTGCCTGGCAAGCAAGGAAAACCCAGCCACCATGCCAACCACAAGGCCAGGGCCTGGGCGCCCATGAGGGACCATGGATGCCTGTGAGTACTGCACCTCCATGGCAGAGGCAGGATGGTGTTAAACTCCAAAGACAAACACCATGACTGGTAGAGATAGAAAGACAGAAGCAGAGAGGAAGGGGAGGAAAGAGCCTTGAAGAAGGAAGAAGCCTTATAGTTTAGTGCTTTCATAGTCCCCTTCGCCTGCACTTTGTTTTCCTTTTACAATGGACCTAACAAGTATTAGCAAGCTGCAAGTTAGGTCTCCAGTCCTGACCCCAGCCACCAACAGAAGCTGACGCTGGAGAAGAGGAAACAGAACAGAGGCAGAGAGAGCTGCTGAGACCCTGCAAGAGGAGGAGCTACTCCAGGAATCAGCCAGGAGGGTCCCATCATCAGCCCTCTTCTGTTAGGGTGACCTAAGAAGCCCAGGCACACCTACAGAGGTTCATGAGCCACGGCCCTAGAGCCCAAGAGAATTCAATGGGGCAGAATATGATAAATAATAGTAAGAACAATAGCAGCGGACCCAGAAGGCCCTGGCCCAATGGCAAGGACACTGCAGGTGTTATCACACTTAATCTTCACAGCAATCCCACAGGCCAGGAACTTTCAGTCTCCAGACAGGGGACCGAGGTCCAGACAATGCAGGTGACAACGCCAAGACCAGACCTGCAGCCTGACCTCAACTTTCTTAGAGTATAAAACTCTAAAATACTAGTGCGGGTGGATGGACCACTTACAGCTCAGGAAATCCAGGAGTGCTTCTAGGTTTACTACATGAACACAGTTGAATGTATAATCAGAATAAATGGAAGTGGGCTGCGTGTGCAGGAGGGCTTGCGAAGGGGTGTGATGGAAGGGCACAGTGAGTTTGGCCATGGGGTAACAGAGGAGTTTGGTAGAATCTGAGGAAAATGAAAGCAGGAGGCTGACTACACCAGAACCCGAGAGCCCAAGACTGACAGTCTCACACTGTATTTGATGAGTCCCCTTGAGCCCCTGAACATGTATAGGCACTGGAGATACCATCAAAGTCACGCTTTGCAAAAGTTAATAAGTTGATAGTGAGTCAAATGGACCAGAGGGAGTGGAAGCAGGGCGGGGGGGGGGGGGGGGGGGGGGAAGGACTGCCCTTAGGACAGGAGGGGAGGGAGGCGCTGAGAGGGTGTAGGGGGAGGAATTCACAAGACACTTTGCTAGAGTGAACAGTTGTGTTCTACAGCTGTGCAGCAGCCAAGGAGTAAATGACAAAGACGTCTCAGGTGCTTAGCCTGTGTGCATGGAGAACAAACGGCAGTATCAGAAATATCAAAGTCATGTTGAAAGAAGAGAAAGAGATACAGAAATAGACGCTCAGAAAGAGCTGGGAACACCGGATGTACCTTGCAATTAACCTTATTGATAGTAACAGAGCTGCTAAATGCTTTCTTGGAAATTTCAGCCCACTTCCGGTCACATTAATATGAATTCATTAGGATCTACATAAGAAGAGTGTCCTGAAAACAACCAGTCAAAATCTTAAAATAAAAATAATGATATCTCATTTAGAATTTATGATTCTTCTCACTGGCTGGGCCAAAAAATTTATTTAAGCAATTCCACATTTTGTAGACTGGCAAAATTTGAAAGTTTAAATATTTTAAAGCAGTATCTGTTATGTTTAAGAGAGTAAACTATTTTCACATAATTCTCCTTCATCCTTCTGAGCATCACTTACAGAAAACGGCTGGTGTGATGCTCCCTATACGTCTCCCTTGCTTTTCTTTCCAGGGGGTCCTTTCCATCCTACAGGGCTCAGTGTGTGCACTTGAGTTTTCCTGTGCTCTCGAAAGTACTAAAACCGCATTTCTGAAACTCCTCCCCGAGGTCTGACTTCTTCTTGGTTCAGAGCGACCTTTCCCATACATCACTGTAAAGAAATCCCCAAAGGGTTAGTTATCGCGGGGCGATGCTCGTCATCTGAAAGCCGAGGTCAGTGGCTCTGTGTAAGGTCTGCTCACACTCTGAAAGGGGCTGCCCGAGCCTGACAAGCACCCGCACCCGGTCCGTTCCACCCCACTGACTCCAGGGAGGCTGTCCCCAGCCTTTAACCCCTCCCTACCTGAGATCCTGACCTGGACCCTGGTCTCTGGATTCGACCAGGCTCTGCTCACCCAGGGCATGCACCAGTAACTGAGTCAGTCCTGCCGACGCCAACTGATTTGTAATTTCAAAAAGGCTACATGTCTAGCAAGAGTCTCCATTTGCTAAGGTAGAGAGAGGAAGGCGCAGCTTAAGCTCTGGGGTGTGGAAGCTGGAATGAAATTACCCAATAGCCTGAACCTGAGAGATTTCACACACACACACGCACACACACGCACGCACACTTCCTTAAGATGAAAATTGTTCCAGGCAGAATAGACAAGCAGGGAAGGCTGGAGAAATTTTGTGCCATCAAGGTTAAACTACAGAACAGCCTCTTGGATCTGGGCTGGTCCCTGAAGGCTACAGCGTGACCCCAGAAGTCTAGCTGCTCAAAGACTGTGAGATTTGAACATCAGGTAAATATGCCCCAGGGACATAAGCAAGGAGAAGATTTCCCAACCCTCCATTAAAGCTGCTTGCATTATTTCATCACCCTACTGTGTGCAGTGGGGAAGACTGGGCTGTTTTCTCTGTAGTTACCCTCAGTCTTTAGGCACAGCTGGGATATAAGATCATGCTTCAATAGAATGAAGAGTTCGTAAAGGGATAAATACCCTAAGCTATAACTAATTGCCACAGTGACCCTCATTCTGTTCTCCAATTATAGTCACTGTCACAGCTCTCGGTGTGTTTGGGTTATTTCTATAGTCATCTGTCTTTCTAAGGTCCTTAAAAGGAACTATCTAGAATCTCTCAAGTTTGCCAGTTAGCTCTACACGCAGTAGATACTCAAGAAATAAATTTCCCACAAGTAAAAATTCCTCTTGGTTTTCCTAAATAAACCATATGTTCTCCCCTAACCCCCAGTGCTACTGGAGATTGGACCCAGGACCTTTACACTGAACTCCATCTCCATCCCCTTCACACCCCCATCTTAAAATTTATTTTCAGACAAGGTATCTCTAAGTGGCTAAGTTGCCCAGGCTGGGCTCAAACTTAGAATCCTCCTGCCTCAGCCTCTCAGAAGGCTAGGATGGATGTCCACCACCACCCTGGCTGACTTGCTCTAAATGGAAATCTTGGAGAACCTACGAATGGATGTCAAGTAGGACAGAAGAAATAAAGATCAGTAAAAAGAAGACAAGGAAAAATCAGAATTTTAAAATTGTACTTTCAAGAAAAACTACAGCTTCAGGACACAAGTTCAACTAAAAATCTTTTTCTCTTATCCCAAGACACAGTGAGGCTGGAAATTCCCTTCTACATGCAGATTGGCCTTTTCACGCATGAATACACCACCTCTTTCTGCCAGTGAATTATGCTTCCTCCATCCTCAAGGAAGTGCAGTATCAGTGGGCAGCAGATCTCAGCTTCAAACACAAGTTGATGGTTTGCCTTCTGACACAGCTGCCAGTGGGTGACAGGCACAGGAGCACAGGTCCTAGGTCGCCTGTCCTGAACCTCTGGATCATAATGTGCCTCTCTCTTGAGGACTCACACTCTATTTCCTTGAGTGTGTACTGTAAATTTCTGCCTAATAAATCCCTTTATTAAGGGTTAAATTCTTCCAAATGGGAGTCAGTGATCCTGCAACTTAATTCCACAGGTAGGGTGAGTTTATCACCCCTTTCGGAACCTCCTATCAACCTGTCCCGGGAGAGGTAAAGCATGTCCCTGCCTTCCCTCTTGGATTCCTGACTTGTGCTCCAGGGCCACAGGGTGCGAGGGATACTAGCTTACACGCATGTTTCAGTCCCTCTCCAGTCCCTCTCCTGCTCAGTCCAAGTAAATGGGATAGCTAACATGGCCCACACACATTCACCGCAACATAAATGTACCTGCTGGACAGCAGGTGGCTTTAGGGGTTCCCTGCTGCCCCTAACATTAAACCTGTGACCTCAGATGGCCAAGAGAACTCTCGGGGGCCACCGCACCTTGGACAGCTGTCCTCTCTGCCAAGACACACGCCCTGCAGTAGTAGGAGAGAGTTGAGTCCCATGTGAAATCACCCCAATTTCCTGGCTTCTTCACAGCCTGACCTTAAAGAAATACAGCAAGTGCTGAGTTGGTTGGAGGTATTATCAGGTGTGACTAAGGAAGGAGGAGATAATTTGGATGAGGTGAGATAAACTACTTCCCTTTTCCCTATCGTGTTTTTTTTTTAACCTAGATGGATCCAAAGGTATTTATTTCTGACTGGGGATGGGAGCAATATACATTTATAGGCATATATGCATGTCTGGTGTATTTACACGGGACCATTGTTTGCTGAATAAATGTTGAGGCACCTTCATTGTAACAAACTATAACTTGAACATTTATGTCAGTGAGCAGTTTATAAAAACTTAAATAGAAGAGAAATTCTTAAGAGAATACAGTCATTCATTTTTATTTAAATTTAAAAGTTGTATCAGTCACTAATGTAGTTGTAACTATTGATAATCAATTTCGTTCTACAAAAATACTCTTTGGTACCTGGCAGACATAGAAAACAGTCTGAGAAGAAGAAATCAATCATTGGTTCCTTTTTTCAATTTTTATTTTTATTAGTGCATGTTTGCAGTACCTAATGATCATATTCATCATGGGAATTTGGTACATGTACATAACACAGCTTAATTCTTTTTTATCCCCCAGCCTCCAACCTCTTGGACGCCTTCCCTTTGGGAAAAGTTTCTTGAATCTGTCTTTTCTTTCACTAGAAAGGGTGGAGTACGTGGCTCCTACCAAAACATATTATCAGAATCATAGAGTTAGAGGAGAATTCAAGCAAGTTTCTTCATAGCCAAGTTTACCACAGCCCTGAATCTTTTCTTAAGGATATGAATCGAATCCAGGTATGATGGTGCATGCTCGTAATCCCAGGGTTCTAGAAGGCTGAGCCAGGACGATCGAATGTTCAAGCCCAGCCTGAGCAAATTAGCAGCTTAGCAAAATCCTGTCTCAAAATTTAAAAAAATAAAGAACGAAATAAAAAATAAAGGGCTGGAGATGTGGCTCGATGCAAAGTCCCAGGGTTCAATCCCCAGTACCAAAACAAAACAAAAAATAACGGGATGAGCAGCTCTCACTAAGCATGTGTGTTCTCAAATGTTAGGGCTGGGAACGCAGAGAATCAAGGTTAAACTCCTTGACAAAAGCGAGGAGTAGAGCAATGGAAGAGAGGCGGGGAGGGAGGAAATCTTGGGAAACATTTCCCCACTCTCCTTGGTCAGACACCGCTCACTGCTTAACTTTACCATCCATGCTAATTACCCCTGACGTCTTCACAGTTCCTCTCTTCATGCAACACAGAATAACATTTGCTTTCTTTTATTGCTCCAGAACCTGGTGCCAGGGCCATTAAACCTTTATCTGGCCCCGCTCTTGGGGGTGTTCTCCTCAAGTCTATTGCCTGCGAGCGCGGAAGACGTGACTTCCCTCTGATTGCCGTCCCCTGGCCCCCTTGCCTTGCTTGGCACCGCTCCAGACTGTATCATCGAATTCGCTGCCTTTCTTCAACCAGCACTCAGAGTCCCGTCAGCGCCCCCCACTGGTCACCCTGCCCCCTCGCTGCCTCAGCCCTCCTGAGTGACTACACACGGGGCTTCCCTTGCTCTGGGGCAGGGAGCAAGTCCCCACAGCTGTGCTGAGCTCAACCCCAGACCCACTTCCCTGTGGGACAGTGTTCACCCCTGCCCCATCTCGGGAGGAGGAGGGTGGGAAAAATAAGGTAGGCAGAAAGGAGACAAGAAAAGTTGGGGCTTTAAAATTATACTTTTAATAAAAATTGCAGGTTCAAGACACAAACCCAATCAAAAGTTCCCAAGGTCCTCAAAGGTACCCTAACCTGCGCCATTCCCTTTCAGCTGTACATGGTCCTTGGAGGTCACCCCTATTCACCTGGGGATGGGCTCCAGCCGTCACCTGAGATGGCTGCACTTAGGAAGGGGGCATCACCCTCCCCCTGCAGAAAGAGCTGTCACCTTCATCCGTAATCGAATCCCCTCTTTGCATAGATTTACAAGTTCTACAGGTTTCCACCCCAAAACGTCCCATGAAAGTACCCAGATTGGGCCATAACTGCCTCTCTCCTTTCGAGGGCTGCACTCTATTTCTTAGTTTTTACTTTTAAAATTCTGCCCCATAAATCCCTTTATGCCTCTCACTGATGTGTCCTGAGAGTTCTTTTTCTATGACAGAAGTCGAGGAGTCTACAATCTGCCCGGTGGGGGGAATGAGTCCAGGTTCCTGCCTCCTCCTAGGACCCTGTCCTGTGACAGATCCGTGACATCACCACTTCCGGCCTCCTCCACAGCAGAGCGCTAAGCATCACAGAAGTTACCCCACACAGCAGTCTCTCCCCCTGGGTGACACACACCACCAGCACCGACCTCATGGGCAGCTCTTTTTACAGTTACGTGAACTAAATAAAACTCCAAAACTCTGGAAGTGTCACTGGCTGGGGTCCAAGGAGGTCCCCCAAAGTGGGCATGGGGAACCTAGACTCGTCCTACCCACAGGGCAGGTGGTAGGCCTGCTGACCTTCATCACAGGAAAAGAATTTTCATGACACCTTGGGGAGGGAAACATAAAGAGGTTTATTAGGCAGAATTGAAAGTAAACACGCAAAGAAAATAGAGTCTGGAATCATCTCGAGAGAGAGATCCGCTGGAACTGGGAATATTTATATATTTGGGGAGCTGCTAATCAGGGGACTTTGTGAATCTATAGAAAGTTTGGGTTTGGTTTACAAAGAAATGGCACGGCCCACCTGTAGGTAGGAAGATAATAGCTCATTTCCCAGGTGAAGGGATGGTCCATTTTACAGGTGGGAGGCATAGGCCCAGTATGCTTTGTCTTTTTTTTTTTTTAACATGAATGATCCATTTCCCCCCTAAAACATTCTTTGAAACTTTTGAATGTGTTTCTCTGTCTTAAGGTTGGGTTTCTGCCCTTCACCTTATCAACCACATTCATTTATGGACTTCCAGCATCTTTAAGGAATTTGGGGTGTGATGGAAGAAAAAAAAACAAAGAAACATTGGGGAACTTTGATTGTGACCTGAATTACAATTTTTCTTGTCTCCTTTCTACCTGTCTTTACTTCTTCTACCCTACCTCAGAAGGAATGTTCTTCATCATTCGGACAAGTACTCATGCTACTATGCATTTCCTCCCCAAAGCAATAAACTTGATTGTCTCAACCCAATGACCTCCTGAGCCTGTATTTCCCACACCATGTGGTCCTGGGGCAAGACGTTAGCACTTGGCTGGGCCTTCATGGAGTGAGCAAGTGCATTCTCCCCAAATGCAGACCCGCTGAGGCCGGGGCCATGGGCAGTGTCCCATCCCTCCAGGGACAGCCACCACATAGCAGGCCTTCAAAAAAACTATCCACGAGAGGAAGACAGGATGAAGACAGAGAAATCAAAAGGCAGGCCTAATACTATAAGAGCACCTATCATTTATCAGGGGACTTTTGCAGTTCCACATAACTTTTGTTTTTCAAATTCCCACTTTCTCAGTTTCTGTTATCTATCATTCATGTGTGTTTGCATATGTTCTCTAATTTTTTTTCTTTTCGCTATTTCTCCGGTCTTAATTTCAGACCTCACATATTAGCATGATCTTGTTATTCTTCAGTATTTCTTTGGTTTCCCTTAGAAAATATATGTTGGTTTCTAACATTTGTTTCCCATCTCCGTGAGACTTTGAGAGGGAAAAAAGTATTTAACTTTTTAGCCATCGCTACCTCTTTTTCAAATAAATTACCTTTCCCATGTCTTAGCCATCTGTCTTCTCCAATGACCCTATGTTCCTCACGCACTTGAAATTTTTCCCATTATTTATCTTAACTTCTAGTGTAATCTCTTTCTCATGGGCTGCCTTTGCCTTTCTTATCTTTTTTTCTCTGGACTTTGTTCAATAATCTTCCCTGGCTGCCTCTGCACCCGGTGTCTAAGGCCTTGTCTATGACTCTTTCTTACTTCTGATTACTTTTTTTCACTTGTCCACCCACATTGTGGATTCTCTTGTTGCTGGGACTGTATGCAAGATGACCTCGGGGCTTGCATTCATTTATATTTGAATACTTTCCATTTCCAACCATGTTCTTCATTTCTTCCTGGACTACAGCCCACGTGGCTTTCCCTGGCACACGCACACAGCATCTTTATGATACAGGAGGGTGGCAGTGAGCTCTGCTGCCAGCCCCAGCTGCCTTCCTCTATCCCAAAAGTAACTGGGGCAGACAAGAAAGTGCTGCTCATTTCTCAGAAAACAGACCTATGAGGAAGGGGTCCTGGTAAACACAGGGGAAGACACTCTCCTCCACGGTGTCATTATCCAGCCACCTGCCACCTGCAGCAAACATCACAGAGCAAACCCTGGGAAGAAAAGGGCTCCTTTCTGCAGAGGCCCCTCCAGCCCCCCAGCAATTTGGAGCCCTCAAGGGTGCTGTCATGGATGGACTGGGCCCAGGCTCAGGCTCAGGCCAGGCAGCCCCAGGCTGGCTTTGCCACCCACTGCTTGTGAAATATCAGCAACTTTCCGCCTCTTGTCCTCAATACGCTTGTGCAGTTTCACTTTTCTTTGTGGGCAAAAAGTGAAGGATTGAATTCCATAATTAAGGATCCTGCCTGGGATTCCAAGGGTGACCCTGGTGACAGTTTTCTCTCAAGTCCCGACATCATTAAGATACCAGCGCACTTCATGCTCGTTGTTCCCACCTTCCCCTTTGTGCCTGCTACCCTCCAGGCCTCCCTTCCTTCCCATCCTCTTCGCCCTGTCCCCACGCTACTGTGTTCTCTCCCCCTCTCCAGTCCTCCCGAAGTGGGTCCTGGACACAGGCCCCTTGTGTGACAGGCCAGTGCAGTCCTGAGGTCAGATGTCCTGGCTTCACTTGGGACTCTGTGACCACGGCCATGTTACTCAGCCCCGCTGTGCCCTGTTCTTCAACTGCACAATGAGGACAGCATTAGTACCTATGGGAGGAGTAAGTGTGCTAATACTCATAATGCATCAGAGAAGTACTTGGCAGCAAGTAAACACCGGATGAACACTAGCCAAAGAAAAATGAAATATTTGTATCTCAGTCATTTCCAACAAGTTAAAATAAAAACCCTGAATTTTAATGAATTGGTTTCAAGAAACAGCAAATGAAAAAGTGTAGAGGGACTTCTAGGTTTCCCTGAAATCACAGCTCCCAGGTTGCCACCTCCTATAAAAACTCACACTGGGAGACTCCAGTCTTAGATTTTAGCCCAGCTGAATTATTTTACATCAAAACTTTAGTTTCCACAGAAATATTCATTAGGCTTTTTAAAAATATTGTGTAACACATAAAAAATGTTTCACAGTGGTCCCTCGAGTGAGGGTGCCCAGCCAGAAAATGTGTATGATATTGAGATCCTACCTTTTCTGTTACAAATACAACTTGCAGCCACGAGTTGACCTAATTTTAGATTTCTCTCTGCCACCAGAGCTGGAGAGGTATCATCTCTTCCAGATAAAGTTGGTCGACTCACACAATAGAGCCTGTTTGGGGGCACCCTTTTCTACAGGCCAGGGGAAGTTGACATGGGATGCTTCTGATACTATGATGCTCATGACTCCTAGGAATCATATTGTGATGTCCTGACACAAGGGAATCAACAATTATTAGAATGCCTAGAGTGGATCCTCTAAATTCAGGGACAGTTGGGCACATCTGGAGTCTCGAAAGGTAAATCATCCTACTCCAGCAAGGCTGGGAGACGTGGAAACTTTGTTGGAGATTTTGCCCCATGTGAAGTTATCCTTTCGAGATCCTGGTTGTAACTTCTCAAAGTGAAGTTGATGTGAATGACACTGTTACCATGAATGTGACAACTTCTAAGCACCTTGTCCTTCCACTCTCTAGTTAACCTTTGGAAATTACTGGCTGATCTTTGGAAGAGTGGAGCTCTTATTTAAGGAAATAATAATGAGAAAGATCAGAGAGGCAGCAAACACTGAGGACACATTTTTAAAGCTCAATGTTATTAGAAATATGACTTTTTCAAATATTAAAAATAAATCTTTAATTCCCTGCCTGCCATTCAGAGTCTTTTCTACAAACATCTGGATAAAGGAATCTCATCAAATCTGTGGCATTTTGAGACATTCCTGTAGTACAGAAGTCCTTGAGATTATGCTTTTGGATTACTTGAATAGAAATAATAAATACTTTCAGGACTTAAAGCTGTAATGCTTTGGGTTGGATTTGGATTTTTGTTTCATTTTCATAAAAGGTAGAGATTCAAAGTCGACTCCTTAACCAGAAGGATATATTGGATGTGAATATGGTTTATTGCTTTCTGACCTACATTTCCCCCTTTTTCATCATTTGAAAAGTTACTTGACAAGTTGAGCACCTGCAGCTTGACATTTCCAAACATCTGCCTGGAAGGAAGCACTCGGCTTCAGATTTTCACATCATGATCAAAAGTGGGTTTAGCTTTCTCAGGTTAAATGGGAACGGGGGGAGTGGTCTGATGGGGACAGAAAGATATTTGAGAGACACATGAGAGAGAGAAAAATAGTGGGAGCTGTCAGAAGCTTAACCCTACAGCCTGCCTGGATTCACGAAGACAGCCTTTAGCTGAGACACAGGTAGTCTTGTCTGGCCCTGGTTCTGCCCCAGTTTACCCATCTGTAAAATGGAAGACTCCAAAGTCTACCCTTCATAGAAGAATGTAAAGTCAGCAGGCTATGAAGACATGGCCTCCAGCCCCTGCTATAAACTAGCTGTGCAACAACTGGATCCCGAGCTATATTTTGGACTTCACATTCTGGTAAAAGAGTCTTCAATGCTCCTGCCACCTCTAATGTTCTGTGATTTGAAATTGATAAAGGAAAATTCAGATACGCAGAATAGAGTTTAATATCAACCCAAAGAAACAAAATTAATTAAATCCACATGTTTAAGGTAGTTCAGAACAAGGGCTACAACCCTGAGCAAAGATAGACAGGGTCCCTGCCCTTTCAAATTTAGTCTAGAGGGAGAGACATTGGTCAGATAATCATACAGAAAAATAGGAAATTGTGAGAGAAGAGCTCAGTGAAGAAAACAACACAAAGGAGAAAGTTTAAAAATCAACAAATGACTTTACCACAAACATATTCTGAAATTAAGTTGATATGAACTGGAAAGCAACCACAGAAAATGAGAGTGCCAGTAGTTTTTAATCACAGATTCTCTGAAAGTCTAGAATGCGTCACAGGGAACAGGTTCCATGATGTGTTGTAAAGTTGACCAGCATCTTTCAGGCTGTCTCACCTGTCCACCTTCTCTCCAGGTGACCCACGCAGTCAACCCATCTTACAGTTCACATGCTAGGTACCAGACACCTTGCCAGACACCAGGGCTATGACAGGAACAGCTCTTGCTGAGTTACCCTTTGCTATGTGACAAATCTTACCAAAGCTTAGTGACTCATGACTTACAAAGTTAATTTTCCTAATCTGTGGCTGGCCGGTCCTGGCTGCTCCCAGCTGGTCCTGGCTTGGATTCCTTTCACTGGACAGTTGGCCTCACTTCTACGTGGCCTCACACGAGCCATAGGCTGGCGTGGCTCCTCACACAGCATTCCAAGGAGAAAGCAGACACCCCAGAGCCCCAGAAGTCATACCAAGTCACTTTCACTGCATTTGCTGATTCAAACAAAACACTCAAGCATCTTGAGTTAAAGAAGGAAAGTGGACTCCACCACTAAGGAGTAACAGACCACAGTGGAAGGATTTGGCGGCCTTGTTGACAGCTGGCCATACATCTTGATCGAAAGCACAGATTTCTAGAGCCAAAGATTCCCTGGGCTCATATTCTGCTTGGCCAGCTCAGAAGGATGGGACAAGTTCCTTCACCTCTGTGTGCCTCAGTCTCCCTGCACGGTCAGGACACTAACAGCTGTCACCCCACAGAGTCGCTGAGAGGATTAAGGAAGTTAATAGATGCGAATCCCTCAAGTCAAGGCCAGGCTTCTAGTGAGCGCTGCACAGAAGTTGGCTATTGTGATTGCGATGTTTGTTATTATGGATCCGGTCTATTACAGAGAAAGACATTCATCCACACACAGCACTCAGGTATTTAATTAGCTTTAAATATTCATAAATTAATATTATAAAATTAATGAGAGTAAGTGCTAATTTATGCTAATATCATAGATTGAAATTAATTAATTAGCATAAGTACTCTAAGGAAAAAACAGAGTGCAGTAAAAACAAAGCATACAGGGTGGATTAGGAGGCTTCACTGAGGAGTGGTGGTAAACTGAGGCCTGAAAGGGGCGCACAAGAACCCAGAGGCAGGCTGGGTGGAGGGGATTTCCTGGAGGCATGGGAAGGAGCCGGGCCCACAAGGAGCTGAAAATTTCATCTCTGCATTCTTTTGTGTCCTTGGCACGCACTTCCAAGAATTGAATATTATTAATTCTATGATGTGCCAGCCTTTCCTTGATAGCATAATGGGAGCTATTAGGGAAACAGTCCAAAGGATCGGGGGGCTCACCACTTTGGAATCAGGCTGTCTGGTCCCCAATTCTGCCTCTGCAATCTACCAGCTGTGCCAGCTTCGACAAGGCTCTCCACCTCTCTGGTCCCCGGACACTCACTCATCTGCAAGTTGAAGCAGCTCCCTTCGGGGCTCGCTGTGACCAGGGTACACTATTGAGTACTCCGGGCAGCGGACAGACACCACAGGCACAGGTACCAGTGTCCACCATGCAACGGATTTGAAGAGGCTTCAAGACCCCTGAACAATGATGCTGGTAGGCAGCTGCCCTGTTATTATAGTTCCCTGGGGTCCCCAGTTCCCCTGTGGGCTCTTCTGGCCTCACATCTCCTGTTTCCTCCCAATCCCTTGGGTGACCACCCTGGCTCCCCGTGCTGCTGGCTGCAGACTGGGGCTTCCCTGGGGAGACTGACCTGCCTCAGCTCCCTGGAGAGAGCTGCACATGGGTGACACGAGCCAGCCCTGCAGGGAGAGGCAGCTTCAGAGAGCAAGGTTTCAGGAAGACGGGGCTCCCCTTTCAGGGGTCTTTTCTCCTCAGAGGACAATCCAGCTCCAGGAGGCCTCCAGCGGCCTTCCCCTCACCCTCCACTGTTTTCTCTCTCTTCCTCACTCGCTGTTTTCTTTTTTTTTTTTTAACATGCAAGTTGCCATGAAAAATTTGTTAATGAAATATTTGCTCAGAAGTCTGCTCTGGGCTAGGCTGATAACCTATCTGTGTTTGAGTTTGGCTTCCCGTATCCTAAATACTCATCTTCTGTCTGTTTAGCTTATTGATTGGTTTGGCAGGAAAAGAAGCCTTGTCATCAGTGACCAAGGTCACACTAGGCAGAGGGGAGGGGAGAGGCGCTGGCGGCTCAGGAGGCGACAGAGGCTCGTCCAGGTTCCCTTGAAGGGACAGTGACCCCCTTCCTGCCGGGTTCAGTTCAGCCTTAGCTGGCAGAAGCGGTGCTCTTGGCAGAGAGGAGCTGGACGGGGACTTGGTGCAAACGCGGAGAGGGGAGAGGCTGGCAGAGGGTGTCGATTTAGAGGGGGCGCTAGGCCTGCGCCTGGCTGGGCACCTCAGGGTAAGCCATAGGGCAGCTGCGCCTCCTGACAGGGTTGGTGGCTCTTCCGGAAACCACGGCTGATGTTCAGCTGAAGTCTACCATCTCTCCAAGGCTGTCTACTTAGTTCAAGGCAGGCCAGTCACTAAATAAAAACTAAAGACGGCTCTCAGGTGACATTTGCAGCACAGATTCAGAGCCCAGCCAGTGGTGACCCACGGCGGGTGTGACTGTCGGCATCCAGATGCCTCACTGGCCTCTGTGCTAGTCTCTGAGGCTGACAGGGTTAGGCGCTGGCACTAGGGGCACACCGGTGGGCAGCACAGGCAGAGCCCTCGAACCGGCCGGGACCCGCCATACCCCTAACTGCCGTGGGACCGGTCCGGCTTCCTTCCCTCCAGCCTCGGTGGCCTCACTGGTAAAGCAAAGGATGTCAGACATCCTCAGAGCTGCTGTAGGGAAGGATGAGATGTGTCTGCACCCTGCCCACACGTGCTCAGGGGTCAGGAAGAGGCTGTCTGCGATCCGGTGGCTGCTCCAAGGATGTCACGAGGCCAGCCTGTCCCTGCTCTGCTCGTGGCTGTGGAGGTGGTCAGGTGTGTGCACTCTAGGGACGGACGAGGGCGGGTTCAGTCTCCCTTATCCCAAATGCTTGGGACCAGAAGTGCCTCAGACTTCAGACTTTGTTCAGCTTTGGGCATATGTGCAAATTCATATTCCCAGGCTGGGCTTGAACTTGGAAAGCCTCCTAGAGTGCTGGGAACGTAGTTGTCCACCACCATGCCCAGCCTCACCGGTGCTTCATAGTCCTCTTATACCAAAGCCCAGTTGGTCATTCTGTACCCTATCTTTAGGGCACCTGCATTTTGGCTGAGACCCATCCCATGAGGTCAGGAGGGGAGGACTTTCCACTTGCAATGGCATCATGTTGTTACTTGGAAACTGTCGGACTTTGGAGTGTTTCTGATTTGGGATTTTTGGATCAAGGGTATTCAACACGAACCATTAAGACCCACTCCTGGCTCCCGAGGAGATTTGTGGGAGAAAAGTGGAGAGAAATTGGCCTCAGGTGCCGTGACCCAGAGGACAGCTGAGAATACCGAGGAAAAGTGATCCTCTCTCCCGGGGCACAGGAGGCAGGGCATCCAAAGAGGCTTCTCAGGGGACATTTTGAAATAAGTGCTGCCCGCCAGGTAGGCAAGAGAGAAAAGAGAGGGAACAGTGACCGCCCAGTGTGCACAGCCTGCTTGAGATGGCCTGGCTTCCCCACTGGAGGGGGGGGGGGGGGGGGTGGAGTGAGTTAGCTAAGAGGGAGAGGATGGCAAAGGTTCAAGGGTGCCAGCAGGGACAGAACAGTGTGTGGTGGTCAAGAAATGAGGCAGAAGCCTAGCATGGTGGCACACATGTAATACTAGCACTCTAGGAGGCTGAGGCAGGAGGATCACCAGTTGGAGTTCCACTTGAGCAACTTGATTTAGTAAGACCCTGTCTCAATAGAAAATAAAAAAGGCCCAGGGTGTAGCTCAGTGATAAGGCCCTGGGGTTGGAAAAGCAGAAGGATGGAAGGAAAGAAAGAAGGAAGGAAGGCTAAATTGATACATCCTAGGGCAGGCAGGAGAAGCAAAGCCTCCTGATCAGAATAACAAAGAAACTGATGGGGAGACAACCAGGTCCCAAGAGGTCCAAGAGCAGGCGGCTGGGCCCAGGAGCTGAGCCTGCTGGCAGGAAGAGGGTACGGCTGCCCATCCCACACTGGGGTCTCCAGGAAGGATGGTGGTGGCTTCTCTTGCAAAGCTCAGGGGGTGGCCTGGGGGATATGGCTGCAGAAGAATTAGGATGAAAATTTCTAATCTCTAGAATGTCACCAGCAAACTTGATGCTGGAGCAGGGATGGGTCATTATCAGGAGGGTTACATCTACTGCTTACCGGCAGGAAACAGCAGATCTTGCCCTGGGGTTTTGAAAACTGTCTCATTTTGTGGTTGGACCCATGGACTCTAAAACTTTGCAATGGGGAGGGGCATATTGTCCCACTACAAACCAGGAAAGGCACCTTATCTATCGATGACCTGGCTCCCTGTGCAATGCAGCAAAGTCACATAGTGTGGCGGGATGTCTTTAACTTTCAAGAGAAGCATACAGCATACGTCAGACACTACACACAGTTGGTGCTATGGTTTGAAACTACAATGTCCCCCCAGAATTTCGTGTATGCAGAGGTAGGGCTTCTGGAAGGTGACTGGATCATGGAGGCAGTATACTCATCACTGGATTTACTCATTGATGAGTTCATGGCTGAATGTGCTGTTGGGAGGTGAGGCCAGGTTGGAGGTGGGTCACTGGCAGTGTGACCCAGAAGGAGACTATTCCTATCCCCAGCTCCTCCCTTCTCTCTCTGCTTCCTGACCACCACGAAGTGAGCAGCTTTTCGCCTCCATTCCCTTCTGCCATGCTGTTTCTGTGTTGGAGCGAGCCAACCATGGACTGAAACTTCTGAAACACAGGAGTCCAAATAAACCTCTCCTCCTTTAAGTTGTGTCCCAGTGATGGGAAACTGACTGGTACGGTCAGTTTGAGGTAGTTTGCAATGATGTCATAACTAACATCGCATCTTTGCAAAGCTATGTTGTTGGGAGTTGCTGTGATAAAAAGTAAGTACTATTTGTAGATCAGTATGGAGCCAGGAATGAGAGTGGTGGGGTCCAGTTAGATTCCAGTGTCAGAGAAGTCATACACTGCTCAGCAGGAGCAAAAACCATGAGTAAACCAATGACGTTATGTCCAAATGAGGTAAAAATAGAATGAAGTTCACGTGTACTGTTTCTTCAAATGGCTCCTAAGTGATTAGGTTATAAATAATTACTAAAGAGTTTGGATCTGATTATATAATAAATGGAACTACTGTGTATTTCTTTAGGTCTAAGGCTACCATGAAAAAAAGGAATAAAAGCATTAAAGATGCTATATACAGAGCAAGTATGGAAACCCTTGGATTAATGGGTTATCATGGGTTTCTGTTATGATTTTGTTTTTAATTGGAGAAAGTTAGAGTTGGAAAGAACTTGGAGGGCATTGTAGTGGTTTGGATAATGTCTCCAAGTGTGTACATGTTAAAGATTGGACCCAGACCATGGTGATTTGGGGAGTGGTAGAGCCTCTAATAAGGAGAGTCGAGATCAGGGTCTTTGGGCCATTAGGAGTGTGTCTTGAAGGGAGAGTTGGGTCCCAGCACCCTTATCTTCCTATCTCAGTAGCTGGCCATGAGGCAAGCAGCTTTACTCCATCACAAGCTCCCACCATGAAGTGCTGCTGCACCACAGGCTCGAAAAGAATGGGACCAACTCACCACGGACTGAAACTTCAGAAACCATGAGCCACAATTAACCTTCTTTCTTATGTTTATTAGCTCAGGTATTTTGTTATAGTAATAGAAAGCTGACAAACACAATCATTTAGAACAACCACTCTCATTTTACAGAGGACATGGCTAAGCTATTGACAGGACTTTGTCTAAGGTCAGCACTGTTGGTAGAATCCAGGTCTTCTTCTCTTCCTAATGTCCTCTCTTGCTGAAAACAAGAGGCCTAATTCATTCATATTGTTTGTATAATAATAAAAATTATAAGATTACTTCACTTTTTCTCAAGAACCTTATTTGTAGAAATGAAAAACAAATCCAAACTCAGGATTTTCCAGGTGTCACTCTTCAGAGTGATCATTGTGAACACTTGGTCACATTAACTATGACACAACTTCACTTCCTGTCATTCTCCCTGAACCGTGTGAGTAAAAGCAACCTCCTTTTGGGCTGGGGATTTAGCTCAGTGGTTTCGCCCCCTGCTCTGCAGGCACAAGGACCCGAGTTTGATCCCCAGTACCAAAAAAGAAAAGAAAAAGAAAAAAAGCAACCTCCTTTGACTGAGTCCAATCTGAATTCTGAACATGAAATCAGTAAGCACCTATATTCTAGAGGACTGCTTTCTCAGAACTTCCTTAATCGTCAAAGTCTGGGATATGGTTAAGAACAATTCTTCTGCAGGCAGATGACAGAGCCAGAGCCATAGGGGGCACAGTCACAGAGCAGTCAGCCAGGTGTACTCACCATTGCTCACCGGGAGGCAAGTCATGATTCTGACATATTACCCACGCAAACGCACTCTGGAGTTGATTTTATAACCAGATGAACTAACCCCAGCCCCAAATACTCTGGAGGTTCAGTGCCTTCCCCAGGATCTTGATGGCTCCTTGGAGGTGAGAGGGCTCTGTGGTCTTCTTCTTACTCCTTGTCCATCATAGGTGAATGGTTGGCAACACTGCATGTTGCCTCTCTCAGAGGTCCCTTCCTCTGTCCATTCCAGGTGATCCCAAGTGTGGACTACGACTTTTCTTGTAATCTAATCTCTCAGCAGAACAGCCATATCAAGACCTCTACTCATAGTAAGGAGCTGAAGGGACAACTCAGAGCAGGAACTAACTTAAATTGCAGTACCAGTACTCACTGTTGAAAAGTCACTAGCAGTTCCTCCTGCTCCCCATGTGTCATTTCTTGTGGGTCTTGGTCCTCCGGGATGCAGCTTTCTATTATCTTCTAGGCCATACTTTTGTCTCTGGACCTCTTCTTCCATTGCCTCTTGCAAAGTCCAACCCCTAGTCCCAGGCAGAAAATACCAAACTTCTCCCACTTTAATAATTAGAGACTTTAACTCCTTTGGTTACAACTCACCAAACTCACCTAGAGCCTGGCTTCTTACAGACCAGACCTCTCCAAACTAATTAAGGTATCAATAACTCCCTTTGGGTTGAAGGGTTATCACAAATCATGAAACTTCAGAGTTGCTTTGCAATATTCAAAATGTCCCAGGTTAAAGTGCGTGCATCACAAGCTAAAAGCAAATATATGAAGCACAAAATGATTTTGTAAAACTCGAGCCCCAAGTGCTACTGTATTTGTCCTCTCACACTACCGAGAACACTGCTTCCAAAGAATGACTGAGCTCTCTACGACAGCCTCAGACCCACAAATGACACCCAGGAGTATGGCCCACATTCCTCCCAGAGGTGGGAGCCACGGGTCAGGCATCTGCAAGCTTGATGGTGATAAGTCGGTTGCTGCTGTTGACACAGGAAGCTTCAGTGGCCCAGCCAAACTGATCAAACATAAACCCAATTTCCCATTTGCAGGGTTGGGTGGGCTAACAAATTGCATCAGAGGCTTTGCTCTGAAGCTTTTAAGAAAGTGGAGGTATTGCCATGAACACATGACTTCCTGGCCTCCCTCTGCCTAATGCTTGATCACCACTATAAACACACAAGCCAGCAGAGTATACACCTTCCCCAGTATGCGTACTGACACAGGAGTGGGTGAAACCGCCCCAGGGACAATAGTTAATAACAATCATGGATACATTTTAGGAGCCTCTTTGGTCCACGCACTTTTGTATGCACTGTCTCCTTCAATTCCCACGACAGCCCTAAGAGGCACCGAGCGTCTTTATCTGTGCGTATTGAAAAAGTTGTAGAACTATTTACCAATGGATTTTTCACCTGTAATGGCTTTTATTTTCTAGTCATCTTCTGCTTGCCCAAAATAGACACTGACATTCGTTATTCTTGAAATCAAATTGGGATGGTAAAAAATAATCACAACAACAATAAAAAGTACTTTGCACACTTAACATCCACCTCTGCGTCTGCTCAGGCATTTTTGGCGCTGTGCTTTTCAGCATGGTACTTACTGCATTCAGGACTGGGAAGAGGGAAGCAGCAAAAGACAAGGAAGTCAATTACAAGGCTCAGTCCTGATTTATTGCCAGTTCTACCCAGTGACTTTCTTTCCAGCTCACTGGCAGAAAAACATCCCATCTTTACCCCTTTCTACAGGGCATTCTGCAAAGTGTCCATACAAGCTTAGCTGGTCACAATGCCATTCTAAAAGAGGAATGCAAATGAAAATCACACTGAAGTACCTGTTCTTGTTTTACTAATTCAGATTGCCAAAATCAAAATGTTTGATAACTCTGTGTTGGAAAGGATAAGAGTATAAAGATGATAAAAAAAAATTCCTGTGAGAGTATAAATTTATACAATTTCTCTGAAGGGCAATTTAGCAAAATGTATCCGAATTGTAAGTGCATATGCCGTTTGACTGAACAATTCCATGCCTGGGTTTTTATGATGTAATATCATACGTACATGTGCACATATGTGTGAAAGGATATATGTAAACATTTATGCATCTTTAAAAATGTTTATAGAAGTCCACTAGTAAGGTAATCTTTAAATAAATTATTACTAATTAACACAATGGAATATCATAAAGCCATTTAAAACTTAAAAAGGAGTAAGCTCTTTTCATACTGCTGTTGAATGATATAATCGATGTATTGCTAAGTACACAGACATACATTCCAATTCATATATATATGAGAGACTTATGTATTTATATATGTGTTATATATCTGCCTGTGTGGTATATATCATATATATATACATTTGCTCATACAATTAGAGGAGATAAAACTATATGGGTCTCAAGAGACAAAAATACAAGCCACAGACTAGAAAATATATTAAAAACTGTTTCCAAAATATACAAAGAACTCTTAAAACTCAACAAGTAAAAACAAACAACTCAATTTTTTAAAATAAGCCAAAGAGGGCTGGGGATTTAGCTCAGTGGTTTCACTGCCTGCTGCACAAGCGCAAGGACCCGAGTTCAATTGCTGGTACCAAAAAAAAAATAGGCCAAAGACCTGAAGACACCTCAGCAAAGAAGATACACAAATTGAAAAAAGCCTAAGAAAAGATGCACAGTACTATGTGCCATCAGAGAAATATAAACTAAAACAACAGTGAGATACCACTATATCCCTGTTAGAATGGCCAGTCCAGAACCTTGACAACATGAGTCCTGGCAGTGTGTGGGGAAGAGAAGGCCTCCTTCACTGCACCAAGATATGTTATATTGCACAGCCACTTTGGGTTTTAGCTTGGCAGATCTTCACAAAGCTAAACACATTTTTGCCATAAGATCTAGAAATCACGTTGCTTGGTATTTACCAAAGGAGTTGAAAACTATGTCCATGCAGAAACCCATGCATGCATGTCTACAGCAGCTTTATTTATCATAGAACCTGGAAGCAAGCAAGATGTCCCTCAGTAGGTGAATGTATAAGTAACGTGTGTTACATCCAGACAAGGGAATACTATACAGTGATTCAGTGATAAAAAGAAATGAAGTATTATTCAGAGGGAAATGAAAAGAAGTCAACCTGAACTGGTTACATGTTGTACAGTTTGCATTGTGACATTCTGCTAAAGAGAAACTGTGTAGATAGTAAAAAGGTCAGTGGTTTCCAGGGGGTTGGGTGGTGGTTAAGAGAGTTGAATAGCTAGAACACAGGATTTTTAAGGCAGGGCAAGTGGACTCATTGACACTGTAATGGTGGGTACATGTCATTGTGTATTTGTCCAAAAACCATAGAATGTATAATACCAAGAGAGAACCCACATATAAGGTATGGCCCTTGGGTAACTGCAATGTGCTAATGTAGGTTCAGTCACTGTAACCACTCCACCACTCGGGTGGAGGATGCGGACCAAGGGAGAGACTATGTGGGCCATATGTGAAGGAAGCAGAGCAAATGATGGAAATCTCTATTCTGCTCAGTTTTGCGTGAACCTAAAACTGCTCCAAAAATAATGTCTATGAAAAATTGTATGTGTATACTACACTTGATCTTAGCCAAAAGGCCGAGAATCAATAAAAAGTGTATGTGTATATATGCTTCCCTTTGTATGCTTAGGGTATTTTAAGCAGATATATAAGAATCTGCAAATTTTTGTTTCCTGTGGTTAGGAAACTTCTAATGTTACTACCAGATAAGAGTATTGTGAGAAATAAATCTATAAACCAGGCTAATTTATAAATAGATATATAAACTTCTCAATGCATTATTAACAAATGGAGTCTTGCTTTATATAAAAGAAATTCATTATGCCATGATATGATTTATTGTAGGAGTGCAAGGATGGTTCAGAATTCAAAAATAATAGGTTTAAAAACTGCAACTCTGAATAAATGCTAAATAATCATGCGATTAAATTTAATAGATTTATGATACTTTAAAAGTTATTAACCAACATAAATATAAGACATATGCCTGAACTTGATGTCTGCTATCTATTAGAATTTCCAATAAAATAAAACAATGATCTTTTCTCTCCTAACTTCATTTAACATTATACTGATACACCAAATCTGCTGAAAGTACTAAGTACATTTAGTAAAACAAGATAAATATAAAAAGTATACAACATCCCATATATCTACAATAACTAAGCCTAAAGTAAAAAAGAAACAATACCCTTCAGAATTATCAACAAAACTATAAAATGTCCAGGAATATACTTCATGAGATACCTGCAAAACTTTCACTAAAATATAAATATAAAGAACATAAAAAGGGGTCTGAATAAATGAAGATACATACCATACTCATGGATGCAAAGACTCAAATTGTATGTGTGATAATTTGCCCCAAACTAACCTATATATTTAATTCTAGTCAAAATCAAAGGATTCATTTATGTAACTTGAAAAGTTGACTTTCAATTTCATATTAACCAGAAAGTCCTCCAGCTCAGTCAGAGTGGAGGAAATCCTTCGTTTTTCCTTTTCTTTCCCATTTATTCTCTTACACCACCCCACCCAGACACTCCTACAGGGAAGACAGTGGCCACCAATGGTAACAGCAGCAATGGAAGCCCTCAGGATCCAGAGCTCTGAGGGAGGAGAGCCTTCCTCTCCAATGAGTGCAGCAAACCTTCCCTGAAGGTGAAGTCAGATCCCATTACTTCTTCTCTCCCTCCCTCCCCAACTCCCTCCCTCCTTCTTTCCCTGTCTCCTTTCCTCCTTTCTTTCTTTTCTTTTTTTTCCTGAGGAGCTCAGGAAAAAATACACTTTTCAAAAATTATACTTTTTCAACTCACCCTTAATCTGCACACTCTTGAATCTAATCTGAATAAGCACATCTAACATTTGGAAATTGAGCAAACAAATAGATCTCTACCCAGGTTTCAGAATGACAGCTTGGTGGTGCACACATGGGTCAGATCAATGATAGCATTATAAAATAGATACTAGAAGTGACATTGTAACCAAAATCTTCAAAGGAGAGGTCAAACCTGATGGTCTAAATCAAATCAGCAGTTGCTCATTACAGCAAAAATATCAACAATATCATATGATTCAAACAAGGTCCAGAGCCTCATAACTTAATATTCAAAGTATCAAGAAGAGAACTCAAAATTATCCACTATATGAAGAACCATAAAACTCCTAACTCATGGAAAAAGACAGTAGACACTTACAAGGAGATAAAAAAGATACTGGAATTGCCTGATGATGATAACCTGAAAACAATTATAAAAATGCTTGAGAGAGCAACATAAGCACTCTTGAAATAAATGTTAAAAGAGAACAAATCAGCAAAGAAATAGATAAAAAAAACAAAGTGGAAATTTTAAACTGAAAAATAACAAATGAAAGTTTTAAACTAAATGAATGGATTATTAGCAGATTGGAAATGACAAAGGAGTCAGTGGACTTGGAAGAGATCAGTAGAAAAACATAGGCCCTTTGTGGGCTAATATTTGTGTGACTTGAGCCCTAGAAGGAGAGAAGAAAGAGGAAAGTTTAGAAAATTTTTGAAGAAATAATGGCTAGAAACTTTCCAACTTTGGCAAAAGGCAGAAACCTAAGGTTCAGGAAGTTTAGTGAATTCCAAAGAAGATTAAACTGAAGAGAACCACACCTGGACAAATCATAGGAAAATTGCTAAAAATTTCTTTGAAAGATAAAGAAAAAAACACTTGAAAATAACAAAAGAAAAACACTACCTTACTATGGAGAAAAACAATCTGAATTATTTCCTATTTCTTACCAGAAATCATGGAGATCTGTTTGAAAGAGCTGGAATAAAAGAACTGCCAACCTAGAATTCTATTTTCAGCAAAAATTTTCTTTAAGAGTGAAAATAAAGACATTCTCAGATGAAAGAAGAACTAAAAGAAGTCATAGCCATGGGCATTCTCTAAAAGGAATAATAGCTGGGGATTTAGCTCAGTGGCACGGTACCTGCCTTGGAAGTGTAAAGTCCTGAGTTCTATCCCTGGTGCCAAATTAATTAATTAATTAATTAAATGATAAAGAAATGTCTTTGAATAGGGAGATGATATCACAAGGAAACTTGGAGCATTAGCAATGATGAAAATGTGACAGAAAGGATAAATACATGGTTAAATACAATAAAATATTCTTCTTTTCAGTTACTTAAAACACTATAGTGGAAAACAAAAATTATAAGAATATTTGACAGATGTAAGACAATTAGAGCAAAACGTTGTCCACATTATAATTGAAGTGACAAAATATTAATTGTAAGTAGACATGAAAAGTTAAGGATGTATTTTCTTAACCCTGGAATGACTGTAAATATATATATTCAAAGAAACATAGTCAAAATCACAGTAGATAATTTAAAATAGAATACTGAAAAGTATTCAAAC
This sequence comes from Heterocephalus glaber, assembly GCF_000247695.1. The sequence goes on along the minus strand of NW_004624771.1, from coordinate 18,870,849 downwards.
AACCTAAAAGAGGACAAGAAAGAGCAACAGATGAGTTATGATCAGGGAGAATAAATAGAATTATCCAATTGGAAGAAAAATTATCAGAATAAATTTTAAGATGATCCCACTACATGCTGTCTATAACAAATTTGCTTAATAATTGACTTAAAGCCAAAAAAACATATGACATACAAACACAAACCAAACAAAAGGAGGGGGGGTCCTAGCTATCTATTGTTGCATACACTTTACCCCAAACTCAACAGCTTCAAAATATACACACTTATTATCTGACCATTCTGCTATCATTTTGTCAGGACCCGGCTTCATGGTATTTCTCCAGGTTGCTTAGTATGAAGGTGTTGGCCCATGATAAGGTCTTTTCCAAAAACATGGCTGGAGAGGGTCCATTTCCAAGCTCACTCACATGGTGGTGTCGGGATTCAAATCGTCAAGTCTTATTGGACTGAGTACTTCAACTCCTGACCTATGCTGTTGGCTTGGGACCACTTCTGTTATCTGTAAAGGAGGCCTCTCCAACATAGCAGCTGGATAGATGGAAGTCACCATGCTTTGTAACCCAATCATGAGTAAAACATCCCATCCCCTTTGCTATATTCTATTTGTCAGGAGCAAGTAACAAATAGGTTCAGCCCATGATCAAGAGGAGAGAATTACATGAGGGCATAAATACTGTCAGATCACTAGGGTCTACCTGCCACAAGGGGTTATATTCCTATCAGTTAAAGTAGATTTTAAGGCAATGAAAATCCCCAAGGTATAAAGAGACATTATGTATTATCAGAAGTGTCAATTCACTAAAAAAGACAACAACTTCAATGTGTATATGCATAATAACAGAGCTCCAGAATACAGGGAACAGAGACTGACAGAAACAAAACAAAAAGCAGATAAATTCGTAATTAAAGTTGGAACTTTAACACTCTTAGTAACAGAAGCAGGAGACAGAAAATCTAGGAGAGAGAACTGAACTGACATCAACTAATTATTATTAATAATAACGTTAACCAAAACCAGCAGAATATACACTTTTTTTAAGTGAACGTGCATTATTCACCAAGATAGACTTTATCCAGGGTCATAAAACAAAAATTAAAATACTTCAAAGAATTAAAATAATACAAAGTATATTTTATGACCATAATGGAATCATGCTAAAAATCAATATTAAAAATGCAACCAGAAAATCTTCAAACATTTGGAAATGTTAAACATTGGAAAATAATCCATGAATGAAAAAGGAATTCTCAATGGAACTGCCTGAAACAAGGAATGTAAAATATGAAAATCTGTGGGCCACAATTAAAGCAGAGCTTGGAGGGAAAATCATAGCATTAGGATGCATATAGCGCAAAGAGAGAAAGGCCCCAAATGAAGCTAAGCATCTGCTTGAGGAGACTCGAAAAAGAAAAAGAAAATTAAATCACATCAAATGGAAGAAAGTAAATAATAAAGATAAGGAAACCAATGACTGAAAGCAAATGGAATAGAGAAAAATTAATGAAACTAAAAGCTGATTTTTAGAGAAAAATCAACAATATTTATATCCTTAGCAAGACCCACAAAGAAAAAAACAGAAGATCCAATCACTAGTGTCAGGAATAAAATATGGGCTATCATTACAGGTCTCACAGGCATTAAAAGAACAGTACAGAAATACTACAAGAACTCCATTCCCAGTAATACGACAGTGTACATTAAATGGAACAGTTACTTATAAACCACAAACCACATGAATGAAGTACTACTCAGAATGAAATAACCCAAATAATTCTGCAACTACTAAGCAATTGAATTTATTGTTAAAAATCTTCAAAAACGAATCTCCAGATCCAGGTGGAATTCACCAAATATGTAAAGAAGCAACACCACTTGTACACACTCTCAAACAGAAAATAGAAGAGGAATACCTCCCAAGTCATTTTATAAGGGCAGCATTATGTCAATACTACAAAAAGGCAGTACAAAAAGACAGACTAATATTTCTCAGAAGCATGGATGAAAATGTATCCTCAACAGAATATTACTCAATGAAATACAGAAATATATAAAAGAGTAAGTCTCCACAATTAAGTGAGGATTATCCCAGGATTTCAAGGCTGATTTAATGTTTTTCAAAAAGCAATCAATGTCATTCACCCTATTAACCATCTAAAGAAAAATCATATCTGCTTATACATAAGTGCAGGAAAGCATTTAATAAAATATAGCATCTATTAATGATAAATACCCTCAGTTTAAAAACAGAGGGAACTTCTCCCACATGACAAGAAACATCTACAAAGCAACAATAACAACTAAAATGAAAAACGAAAAATCTTCGGCTAACACTATGCTTACTGGTAAAACAACACTTCCACCCTCACCGACCCACACATACACTCCACCCTTCACTGCCACTATGATTTTCTCCAGGATCAGGAGTCGGGAAGAATTCTATAGTATTCATTTCTCTCTCTCTCTCTCTCTCCTCTCCTCTCCCCTCTCTCCTCTCCTTCTCTCTCTCCCTCTCTCTCTCCCTCTCTCCTTCCCTGTTTCTTTCCTTTTAAATTTTTTGGTGCTGAGGACCATACCCAGGGCCTTGCACTTACTAGGCAAATGCTCTACCACTAAGCTAAATCTCCAGCCCCAGTGCTCTCTTTCAAAATCATAATGGAAGTCTTATCCAGTGCCCTGATGCAATAAGACATGAAAGGCATGTAGGCTTTCAACAAAGAAATAAAATATGCATAACAATGTATAACACATACTCAGAACTCAACAATAAGAAAACAACTAATCCAATTAGAAAGCGGGAAAGAGATCTGAATGGACACATCACCAAACAAGATATGACGATGGCAAATAAAAGCTGTTCAACATCACTGGCTATAAGGAAATGCAAACTAAAACACAATGAGGTACCATTTATTACAATAGCCAAATTTATTTTAATGCTATCTTTTTCAAAAATTAGCAGGTTTGGATGCACAGTGAATAAAACTCTTGTACACTGCAAGAATTGCTTGAGAAAGGAACAAGAACAATAGGATAAGTATGTTTGAAGCAAGGGGGACTATTTTGAGTGAGATTCATGGCAATGTGTCTTTTGTTGTAATAATATTTTTAAACTTTGAACCTTCACTCCTATTGTCCCATCACTCCTGGTATGTAGCATGTGTGTCAGTCAGTGCTTCTCACTGTAACAAAACACCCGAGGCTGAGTAACTACAAGAGAAAAGAGGTTGCTTTTGTTCACTGTTCAGGAGGCTTAAAGGCACAGCACCAGCATCACTTTGGACCTCACGGCAGGTGGCGCCACCATGTTGGGAGCATGGGTAGGAGACAGGGCCCATACCGCTAGACAGGAAGCCAGAGACCTATCCAGGAGCCAGGCTCGTTCTTGCAACAACTGGGCTTTGTGAGGACTAATGCCAAATTCCAGGAGAGGGCCCTGAACCCCTTCTGAGGGCAGTGCCTCCAATGCCAAGGACTGCCCGCCAAGTGTCACCTCTCACAGGACTCAGTGTCGCCCCACCTGAACACTTAGAGATAAACACACCAAGCCATGGTACTGCATTGCCATGTATATATATGAAGGAGAATAATTCCTGAGTTCTCGCATTACAATACAGTGAGAAATTCCTGTAAGATACACAATAAATTAGAAATAGTACCTCTGAGGACAGATAGAAGAGCAAGCATCCAAGATATTTGACTTTGTATTTTCTTTGTTGCATTGACAATGTTTTAATGCATGACTCATGCGGTAAAAATAAATAACTTTTTGAAAGAGGGGACCCACCTTGTCTACAGATGGATATTCATGCCATTTCTCCTGTTCGTGTGATGGAACTTATCTCCCTGCACAGCAACAATTGGAGGCGACACTTTGGGAAGTACTATGCTCACGAGGACAGAAAGGGAGCCTCACCAAACCAAACCTGCAGCACTTCGATCTAGACCTCTACAAGTGTGAGAAATAAATTTCTGTTATTTGTAAATCATTCAGGCTAGTAGCCAGCAGCTACAAGACACTGTAAGACAGAGAAAGAAAGCAGCTGGCAATTGGCAGGTCTGCTGTCACCTAAGGAACAGCTTGAGATGCCAGAGAAGTGTAGTCACTAGGGAGCAGGTTATCAGGAAGGCTCATGAAATGTCAGAGAGTGCACTCAGCCCTGCTCTTGCATGAGGCAAGGAGCCCCAGCCTCATTTTGAGCCCCAAAGACCCCAGGAAGAAGCCATGCAAAGGCCACACTGCAGCTGGAAAACAGAGACCAGGCATGGCTGGCTGCTAAGCTCTCCTCATTCTGGGCCTAGCAGCACGGTGTTCAAACACTGCCAATCATGTGGGGGCCATGACAACTGTTTGACCCCCACACATACCCTTGGCTCTCTGTTATGCTCCAGCCTTACCAAAGGCAGTGCACTGAGCTGAAGGCTCTCCAACCATCCCTTTGCTTTTGCTGCTTTGTTTTCCCCACCTGGAATTCCCTGTAAAAATCAGTGAACTCTGGGGGACAAAGCATGGCGGCACATTATCAATTATATACAGTAAAACCGTGGGTTGCAAATAACTTGTTCTGTAAGTGTTCCACAAGGTGAGCAAACATATCTAATAAATTTTAACTTGATAAATGAGTGATGTCTTGCAATATGAGTAGTGCAAATGTCACATGGCCTGGTCACAACTGAGCCAATGTCTCTCTCTCTCTCTCTCTGTCCCTCCCTCCCCTCCTCCCTCTGTGGGACTGTGGGTGATTCTCTCCCAACAAGAAGTGGTTACAGAGGAGATCTCATCTACCAAGGATGAGGAGGAAAAAGTGGAGGAATCCCTCACTTCAGATGAGATTAGGGAGATGTGTAAAATGTGGGAAACAGTGTAAAATTTTGTAGACAGCACCACTGGAATAAGGCTGTAGCAGTATGAGCAATTAATCTGTTTAATGACAATGCGATGTCACATTTCCACAAAAATCTTCAAAAGGAGACAAAAGTGTCATTGGATAGCTCCTGCTTCAAGTTGCTTGAAAAGAAAGATCCCATGGAGGCAATACACAGCAGCGATTCTGCTAGTGAGAGTGAAAGTCATCCCCTTCTCTCTCTTGTCTCCCTCACTCCAGCCATGAAGGTTTTCAAAGATAAGTGCAGGTTAATCTACTTTTCTTTATATTTTGTATTTTCTTTATTCTTGTGTATTATAGTATTGTAATCATTTTTATATGGGTATTTTGGGGTTGTAGAATGAATCATTTGAGTTTCCATTTTTTCTTATGGGGAAATTCACTTTGATAAACAAGTGCTTTGGATTGCAACCATGTTTCTGGAATGGATTATGCTCGCAAACCAAGGTTTCACTTTATATGAAAAAGAATACTTTCTGAATCTCTGCTACAGTAGTGGAACATGGCTACTCCATGTTCCTCTAGCACCCTACACATATCTCCATGGAAACCTGCATGGTGCACTTCTGTTTCTCTCCAGTGCATGATGGGAGACTTCTCTGGGCATCAAATCCACCCTTGTATTCCTGGTGCCAGTAGAAACCTGGCTTACAGTGGGTACACAAAAGGGAATGTCTTTAAATGAACCAGATCCAGGTTGAGAGTTTTGATCTGACTTTCGAGGTGACTTTTTTTCTTTTGTGGTACTGGGTGTGAAACCCAGGCCCTTCATACTGACCTACGTCCCAACCCTTTTTTATTCCTGCTAAATCTTTAAGTTGCCTGAGCTGGGCTTAGACTTGTGATCTTCCCACGTCTGCCTCGGTGCTGAGCCTGCACCACCATACTGGGCTTGGAGATGGAGATTCAGTCCACACCTTGATGTGGGGAAATGGCCGGGGCCAAAGTGCACCACAAGTCGGTGGGTGGGTGGATGGATGGATGGACTTACGGAAAGATGATGAATAAGCATACCTAATAGCTGGCTGCCCTTCCCGGGCCTCACAGACTTCTTACTAGCAGCAGTGGCCATCTACTGTCCCTACACCTTGCCATTGCCTCTGCCTGCTGCATTCATACCAATTCTCCAAGATCCAGATCCAAGTCCAACTTGGCAACTCTCAAAATGTCCTTACTTAATACTCAATATACCTAAAATGTGTTTTTAAATAAGGGGCTACCTTTTATGTGACAGCTCCCTTTTCTGAATGCTTGGAACACCTCAGGCCAACTCCTCTTGTTATATTTGTGGTGGTTTTCCTGGTTTAACCTATTCATGCACTTGCTTTTGCCACTGTACTCATTAGACTGCAAACTCTTAAGGGTGACTTTTTATACATTGCTACCTCTCTTTATATTTCTAGCATTCCTCAAGAGCAGGGTTTTGCAGCTAGTAAGGCTCAGTGGGTATTTCTCAATTTGACTCAATTCACTAAATTGAATTAAATGGCTAGATAAAGGGTGGCTGAATGAAACTATTAATACACACTTCTGCAAATCTCCCCACAGTGGCCAGCCCATGGTCCTTCACAGAATAGACCTTTGGTTTGTGCTGTTGACAGACTGATTGATGTGTTTGAAAACGAAGGGTGATTCCTGGTGAGTGAGAGTTTTCATTTGCTCAATGTGTTTTGGCTTCAAACCCTAAAACAGTCATGGCTGAGATTTCAAAACCAGAGCCGCAATCACCTTCCTCCTAGAGCCAGGTTGCCACAGAGAAGGGGCCTAGAGAATCAAATGCTTCTGAATGGATCGATGGAGGCATCTCTGAAGATGGGAAATTCCAAAGGCTTTCCTGGACTGCCCATGGGACGGGCCCTATTATTAACCTCCTCTGGGAGGCCTAGCTTCTGTCTGGCCTTGTGCGAGTGAAATGAATTTGTCCTGGACTCATGCCGTGTCTTTGTCAGCCACAGCCACTTTCCGAAAGCCGAGTCCATCTGAGAAATAAGGACAGCCCCAGTGTCTGTGGTGTTAGAAGGCGTTTCCCCTGACACGGTGCCTGGGAAGGACGAGCCGTCCACAGCAGGGCTGGGAGAGAGGAGCAAAGCCCAGTTGAGGATGTCCGGAGGTGGCTTCCCAGCCCCATCCATCTGCCTTCTAGCAGCAAGACCTTCTCTGGATCAAGGACCGATGGGGCCAAGGGAGTGGCTGCATGGAGACAGCTATGTAGGCGACTCCGGAGGTGTCATCTGTGGTACTCAGAAAGTGTGTCAAGGAAAGCAGCTCAGGACTGCCCGTGTGTGAGGTGTGCACTCTGAAATGACTCTGGGGAGCCCCCTTGGAGTGAGACCCTGAGAAGATAATTGTGCAACCCAGACGGACTTTGGTCTGCAGACCCTTCCTGTGGATGCTGCTGACTTCTGCCCTACTTCCTGGCCCACAGAGGCCCAAGGCAGAGAGCCACCTGTCTCCGGGACTGGCAGAATAAGTGGATGCCTGCATCAGTGTGATCTCAAGGGCTCCAGGCAAAGCTCTTAGCTTAAGAAAAAGAAATAATACTTTTCCTTTGAGCCAGATAATGCCTGAAATTCCATCGGTGCTTTTCCTGGGGCTTAAACATCTGTGGAAATATAAAGATGGAGAGGGGAGCACTTCCATCAGCCTGTCCTCCCAGTGTTTCCCAGGGTGGCCCTGTAGGTCATTGTTAGCTGCACTCATGGCTGCAAGAAAATAACGAGGTAGTCAGCATCTCATAGCCAGGGCAGCTTCGTGGGCACCCAACCTGTGCTCTGGCCCAGGGCCCCGAGCTCTGAGAGACCCCACACTTGGTATAATGCTCTGCTGGTGTCACCTTGAAATACTGAATAATTTTTAAATAAGGAGACTCAAATTTTCATTTTTTGTTAGGCCCTACAAATTATGTAGTTTGTCCTGCTCTTAACTAGTCCCTTGCAAATCACAAAACCCTCTGAACGGAGGTCATTTTAACCTCATCGCATGTGTTAGCTCCTTGGGTCTATTTTTAACATCAGGGGAATATTTGAAGAAATGTCCTTAATTCTGAGCACTTTATTTCACCTCCACCAGGTAAGCCAATTTGGAGGTGACTTAGGCGTCATGTGATCCCCCTATTATTAGCACATGCCTAGCCAGCCCCAGCCTCTGAGCTCCTGCTTCCTTTCTCCACATCTATCTCTGTCTCTTAGTAAAACGTGGCCATGACCTCCCAGCCTCAAGAACACTTGGCTCAGGTCCTCGTTTCTCAGTCGTGTCTATTGTTCTAGTCCAGAATGACACCGCTCCTACTCGTCTTGCTGACATTTCTGACTTTTGGTGGAAAATACCATTAATCAATCGGCTGCATCTGTTTTGGAAAAATTACATAGCTCAAGTCAAGGCAAACACAGTAAATAATCCTCCAGCAATCTAGGAGAGTAGTGCGGGCAGTGCAGGCAGGGTTGTGTCTTCTCATTATTTGAAATGCATTTAATCTGGGCTGGGTTCTCCATTCCCAGGCTCACGTTACTTACTGGACAAAGAAAGTGATCAAAAGCTCTTCAAAACTGGGGTCCACACCGGGATTTTAAAAGTCTAAGTGGACTATTTGGTTCACATCGTGGAGAGTGAATGGTTGACCAGGAAGCCCGTAAAATGATCCTACCTTGTGTCTTAAGACTACAGAAGCATTCTCTAATTAACTATTTGATCAGTGTGACCTTCCTTGTGACTGGCAGTAATCGCACAGCAGTTAAGTGTGATACCTGGAGCTGGACTGGGGTCGACCCTGGATTCTCCCACTTACTAATCACTGACCTTGGGGAAGTGAGGGCATCACATGCCTCTATGTCTTGTCTTTAATCTTTCAATAACTGCCTCAAGGTTATTGGGAGGCGTATTCGTCACTTTCCTGTTGCTGGACAAAATACTTGAAACCCACAACTTAAAAGAGGAGAGGCTCATAGTTTTAGTGGGTTCAGTCCACGGTTGGCTGGCTCCAAGGCAGAAGCAGCATGGTGAAGGAAAGCTGCTCAACCCATGGCAGCCAGGAAACAGAGAGAGAAGGGAGAAGCTGGGGACAAAGTACACCCTTCCAAGTGACACCCACACAGACTCACACACACAGTGACACACCTCTTCTGACCAGAACCCACCTTCTAACACATGAGACTTTGGGGGAACATTTTAGATCTGAGCAAGGAAAGGAGGATAAATGAATTAACATCCACTTGGTGGGTTGAAGGATGGCTGCAATTTTTTAAAATACCCACACTGAAAGATAAGATTTTAGTCCCCCTTCTCTTTCTTTAAGGCCAGCCAGTTACCGCTCTAACAGAATAGGATGAAAAAGCAACTTGCCAGTTTGGGCCCAATGCCTAAGAGAATCAATAGTCTCCATCTTAGTCCTTGAGTCTGAGCAGAGAAGTCTGATGGTGTCAGTAGAAAGGCAGAGAGACCACAAGAGGAAAACGAGGTCATGATTAAGCTCAGCCTTGAAGCCACTCCAGAGGGCACCATGTCTGTGAGTCAAGCTGCCTTGGATCCAAAGACCAGTCCAGCCACCAGCTGAATACCATTGTAGGATCCCAGCTGATGCAATGCGAAGCAAAAGCACTGCCCAGCAGAGCCCTGCCGGAACGTCTGACCCACAGACTTAGGACCTTGTGTTTGTGTTCCATCACTGTGCCTAAGACCTAAGATAAACAACTCACAGGAGGAAGAGATCTTTTGGTTCACAGTTTCAGCCCACGTTCCTGAGCCTCCATGTCTTTGGGCCTGTGGCTGACACGTGGTAGAGCAAGGCTACTTACCTCATAGTAGCCAAGAAGCAAAATCAAGACAAAAAGACACCAGTGTTCCATACCCCCTCCAAGGCCATGCACCTGGTATCCCACTTTCCTCCCACAAGGCCCAGCCTCTGGAGTTCCACCACCTCCCAATAGGCTGGAAATAAACCTTTGGTCTCTGGGCTTTGGAGGGCATTTAAGATCCAAATCATAACAAGGGTGTCATAAAGCACTTGGTACTTTAATATCCTCGGTTTAAAAGTAGATTGTTAAGTAGTCATTGAACAACCTAACCAGCCTTATATAGGACAGTCTATAGGGCAGTGCGTGGAACATAATCGGCATTCAATAAGTGTTAGTTCTTTCTGAATGCTTTAGGGAAATACTCGCATTGGTAATATTGGGTTTTAATATTTATTAATATTAACATTCTAAGCCCCCAGTATCTGCATCTACAACCCTAAGCTCACTGTGGTTAAGCCCATGCATTACTTTTCTACTCTGCTGTTGTTTCCTCTCCTAATCCCAGTCCCATTCCACTTCTCAAGTCCTTTGCTGCCCACCTCCATCCATCCTCTACATCATTGCTTCTCGTACACCACAGTGTGCATAGTCCACCTGAGAACCTTCTCGAAAGGCCATCCTGACTCTGAAACAGATTGAGTTAGTCAAACGCTCCTGCAGAATCTCTTGGCTGCCTATCTGAAGGGCAGTGTTTATTTTCATTAGCGCCGGCAAAGCTCAGTTTTATATCAAGGTCTCCTCCTTCTCCCCATGACTTGGGTAAATTTTAATAAACCAAAATATTAATTCGGGTGTGTTATTATTTTTCATAGATGGCCAGGTAACTTGGTAAGGAAATGTTGGCGGAAGTCTATTGTGTTGAGTAGGTACTTCTCAGAAAGTTTCCTTCAATCTTAAAAAGAGATTCATTCAAGAGAAACTATGCCCGGATGTCTGTTAGTGCGTGATGCTCAGAGACACTGCAGCCATCTTGTGATCATGAGGGCATCTATAAAATATACTGGGTGAGGATGGCAAAGTGAGAAGATGAAAATAACCCGGATCTTTGTTGAGTCAGTAAATTAACCCACTTTGAGTTTTCCTACAGTAAGACTTCTTTCTGTGTCTTCTTTAAGCCAATTTGGACAAGCTTTCTGTTACCAATAATACAGAGTACCCTATTTTTGACTCATATGTCCTTGCTTTCTTCTGCGTGTGACCTGTGCCCATCTCTCTGTACTGCACTCCCCACATTATGCTGTGATTACACACCAGCTTTTTCTGCTCAGGTTCCTTTCCAGGTTTGGCCTTTACACCGCCCCCACCTAGTACACAGCAATAAAAACTTTCATGAGCAGAAGTGAACTCACCCAAGGGTGTTCAGTGACGGTGTCACCCCACTCCAGCCATTTCAGGCAGTCCCCACTCTCAAGGTGGAACCTCGAATAGCAAGCAGCCTGTTGATCCTTTGCCCTCCTCGCCCTCAGCTCCCACTAACGTCAGTGCTCCTGAGGCACAATCTCATTTTGATATTAACCCAAATGAAACATCATTAAGAAGGTGGCAGAAAGGCCGCATGACTCATCCCCAGACTGAAAATGATTTCAAAAGTCATCATAATGATCATAGTATGCCTTGCATTTGCATGACAACAATGGCTGCCACTAGCTACATCTGCCACCTCCCAAGAATCCTCTCTATAGGCCCCACCCTTGCTTACATGACCTTCTAAGGGTCACGTGGCCAGGAACGTAACACAATCAGGATTTGAACCCCGCTGTCTGACCCTGAGCCTGGGTTCTTCCCACCTTGTTCCCTGAGAACCCCTCCCTGGGCCTTCCGTACTTGTCAAAAGGCTTTCATACAGCTGACCTCATTCCGTGTCTCGAAGGAGTGTGGCGATGATCGGCCACATTGTTCTGCTATTATTCATGCTGCTCACTAAATATAAGCTACACTGGGGTCATTATAGATCTTATTTCTCTTCCACCCTACATTTTATTGTTTTAAAAACCCGTTTCAGATAAGAAATCAATTTCTGGAAGGGAAAATAACCTAATACAACCGAATTGGGGAAGTTTGTTTCAGTGCCAAAGGAAAAAAAATCAAGTTGGTTCAGGTTTTCACAGTGGTGTGTTGACGGGATGCCATGAATGAATTGTGGGTGAATGAATGAAACGTTTCAGAGTGAAAGAATAAATCACAGGGAAGAACCAATTCCCCAAAGAAACAAGGCTGCAGATAGCAATTCCCTAATTTCCAGCCCCTGTCACATTGTTCATTCTGGGAAGACCCTTCTGTCAACACCTCTTTGATGGACACCTCTCGCTGGAGTAATAAGAGAAATCACATTCTGCAGAGCACCGTTTCCTCCACACTGGGCTGGAACACAGGATGATGTCTTTGTGCCTGTGAACCACCTGGTCAGCAGGAATCAACAGGCCCCTGGGAAATGCCGACACAGGCATCACCCAAGCTTGTGGGACTTTTCCTCTTCAACATCCCCTTTAAAAATAAAAATCTTCTTTTTCATGTGCTTTCATAACTCACTCATACCAAGCTTCCCATTACTCAGTGAGCAAATGGCTGTGTCCCCAAAACAGGAGCGCCTAGGTAGCTCCATTCTAAACATGTAGAAAATACTCAGCGTATGTTTAATTAAACAGATTATGCTTGTATGTTGATCAACTTTCCATCACCGTGACAAAATACCTGAGATAGGCAACACCTAAGGAGAAAAGGTAGATTTTGGCTTATGATTTCAGATGTTTCAGTCCATGGTCTTTGGCCCTATGGCTTTGGGCCTAGGATGGCACAGTGCATTATTGCAGAGATATATGGTAGTGGGAAGGGGGTTCTGTTAAACTCATGTCAGCCAGGAGACAGAAAGAGAGAGACATGCAAAGACTGGACTCCCAGTGTCCTCTTCCAGGGTACATCCCAGTGACCTAACTTCCTTCCACTGGACCCCAACTCTTAAAGGTCCAATCCCCTTCCCAGTTCCCTTAGGCTGGGAACCAAGCTTTCAATACATGGCCTTTAGGGGGCCCTCCAGATCCAAACCATGGCAGCCAGGTGGACATCCAGGCTGCTGCCTCACCCACTTCTCCTCTCCCTGTCAGTTACAGGCACTTGGTTCACACAGACTCAGTTTACTTTAGTGGGACTCAGCACTGAGTCCCTGATGCCTGACATGACACCCTGAAGAGTGCAGTTGTTGAGGGGACAACCTAACCCCAGAAGGGCCACCATGCAGTGATCTCATGAGACATACCCTGAGCTGACCCCCAGAAGCAGGGGGAATTTACAGCAGCTTGTCATTTCAGACCAGAGCAGAGAAACAGAAATGAAGTAATAATCATAATGAAAACGATCATTGTTGAGGGCTGAGAACTCACCAGACTCATCACCTGGATGGACAGGATGCCATGACAGGTGATCAGTGGCCCTCCTTCCCTTCTTACACACGAGGACTCTGGGCCCGCAGAGGTTGATGAGAGCTCACAGCCCAGGCATCGTGCACAGCACTTCCTCCCAGGACAGGGACTCCCAATGGCCTTGGCCTCCGGGGATTTAGCCCAATGCCTCAGACATCCTACAGAGGCCTCCCTGCTGCTGGTGGCCCCTGCCCTCCAGGCATCTCCTTTGGGCTCTGAGTGCCTTGTGTGTCACTGAAGATTAAGCCTCTGGGTTTTAAATTCCCTGAAGACATTCAGTCAGCTGGACAGCAAGGGTTCCAGCGACTGCTTCTCCTCCAACTGGACCCTCTTTGCTCCTCATCCTCTGTCTGCGACACCAGCACAGTGGTCTCCCTCCCTCCAGCTCCAGGTCTCTCTCCTGCTCTCCCACCCTGGACCACTCTTCTTCCCCCAAAGGAAGTGCTTACCTTCTGCCCTGCTCCAGGCAGTATTTGGTTCCATCCTCCCTTGCCCTAGACAATTCCAGCTTTCTGGATTTTTTTTTTTTAATCTTGAGGCAGTCTCACTTAGACACTGAGTTCCTCACGTTGGCTTCAAACTCGTCATGCTCCTGCCTCAGCCTCCCAGGGTCCCAGTGTGCTGGGATCACAGGTGTGCATGACCATGCCCAGCTAGCTTCTCATTGGCTGTCTGTCTGGTGTGCATGTGAGTTCTTTAGAAGCTGGGCTATGCCTGGCACTTTGTTTATCCTGCTTCCTCCACTCCCCACCCTTGTACTTCCCAGACTCCAGCCTATGGCTGTGGGGGGCTCACAGGGACATGGACACCAGAGGATTCACAGAAGCGCCTGACCATGAGGTGCTCTGCCTCTTTAGGCACAGAACTAGGGCTGGCCAACTGGCTAGGACTCATTTTACCCATCTCCTTCCCACTCAGACCTGACACTAAGGTGGCACGCCTGCCCTCCCTCCGCCACCACCCGTGCTGAGCACGCTTTCTCGAGTCCCCATGGAGACTGACAGATCCCTCTGCAGGGAGCCAAGCTGGCTGCCTCGCCTGGACTTGGAGTACATTCTCCCAGGGACACATTCTGTCTTAGCAGCGGCTCAGCTGGCTCCCCAAGCCCCTGCCATCTCCAGCACCAAGGCCCCCAGATGGTGTGTTCTGTGCAATGCTCGTGTGACAGAGGGAGGGGAGCCGCCTGGGGGCTGAGTGCCACCAAATCATTCATCCCTCTGGCCTGCCCCTCCTGCAAGATGCCTTGCTCTTAACAGGCACCCTGATGGGGACAGAAGGCTCTGCCACGTCCAGCCTGTGAGCGCTGGAGGTGGCTGGGCAGGGCGGGTGGTGTTCTCCTTTCTAATCCAGTCTTCCTACCTTCCTCTCCCTGGCTGAGTTGGAAAGCTCATGAAAGGTAGCAGATTGCAAGCACCGAAGGCTGGTGTCCTCTGTTTATCCACAGAATGAGGACATTGGCCAATGCGAGGGGCCTGTACTGTTTCTTCCACGTGCTGTTGGCGCCCCAGCCCCTGAAGCAGGCCGGGCAGTGGGGCTCTAGCCCCCTCCCCTCAGCAGCTTCCCACTCCCCATGCTGTCTCGGAGGGAGCTGAAGATGTACCCTCGAATCTCCACCTGAGATGGATCAGCGCCGAGCAGTGGAGGGTAACATCAGTGTGGCAGGTCATACCTGGCAGCTGTTGTGAGGAAATGGGGCGGAACAGCTGTGAGTGCAGCACACATGGGAATGGGGTGATGCAAAACACTTTCCACACACACTGATATAAAATGCTTTTTTCTCTGAGAGCCATGATCTCACATGTTTTAGGTCCTGGAAGAGCCCCGTCTTGGCCCTGATGTTGGTCTTGGGCTTCCGGAGCAGTGTGGGATGTGCCCTCAGAGCTAATCAGCCCTCAAAGCTTTGCTACTGTTCAGAAGAAAACCTCTGTTCAGAGGACATAGGAGACCAGGAAGAGAGCAGGTGATTTCCACCCTCTGAGAGTGTGAATTGGGAGTAGAGACAAAGCAATCAGGCAAAGCAGAGAATGAGATACAAGCTGTCTGATGACCAGGGGCCGGGAGATGGTGCTTCCCGCCCCCAAAGAGCTCTGCAGGGCGCTGGCCATGGCCAAAGTGCTCAAGGTGCTCGGCAGTGGTCTCAGGCCTTGCTATCAAAGGCAGAGCTCTCAGGCCCGGGTGTCCCATGTTTACGACACCTGGGGCCCCCTACACTGAGATCTCAGCCCCCCAGCCCATGATCTACCAAAGCCATAGTCATGCACGGGGCTTTCAGAAGATGATCCTTTACACTGGAGGAGTCTTTCCTGCTCTCACAGCCATGGAATTCCTAGAAAAGTCAGAATGAGGATGAAGAGAACCAGACTTTGCCCCAAGATCGACATCCTTCTGCCATCGAACTTCGGCTGAGTCCATGACCTCACAGGAGGCAGGCTCTTCACCTCCATAGTGGAATATGGACAAGCGTGGTCAACCCAGTCAATGGTTTTGAGACCAGGTGAGCTTGGTGGGGATAGATATATGCCCAGAGGAGCAAGGTTTAGACAGAACTCACTGGATTGTCCATAAAATGGAGAGATCTTCTCTTCCTGGCCCCAGTAAACATTTGTCCCCTGCTAGTGGGGCTTGGACTTTTATTCCCTATAGCTGTGAGAAGGGCCTGCTGTCAGTGGGGGATGCACAAAGGATTATGGGGCCCAGCCAACTTGAATGAGTGATGGCGGCTGGTGTGATACAACCACACTGGACAATCAGAGTGGCGGTGTCCTGTGTGGCACCCAGCCCATTCCCCAGGGTTAACTGTGCCCAATAGCATGATGCCAGCTCAGGGGCAGCAAGGCACCGTGGCCTCCCACGCAGCCAGCCATGGTTATGCCGCAGCCCTCAGTTGCTGCTCGAGGTCCTGTGCCTTGCAGCTCACCACTGGGAGACCTTTGGTGACCGAGGGGAGGCTGCTGGATGTGTTTTTACTGCAACACTGACAACTGTCAATAATCATATCAGTTCTAAGGCCAGAGACAACATCATGAAATTGATAAGTGACCTGAGTCTAATGTTCACCATGTTCTTTTTTGCTCCTTTTAAATATCTTTTTCATATTTGTGTCCCAGTTCTTCTTCGTAAGTGCTATGTAAGACTTAAAACTGCCCCCAGGGTCCTTGCTCAGACTCTTGCTCTTACTGTAACCTTGCTCTAGCCCAAAGTGACCAGGGTGGCCTTTTTATAGTGATCAGCAAAACACGACAGATTAAACTGTCAGGGAGGTGATCTGGTGGCCAAGCGTCCTGCATGGTGATGCCAGGGGTATGTGATTGTGGACAGAGAAAGCTATCTCAAGTTATTCCACCCACGGGCCACCAGTTCCTCTTACTCATGAGGCCACGTTTGCTAATTTCTCCATTTGTGATAATGACCAGCCCAGGGAAGATGCGCCGACCCTAGTTGACTGGATGACTCCTCAGCTTCAGGTGTGCTCCCTAACCATCACTGATGAACACAGATAGGGGCCCCTCCTGTAAAACTCACAGCATAGCAGGGTGCAACACACAACATGTGCTTCAGGGGGGCAGCCTGGGCCCAAGAAGGAGGAAGGAACAGCTCTGGGATTTCCCAAGCAGACAGATCACTCCTGCTGTCCTGGAAAACAGCGAGTGAGGAGACAGAGAAGGGAGAAGTGTAGAAGCGAAGCAGGTGGGAGGAAGCTTCCCTAGCCTCGTGCCCAACAAGGCGGGGAAGAAGCAAGGGGGAAGAAGACCTCCCCTAGGAGCTGGCGATGGAACGGGAACATGGCTTGGGGTCATGTGTGGGACACTACAGGACAGTATGTAAGCATGTATGTGTCAATCCCAAAGGGCCACCCAAGGAGACACCTGTAAAAAGCAAAAGCTTCCATACTGGGGGCTTGCTTGTTCTACATGCCCTACCGATGGACTGGAGAGCAGGAAGGAGTCTTAGCTGCTCCTGCTGCAGATGCAAGTTTGCAGCTGAATTGATACCGAATCCTACACAAACAAGTGGGTCCCACCAGAGCACACCAGCCCTCAGAGGACAAGCTGAGCCCCTCACGTGGCAGTCAACTGACGGATGCAATGCACTGCTTTCCTGCCCTTAAACAATTACCTCCCTGGGGAACATGCTGCAGACCATAATCACCTGCCCTGATGGGAATAGCCATCAAGGTCACCAGCCCAAGTGTATTTTCCTGTGGGAGAAAGACTGAATCATTATAGAGGAAGCCCTAAGACGCCACGGGTCAGGAAGCAAGGGGGCCGTGCTTCCTCCGTGGAAGCAGAGCTCGCATCCCGGACAGCCATGGCTTCCGCCAGCACCCCCTCCCCCTCCTCTTGTCCGCCTCTCTCGGGGGCCTTCCGGTGTCGCAGCGCTCCAGGCCAAAACAAGTGGCCTCGACTGGCAACGGGGATGGGGCATGCTCAGCTTTTCTCTGCCATTTAATGGCTCCCAGCATTAGTCCTTTCTTCTTCCTTGGACCTCCAAGTCCCTGTGGAATACTTCCAATCAACAGGCAAGGGAGGCACGGACCAGAAAGTAAACTGGTTTGTGAACATACAGAGCCACACGCAGCTTCACTGGGACCCCACAAGATGGGACCCCACCCCATCTTCGGCTTACCCACGAGTGGCACAAACATTTAAATGCTAGGTGTGGTTCACAGCCAGGCGTGGCTTGGTAAGAAGGTGAACTCTTACTGAAAGATGTTTTACAAGACATGTTCATGCCCATCTGTATTCACAGTACATTGTTTTTTAATTACGATAATATACCGAGCATGGAGCAGTCTTCTTTACGGTGCGTGTGCATGCATGTGCACAGAAAAGCCTCTGAAGGACACACTCCTAAATTTTACTTCTGGTGTTCTTTGGATCTCACCAGAGGACCGGACACAACCTGCCTCTCTCCACAGGGCAAGCACTGTGTGAAGCCACAGTGAGAATCCATCTGAGTTCCAAGCTCCTCCTCCTTCCGTGGCCACCCCGGGATCCAGGATCTGGAACCCTGGCACTCCAACGTAGCCTCTCCCAGGCCCCTGTCCTGAGGGCGGATTGTGACGCTGGGGTGCAAACCTCAATCCCGCGTGGCCTGAGTGCAGACTGACTGCAGGGTGTGACTGGGAGACACGGAGTGTCCCTTGAGGTGCAGGCTGCAGTTACGGGTGGACACAGGGACAAGCATGTAGGAGACCAAGAGATGAGAAAAGAGGTAGCTGCAGGCCCAACATGAGCTCCCCCATGGCCCTCCTTCTGTCCCACAGCTCCAAATTGCAACCCAGGCTCTCAGACTGTTACAAAGGTGAAGACGGAATGTGTCTCATTCAACAGTGTGTTGGCTGGAGTCACTATTTCTGAATCTTTAAATGCATGGCATGTGGGCCTCCACTTAGACTGTGGAGGACTGTCCTCAGACCACAGGCGTGTTAGGGCCAGGCCCGCTCTGCAGAGTGGGTTGGAGGGTGATTTTAACTCTCTCTCCCTTCAATTTCAGCCTCTCTCTCCCTCTCTCCCTTTCTCTCTCTCTCTCTCTCCTTGACCATGTGGTAAGAAACCGACATTGTTTGTGTTAGTAATTCTACATTCATAAATCTAGAGTAAAAAAAAAAGATTAGCAATGTTGAGAAATATTTCTACGCCTAAAATTGAAAATAATCTAAACACAAGAGGAACAGTCCAATGAGTCGTGGCAGAGCTGTACCATATATGGATAAGCATATTTAAATTATGGTAATGAAGTCATTTTATATCAATGAAGAATTTTAGTGAAAAATGATCGAGATAATGTTTCAAAAACAAGGTACACAGGTATAGATGTAGTGTGATGGTTCTGTAAGTATACATCCAAATACAACAAAGAAATCCACCAAAGTATTAACTGTGTGGCTGCTTCAGTCTGGTGAAATTCTGGATGAAGATTATTTTCCTTTTCTAATGTTTTTCTACAATGATCAGGAATTCCTTTTATGATCAGTAAAAACTTATTTATCAGCCTAAATAGCCCATCCCTTTGTCCAGGCCTGGGTTTCCATGAGGAAGTGATGCCCAGTGGCCTTGGACTGAGGCACGAATGGGTCCCCCCGCCTTTCACTACCTGAGTACCTGCTCTTTAGTCCTTTCTGGGGTTTCATCTGCCCATCTAACCTAACCATGAAGACAGCCCTGCCATGGGCCACCAGGAAAGTGATTCCAGGGTTCCACACAGGGTTCCTCCAAAGGCCGTGCATGCTCACCTGCTTCTGGTGGGCCTGGCCCCCGCCCAGAGGCACGAAGACACACTCTGAACTGCTGTGACCTCCTGTCACTCGCACTCTGTCACCTCCTCCCACCCATGCCCCAGCACATGGTGCTTTCATTTTCACTCACTGCCTGGGAAAAGATCTGATCCGTTACAGAAACGGTCACTCTTCTGGACCTCTTCATTTTCAGCAGAAGGATGGGGACTTGGGCCTCGGGAAGGTGTCCTCAAGGTGGCATGACTGGCAGGTGACTTCAGAATGTGGAAGACACCTAGGGACAGAAGCAGGAAGCAAACCAAACCATGTCAGTCCTCACAGAGTTCTCCTTTCCGTGGGCAGAAGGGTAGCGAGACCTCTCCCAGTATCATAAACTAAGACCAGAGGAGAGCCAGGAGAGCCCAGGCCCCTCTTGCTCCCATCAGGAATGAGACTTGCAGATTCAGACCACAGTGCAGGGAGCTCCCGACCCTGCCCCACAACGTGACACTTCTACATGAGGGAAGAAACCAGACAGCACCTTGTTTTGCTGTTACTTTGATTTCCATTGTTTTAAAAACTCTTCCAAGTAACAATGGTAACATCGAAAACATCTTTCCCTGGTGGGTGCTACCTCCTGCTTTCCGCAGTCACCCACAAAGGCCAGGCTTGGGGGTATTTAAGTCCTAGGCAGGCAGCCAGGGCATCACCAGGAAATTGGGGAGTCAGTTATAAGTGCTGGAATACAGGCAGGTCTCTCTCTACCTGTGGCTTGATCATTTTGGCCTTCATCTTCTTATTCCAATATTATTCTAAATATCCAAGTCCTGTACTACTCTAGGACTATCTAACATCCCATTTTCTTTCTCTCTAAAATCTGAGTGACCTTCCAATGTGGAATAATATTGCCACAGCCCAGAACTCATGCTGAAATTGGACTTATTTTCAGCTTGGCCCATTCGGCACACAATTTGAAGCTTTGTTATTCTGAGTCAGCTTTGGCTTCCTAATAAGTTCCTTGAAGGAGGACTCAGAGGAGAACATATTGGATTCTTCTCTGTGCGCTTCTCTGAGGCTAGGAAGATTGCTGAGCACATCTGTGCTCAGGAAAGCCAGACTCGGTGGGCTGAGCAAAAGATCTCTGCGCCTCTTGTGGGTAAAATCTAAGCTTTTCAAACACACAGCCCGGGTTGGACCCCTTATTAGTTTCCTTATCTGAAATGGAGGTAATTGTTCTCCTTCTGTTGGTGCCTCATGCATTTAAGTGAGATCACTTCATACACAGAGTGTTTATCATGAGGTCTAACACAGAATGAGGACTTAGTAGCATCAGTTCTTATTTTTATTAGTTGTACAAATTTCTCTGTTTGCTGTAAAAGACAGAATTTAAGACTATAACCTCCACAATAGAAAGGCAATAGTCTTGGTCTGCCGGTGACAGTTCGGGGCCCTGAGAAACATCTCCTGTACCCCACCCTGGGCTGCGTGACCTCAGTGCTGGCCCCTGGCTCCCATGGCGTGAGGACAGCTTGGCTTGGTGCCCCAAACTGTATTGGCACAATAAGAGGTAATGATTTCCCTGTACACACTCCCTCAGAGCGGTTATTGTTTAAGTATTTCCCTTATTCCTCCTTTACCGGAAAACAATACCTTATAGAAATCAGCGGAGGAAGACACTAATAGCAACTTCAAACACAGGCTTCTCACTGCCCCGCCTTGGCAAGGAGGCCTGTGTGGAGCCTCTCGCCCGCCCCAGACCCCGGGACAGCATGTGACAAAATAAGTCCCTGGGGACTGATGTGGGCCCCAGACAGTTGGCAGCTCTGGGGCCAGCAGGGCCAGTGATTAGAGATTGGCTTCCTCGATGGAAGTCCCACTGGGACCCTGTTTGCCAGCCCCAGAAGGTCAGAAGCCATGCTATGAAAATAAGATGATTTTTTTCCTTTCCACCCACCCACCGTGCCTTCCCTGATAGCTCTTCCCCATCCCTTGGGAAATTTCTGTCTTTGTGGAAACTGTCCTCTGCCCTTTTGTGAGCACTCCAAGGCAAAGATTCATTTAATTTCCACAAATGGTGTCTGTCTTTAAATTGCCTTTGCTCGGTCTTGGAAGGGGCACAGCCACCCTTGTCCCTGAGCGGATGTTCCTCGTGTCCAAGAATCATTTCTCATTATCTGTCTTGACCTCTCTTCGGGCCTCTCTTCTCCTCTTCCTTGAGCTTTTCTTATCGTTCTCTGCCTTCCTCTATCCCATTCAGCAAGCAGCGCATCCTCCTCCATTCCTGCCACTCCATCCCTGGATATGTCCTCTGTGTGACCTTGGTCACCTCCTTCCTCAGCCACTGCAGCCTCCGAAACCCCAAGTGTCGCCTTTGCTCCAACCAAACCCAGTCCCACGGCTCTTTTGTTTCTCCCTCCCTTGTGGGGGGATCAGGCATCAAAAAGTGAAGGCTCTGTTCAGCCCTCCTTCAGGTGTTTATTCCCTGTTTAGTCACTGATGAATTTCTATTCATTGATTACCTCTCCCCATGCAAAAACCTGTTCTAGAAGAGCAGATAGATGTGCTCCCTGACCAAATTGCTTACAGTTGAAGCAATAAGAGACACACAAAGGGACCAGGGATTTAGCTCAGTGGTTTCGCCGCCTGCTGCGCAAGGGCAAGAACCTGAGTTTGATCCTTGGTACCAAAAACAAAACAAAACAAAAAAAGAGACACACAAAGTCGAAGGATCACAAGTTCAAGCCCACCCTGGGCAACTTAGCTACTCAAAGAGATCCTGTCTCAAAACAGAGAATTACAGTGGGGCTTGGGATGCAGCTTTATGGGAAGACTCTGGGTTTAATCCTCAGTAGTACAAAAAGGAGGCTGGGAAGAGAGAGGGGGAGAGATGTAGAGAGACAGTACAGCACCCGTGGGAAGCACAGAGCACCACACCATCACGGCAACACAAGAGGCTCCATGGGCTACTTTAGGAACCGCACAGCCATACCAGTCGCTGTCAGATAACAGCAACGACTAGCTCGAGTAGGCAGACATTTCAACATTAGATCACAGTGCATCCCAAATGGTGTTACGATACGTAATAAGCTACATTTTCAGCAGTTACTGTGATAAAAAGAACCCACACATGAAAATCAGTGCAGTGTCCCTCTATGACTAGAGGGTTTAAGAAAGTGGACAGCACCGAAGAGTCTGCCCATGCTTAAGTGGTTGTGGTTATTTCAGAACGAATTTTAAATACTCTATTTCCTTCTACTTGTTGGAATTATTTTTTGAGACAGCCAAAGTTATTAGGGCAGAATTACTTGCTACTTGGTTCAGCTCCAACTACTTAATCCAGGTCACTGTTCATGATTTCTTGTGGTCTCAAAGCTCCATGAAACACTGCTGGGTCACAAAGGCTAGCATGACATAAAGTTTGGGTATCTGCAACTGAAACCGGGACCTGAAAGGTGAGAAAGAATTTGTTAGTCAGGCTGAAGGGGAGGGAAAGAATATTCCAGAACAAGCCCAAGGACAGCCAAGGTGAGCATTTGAGAGAGAGCAGGGTGGGTTGGAGAACTGTAGGTCCATGCTTATTTTGGGGTGTCCTGCAGCAGCAGCCCTTTCCACCCTGTGCCACCCTGGCCTTCACTCACATGATCACCTGCCTGGCCCTTCCTGAGACCCCGGCCCACAGTCTTTCCTCCTCCATTCAGGCCTGCAAGGCCTGAGCAAGGAGTCAAGACCTAAGGATTTGCTCAGAGTACTGGAGGGGGCTGGGCAAATGAGGTGACAGGGGATCAGAGGCGGGCAAGTGAGGGGCATGGGCAGCTGCCCGGCAGGTAGGTCTGCCACCAGGACATGGAGAAGCAGCCAAGGAGAGACTGCAGCGCAGGGGCCGGACTCCAGGCCCTGGAAAGAACTAAGGCTGTGAACAGGAAACCAAGCAGGGACGTTGTTCTCAGAAATGGGCCACCGGGCAGGAGGTTGATGACAAAGAGCAAGCAGGAGCTCGGTTACAGGAACAGGTACCACAGCGAGCAAGACCAGCTGAGAGGAAACAGTCCATTTACAGCAGAGGAACATCAGACACAGCCTCCATGCCCACAAGCAGAGGATCAGTCAAGAAACTGGCAAAACCACACTGCGGAATTCTGCACAGCATGGAAAAAAAAAATGTTCTGTCAGACTTCGGGTAATATGAGAAGCTCTTCTAGCATGTGCACTGCTAAGGTGGAATGACAAGTTGCAACCTGACTTGTAAAATAAAAATGCCTATTTGATGTATATAGTGGGACCCATGGAAGAGGAAAGAAAACCCTGAGAAATGACCACAAGGGTATATAACCAAATATTATCTACAGGGACAGAGTATAGCTGCATTTAATTTTGCTTTTTTTCCCATTTTCTGTATTTTTAGTTTTTTATTAAAAACAGTTATTGCCCTAGTTTCCCTAATGAAAAAAGAAAGTAAAAGTCATTTGCAGTATTAAACTTTCACAATGCAGACCAAAGTCATAAGACAAATTTATTTCCTCGAAAGGATTCTCCACAAACATGGAATGTCAACAGTTCGAAGTGGGAGTTGGGCTACATGGGTGTTTGCTATAGCAGCCTCAACCCTGAGACAAATCACATCTGAGCTCATTTCTTCATTTATAAAGTAGGGAGAAATCATCGTGTGTGCCCCACTGGGTAGATGTGAGGCTTAAAGAAAGCAGATCTGCCCAACAATGCTTTGCTAACGACACAGAGCCATGCACGTGTCAGGTTTCCTGTGACTACTTCCTGGTTGCAGGCTCTACTCACATGACATGACATGACTTGTCAGAGGACACACATGAAAGACACCATCTTCCACCCTGCACCTGTGTGAACTTTCATGCCGACAGACCACTTGGCTGTGATCCCCAGGGGGCAAATGGAAAAAGGCACCTCTTGGGGTCACCACAAGGGAAATTCCATGAAATAAACCCCCATACGCTAGAACTGCAAGGGAGTTGGAGAAAAACAATGAAAAGAGCCCTTGGTGACCTGTGCCTAACATCCAGTCTTTCTAGGTTAGACACTGATGTATCTCTGCTGTCTTAAGACCCTAATCTCTATCTGAGCACCAGGTCATGGCCCAGAACTAGCCTTAAAAGATGAACTGAAAAATCAAGTCCAAGATGACCTCTCTTCTTGGAGAAAGAGAGACAGATGGACAGATAGACAGACAGACAGAGAGAAAAGAAGAAGGAGAAGGATGGGGAGAAGGAGAAGGGAAAGATGAGGAAGAACAGGAAGGAGAAGGAGAAGATATAGAAGAAGAAGGGGAAGGAGAAGGAGAAGGGGAAGAAGAAGGAGGAGAAAGAAGAAGGGGAAGAAAGAGGAGGAGGAGGGAAAAGAGAAGGAGAGGAGGAGGGGAGGGAAGGAAAGATGGAAGGAAAAGAAGGAAAGGAAAGCTCAATGAAGACTAGAAGTTTTATTTGGAGAAATGAGAATTATTCTCTAGCTTCCTAGAAACTAGATATAGCATCAAGCCAGGGTACTCATTTAACTCAACCGAACAACCGTAGACACACGACAGAATTCACTTGTGAAGTCTCGGAGTTCTGAGAATACCAACCAGGCCACAAGTTTCTCACCCAAAGAGTTTCACCCTTTGGAAGGCACCGGAGATATTGAGGGAAGCTGTCACTGGCCCCGCAGACCTGACCCCCTCCTGCCCTCCCTCCTGTGTTTCCTCCTCAAAGAAAGCCAACACCAAACATCTTCCTCAGATTTGGGCTGTCACCCAAGCCAGCCTCCTGACCCCCAAATTCTGTCCCCCTCACCTTGGGCAGTAAGTGGCTACTGAGCTGGGATCCCACACACTCCCAGCCCAGGGCTGGGTCCTCACGCCCTGTCCTAGGCCACCTGCAGAGCAGCAGGGTTCGAAGCTCCCGCACCTGGAAAGGGGCTCCTCCATCCTGGCTCCCAGGGTTTGAAGGGTCAAGGCCATGGGACCTGTGGCTGCCTCCTTCGTCCTTGACTGTTCAAGGTGTTCTCATGTGTCTTAAGGACTTTCTTCTAACATATATTCAAGCCCAATAAAGGAAAATAGGAACTATTGCTTCAAATTTCATTCATTTTGACTGAATCAGACTTAGTTTTAGAAAAAGAAAATCAGGATGTTTCATGCAATTTTTAAAATCAATTATTCATTTTGATCATTGGTACATTTTAGGTATACAATATAATGACATTCATCATTGGAAATTTGCACCTTTATATAATCTCTCCTGGTTCTTATTTTTCCCCATTTCCCTGCCCTCCCTTCAACCCCTCCATCCCTCCCTATTTACAAAGATTTTGTTTCCATTTTTCCATTTTCTCATATTAATCCCATTCCCTTCTCTCCTTTCCCCTAGCCCTCCCACTTCCCCTTCCCCTTTGCTCCTTTTCTTCCTATTTCACAGTATCTATTATACCTTTTAGTCCTTATTTACACTTTCAGTTTCTCACACAAGAGAAACTATTTGGTATTTACACATGGCTGTCCTGTTTATTTCACTTAAGAGTATCGCCTCAATGTGCCTCCATTTTAAGTGCTTCTGAAAATTCTGGATCTGGCCCGGAGCCAGGATGTCAGAGCTGCACTGTCTTCTCTTGCTTCTCCCTCTGGCCTTGTTGCTTTCCTCCATCTTGGGAAGCCAGCTTCACCCGAGCTGTCTTCTCCCTCCCAGCCTGGGATGCCAGGAAGGTTTCTCAGCCTTCTCCCAACATGGTCAGTATTTGGGTTCTTCAATGCCCTACCACTCATTCATTCTTTTGCTTAACAAATATTGCCAAGTAGCTAGTACGTACCAGCTATGACTAATCCTGCCCAGAAAAGTACTCTCAAAAAGATTCACGCTATAGTTGTTTATTTTTCAATTCTGGGAACTTCAAGTCAAAATTCTGAAGAATGTCTTGCTATGGAGAGCAGGGGAAACTTAAGGATGATTCCCAGTGATCTCAAAGTAAGGGTAGGTAGGAGATAGCTCTTCAGGCTTTATAGAGAAGAAATAAAAGGCAAAAGAAAACTTGAAGTTTGCAGGGAAAGGGCTCAAGTGTCCTTAAACTATCTATCTCTGACATCTCCCATTACCATAGACCTGGCCAAGGCAAGTTATTTGCCTAGAACAGAATCATCAAAAGTCCAACAAAATACCTCTTCAGTCACAGGGACTTTCTTCCCCGTGCCCTTCAAATCCATATTTGAATCAAGACAGTTTCACACTTGGTGCAAGCGACAGATTTGATGGAAAAAAGAATAAAGCAAAACAGCCAGCTAGAACAGATTTTCCTGTGATTGAAGATGGCAATAATAAGACAAAAGACAGATTTTTGCCTTCAAGAAACTCTCTCTTTGTTGCAGCCAAAGCAACACAAAATTCAAGGCAAACATTCCATTATTTTCTCCCCACTGTTTGGAAATATGAAAGAAGAAAATCTTGCCATGAATGGTTTTTTTTCCTGCCTAGTTCTACCAGAAGTGACACTTTTTTTTTTCTCCAGCATGAACAAATGCCTGTGTGTGATTCTTCTGGTGCTTGGAACGGAGGAGAGATCCAGCAAAGAAAAGAGCCTGGCTGCGAGGCAGTCAGTCTGCAGGAAATTGCAAAGCTGCTAAGAAAACACAGCCACCCTCAACAGGCCGTCTTTGCAGCATTAGTCTTTTTGAATATGATGAAAATATTATCTGCCTTATTGATCACCAGCTCCTTAAATAGAACAGAGCTCTTTATAACAAATGTAATCAACAACTGCAAATGTGCAAAAAAAAAACACGCTCCCCTCATATCCTAGCTGCCTTCCCACTGTCAATCACCAGATGGGACAAACGAAGCATCATACATTTTGATGGCATGTAAAGTGCAGAAATCACAATCACCAAAATCATCACCAGATTCTCAATGTAAGATGTAGTCTGTTGGAAGAGCTGAACTAGTGAGTCTCCATTTTAAATTTTTCCAAGAGGGTTCTGATTTTTCCTAATTTTTTTATTTCACTTATTGCTAGAGTTGAAGAGGGACATTGAAGACCATTAAGGCCAATGCACTTATTTTAGAGCTAGGGAAACTGAGGCTCCAAAGAGAACCAACTTCTGGCCAGGGTCACATAGATAATTGGTCACAGGGGTAGGAATGGAGCTCAGATGTATTTCATTTTCCAGGTTAGGTGAGAGGAAAGCTGTTTCTCTTTCTTATGGGCTGAGTGGCTTCGCACAGAGGTTTTCTATAATAAAGACTGCTTGGTCTTCATCTCACCTAGAATTCCCCACCCCTGCTCCTGGAGAGCTCTAGAGACCCCACAAGCTGAGTCACAAGAACATCTGCAGCTCTGAGGGACAAAGATGCACTTCCTCGTGTGGCTAGTCTCCCAGGGCTGGTGAGATCGTGTTTCTGAAAGTCGTTTCTCTCCTGCTGTGCATCTCGGGACAAGCTCTCACTCTGCTTTTTCCTTTCCATCTTGAGACAACTCTAAGATTGCCATGCCCTCTCTGAGCCAGACAAGAGACCCTGTGGGCCTTCACCCAGGTGCCTTGCTCCTGGACCAGGTCCTGCCCCGTCCTTCACTTTGTACATTCATGCCACATGTGTCTTTCCTAATTATCAGCCAAGTGAATGGTCCTTCAGCCGGAGCAGTGCTGGCTTCTCTCTGAGGCCCAGGTGCGGCAACCTGTGAACTCGAAAAGCATTTATAGCTCAGAGCCGCCTCCCTCACCAAGTTTGGTCCCAACATCCACCTGGCCCTCTGAGAAACATGTTCATGAAGACTCTGATGTTTGGTTGCCCTTCCTATCTCTAAGAATGTCTGCAATGGATTGTGCTGTTAGACTTGGCGTGGGTATGTCCTCTCTCCTTGAACCCCTTCCTCTTCCCTGGTTTCTCTGCCACTCTGTCCCTGGGTCCTCTTGCCTGGCTTGACTGCATTTCCTTCTTCACACCATCTTCCCAAGATGCCCTCAAAGTCTCTCTCTCTCTGAGACACAGCCTGAGTCTTGATTCACTCACTCCTTACTTCTGACAAAGCCCAAGTCTATGAGCCCTCCCACCTTGGCCCAGGCACCAGCCTGCATCGTGCAAAGCTCATCCTGCAAAGATAGATCTTGGATATGTGAATATCAGCTTCACATTTTTTCCACCAGAAGCAAAAACAATAATAGATGAAGGTCAGCCTATTTTAAATATATCTGTGGAAAAGGACTCTCTAAAGTTGAAAGCAGTGGAAGAAACCACAAAGGAACAATAGATTTAATCATAAGGAAAGAATTGAGAAACCTATATATGAAAGAAAAGATGTAGGCAGTGGGGCTTTCATTCTCCCTCTTGGACATGCCATCCTCCTGGCTTTTGGCTAGTCCAGCCCTTGAATCAGTCTTGACCTTGGCTTGGGCTTCCTTTGAAAATGCCTCTGCCCAGCTCAACATGGTGGCTGTCCCCACCCCGGCAGACAGGGCCAGGTCTGAACAAACTGACCACAGAGAGTAGCGACTAATCCTTCACTTGTGTTACTCAACCTGTGTTTCCATGTTTGACTTCCCAAGGCCAAAGTCTGTGCCCTTTGCTCCAAACATAGTCCTAGGCTTGGGCTTCAGTTATGGACAGAACAACAGAAATGAAAGTTGGGAGGCCAGAGAGAGCAAATGCATCAAAGTATGGGAATTCCTCAAGAGCACTTTTAAAATCAGCTGTTCATGATCAGTGCTAACAAAGAATGAGTCAAAACCCTGTAACAAATCAAATCTGACACAATGGAAAAATTCACCACACACTGAGCAGCATGGGGACCACCTCAGTGTCCCTTCCTGAAAAGGCAGGTGTGCCCTGGCATGTTTGCTGGGTGCAGAGAGGCTCTTCTCTCCATCGCAGTCGATCCATGGAAACCCATCCTTCCAGCTGCTGCTCTCTCTGCCCCTACTGTCCCCTGCCTTCTCTTGTTCACTGTGACCCCGTTTACATGGCTGGTGGAGAAAGAGCCCTCCAGAAAGAAGGCAACACCTCACACTGGGCTGACCGCTGGCCCAAAGGAGCTGGTGAAGGCATCGAGTGCCACATCCCAGAGGTGGCACCCCAGAGCATGACCAAAGAGAGACGGGAAACTCTCCACCCCTTTACCACATCTCCCTGATGCTTTCCATCCCTTCTTCAACCTGCTGTACCTGATGAGGTTTTGCAATGGACTTTCTGATGTCATTTTCATCCTCTGATTCAGTGATCCTTTGCCAACACTCATTTCTGGGAACTCAGTCTTAAGGTAGCTTGCACTTATAATTAATTTACCCTCTACAACTAGTTCTCTTTGTACTTTTCCCTCAGTGTTTCTACCTTTCTTTCCAGTAGGTAAAAACTAAAGTCAAACACAAAACAAAAACCAAAGCAAAAAAGCCCTCAATATAATAAAACTCAGAGGGAACTGGGCATTCTGCCATGTTCAGTGATTCCCCGGGGATCACTAAAATGTGGGAGCTCCCACTGGGCTAAGTCTACACACTAAATTCAGAGTGTTATTAGGTTATAAGCTATGAAATTACCTTTTAATTGGGTGCAGGGGATGCTAAGGATGGAACCCAGGGCCTCCCACATGCTAGGCAAGTGGTCTACCACTGAGCTACACCCCCAGCCTGAAATTACCACTCCGTCGGATCAAAACTGGTTGACTACTGGGAAAGCCTCGTGGTTCAATGTCAAGTTGCAGGCACTCAGTTCCACTTGGGTTTACCGTGATCCCCCGGGTAAAGGCACCTTGTGTATCCTGTAGAAAGGCTACCGTAGTGTCCCGAGCCAGTGTGAGCTGGGGGCCTTCCAGGACAAAGACCTCACCTTCTGAAAGCAACTGAGGAGGTGCGAGGGGCTGGATGGCCTGGGTCCTGGCCACCCGTGATCAGGAAGGGGACACCTGTGTGCCTGTCTGCTCCTCGCTCCTGCTTGTCCCTTGCAGAGGAAACACGGTTGTAATGTCCTCTGCCACAACAATGAGGAGAAGTGGATACGAGGCTGTTCTGTCACCTTTTCCTCTGCCCGATGCTCTGCAGGGTCTGGAGAGCAAGTATCCAGTGCGTTTTGGAGGCTACAGGAGGAAGTCACTGTCATTAACCCAATGTGGGGCATTGGTGGAAATTTCAGCAGCAAAGGAAAAGGAGTTCCATGACCCATGCACTTGTGTCTGGGTCTGGGAGGCCACATGTGTACCTCTGTGTCACTGTGTGCAACCCAGATAACGGTGGAGCTTCACCTTGAAACACAGCACAAAGCAGAGGAAGGGTCTGGAGCTGGCGGCTGTGGGCATCACTGCGGCACAGGATGCAGCTCCATTTGATTTCAACAAACAGGAAATTGTTCTGTTCACAGTTTAAGGTGGGAAATAAAGCAGAGTGGTTCAGGAATGGCTCTCTTCTTCCTTCCACGTGATGGTCCTAGTGTACAGCCCCAGCCTCCTGAGGGCTAAGAGGGTAGTTGTGTTGTATTGTGCTGCTTTGTTTTGTTTTGTTTTTCCCCAATAAAATCCAGCACTCTTCCAAGCAGAATGAGCTTCCCTTTGACATCTTCCCACCCCCACTCACTCCCTTTCCAGCAGAAACTGGGCCCTGTTCTCTTTGGTCAATGGTACCAAAGGCTCTGTGTCTTAATCCTCACTTTGAGAATTAAATGTGTGTATCTGTACATCCGGACTGCGCTTAGAACACCATCCGGCACATGGTGAGCTCCATACGAATGTGCACAGAGAGCATCATGGGGCTGGCTAATTAACTTGCTATTCCTATGAAGCTTGAGAAGCTTCCCCCATCACTACCCGGGGACCTTGATGAAAAGTGATTCTAAATTCTCAGAGGAGAAACTACAGGAGCTAGCTCCTCACCTTGGCTAGAGCAGAACAAAAGCCACATATGTAACGTTAGGATTTCTAATAATGATGTCATAAGAAGGAAAAAGATGACATTCATTTCAATAATGGGTCTTACTTTACTCGTGTACTCCAAAGTATTGTCATTTCAACATGTAATCAGTGTACAATTATTTATGAAATAGTTTGGACCCTTGTGTGCTGGGCCATTGAAGGCAGGTGTGTTTCTCATACACACACAGTGCATGTCTGTCCAGGCACCAACACAGGCAACTAGAGGTGCCTGACATCCTAGCCCCGACCGACTCAGGCATCCCTGAAACTCCACTGACACAGCCATCCTCCTGTACCTCTAGGAAGCCCTTGGGCCACCCACTTGAGAGGTTCAGCTGCAGAGCCATCATAAAACAATCAGGGGCCTCAAACTTCTTTCTGCCTTAGAAGGAGGCTGTCACCCAGAGTGACTTGGCCCACACAGTGCCAGAGAAGCAGATGAATGGCCCTGCCCACCAACCTGTGACCCCAGGACACAGCCAGGCACCCTTCCTTGGGTAGCTTGAGCTGTGAAGTTCCATAGGAAGGAACCTGACCCCTCTCCATCCTCTTGTGGCCCTAAGAAGCCTTGAGGGGCCTATTCTGAGAAGCTCAGCCCATGAAGGCCCTGCTGACCCAGCTCAGTCCCAGGAAGCAACTGGGCAGAACCACCCTGAGCAAGACAGTCCCTGAGGGCCCTACAGAGTCATGCATGTAGCCCCCTAACACTGACAGGCACTGCCTCGCTACCAGACCACACTGTACCACACCCATGTGGGTCCACCAGGGTGGCCCTGCCTTCACACAGCTGTGGAATGTGACAGATTCCCCACACCTGCAGCCAAGCACACACTGTTCAGAGCTGCCCAGAAACCTACCTGCCTAAGGGAGCTTCAGCCCAGCTGGTAGTGCAATTCTATAACCTCTGCCACCCAGGCCATGAGATACTTCCAGGCATTACCAACATTGAGTTCAACTAAAGAAGTTACCTCGACACCACACTAAAGTGCCCACCTGGGACCAAAGCCAGTGCAGCCTCTCCAAGCAACACTATGGGACACATTGCTGAGAAAAACTCTCTTGCTGTGAAAGCTACCTTATTTAATTGGCAGAGGTTAAGTGATCTACCAGCTGCACAAATACCAGGATCAGGACACAAGAAGAAATAAATCAAGGAAACATGACAACCCCAAAGGAACACAGTAGCACTCCAGTGGACCCTAAAGAAAAGGAAATCAATAAATAGTCTGACAAAGAAATCAAAAGAATGATTTTAAGGAAACTGAATGATTACAAGAAAATACAGACATTCCAACAAGATTAAGAAGACAATTTGTAATATGAAAGAGAAACTCAGCAAAAAGATTGACATCATAGAAAAGACGTAATAAAATGCCTTGGAGCAAAAGAACTCAATAAATGAAAAATTTTAAATACAGTTAAGAGCCATAACGTCGGAATTGATCAGGCAGAAGAAAGAATTTCTGATCTTGAAGACAGGTCTTTTGAAATAAACAAGTCATGCTTTTGTCTCATGTTCCTGTGGAGTTTACATTTCAATGTGGAGGGAACGAGGAGAGACAGAGAATTCCTGGCTTGTGGATAACTCCTTTATTGTTACACCCTCATAAGGCAGAAAAAAGAAGGAATCTGAGTGAGAGGAAGAGCACTGGTGGTTTTGCTTAGAAATACATGAATCCCATCCTTGTCCTTATAGTTTCTTTTTTTAAAAATGATTTATTTATTTTTACTAGTGCATGTTTGCAATACATAATGAATGTATTCATTGTTGGCAGTTAGTACATATACATATCGTATCTTAATCCTTTTTACTTTCCCTTCTTCTCCCTCCTCTTCCTCTTTTCTCGCTCTATCCCTGAACCGCCTTCCCATCTCCAAAAGGTCTACCTCTTTGTTTTCTATGACCTATCTTTCATTTTGCTTTTTAAGTTATTTATACTTTGAGTTTCCCATATAAGAGAAGCCATGTGATATTTAACCTTCTGTGTCTGATTTGTTCCACTTAGCATTATGGTCTCAAAGGACATCCATTTTCCCATAAATGACTCAAGTTTGTCCTTCTTTATGGCTGAGTAGTTAAAGTAAGGAGAAAAATTGAAGCAGAGAAGAAAGTCTTTGAGATTTATGGGACATCGGTAAGAGACAAATTTTTGCATGATAGGTATTCCAGAGAGAGAAGAAAAGTAAAATGGCATAGAAAACATATTCAAAGAAATAATTGCTGAAAACTTTCCAAATCATGAAGAAGATATACACATCCAAGACCAAGACGTTCAAAGTTCCCCTAATAGATTTAACCAAAATGGTTCCTCTCTGAGGCATATTAAAGTGAAACTGTCAAAAGTACAAGACAAAGAAAATTCTAAAAATACCAAAAGTGTCAAGTCACTTAAAAAGGAATCCCCAGTACACTAACAGCAGACTTCTCACATAGGCCAGGAGAAAGTGGGATGATATTTTTAAAGTCCTGAAAGAAAATAATTTCCAACCAAGAATACTATACTCAGCAAAGCTATTCCTCAGAAATAAAAGAGAAATAAAGACCACCAAGAGAGGCAATAACTGAGGGAAATTATCACCACCCCACTGGCCTTACAAGAAATGCAGCAAACAGATGATTAGTACCTTCATGAAGACATTAAAAAGGATAAAACTCAACAGTAGAGTAGATACACAAAAGAGAAGGAAAAGAGAAAGAAACCATCAATACAGAAAACTACCACACCACAAAGATGAAGAACAGGACAGGAGGAAAAGGACAAAGAATATACAAAGCAACCAAACAAAATTTTAAGAATAGCACGTGTTTATTTATCAACCTCGACTATAAATGGATTAAATTTGCCAATTAAAATACATGGAGTAGATGAATGGATTTTTTTTAAACTAGGCAAAATGATACACTGCTTAAAAGAAACAAAGTTCACCAGTAAAGACTAAAAGTGAAGGGATGGAAAAAGATACACTGACTAGAAATCCAAAACTTTCAGAAATAGCTATACTTATATCAGATAAAATGGACTTTAAATATAAGACAATCTAGAAAGAAATAAGTCACTATATAATGATAAAGGGATCGATTCAACAAGAGGAAATAACAATTATAAATAAATGCACCAAATTTATATAAAGGAAACAGTGGTGGAGAACTTCTATACCCCACTCTCATTTTATACACAGATCCTCCAAAAAAATTAAGGAAACAGAATTAAACTATACTATAAAGTAAGTGGACCTAATAGACATTTACAAAACATTTTATCCAATAGCTGCACAACACACATTCTTTTCATCAATACATGGAGCATTCTCTAGGAGAGACCATTATATTAATCCAAAGGAAAAAACCTCTAGCAAATTCAATAATTGAAGAAATCATACCATGTATCATCTCTGATCATAAGTGAATAAAACTAGAAATCAACAGAAAGAACTTTGGAAATTGTACAAATACATGGACATTAAACAATATTCTCCTAAATGACCAATGAGTCAATGAAGAAAACAAAAAAAGAAACTAAAATATTTCTTGAAACAAATGAAAATGAAAGCACTATACATCAAAACTCATGGCATACAGTAAAACAATAGCAAGGATGGGAGTAAGAATGCCTGCACTGAAATCAAAGAAAGATTCCAAATAAACAACCTGATGATACAGTTCAAAGAACTAGAAATCAAGAACAACCTTCACCTTAAATAAATGGAAGTAAAGAAATAACAGAGACCAGAGGAGAAATAACTGAAATGGAGAATAAGAAACAAAATAAGAAATATCAATGAAATTAATTGCTTTTTAAAATAAATAAATAAAATTAGCAAATGAGCAGCTAGACTAACCAAGAAAAAAAGGAAGAAGACTCAAAGTCAGGAGGGAGACATTACAACTGACACCACTGTAATACATTAGATTAATGGAGATTATTACAAACAGTTACAAACCCACAAATTTGATAACTTAAAAGAAATGAACAAAGTCCTGGACATATAATCTTTGCCAAGACTGAATCATGAAGAGATAGAACACCTGAACAGACTAATAATGAGCAATAAAATTGAATCAGTGATTTAAAAAAAACAAAAAACAAAAAACCTCCCATCACAGAAAAGGCCAGGACCAGATGGCCTCATTGCAGAATTCTACCAAATTTTAAAGTTCTTAAACTACTATAAAAAATAGAAGAACAGGGAATTCTTCCAACCTTGTTCTATAAGATCAACATTACCTGATTCAAATACCAGACAAGGACACAACAAAAAGAGAAATATATAGCCCAGCATTTCTGAAAACATAGATGTAAAAAATTCTTAAAACACTAACAAGTTAAATCCAATAGTACCTCAAAAAGATTATAAACCATGATCAAGTGGGATCGATTCCAGGGATGCAAGAATGGGTCAACATTCTCAAATTCATAAGCTAGTATATCACATCAAGAAAATGAAGGCTAAAAATTATATAAACATCTCAACACATGCAGAAAAGGCATTCAATAAATTCCAACATCTTTTGAGATTAAAACCCTCAAAAATAGGTATAAAAAAAGTACCCCAATACAATAAGGTATATCAAACCCACAGAGTACAACGTACTTGGTGGGGGAAAGCAGAAGTCATCTCCTCTAAGATCCAAAACAAGACAAAGATGTCCATTTCCACCTCTCTCGGTACAATAAAGTATTGGACTTAGTCACAGCAATAAGCAAGAGAAGAAATAAAGGCCATTGAAATAGGAAAGGAAAAGTTCAAGTTGTCCCTGTTCATAGACAAATGATTTTACATATAAAAAAAACCTAACTCTCCACCAAAAAAAAAAAAAGTTCGGTGATGATGGAGATCACAAAATCAACAAATGAAAATCTGTGGCATTTGCCTATATCAACCACAAAATTGCCAAGACAGAAATCAATTTCTTTCCTAATAGCTGCACATAAATAAAATACTTAGGAATAAATATAACCAGGGAAATGAATAATGAAAATAACAAAACACTAATGAAAGAAATTGAAGAGGACACAAAGAAGAGGAAAGACGTTCCATAAACTTGCAATGGGAGAAAATATTTCCAAGCTATGCATGTGACAAATGATTAATATCTAGAATGTACCAAAAACCCAATTAAATGCCAAAAAAGCCCCCAAAAAATCTAATTTTAAAATGACCAAACATCCTACATAGACATTTCTCCAAAAAAGTGTACAAATGGTCGATAAATATATTAAGAAATGTTCAACATCATCAATCATCAAGGAAATGCAGATCAAAATCACAGTATCATCTCACTCCAATTAGAATAACTGTTATCAAAAATACCCTCCCCCCCCCAAAAAAAAAACCAGGATGTGGCTCAGTGGCACCGCACTTGCCTGACAAGTGCAAGGTCCTGAGTTCAATTCCTGGTACAAAAAAACAACAAACACTGGCAAGGATGCAGATAAAAGATAACTCTTATGTATTATTGCTGGGAATGTAAATTCATATAAACATTATGGAAAATTGTACAGAATTTCCTAAAAAAAAAAGCTATAACTATTATGTGATCTAGTTATCTCATGCCTGGGTAGATATCCAAAGGAATTGAACTAAGTATTTCAAAGAAAATCTGTACTCATGTGTTAATTGTAGCTTTGTGTACAATAGCTAAGATACAGAGTCAACGTTGGTGTCCATCAACAGATGAATGGGTAAAGAAAATGTGCTGTATATATATACAGAGGAATATTACTAATCTGTAAGAAAGAAATTCTGTCCTTTGCAGCAAAATGGATGGAACTGGAGTACTTTATGCTAAGTGAAGTTACGCACAGAAAGAATGATACTGTTTGTGGAATTTAAAAAGTTGTAGAGACTAGTAAAGGGATTACCAGAGCCTGGGAAGAGTGGAGAGATAACAGTTAATGGGTACAGAGGTTAGTCAGGCAGCAGGTATAACTTCTTGTGTTCCATAGTACAGTAAGATAACCGTGGGTGGTAACAACTAACTGAAATACCTCAAAATAGTACAGAGGATTTTGAAAGTTCCCAAGTGCAATGAAATTATATACAGTATGTCTGAGGTCATAGGTATTCCAATTACTCTGAAATAAGCATTACACATTATAAACTTGCATTAAAATGCCACACTGTACCCCATAAATTTGTACAATGACTATATGTTGATTAAAAATAAAAAACTATTTTTAATAGTCAAATGTAATCCCGCCTTCCGGGATCCTGTAGGTCGCACTTGCTAGCTGACTTCCTTCACTCACCTCCCCTCTCCTGCCCACCAATAGCCCGCCATCCTCACCCAGGCCCAGCCCCTCGTCCCTCACCCCTGCACTAGTCTTGTCCTGCTGCACACCTTCGTGTACACCTTTCCCTTTGCTTGGAATATCTTTTTTACTCACTCAGAGCCCTTCCTTTGTTTCTGTTCATTTTAAAGGCTTCTTTCTCCCTGGAGTCTTTCCCAGCAGGTCTCCCCTAGGACTTAGCATTCCCTCAGTCCGGCGTGCCCAGGACTCTGCTATGTGCAGTGTGAATTATTTTCTCTGTGTATTTGCTACTTGTGTGAATGAGGTTTGATCAAAACATACAGTGAATGTTTAAAATCTTTTTAAATGTATTAAAAATAAATTTATTAAAAAATATATTGCCCTTAATCCCCCTTAAAATCCTCCCTGTCACTTCAAACACACTTATCCCATCATTCTTGCCACTTTCTGAAGCAGCTCTGGAGTCCTCTTTCTCGAGTTTCTTTAGTTGTGCTGTCACGGCTGCCTCGATGTCCTGGCTTTATTCAAAACATTTACCTTGCATGGTCATTTTGACTTTGGGGGAAGAGCCAGAAGTCACACAGTGTCAAGTCCACTGATTTATACAAGGTGGGTGAGGACACACTGTAATGTTTTTATTTGACAGAAACTGCTGTGTAAACATTTTGAATGATTCAGGACATCGAAACAGCCAGGAAAAGACACTCACAAAAGAAGACCTCCAGAACTGCTTCAGAAAGTGGCAAGAACAATGGGATGATGAAGGTAGAAGCAAAGAGGAGGATTCTGAGGGTGATTCATGGCATTGTACCTTTTACTGTAATAATCTTTAAGTTAAGCATCCACTGCATTTCTTATCGGCCTCATATGTGTGTGCATCCTGTTTCCCTGCCTCGGTTATGACCTTTGCAGGGGAGAATGCTCTTACTCGGACTTCTCACCGTGGCCTCCTGACTGGTCTCGCCCTTCTTCCCCTAGACTCCTGAAGAATCCACCCTGCACGCCAGCGTAACTATCATGTTCCTTCTCACTGTGCCCAGCCGCAGTGGCCTTCCTTCTGTGCTCTGGTACCTCGAGTCCACATGCCCCTCCATGCCAGGGCCCTGTTGGACTTGTCTGTGACGCTTGTCCTCCCTACCCCACCATCGCTGGGTCGAGGCCTCGCCTGACTCCCCATTTCCTCCCACTCCCACACACACTCGCACTCTTCCACACCTCCACGACTGTCTTCTCATCTGCTGACGGTTTCATTGACCTTTTGTGCATCTCTTTCTACAGTGGGTTGAAATTGTGTTGCTTGTTGGCTGGTTGGTTGATTTAATGCCTGCTGCCTCACGAGAGTGTAAGCAGTGGGGCAGCTCCTCCTGTTGACCACCAGACTCGGGCTCTACAGGTCTAGCACCATGGAAATTCTTAATTAATATTTCAAATTAGTTAATCAATAAGAAATCCCATGGAACACTCACTGTTGGTAAAAAGCCAGTGACATATTGAGTGCTAATCAATATCACCAATTACTAAGCAGCTAAAACAGTAGTTGTAAACTCAATTCTGCTCTTGTCACATGAAGAAAGCAAAGACAGCTCTAACAAACACATGTGAATATCATCTTCGTACCCATCTTTTAACCCACTGCCTGGTGGCCTCAAGATAGCTCCCTTTTTAGCTTTTTTGGGTCACAGTCATTCTCCAATCCCATGTGGAAGCAGAAGGGAAGAGGGCAGAAAGGAGAAGTGTCACAGAACACAACGATCTGGGGCAGACCTTGGCTTCAGACATGGTTCTCCCCCTGATTAGCTCTTCTTAGGGGTGGTCTCTGTTTCCCCATCTGTAAAGGTAAAAGAAGAGCCCTTGATCAACCAACCAGCTCGCCAGAACCAGCAGCAGGCTACACTGACATTTATGGGTGGAAGTTAATAGAAAGGGCGACACATCCAGGAAGACACATTTGCCCTGGAATTCTCGCCAGTGATGTACACACAACCTCAGGACACCCAGATTTTAGCAAGTGTAGGCGGGTGTGACGTGGGAGCCCAGGCCTCCTTGAAGCCCTCGGGTGCCTCAGGTCTATGTTCTCTGATGAAGGTGTGCTGTGCCGCCTACCCTGGAAGGAGGATTCAGAGGCATTAAGCCTCCACTTCCGCCTCCCTCCTCCACCAAGAGAGGCCAAACTCAGGCCAGCTTTCCAGCAGCTGCTTCCCAGCCTTCCTGATAGGTCTACAAGAGCAGCCTGCCTCTGAGATGTCTGCCCTTTGCAAGGCTTGTCCACGTCACTCCACATGGGAGACTGGAGATGGCACAGGAGCCAGTGGGGACAATGCGGAAGCTGCTGGAGATGACCACCCACCATGCTACCCACTGCCACAGCCAAGGCCAATGTACTATGTGCCCAGAACCTTGCCCTTTATGACATTTCCTTCCACACAGTGTTGGCATCTAGAGCTCAGGGAGATGTTGCTTTGAGGAGCAAGGGTATGGGAAGATGCCATCACTTTCTGGGAACTTCCCACCTTCCTTTCCCCCACTGCCCTCTTCTGAGTATTGGCTTATTCCTTTTGGGTATCCAGCACAGATGGGGCACTCAAATATCAGTCTTATTCCTCACACAACTTCCCTCCCTTCTTGGGGCTCTGTCAGCCTGGAAGCAGGTTCCAGAAAACACAAAGGCAAACCTGATCATTCATATAAACATCTCAGACGATGGGAGAAAGGCGCAGGTGAGATAATTTATTGCTGAAAGTTTCCCGGAATGCAGGCAAACAAACATCCAAGAACCCTAGCATGGATTGAGTCACTCCCAAAGGACCTGGACACTCAAGGCTCCTCCCGGCTCATGAGAACAGGAAGCCTGGGGACTGGGGGCAGGCTGGCACACACCTGCCACCCTCCACAGACCGAGAGTGTGGGGACATCTCCTGGGTCAATGAGACCAGTGTGGGAACCTTACCAGGGGGCAGAGAAGGGGCCGTGTGACCCATCACAACGCTACCACCAGGACGCTCAGTGCCTGCCACTTCCTGCCCAAGGCCCAGGAACCTGTACCACCTCATTCCTGCTTTTGAGGCTGGAGGAGCTGGGAAGGTAGGGAAGGAACCACAAAGCCAGAGGATTAAGAGCCTGGGGACTTAGAAGGATGATGGCCTTCCCTTCATCTCTCTCACTCTTTTAAGTCGGAGTCTCTCCCTTCACTTTGCTAATAATGTAAAGTATCAGCTAAAAATTGCAATGCATGCATTTCATTTGAGTTTTATAGCCCTAACAGACAGCATTAGATTACAAAAGAGGACATTTTTCTTCTCAGTTTTAGCTTATTCTGATGATTTATGATTAGATACAGCAAGAGTTCATAAACTTCCCTGACCTGCTGACAGTTTTTACAGGCTCCCAGATTTATTTCCATCTCAAACTTAACAGCTTTCATGTGACTGATATTCCCAGCGTCGTGGCGTGGCTGAGCCAAGGGCTGAGAGAGCACCTCTAATCTCCATGTTACTAATTTAAATGAAGTCTTGGTCTGTTGTTTAAAAAAGACATCAGTCATCCCAGGGAGGTTTACAGATCCTCTTGTAATGTAATGTCAGCCCCCGTGAGATATGAGGTTTGTAAAGCCTCCTGGTGGTGCGTGCTGGCAGACAGGCCAAGGTCACTGTGGATGGCACCGGCGAGGGAGGGGCAGGCACTTCAGAGTGGAGCAAAGAATTCCAGAGGAAGCTGTTCTGTGGGGAGTGGGCTGCTTGGTGTCTGGGGATCAGGGCCATGCTCTGCTGGGGAGACCCCTTGCTCTCAAGCCAGCACCCCTCCATCTGAGCAAACCCTGGAGATCCTCTCTGAGTGCCCACTGACTGCCAGAGACTCTCCGCAGGCTGGGCCAGGCCACACGCCTGGGCAGAGGCACCCAGAGAAGTGTGCTTCTTCCCCACCTAAGACAGTCTCCTGGGCGGGGAGAGGCCCCAGGCACCCGGGTGTCCCTCACACATTCACACATGCATCCAGGCATCTGAAGGCCACTTGTGACCAGACCATCAGACTGGCCAGGAGTGGCCTCCGTATTATATGGAGATCAGATAAGAGGTGACAAGTAGCAACAGGCTCTGGCTCACAGTGGACACGGACTGAAGGACAGAGTGGCTGAGGAGGGGGTACTCTCGTCACCCGGGGAGCACAGGAGGGTGTGGATGGAATGCGTCACCCTGTGCTCCCTTGTGAGAGGGGTGAAGGTCCTGCCCCCGTGTGTCCTGAAGGCCAGGCTGTGCCATCTCAACTAGACCAGCCTGGGCCACAAAACTCTGCTGTGACATTCACCAGTGTCCACTACAGGACAGGTTCTTCACAGGAGCTCAGTGAATCTTCACAGTCCTTGGGAATTGAAGAGGGTAAAGAAGAAGTGGGTGTTACATTCCCATTTTACAGATGAGGCAACTGAGGCGGAGGATGCTACAGAACGAGCCCAAAGCTACACAGCTAGTGAGTGGAGCAGCCACAGAGTTCAAGTTCAGGTCTAAGTGGAAGGTTATGCTCGTTACCCACCACGCCGTGGGACTAAGACAACTATATATATATATATTACATACCCACCTTCTGTTTGTTTTGTCTATAGAGCTTTGACACCCAGTCAGTTGACCATTTCCTTTCTCCCTGAAAGAGGCTAAAACAATAGTTTACTGAAGTATTTCTCACAGTGTGGCCTGAAGCCTGTCACCACTACCAGCAATAACTGAGTTCTTATCGAAATATACTTTGAATGTTTAAGTAAAAAATGTATTACAGTAAGACATTGCCGTTCATCCCCCTCAAAATCCTCCCCCTCACTTCAAACACACTTATCCCATTGCTCTTGCCACTTTCTGAAGCAGTGCATCGTTAAGAGATGCGATCAACATTATGGTGAACTTTGCTGCCGAGTACCAACCAACATAAGACAGTCTTGTTAAAAACACCGGTGTGTCCCTGTGTAAATACTGAATAGTTTCTCTGGTGTGAAAAACTTAAAGTGTAAATCAGAATCAAAAAGTAAAACTGATATTGTGAAATAGGAAGAAAAGGTCTAAAGGAACAGCAGAAGTGGGAGGGGTACGGGAAAGGAAAGAAGGGAAAAGAAAAATAAGAGAAAAGGAAAAACAGGGAAACAAAATCTTTGTAAATAGGGAAGGGTGGAGGGGATGAATGGAGGGCCGGGGAAAGGGGGAGAAAATAAGAACCAAGATACATCATGTAAAGGTACAAGATCCCAACAATGAATGTAACTGTATTGTATACCTAAAGTGTAACAATAAACTTAATGGGGAAAAAAAACATTGGTGTGTCCTCATGCACCTTATTCGCTGGATATGGCACGGTGCAACTCCTGGCTCCTCCCCAAAGTCAAAGTGATCATGCAAGGTCAATGGTTTGAATTGATTCAGGACATTGAGGCAGCAGTGACGGAGCAAGTAAAGGCACGCAGGGATGAGGACTTCATAGCTGCTTCAAAAAGTGGAAGAAGGATGAAATAAGTGTGTTGGAAGTGGAGTGGGGTGAGGGGATTCATAGCAATGCGTCCTTTAAGTGTAATAAATTCTTGATTCTCCGTATTTTTCGATCACACCTTACACATGGAGAT
The DNA here is from genome assembly GCF_000247695.1 of Heterocephalus glaber. Next base: position 18,827,801 of record NW_004624771.1, on the reverse strand, counting down.
ATGTAGTTTCCTGGTGGGAGCTCCTCCCCTCTCCATATTAACACACAACCTAGGCGATTCTTATAGACAGAACATTTGAAAACCATTCATCTTTTCAATTAGTTGGTGTCCTGGAGGAATGAAGCTATAAGAGAAGTTATGCAGTCAGGCAATTTCTGAATTGTCTCCTCAAAAATGTACTTTCCCTGTTTGCTTGAATGAGTTCCTAGAGCATACTATTAGGAAAAAGTAAGAATAAACACACATTTCAAAGTCACTTCACAAAGAGTTGGAAATGATCCACCCTTCAGCATCATCTCACTCTGCATCTGGAGCATCCATAGATAACGGTGACACAGAAACAGCTGGCCCAGCCAGATGTTGGGATTTGTTAATTGCAGCCACTTCCCTGTTAGAATACCAGATGTCCCTGTTTGGGGGGATTTTTCTCTGAAAACTCTGGTAAACTGGACAGCATATAGAATGTTCTACAGACCACAGTGCCCAGACACTCTGGGGTGCTTGCTAAAGATGCAAATTCCCAAGTTCTGCTCCAGACCCACTGAATCATATACTCTGGTGATTGGGGCCCTGGAATCTGCATTTGTCACAAGCTTCCTAGATTATTCTTTTACATGCTCAGACTTGGGGATGTAGCCAGTACACGTGGCAGAAAGGACCCTGCTTTCCCAGTCAGAGGGACCACAGCTCAGAATCAAGCAACGCTGCTTTAACCCCCATATTCTGCGCCTGGAACATGAGATGGTCCGAACACTTTGAAAAGCAGCTTGACAGTTCCTTAACAAAACTAAACACGCACAATACAACCCAGGGATGCCATTCTTAGGTATTTACCCAGGAGAAATGACAATGAGTTCCCATAAAGACTTGTGCACAAGTTCATAGCGGCTTTATTCATCATAACCCCAGACTGGAAAGACTCCAAAGGCCACTAGAGGTGACTGAATAAATGTATGTGAACGCTACATGCTGGAATACTACACAGCAAGGAAAAAACTAGTGATAAACACAGTAAGAAGGATGGATCTCAAAACGTATGCTAAGTGGAAAAAGCTCACATGCAAATTCTAAATTCTGTATAATTCTTTCTAAATGAAATTCTAGAAAAAGCAAAACTAATCTATAGTGCCCAAAGGCAGGTCACCCAGGTATGAGGGCTGTCTGCAAAGGGCCATGAGGGGAACTTTGAAGATGATAAAAATGTTTAATAAAGCCTCAACATTTATAAGCTATGTGACTTTGCCCAAATTACTTAACTTCCTGTTCCCTTCTCTGCTCTAAAATCCAGAACAGTTTCCAATACTCCGTGTCTCTCGGGCCAAAGCTTCCCTTCTAGAAACCACATAGATTATATAAACATGTCTTTGTCGACAGACAGTACTTGTGGCAGTTAAAGTGTATATATCAATTTTGAAATGTTCTTGATATTTTGAGGGCAATTTTTGCCATTGATGATGTGATCCTGGCTGACAGAGCAGAACAGTAAGGTCACAGACAGTCAGTAAGGATTTTAGATGTTTTGGGCAAGTAATAGAAGCTATTTTTGCCTGGGTTTCACTTTGGTTTGGCAGGAGGATCCCCAACCACCAGAGAACCAAGATTAGCTGGGAATGCCAGGAGCTCACACGTTTTATGGACAGTGAGTTATAACACAGAGGAATGAAGCTATGTATCCAAAATCACCCAGGCAGGAAGCAGCCCACGGGAAATTGGGGTCCCCTTTACACCCTACAGTCGTAGCACCTTCATTCAGGTATCAGTAAACTCTCAATTAGCACTCACGCCAGACATGCAGCACAGTTCACAACAGCTAAACTATGGAAACAGCCTAGGTACCTATCAATGAGTGAATGGATACAGCAAATAAGACATATGAGATGTGATGGAAAATTACAGTGAATGCTTCAAGTTTTAAAAATTTATTATACTAAAAGGCACGTTGCAATTAATCCCCTTCAAAACACCCCCCTCACTTCCAACACACTCATCACATCGTTCTTGCCACTTTCTGAGCAGTTCTGAAGTCCCCTTTTGTGAGGGTCTTTACTGGCACTGTTGTAGCTACTTCTGCGTCCTGAATTGATTCAAAAATTGTACTTTTTCATGATCATTTTGTTTGTTTGGGGGTTTTTTTGGTACCAGGGATCGAACTCGGGACCTTGCACTTGCAAGGCAGGCGGCGGAACCACTGAGCTACATCCCTGGCCCTTCACGATCATTTTGACTGTGGGGAAGAGCCAGAGGTCGCATGGTGCCAAATCCAGGGAATAAGGTGAACGAGGACACGCTATGTTTTTATGAGCCTGACGTTCTGTTGGATGGCTCTCAACAGCAGCAGTCACTGTATTTTTTTATCACACCTTGTAAAGATGCCCAGGAAAGGGGATTTGCAGAACTGCTTCAGAAAGTAACAACAATCATGGGATAAGTGTATTCAGAGTGAAAGGGAGTATTTTGAAAGGGATGAATGGCAATGTGTTTTTACAGTAATACATTTTTTAATTTAAACATTCACTGTATATTTTGATCACCACTTGTAATATGTACACAAGGGAATATTACTTAGCTACAAAGAAGAACAAAATCATGTAATCTGCAGGAAAATGCCTGAAAGTAAAAATCATCATGTTAAACAAAATAAGGCAGATTTAGAAAGACAAGTATCACACGTTTTCTCTAAAAAAAAGTGATATGAAAGCAGACGGGAGACTATTATATAGACAAGAAGAAGCGAATAAGGAGTGAGATCAAACTGTGCTATATGCATGTATGAAAATACCACAATGAAACCCAATATTTTATAAACGCCAATATACAGGAATAAAAATATTAAAAAATAATAATGTCCTCCACTCCCAAAAGCTCAGGGTTTATTAGGCACACAGGTACATAAGAAAGAATAATAATCAAACCAACATTTTCAACACCATGCTGGGCAGGGGCCCGATGCAGTGAGTGGGCTCTCACCGGAAGGAGCGACGAGGTGTCCGCCGGAAATGATCTTCCCGCTGTGCTGAAGCGTGCAGAGTGGGCTCAGAGCACTGGGCCTGGTGCCCCGCAAAGGACACAAACGCCCGGCGATACACAATCTCCAAGGTGAGGCCACAGAAACTAGCTGTGAGGAACTCGCATTCTCCTTGTCCTTCAGTTGTCCTTGGGTGACGAGACCCGCCCCACCCAGGCGCCCACCAGGCCTGTGCCCTGCCCACTCCCAGGCTAACCGCAGGCCTCTGCAGCCTAAAGCTGCCTCCTTGCCAGGGCTGGGACCACCTGTTAGTCTATTCACGCTCTAGAGCGCCCCCACGGGTGGGACTGGAATTACACTCCTCTCGGAGCTCGAAATACTATGCAGATCTTTGTCTTTTGTATTTATTTTTATTTTTCATTAGTAATGTTTACATTCCTCGTGGGGGCTGGCACATATACAGAGCATACATCTTAATTCCTTTTTATCCCCTTTTCCTTCCCTCCTTCACTCCTTCCATCTCTCGTTCCCCTTCTCCTTTGAGAAAGATCTATTTCCGTTTCCTATTAATTACCTATCTTTTATTTTGTTCTTTATTTATACTTTGGGTTTTCTCATATAAGAGAAACCATGTGATATTTAAGCTTGTGTCTTATTTATCTCACTTAACATTATGGTCTCGGTGCATCCATTTCCTACAAATGTCTCGTTTATACTTCTTTATGGCAGAGTAGCACTCCATTGTGTGTAAATACATTTTCTTCATCCATCCATCTGTTGACGGAGATGTGGGCTGCTTCAGTATTTAACTGCTATGAATCATGCTCTTCTTGCTTTACCTTGCTTCCCTCGCCTGCCTGACATTTTATAAGCCTCTGCTAGGAAGTTGTCCTCCATACATGTGCAAGAATCTGCTTGATGCTCAAGCAAAGACAACTGAGAACCTGAGCTGAGAATCCTGTACTTCCTTGTCTAGGTGAAATAGCACATGGCAACTGCGCCCTGAGTGTTGCCCTGTGGCCTGGGGCTCCCTGGCAGCCAGAGCAGTGCAGGAAAGAGCAACATTACAATATCATTTAGGGAACAGCTGCCAGCAGGGATAAGCAGAAGTGACCCCATCGGCTCATGCCTTCTGAGGGGGGTCTTGAACCCCAGCCTTTGCTTCTTTGGAGTTGTGAGCAGAAAGAGAAGCCTTCATGTTCCAAAAGTGTCCTCTGAGCCCAAGCACCATGCCCGGCTTGGGACACAAGTGGGAGATCTAAGCTACCCACCCTTCACCCTGTAGCCAGTCCTCACCTGAGCCATCCGGGAGGGCTCAGTCCACTTGAACGCCAGGGACACAGGGTCTCAATCTCAGCTCCTTCCTGAGAAGCAGATCTAGCTGCCTGTCCTGCTCTCTGTCTACCTACAGTGAGAGGGGTAAGAACAAAGCTGAGGGTGGTGTCCCCCACTCAGCTTGGTGCCCAGTGTCTGAGGAGTCACCTGCAGGAGGTGACAGAGGAGGAACCATGCCCCAGTGGGTCTGTACCTTCCCTGCCGAGTCCTATGTGTGGTGGGGAGACCGATTTGAGGGTCTCATTGGCTCTGTGTTACCAGCATTGCTGCCATGTTTGATCTAAGCCTCATGTGTTCAGAGGTGGGACTTTGGAAGGTGATTGTATTATAGACAGCTGGGTTAGGTAGAAATATTATAGGCAGTCAGATAGGACTTAGTTCCTTGAGAGGGTCAGGACAAAGGTGAAACACACCATAACTGTGGCCCAAGACACATTTGCTGGAGACTGGGCCTCAAGATAAAGACAAGATGAGCAGGCCTGTGTACCTCCTCAAAGGACAAACACTGGGTCTGATGAAACTAGATAGACATCAGCCACCCTGGTAGGTGACTGGAGACCTCTGGACCCACCACTTCCTAGGAGAATCCTTGTGCTTTTCATGCACACTTGTTACATGACTCTTTTCTCAATTGGACCATTATTACGTGAGTAGCTATACTTGTAACCTTATTGGTTGATCATGGCTGATTCATCTTGATTCATCTCTGGTATCATTTCCTATATCTACTGGGTGGATCATAAAAGCGGACTTATCCATGGACAAGTTCTTAGCTGAGTGTGCTGTTAGCGAGTGGAACTCTGTTGGAGGAGAAGGTCACTGGGGCTGTGACCTCACAGGTGCACTCTTGCTCCTGGCTCTCTTGCACTCTCCCTGCTTCCTGACTACCATGATGGGAGCAGCTTTGCTCCATCACCATGTCCCTGCCTTGGAGCCAGCTGACCATAGACTGAAACCTCTGAAACCATAAGCCAAATAAACCTCTCTTTCTTTTGGCTACATGTATCAGGCATTTTGTCTCAGCAGCTGAAAGATAATGAATAGAGTGGCCCTGGTGGGCACTGAGGACAGCAAGTTTCTTCCCTCAGCCAGGGATGACAGTAATCATGGCAAGCACTGTATGCCAGACACAAAGCCAGGTGCTTGGCGTAATCACACATATTACAATTGGCATCCAGTCCTAAGGACCCTGAGAGGTAGATCCTCGTATTCCCCATCTCACCGAGGAAAGAGCAGGATGCTGATGAAGCTGCCCAAGACCTCAAGCTGTGGGACAGCAGAGCCTGGGCTTCAGCCATCAGTCAGTTTCCGCAGCTGTGTCCTCAACCACCAACCTCACTGCCTTGCCGGCCCTTCCCAGCCACCCTTCACCTCTGCCTTCCACCCCACCTCCTCCAGCCCGGCCATGCACTGTGATCCCCTCTGTAGGCGGGGGTCCTGGGGACTTGGCCCTGCTACTCCACACCCCAGCTCCGTGTCTACCTGTCCTCACCCACAACCCTCACCAAACTTCTCAGACTCTGACTCGAAAGAGTCACACACCATCTCTGGGATTGGGTCAGAGCTGCTCTCATCAGGAGCCATGGAGGTATGACTATTTCCATTGTAATATGACCATGCCTTGGTTTATCCCATAAATGTTTCCTATAAGAATTCTTGGATCTTTTGTGCTTTCTTCCTCGTTAGAGCTTACTAAAGGGAAGGACTGTTTATTTTGCTAGTAGAGACCTTGCATGTTGTAATTCTAAGACAATGAAACTCTGGCTCATCAATGCCTACAATTCCACCATTAGTAATTCATTTCTTTGACTTATCTTTGTCTTGAAATGAAGATGCCCTTAGGAAGAATAGCCAATTGAGCATTTCTAGTTGTTTATTCTTTTTTGTTCTGGTACTGGGGATCAAACTTGGGACCTTATGTTTGTGAGGTAGATGGCGGAACCACTGAGCTAAATCCCCAGCCCCTCTAGATGCTTATTCTTAGCCTGGGTAGAAGGATAGATCCCAAGCTGACATCAGAATTTGAGAGGAAGGAAAGAAAGAAGAACAGAGACATAGGAGAGCACCAAATGAAGGGGCTGGGAGAAACGAATATCGTCAAAAGAGGACAAAAGCACGGGAAGGAGATGTCAGTGCTGCAGAACAACCTACCCGCCCGGTGAGTCTTGTTGCCCCCTGGCACCTGGCACACCAGCTTGCCCTGGCTCTGCGGCTCCCATATTGAGCTCAGCATTCTGGCAGAGACTTTCTGAGGCCTGGGTTTGTGTTCTTTCCCTTCTGACCTTTGCTCGCCACCTCTCTGGCAGATGACGCGCAGGGTGGGCCCGAGCTGTGGGTCACACTCCACTGGGTCCGCCGCCCAGCCCACACTTCCGGCACACACAGGACTCTGAGATCCAAGCCTCTGAGGCCTCTGGGGCCCTCCCTCTATCTACTGTTCAGATGCTTTTATTTCCAAGAACAAAGGCTCTCCTACCCCCCACCCCTGTCCCTTCAAAGGACACCACGTGTAGCAACAGAAGCACATCTTGATATCATTTCTGATATCCATGGGTTTTGGCCATCAGTCACCGGGTTTTGTTCCAGGAAAAAGCAATATTCTTTGACAAATAAACCATTTGCTGAGCAGTTGAGATGACATTGCTAAGAGTGACATTACAAACCAACGTGCCTGCTTCCTTGTCCCTTTTCCCTGGGAAGCAGCTAATGCCCAGATAAAGAGAGCAGCTCTCCTGCGACTGTGTAAACAGCCTCAGGAAATGCACTCCTGCTCCCTCTGGTTCCACAGTCTCGCTGAAGGGAAACGCTTCCCTGCGATCTCAGATGGGAAAACAGCCTCCCTCAGAGTCCTCACTGGGCTCCGGTTTTCTTCACTGGCTTCCATTCCCTAAAGGCTTCTCCTCTTGCCATGAGCGTCTCTCTGCCCCGGAACTCATGGGAGGTGTTCCCAGGAGACAGATGTTTGAACTAGCAGGGGAAGAAAGTCTGTTTCTTATTGACGGACCCTAGCATGTGTAACAGAACTTCAAAGATTCGAGGCCAGATTGGGCAGGCAACATCAAACGCTGGTGACTGGTGCTAAGTCAACTTTGTATTCTGACATCCAAGTTCTTATCTATTCTGCTCCAGACTTGAGAGCGGAGGCTGCATATAACCAAATCTCATTGTTTTCCCTCACAGCTGCCAACTTGGAAAAATATTAGGGCACAAAGGGACCATTAAAAAAAAAAGGAAAAGTAAGAGAGAAAGGGAGAGACGCACACAGAGAGACATGTTTTTGTTAGTTTCTAAGCAACACAGCATGGCCGAGATGGGGCCTGTTAGGGTAATGAGAAGGCAGTTGCTGCACTCTCCCTGGAGCTCACTGGTGAATCCCAATCTTTATCTTTTTATAAAGAAATTAACAGAATGGATGTGGACAAAGCCCGTGTCTCCCCACCATCCGTACCTCGTCAGCGTGTCCCTGCTTCTTTGATAAGGAGTCACTTTTAATGAGGGCAAATCATGCTTAATTATATCTAAACTCAAACAATGAAGCTATTTCCTGATTTTAAAAAAAAACACTAAATTCATTTATTTTTCAACTTGTTAAAGGAACTATAATTCACTTTGGATTACCTGCTTTTTCCATTATTAAAAAAAAAACACTTTAAAATGTGTTTCATTTCGATGTTGCTGGACCATAATGACACTTCCTGAGTCTGGGGACCAGAGAGCATCGTGACCATCTTGCCATCAAAGTCCCGCTTGTGGGTCTGTTTCAAAGCACCAGTTACTCCCTCCTCCAAGAACATCTATGTGTGTCTCTCCCAGGGAGGGAGAAGAGCCCAAGGAGGAAATTAGTTCTAAGCCCGGGAGTTTCCTCTTGCGTCAGGAACACATTTATTTAATCAGCGGGTCCTTCTGAGGGTCCTGTGTGTGCAATCTAGGGTCTGAGTGAAGCAGGAGCTTTCCCTGCTCACGTCCACATGCAGCCCCAGCCGGACTCCCTTTCACCTACCTGCATCTCCTAGAGATGGCCGGGTGCTGGCCTCATCTAGAGGACCCTCACAAAAGCCTCGACACCACTGCTGTGACTCCCAAGCTTTGGGCAGATCGGCAGCCCAGGCTCCTGCTGACCTAAGAGCTGAGCAGGGGCCCGGCAGCTTGGGCATCCCTGGAAATGCAGACTCTCAGGCCCTGCCCCAAACCCACCTGCACTGTAAAGGGATCTGCACGCTCCAACTCCAAGGTTCTGGGGCGACATCCTGGATTCTGTGTCTCAGAAGTGGCCTGGTGGTTCTACTGTGTTCTAAGTCTAGGGACTCACAGAGTCCTGCTCCAAAGGATCACCTTTGGAGTCAGTGTCTAAGGGGCCGGGATCGGAGCCCTTGGAGATCCATTTGTACTGAGGCTGTCGCTGAAGCTCTGCTTTCCTTCTGCCCTTCTCCCTCATGTAGTCTCCTCCATCCAGAAAACTCTGCCCCACCCTTCTCTCCACTCCCAGGGAACTCCTTCCCAGGTGTCAGGCCCTAAGGCCCAGGAGGTCGTAGCTGTCTCTGACCCCAACGGGGGCTGGCCCTGTTCCCTATGTGGAAAAGATAGCTAATGAAAATGGTTTGAAGGGCCTGAGGGGCACGGCTTGGTGGTGGAACACCTGCCTAGCATGCATGAGGCCCTGGGTTTAATCCCCAGCACAGGAAAAACAAAAAAGGAAAGAAAACTGTTGAGTCAAGTTGAAGTCATTTTCACAAATTCCTCTCAATGTCATTTTAAAAAATCCTTCCATTGTGCAGATGGAAACAAGGCAAAGACAGGTATTTCTATTTAATATTAGTCTATAAAGGCCACATCTTTCCAGGCAAAGGTAAGCAGAAAATTGAAGCAACTCATCTATTCGGTGAAGCAATTATTAGGCCAAAAACCTATAATTGGAAGACACATCAGCATTTAAAGACTAATTTATTTAGCATATTCTGCTGTCAAGCCTGATAGTGTTAATTATCAGACTATGACATTACTTTAACTTTGGTTTCAGACATAGAGTTATTTTATAGTATCTTTCCCTGATCAGGGCCTTAATAAAGGAAATTCAATGCAGCCCCCATTCCCATTAGGCTGGTCTCCTGGTGACAAGGACGGGGCGGAGCTGGTAAGCGTGTGAGGGCCTCTGCAGTGGTACAGGGTGGAGCGATTGCCCCAACTCATTAGATAATTTCTCACCCCTCCGTGCCACTTGACTGGGGTCAACACATTCTTGACTCACTTGATAAAAAGTGGACAATTGCCCCGTGTGACTCATAGGCCAGAGGTCCTTGCCCAGTGACCCAGAGGTCCCATTTCAATTATAGAGGCAAATGGAAGTTCCTCACTGGCAAAGAATCGAGTGTTTCCAGGGAGGGGGGCATAATAAAAACTGGGTAGCAAATGGCCTTCTATACTGGACAGGAAACTATGATCTCCGTGACTCCAGGCGAAAGTGGATTCTTCTTTGGAAAGCATGAGAAAAGTAGGGTCTCTTCTTCAGCTGGGAGTCAGGTCAGTAACAGGGACAGAACTAGTGCCTTAAAGGTCTGGTCTTCTCAGCAAGGGTTGATCCTCGTGGAGAGAGGAGGGGTGCCCAGCCCTTTTCTGGAACCGCACTCTGAGAATCATAGCCATTCTCTTTTTTTGAGTACCTACTATGTGCTGGCCGTGTCACACATCATCTCTCTTTTATGCTCGCAATTATGCTGAGCTGAATACAGTGAATATTGGGGTTTTTTCTGGTGATACCGGGGATTGAACTCAGGGCCTTTGCACTGAGCTACTCCCTACTCCATTTTAATTTTTAAGTTTTGAGACAGGGTCTTGCTATGTCGCCAAAGCTGGGCTCGAACTTGTGACCCCCTGCCTCAGCCTCTCAGAGTGCTGGGACTTGACTATCACATTTTGACAGCTGAGAAAACTGAAATGTGATGAGATGAAATCCCTTGCCCCCGATGACTCCACTACAGGGACTCAGCCCCAGTCTCCAACCTGCACACTCTCTGGCCTCCTCCAACCAAAGCCCAGCAGCTGAGCAGTGTTGCCTCCTTGTCCATACTCCCTGCCCCTTCCACAAAGCTGCACAGGTCATCCCTCGGGTGTCCAAGTCCCTTGCTCCAAGTCCCATCGCTTGCTAGGAGAGACCACCCCTTTGCAATCCCATTCATCCATCCAGGTGCACAGTGACTGCAAGGAACTTCCTCTGAAGGGGACTCGGTAACATCCGCCCTCCTGGAGGCTGCATGCTCTGTATTTCTCCGCAGCCCTGGTCAGCTCTCGGATAATGTCTCAACCTCGCCTCTGGTCCTCAGTCCCTGTTTGCTGAATGATGAAGTGAGGCAGTGACTGCTGAATGCTATTCAGGTAGTGATTCCACGCTTCTGCCCGGCCACAAATGACCTATTTAATTGATTTTAGTGACTCCACTGTAGCTATTATATTACCTCAGGGCAAAATTACTCATTTCTTGCTTCTAAGACCTAGTAATTTATATGCCAAACATGTAATAATCTATTATATCAAATACCTATTCCTATTTGAAAAAAAAAATTGCCTGCCGCCAAGCAGAACAGCCTAGATATACAAAATAAGTACAGGTGACTTATGAGTTTACACAAAAGAGCCTTCTGTTCTGGATGCAGCTGTTTCAGAAAAACACAGCTAAGAGTATAGAAGGAAGCTGGGTGGGTAAATATTAGGAGAGGGCTTGAAAAGCAGCCTTGATCATGGATCCTGAGGACCTGTTTGTTAGGCAAGGGTGCCCTAATAGTGCTCAATATTGATAGAGCATTTACGGTGCAACAGACAGGCCCTGGGCTGACTGCTGTGCTGAAGATCAGCGAGTGGGAACGTGATGCCAAGCTCGCTGCCACAGACCAGGCAGCAGGCACCCAGCAGCAAGGGCAAAGAACCCGCCGCC
>NW_004624771.1:18768986-18816476 GCF_000247695.1 Heterocephalus glaber | reverse complement strand
CCCCCCCCCGCCCCGCACCAGAGCCTGGGGCTGCCTGCAGGAGCAGCCAGGAATGGCAGAGCCAGGAAAGGAACGCTGTTTCTCCAAGCCCCACCTCCCTGATCACCCCCCACCACCTCTACAGAGGGTTAAGCTTATCTGGGGCAGGTGAAGAAAAAAGAGCCTAAGTTTGATCCCCGGTACAATAAAAAAGGAGTGGTAGCTGCCCATTTCTTCGAGTCTCTCAGGTCACAGGCAAAGCGGTCCCCTCTTGTACATCCCACTCAGAGTGCTGGATCACAAGGCCCTGGGCAGTCTGCAGAAGCTGCCTCATCTTTGTTCTTTCCTCCTGGACTCCCTGAGGGTGGCACTTTGCATACAGAATGTGTTCCCCACCCTCTCACCAGGGCCAAGCAGGAAAATCCCGACTGTGCGGTCAGGCCCACCTGGGTTTGGATCCAAGCAGTGATCTTTGCAAACCTGTGACACTGAGCAAGTGACTGAATTTTGCAGAGTGGTAGTTTCTTCCTCTTTAAGGTGGACACCCCAGAGAGCTGGCCAGCCAACACGATCCAGCAGACTAAGAAGCCAGCCAAAGGCCTGGCTCAGGAGAGCACACTCTATAAATCACCTCCTGCCCTCTCTCTGTCCCTGTGAGCTGCTCTGTCCTCTGTTGGGGTGTAACTCGGAACAGCTGGGAAATACCTGGTGAGGTTTTACTTCATTCCATATGTCTTCAAAATGAATCTTCTGTCCTCCACACTCCTCCTTCCACTATAAACTCCTCTCCTTTCATCTTGGGAGAAATCTGGAAACCAGAGGATCATCAGCCTCTCCCAGAAAGGACTGATCCTGATTGGGGTGAGGCCACCCCAGAGCAATCTGTTGGGTGACTAACAGGCTGGTGAGCCCAGAATTCCCCCAGTTGTAGCACAGCGTGTCCCATGTCCTAGGGAGCCCCTCCTCCCAGCAAACCAGGCCACTGGTCACCTAATTGTGCGGAAGGCAGCCTCACAGTCAACAGCAAGCTCATCACTGCTCCAATTTACAAACACGAGCAGGTGGCTTCAGTCAAACTCAGTGAAAACTCACTATGAAGCTCTGGAATTCTAGGCTGTGGTGGCTGCGTGCTCTTATCAGGGAGCAGAAAGTCGTCGCACGTGGAACATCAAACAATGCTGTTCCAGCCAGTCCCCAGGTAGACATGAAAGGCAATGAGAGAAATCCAAAAGATACCTGTGCCTTAGAAAGAACACTCAGAACCCTTTTCCGGCCTTAATGCTGAATGAGAAGAGAACAGATGCATACCCAGAAGTGAAGTTGACACAATACCAATGGACAGGCACTGCTGACCAGGCCACCCAGATTAACCTCCAATCTAGGAGTAGGTTTCTCTACCTTAGCAATACAAGAGATCAAACCAAGGCATTGGAACCAGGCACTAGGGGAATTCTGACTCAGCTGTGCTTGTAAGACCTAGAAAGGCTGCTAATCCCTCTCTTGCTGGTTTTCCTACAATAATAAGACATACATTATCAGGTTGTTGGGAAGAACTAATAAAATAACCCATGTAAAAGGCGGGACACAGCTCTCATTTCTGGTATTATGGGAGATCAGACTACCTGAAGACCCTCCCAATATGAAACACCTAGAAATTACTGAACAGATTATAATGAACATTCTGTGAAAAGCAGTAACTGGGTTTATAAGAAAATAAGGGAAATTTCCAGGAACCCAAAACAAAGGGAGAACTGAAAACTCTGAGCTGAGGCTGTGTAAGTCCATGGGAGGGCTGCCAGGCTTTGGGTATAAACATCCACAAGATGCAAAGTAGTGAAAAGCGAAAGTAGAAAAAACCCTCCCTTTACCTTAGTCGTAGGAAGAAATAAACACTCAGACTCAGGAAAGTGATGAAGAAGCTTAACTGTCCCATACTAGGCTCTAGATGAGGAAAAGAAGCAGACTCCTCTGATAATTCATGAGCACAGGCCTGCTCCTCTGTGGGTTTGAGTTCACCTTTAATCTGGATGCATGATCTAGAAAACTAATTGAAGAGTGGCCAGGGCCTCAGACCTTGGTGTGCTTAACAGAACAAATCAGAAAATTTCTCTGGAGGAACAATCTGGGAGAGTCCCTCAGATAAATGTCCACTGACAAAGAAGTACACAAAGACGCAAGCCACAATGAACCATAGTCAGCAATAGCAAATACCAGCATTCTAACCACTGAGAATACCCAGAATTAAGCTAAAAATAAATATGCTTAAAATGATAAGCACATAAAGGAATCAAAAAGACAAGATCCAATGAATTAAGAATTATGTAGGGAAAGGAGTGAAATGGAATTTTTGAAATAGAAAAGTATAATGGTATATTAATTCACAGACTAGACATAGTGGAAGAGTCAATAAAGTGAGAAACGGACCTGAGAATGAAAGATCTACAGACATCCAAATTGCCACATCCAAGAGAGGGCACCAGGTTCTGGCACAGAAAAACAAGGAAACATGAGAGAATAGCTAAGATGAGGATGATTGGGTAAGAAATGGCAACACAGATCTAGAAAAGAGAGAAAAGGCAATATTCCAAGAAATAAGGGCTAAGGCTAGAAAACTGAAAAAAAATGTTAAGTCTGTGAGCCCATTTCACATCGTAGTGAAACTACAGAACACGCGCACGTGCACACACACATACACACACACACACACACAAGCAAGCAAAGATATTAAAACCATAGAGAAAATAGATTCCTTTTTTTAAAGAGTAATTATTAAACCAGGGATTTAACTCAGTGGCACCTCACAAGCACAAGGTCCTGAGTTTGCTCCCCAGTACCAAAAAAAATAATAATTATTATTATTAGACTGACAGCTGTCCTATTTTTTTAGCATGTCATTGTAAAATTTTGAAACAGAGCAGAGTTGACAGAATCAAGAATGGTAAATATTGCACTTATATAATCATTGGTTACACAATTAATATTTTCCCATATTTGCTATATCACATATTTATCCATATCTGGATTGATCTATTAGTCCCTCATTTGTTTTTTGTTGTTGCTATCTTATTTTAGGGTAGTGTGTATGTGTGTGTGTGTGTGTGTGTGTGTCCAAATTACAGACATTACTATACTTCCCCTTAAATTTCATTTTAGCCACTCTAGTAAGTGCACAGTGCTTGTGTTTTCATTTCTCTGAAAACTAATAGTGTTGAACGATTTTTCATGAACTTATTGGTCACATATATCTTCTTTAAAGAAACATCTACTCAAATCTTTTGCTAACAATACACTTTTGTACAGCAGCAAAATAAAACAGAAAGCAATAAATAATATTTCATCAGTCAGGGCCCAACCAGGAGACCAAATCTGCACTAGTAATTTAAACAGGGACTTAATATAATGAGTTATTAACTAATAAAATGTGGGTGGGCACAAAAATGGGCAAATTAAACTCAAGGAATAAAAACTACGAAACTACTGCCTTCTGGGCTGAGAGGAAAATCAACAAGAAAGGAAATTAAGATCTCAGAGGAGGAGATCTGGCAAGCTGAAATTCAGAGTCTGAGTAGAGGGCATGAGTTCCATAGGAACAAAGCATTTGTTGATGAGGTGACAGAGAAACTGGCCACTGCTGAGCCATGAGAGCTGCAATAGTTAATTGATTGTGTCAACTTGAGTAAGAAACACTCAATTAAATTGGATTAGCATAATGGTGTGATTGAGGGGATTTACTGAAGATTTGCTGGGATTTACTGGGTGTAAGTGACAGCAACCAATGGTCTTGCCACATAAAGGGTATAAAAGGGAAATAAAGAAGGAAGGCTCACTTCTCTTTCTTCAGAGGACCTCCAGTCTTCACCTTCACCTTGGACGTCATCCCCTGGCTTCCAGCACAGACCCTTCCACCTTCTGGTGCTGATCCTTTGGCCTCCTGGATCATTTGGATTGCCAGCACACAGACAAACCTTTGGACTCTTCCACACCTGACTCTGTAGGCACTCACTGTAAGTCAATGTGGTAAATTCTTATATATTTGTATATCTTGCATTAAATCTGTTTCTCTACTAAGCACTGAGTTAAACAAGAGCTCTAACATGGTAATAGCCAACCTGACTGGAAGGAGTCACAATGCACAAGGACCTCTACATCCTGATCTTTCCCTACTGAACTATGAATCAGAATACCAGAAAGAGAATATTTGCTTTTCTTCTTCCTTTTCCACCCTTGAAAACTCACTCATGTACTCTATTGGCACTAAGCCATCTGGCTAGGGAGAGAAAAGTCATCCTCAGACTTCAGGTCTGAATTTATAAATTATGACAAAGAAGAGTGGTTCCAGGGCTAAGGAGAAATAAATTAATAACAGACATAAATATCTTAGAAGCATTTAGAAAAAAAATCATACTTATAAACCTAGAATTCTATACCCGGTTAACCTATCATTCAAAAGCAAAAAAAAAACAATGATTAATAATGCTTTTTCTTTGTTATATTTTATAAATTGGGACTTCTGTTATATTTTATAAATTGAGACTTTTTCAGGAAATCAAAGAATGATACTTTGTTACTAGCAGATTCTCAACGCAAGAATTACTAAAGTACTTCCATCTAAGAAAGAAAAAATTAAATCTAGAAATAAAAATTTAAGTAAAAAAATGGTAACCAAAGGAATTGGAAAGCTTGTGGGTAAATAAATGATAGGCAAAGAAACTGGTAAACTTACAAGTAAATATACATAATAAAGAACAGTATGAATCAATAATGATAAAAATAAAAACTAATCTAAAGTATAAAAGTAAAAACAAAATAAAATATTGGACAATCTTATAGGAGATTAGAAGAAATAATCATAGTTAAAATGTGTCGAGACTTTTGTATTTTTAGAATATGGATACAGATTAAGGCTTTATGATTAACTTAATCATCTGGAAAACAATATGATTGGCATTCCATGGATGTGTGCCAAACAGTCCTGGTTAATACTTTCTAGGTCAAGTGTCTATGCTATATTGTTAAGTTTACCTCTAAAGAAGAGAAGTAGAATGGACAACCATAAAAATCAGTAAATTAGAGAAAAGAGAATAAAGAAAGTTGCTTCACCAAAAACAAAGTAGTAATGGAAAGGAAAAAGAATTTTTAAAAAATCAGAAGTGGGAAACATAAAACCTTTGGGAGAACTAAATCTCAATTGACATTAAGTCCAATAAATATAAATGGACTAAATTTCCAAAGTAAAAGAGATTTTTCTTATTGACTTTCAAAAATTCAGCTATATATGATCTATACAAAATATACAGAGAACAACATTTGGTTGGGAAGACACAAAAAAATCTAAGTATTACAATGGTTAGTGACTTTCCAAAGGAACTCTGCACATAAATAATATATGGTATAACTGTGGTGTAAAATCTCATGGTGAGGAGGGACAATCAGAGACAAAATATCTAAGAGGGTTCCATAAAGGAGCAATAATGGGGGAAAATCTTGAGCAATACTATTCAGAGGATAATACCCCTGAAAAGACATATATTTAAGCATGGTAACCAGAACCTCCCCAGCTTTTTTTTAATTTAGAATTTTTTCAATTTTATTTTGGCTGATACGTTAATTATACCTATTAGTGGAATTCAGTGCAATATTTCACAATGCATATAGTACACATTAATTAAATTAGGATTATTTAGCATGTCCCTCTCCTTATCATTTCTTTATGTTTATAGACTTGGGGCTCCTCTCTTCTAAAACAGTTATTGTGAACTGTAGTCTGTATCAGCTTTTAGATTTCCAAAAAGTCAGCAATCATTTTGATGAAGGACCACAAAGCCTAACTCTGAGTTTTCCAATCAACCTCTCAACCAATACTTCTTTGGTACTGTCTACACCTGTGCTGTAGTATGGTGGTCTCTTCCATGCTGCACTGGAACTATGGTTGTCTAAACTGAGACCAGCTGGGAGCATGCAGTGTCCGGAGGCACTTCTTCCTGTTTCTCTTCTGCTACCACACATTTTTGCTGGTATGCCCCATAACCTAAGGCTCAAACCACTTTTGACCTGGGGGGCATTTCTCAGGGTTGTGATTGCAGTGAGCAACCAGGAGCAGTGAGAGAGTATGTCCTCCCTTTGAGACAAAAAGCAGGTTTCCTCCTGCTGGCTTAGGGTATGGGGTGTGTTCACCAAGCCTGGGCACCCACTGCCACACCAACCCCTGCACCTGCAGCACCCATCCAGGCCCTCCGCACACACTCATGAAATTCACTTTCTCTCATGGAGTAACAAATTATTACCAAATTGGCAGCTTAAAATACTATGCGTTTATGAGCTTGTAGCTCTATAGGTCACTGCCCAGCGTCTCTAAAGCTGCAGCTGAAGTTATAACCAGGCTGAATGCTCATGGGGCAGCTCTGGGCAGACTTTTCTTCCCTGCTCACACAGACGTAATTCCTCATCATCATGTAACTGAGATCCCTGCTTCCCTTTCTGGCATCAGCAGGGTCCACTCCCAGCTCAGAAGCCACCTGAATCTTTGCCACATGGTACCCTCCATGTGAAGCCCAGTAATGAAAATTCCCTACTGTCAAATCCTTGTGACATTTTTACTCTCTCTGACTTCTCTGTCTCTGACTTTGGACCCAGGGGCTTTGGGATTAAGCCCCTACTTAATCTCCCTATTTTAAAATCAACTGACTTGAGATCTTAATTGTATCTACAAAATCCCTTCACAGCGGTAGGACAGGTGTGTGTATAGAGGGCTGGGAATCACTGGGGCAATTGTAGACTTCTGTCTATTACAGGGGCCGGTGGAACTGAGGTGGTAACAGGGAAACCACAGTCCTTTACCTCTGACCCTAGAGGTTCATCTCTTCCGCTGGTGTTCATGGAGTAGCTTAGAAGAAAGGGAAAGTCAAACCCAGACCTGCTGTAAAATGCTTGCCAGATTTGAAAGACTTAGAATAAACAGAAGACTTGGTGTACAAAACACCTCATTAATAGTTTTTATATTAATTACATGTTGAAATGATGATGTTTAGGAATATTAGGTTAAGTGCAGTGTATTATTAAAATCAATTTCACCAGATTATTCTTACTTTTTAATGTGATTGGTAGAAAAAATCAAAATGACGTACGGGAGAGGCTTGCGTTCTATTTCTATCAGACAGTGCTGATCAATATGCCCAGCTAACATACTGAAGTCTGGGGCCCTAGGCGAGTTGTCACCTAGCAGCCCAAGAACCAACTGTGTCCTATGGATTTCTTGTCTAACCAGCTCCATATCCAAATTTGATAATTTAAATGCCTTCAGGTCAACTCTGTGTCTCGCAGTGTGCAACACGCCTCACCTTTCACCTGGCTCACAGACATTTATGTGACCTAACTGGATTTGGTGACTGCCTGCTTCTGGGCTCCCTGGCAGTCTCACACTTTTGTTGGGCTGGAGAAAATAGCTAACACAGGGAGGTTATGGGAGGGCAGCTCATAGAGTCCCCAAGTGTCCAATTCAAGGACTTGAAGAGTCCTCACTGGGCAGAGCAGTGACCAAGTCCACAGACCCCTTCCAGAGAAAGCTGTGCCGCTGATTCGGTGGGAGACCGAAAGCAGATCAGGTGCCCCTTGAGCTGTTTCTTCTCTGGCCAAGTACGAGACGGAGACAGAAGGCACCCAGTTCCCTGTGAAGATTTCCATCCCATAGCTTTGCTGCCTAAATCAGAGAGCTACATGGAAGGGGAGGACCAAAACATACTCTCTTCTTTGTCCTTTGTACAAGTTGAGTATCCTTTACATGAAATGCTTGAGACCAGAGGTATCTAAGATTTCAAGATTTTTGAGATTTTGGAATATCTGCAGATGCACAATGAGCTATCTTGGGGACAAACCCAAGTCTAAACATGAAACTCGTGAATGTTTCACATACGTCGGAGATAATTGTATACAGTATTTTCATTGTACCTGTTTTGACTACGACCAGTCACATGGGGTCAGAGGTGGAATTTTCCGCTTTGGTGTCATATTTGTGCTCAAGAAGTTTCAGATTTCAGACCATTTAAGATTTCAGGTTTTCGGATGAGGTCTGCCCAGCCTATACACTATTACCCTTGCTAAAATTGGCCAGAAAGAAAGAGAAAGAGTCAAGGGGGGATTTTGCAGTCCTACAAAGCTGCAATGGAGAGTTTGTCAAAAGGGACTCAAAGTATTCAGATATAGAGTTGCTCTGTGTTCTCTATGGAGACGATCGTTCAGGTTTCAGCCCTGCACCCCAAATGCTAGATAATCAAGGGCTGGCAGCTTCCCGATACCTACATCTGCTCTCCACCCCCTTCCGTTCCCAACAATGGCATTTTGGAGAATCCAGAGGCAGATGCTGCTAGCTGGGGCTGAGTGAATCTGAGCTGGGGTTTGTGGCTGGCAAGTTCCCTTTCCCTCTACCCATGACATCTTTTTCATAACCTGAATTTCTTTAATTAAAAAACATCTGCCAACTCCTGTTATCAGCGAAGATGTACCATAGCAACTCTCTTTGCAAGCCCCTTTTGTGGCTGATGCAAACAGGTGGAAGAAAAGCTTCTGCAAACCCTCTCCAGTTTAAAGAGGGAAAGAGAGCAGAAAGGAAGGGAAAGAAGCTCCCCCAAAGCTCCCCAAAGTGTGCATGTGTGAGAGAGAGACAGACAGACAGACAGAGCCAGAGACAGGGACAGAGACAGAGAGACAGGGGAGGATGCAGAAGGGCCAAGCTCTCTTGAAATTCACCCTTCTACAAAATTCTCCTGCTCTATCAGAGAGTTCGAGGAACCAGGGCACCCAGGTGACATGCCTCTTGTTCACATGTCCAAAATAATGACCTTGTGACAAACCAAAGACACAGAGCAAGGAGCTCGTGGACCATCAGCCTTGCTTGTTAGGACTCGCGTTGCACTTTGAGCCAAGCAGATCTGGATGGCTCAGAGGGAAGAGGCAGCCAGATCCCTGCTGCCTTTGTCCTCTGGCCCCTGAGCAGTTATTCTGAAGGGAAGTCTTAGGAGATGATCTTAAGGACAGGTGACAGTGGCATGACGGAGCAGGGCACAGAGGCCTTGTACTCTCTGTCTACTATTAAGCTAGTGTCTTAAAACAATAGTGTGTTACACAGCATATTTTCTATCCTCGTTCCTTGTAAATAGACCTTCAGGGAAAGCTGGAAGGGCAGTTGCACATTTGGCAGTTTGAGCCTCCTTTGAGCTCTGCACCAGACACGGGGTGTGGAGAGACCGGTGCCAGCGTTCAGCTCGCCTCCTTTCCCTTTCCATTGCAGGAGTGTCCTGCACAGCATGAGCCTCCTGCATGTCGATGCCCCAGGACACACAGCCAAGCTCCACATCAGTCCACTACACACAGTGACCCTGGCCGAGGCTGTAGGACTCACATGTACACAAAAGCATCTGCTTCAGACCCCTGCAGCCTGGACCCAGGACAGTGAAGCCAGCCCTACAAACCTAGGAATTCCAGGTTTCTGCCCCTGGAGAATAATCTTTAAAGTGAAGACGGAGAGGCATGAGCTCCTTCACCTTATGTGAGGTGCACAGTCAGAAGAGGGCTTGTCGGGGATTTAGCTCAGTGGTTCCAGCGCCTGCCTCCCAAGTGCAAGGTCCCAAGTTCGATCCCTGGTACCAAAAAAAAAAAGGAAGAAAGAAAGAAAAAAAGAAACAGAAGAGTGCTGCGATCTTGGAAGCAGCCTCCATGCCCATTGGCAGATGAATGGATGAAGAAAATGTGGTGTATATACACACACCATGGAGGACTACTCGGCCATAAAAAGATGATTTGAGTCATTCGTCAGAAAATGGATGTATTTTGAGACCATAATGCTAAGTGAAATAAATCAGCCACAGAAAGTTAAACATTGCTTGGTTTCTGTTATATGAGAAGCCCAAAATATAAATACTTTAGGAGCACAATAAAAGATTGTAGAAAACAGGGTGACTTTGTGACGATGGAAAGGGAATCTGAGGATGGGGGAAGATGAGAAGGAAGGTGGAGGAAGGGGAAGGAAAAAGGATGACGATACAGTATGTACATGTACCGACACTCCACGGTGAACTATTTATTTTGCATCACAAACATACGAGTTTTTCAGAAGGGAAGGAGAAGAAAAAGAAGGAGGAGGAAGAAGAAGAAAGAAGAAGAGGAAGGAGGAGGAGGAGGAGGAGGAAAGGGCCAGGTGAGGACCCCTCCAGTCAAGATCTGAGGGCGACGCTGCTCTCCTCCTGTCTCCACTGCTGGGCCTCCTGTCACGCGGGACCCGTGTGTGCCCTCTCCCCTGAGCATGCTCTTCTCGTCCTCTGCACAAGCCTAGGAAGTGTCCAGGGACTTGGAGCGGGAATACCCTCCCTTCATCCCATCCCACCTCGCTGAGCCTGAGCTCCGTGGCTGCCCTCAGTCTGAAATAGCTATACCTTGGCCTCCGCCTCATGACTCCATGGTTCCCAGGGGCGGAGGCCGCTGAGTGTGGGGAATCCCACAGCACATGCTCTCTGCAGCTCCCGACAGACCACGGGACTTCATCCATGCCCTTCAAGAATACTTGGTATTTTTTGATCACAGAAGTATAGAAAAGAAATGTTTTCCAAGGGGGGTGACCCCTGGCCTGTTTAGGTAGCAGTCCTTAGGACAAACCTCAAAATCTGCTTCCAGAAAATCACTTTTGGGGGCAGGGCAGGGCAGTGATTGCACAAGGCGAATTGCTTGAAAATGTCTTTCTGTTCTTCACATTTGCCTTCCCGCGGGCTCTAATCCAGAAGGCCGCTCTTCCTTCTGTGCAGCAGCCTCGCTGAGCTGCTCCTCTGGAGAACCCTTCACAGCCTTTGTCCCTAAGTCCCCAGATTTTATGTGACAACTATGCAATGTGATTAATGCTGGCTTGTTACATAATAGACACAGAAATAATTTATCATTGCTTAATTTCTTTCCACTTTTTGTTAAAAGGTTAGAAAGCAAAAATAAATGCAAATAGCTGCTCTTCTCTACAAATTTCTCCACTCTTTCATCCCACTCTGCCTCTCCTCTCTACTCCTCTGCATATGTTCTAGAGCAGACTGAGGAAAGGAGAACCCCTTATCCAGTACACTGTTTGCTTCAAATGCCGATTTGAATCTGGCTAAGGACAAAACAGCTACCTCAGAAGTAAAAACTACGTTATTTATTGGACCATTCAACTACAAGATGTCAAATATCCTAATTCTCTTCCTACAGCATCCTAATGTCACAAGCAATAAAAACTTCATATAGAGCCAGGTGATGGCTCTGACTTTGCAAACAGGATGTTAGCTTTTGAGGATAAATCGAGCACCTGGGGTCTTGTATGCATTCTGGCCATGGTGGCGAAGAAATCCCACAAGCAACCCCAAGCATTCCTAGATAATGGGATGGAGGAAAGGAAGCTAAGGGAACGACTTCAAGAAAAACAATTAATGGCAGAGTGGGAAATTGTTCATTTTACTTGGACAGAGTTCAGTGGAATGAGTTTACAGACAATTGAAAATAGCATCTCCATAGATTATAAAATATACTTACGAGTAACCACACTTCACACCACCCAGCACAGCGAATCAGTGCATGCCGCCTATAATCCTCCCACCCTGGGAGGCTGAGGTAGGAAGGTCGCAAGTTCAAAAGGGCAACTTGGTAACCTAGCAAGACTCTCTCAAAATTTTAAAAAAGGGGACTGGGGATGTAGCTTATTGCAAAGACTGAGTTCAATCCCTAGTACCAGAAAATAAAAGATGAGAAAGGATAAACATCACTATTCATAATTAGTAATCAAGCTATTGCTGGTAAACATTAATAAGAAATAGCACTAATACCATAGCCTTCTGCCAGGGTCTTGCTGTCTTGCTGCCAGCAGGCAGCAACTGGGGCCCCAGTTCATTTTGACTTTCCCATGACACTCCCAAGTACAATAGTTTCAAATAGCTTTTCTTTGACGCAATCCTTCTGAGAATCTTAGGAAAACTCTCTGGGTAAATTGTTCTTAAAACAAGTTGAACACCTGATTTGAGGATGACAGTTTTGTTCCATGAACAGATGGCTTGTGAGCAGCCATCGGGATGAAATATCACTTCCGGCTCCCAGAGATAGACACACAGGACTCACTCAGCCTCCCCTGAGTGACCTTTTTCTACACTTTACATACTTTTCATTTTCTTTCACTGTATCCCCATGAAGGTGGTGGAGTGGGTATTTAAAAGTGAGCAGTAAGCTGGGCATGGTGGCACACACCTGTAATCCCAGCACTCTAGGAAGCTGAGCTAAGGGGGCTACAAGTACAAGCCCAGTCTGGGAAAATTAACAAGACCTTGTCTTAAAAGAAAGACAGGGCATAGAGAGAGAGAAAGAGAGAGAGAGAGAGAGAGAGAGAGAGAGAGAGAGAGAGAGAGAGAGAGGAAAGAAAAGAAAAGAAAAAAGAAAAGAAAAGTCAGCAATAGAAGTTCCAAAGGGAGGGGACATTAAAACTTACTGTGTTACGATGTTACATCTAATGGACCATTTGTATATGAAAAGAGAGACCCTAGAATATGGGCTAGAAGGACAGATCAGAACAGAGGAACAAAAGAAAAACCGGATGAATATTTCTATGTCAGGAAATGAGAGGGTTGGGTTTTTTTACTTGCAATCTGAAAGGAGATTTAGAGAAGAGACTTGGTGCCTAGAGGCCATTCTGGAGATGTAACAAAGTCAATAAGGAGAAGAGAAAGGTAGGGGAAAAGCAACAGCCAGCAGGAAGGAAGCCGAGGAAAACATCAACAATTTCAAGTGTTTGGTTGGAAACGGGGAAAGTATCCCTATGGGGGGGGGGGGGATTCCCTGCACTTTCTGCTCAGTTTTGCTAACATGGGTCTAAAAATTATACACACCTACACAAACACACATGTGTAGGACATGGAAGTTCCAGTTGCTGACACTTAGGTTCTAAAATACCAACGTTCATGGTGAATTCAGAGAAACAACTCTCAATGGCCAAAAGTTCCTGAGGAGTTACTTTTACCTGGGTTCACCAGTATGGAGTACTACTTTACTTCCAGGGGCAGCTCCCACTCTTTTGTTGGACTGACCATGTGATCAGTCCCAGCCAATGCAGTGAGAGCAGAAATGGCCTACATCACTTCTTTACAAAAGTGCAAAATGCTCAGTTCCTGGTCTGCAGGCCTCTCTGTCCCTGCTGCAGCCATGATGTGAATGCACATTGGGGTGGAGATGCTAAAAGGTCAAAGCTATCGGAGATACCACACTGAATACCCAGGATACAATTTTTGTGGAAAACCAGCAGCATCTACAACAGACTCTGTATGAAGAAGAAATAAAAACTTACACTGTGAGCAGCCCTGAGGTTCATGGGTGTTTGCCACCAGCCCTGACCTGGTCCATTCTAGCTGCTACCCTGAGCTCTAGTTTCTAGTTCAAGTTCACCAAGGCCTGGCCAGTGAATAGAGCTCTCTTCCTTCACGGGAAAGCCAGGAACAAAAGAATGTGCTCCTGTGGGTGAGATATCATAATTTTGGGGTGAATTCAGTTTTGAGGGTTTTCTCCGAAAGAAGCAATACTTAAGTCGGGGCTACAGTGTCCCACCTGCCTCTCCCAGCTTCCTGGAGAAGGTATTTCTAGGGGAGAGGAGAGACCATTCATCACTTCGGAAAGTCGCGAGATTCACAGAGACAGACACCTAAACAAAGGACAGGCGTGTTAACAAATCTCGCTGCCCAAAAGTCATGGCTAATGTTAACTGAGATGAGCATTGCTGCGATTCCATCAAGATGTCCTGTTATTTATTTAACTTTTCCATTTTCATTTTTTATTTGGGTAAGATAATTGCTTGTGATAAGCCTCGGGTGTGGAGAACTGGTGCATACAGAGTGGGCAGGCAAGTGGAGTCCGGTTGTCTCCGTGTGCACTAGGGAAAGGGTCCACGGATTAACATATTGAAATGATCCCAATTAATGTCCCTTAGCAGTTTTCTTCCAAAAGGAGGGCCTCTCCAAAGTAAATGGCCTACTCTTACCAACAGGAAAAACAGCCTGTTGGGAAGATAACGTATTTAACAGCTTGAGAAAAAAAAACCTCTGATGAGCACATTTCATAAGAAACAAAATTATACAGTGTTGCTTCCCCCTCTCTGGGTGTGGCACTGAACCAGCAGCCTGTGTTTTGCTTCATGACATTGCTACCTGTGCCTCCCATTTCTTCTAGCTGGGACAACACTGTTTGCTCAAATGATGGCTTTAGCACGCAACTGTGCTCGTTTCAGTAGAAAGCAACCCTGGCCCCTGGCTCCTGTCCTTGTGCTGCGCCTCGTCTCTTGGTATCCTCTAATACAACCCATTTCCCCATATACCCCCTTTCCCACTTCCCAGCACCCTCTCTGCTCTGTCCTGAATGACCTGGAAGCGGAAGTGGAAGAAAACCTGGACTTCTACGAAGCTAGTAGTGGCTTAAGGTGCATTGGAGGATTTTGCTGTACAATAATGAAAACAGCCACTGGTGTTTGCTGGTGCTGGCTACAAGCTTCAGAAGTGTCGCTGTTCCCCGCCTCATTCTTTCTTTCTTTTTTTTTTTTTTTTTTATACATGGGATGGAATCCAGGGCCTTCACACTGAGCTACATCCCCAGGCCCACCCACCTTTTAATTTTGAGACAGGGTCTTACTAAGTCCCTCGTTACCCAGGCTAAACTTGAATTTATAGTCTCCTGCCTCAGCCTCCAGGAAGCAAGGATAACAGGCGTTTCAGTCATGCACACCACACCCACCTCTCCTTTTCTTCTGATGAGAAAACTGAGGCTTGGAGAGTGTGTGTGGAGCCCAGAGTTGTACTTCAATAGCTGCTACTGAAAAATTAACAAGAAGAGAGGGGAAAGATGTTGCGAGAGGTGTTATTTCTTCCCTAACATCTTCTGCCTACTGAAAAAGAAAATTAAATATCTGCCCTTTCCCTGTACAACTCTGGTGAGTTGAAAGGTTAGCGAGAACAATTTTATTTGGTTCTCCTTTAGACTCTTTCTGAAGATAATTGTTGACCTCAACAAGACATGACCCCAAAGAGAATTCAAAGAATTAAACAACATGCAAAGGATTTTAACCCATCAAGCCTCTGTTTGGCTAAGCTAATTGATTGTTCCAAGTCAGCTTAAACCCTTGCTGCTCCAAGAAGCCTCCCTTGGCAAGGTTGATCTGGAGTGACTACCCTGCCCTCCGAGCGCTCACATACCCTTCCTTCACCCTTCAGACGGTGCCCCAGGGACCTGCCCCAGTGTGCCTGCCTTACAGCCCACTCTGAGACCTGCCCCAGCAGAAAGGGTAACAACAGAAATTGGATAAATGAGGGACTTTTATTAATAATGATGTATCAGTATTGATTTATTCATTGTAACAAATGTATCCTATTGATGCAAGATGCTAATAGCAGGGGAAATCTGCAGTAGGTGGAAATCTGCATAGGAACTCTCTGTACTAGCTACTCAACGTTTTTGTAAATCTATAAGGTGTAATGGAATAGTTTAAATTTTAAAAATTGATTATGGTGAAAGACACACTATTATTAATCTCCCTCAAACACTGCCCTTTACCTCAAACACACTTATCCTAGTCCTTTTGCCACTCACTTTCTGAAGCGGCTCTGAGAGTCCTCTTCCAAGAGTGTCTTTACTTCCTCTGTTGTGGCTGCCTCGATGCCTCGATGTCCTGAATCGATTCCAAATGTTTGCCTTTCATGGTCATTCTGACTGTGGGAAGAACCAGAAGTCACATGATGCCAGATCTGGTGAATGAGGTGGATGAGGATATACTGAGATGCTTTGAATAGCCTGCCTTTCCATTGGATGGCACTTAGTAGCAGCAGTCACTGTATTTTTTTTATCACATTTTGTAAAGATACTCATGAAAGAGAACTTCTAGAACTATTTCAGAAAGTACCAAGAATGGTTGATAAGTGTTTACAAAGTGAGGAGGAGTATTTTGGAGCGGATTAATGAAAACAGCCTTTTACTGTAACACAGGTTTTCTTTAAATATTCACTGTATATTTCAATCACAGTTCATGAAACTGTTCTAAAAGAATTAAAGTCTATTAACTTTTCAACAGACAGTGCCATTGAAAAGTTCGCTTCTCTTTACCTTCCCCAGGCTTTCTGTCTCCTTTTATTTTAATTCTGCTTTTCTTCCATTTCTTTTTCTTTTCTCCTCCTCCTCCTATGCTATTCATCATTTCTTCCTTCTTCTTTCCTTTTCTTTCTCCACCTGTCCTCCTCCTGTCCATGTATGTGTACACTGATGTGTTCTGTTGGACACACTACAGATGACAAACTATTTCCTGCCAGGCAATAGGACACTGAGATGGGTTATTGTGTTAGCTTTCTGTCACTATGACAAAAATACCTGGGAACATCGACTTACAAGGAGGAAAGATTCATTTAGGCTCACAGTTTCAGAGGTTTCAGTCCATGGTCACTTGGCTCCATTGTTTCCAGGCCTGAAGTGAGGTAGGACATCATGGTGGGAGTACATGGTGCTACTCACCTCCTGGTGGCTTCGAGGCCAAGAGAGAGAGCTCACTTTCTAATAAATCTCGTCCCCCAAACCCTTTAACCTGTGAGTCCATAAGTGGATTAATCCATTCACGAAGTCAGAGCCCTCGGGATCCATCCAATCGGCTCCCAAAGGCTCCAGCTCCGAACACCGCTGTATTGGAGACCAATCCTTCAAACATGAGCTTTTGGGAGATGTTCCAGATCCAAACCATAGCAGTTACTATCCCTTCATTAATCACCTCAGTGCGGCCTGAGAGTTTAGTAGCTAAGTGAAATCCTTTGTAAAATGTGTCCTTGGAGTTTGCTCTTGGCTATCTGTGAGCCAAGTTCATGCCATGTGTCTGCAGGAGGTAAAGGAAACAGAAGCAGGAAAGACAACTGAAGTTCTATAGTAACTTGCAAAAAATAATCCCGAGCAATTCCAGCTGAATTCTGTGGAATCAGGAACAGATCAATTCTCTATGGGGTGGATTGTTCCAAACTGGAAGAGTTTCCCACCAGAGAGTAAAGTGATGGTTGGTGACTGCTACTCTGTGCATTGAAGAGACCTTCACTGACCCTGCATGCTTTAAATTTGTCACGGATACGAGCTAAAGGCCGGAAGCTGGAGTCAGCCTTCTAAGGGCCTTCCCAACCCCAACTACCAGCCAGTATTCTTACCTGAACAGGGCCTTCCTGTCCCAATCCCAGCCCAGCCTGGAAACCTGGATCCCATGGGCGAGTTCTCCCTCCCACACAGCCTCAAAACAACCTGTCATTTCGTGAACTTTACCCTGCTTCTGTCTTCCTGAGGCTTGGATCCTTCCTCTTTCTCCTCCCCACTGCCTCTCCTGGTTAGCTCCTGAGTCACTGCCTGCCTCGGTCACTGTCATGGCCTCCAGATGCCAGGCTCCAGTCCATCCTGTGCTGCTGCCTCAGTGATGCCATTACCCTTGTCCTCTGGTCCCTGTGTCCCTTCAGTTATCACTGTGCCCCTATCCTAGTCCAGTCTCTTCCAGAAGACCTACAGAGCCCTTCCAGAACATCTATGGGCTCACGCGTGCCTGCTCCCCACTCCCTTGGCCACACCCATGAGAATTCCTATTCCCCAGTGTGCCCTTCCCCTTGACTTGGTATTTGCTGTGCCTGTCCCTGGGGTGGCATCCACACTCTCCTCATGGCTGCTTCCCTGGCTCAGCTGCCCCTGTTCTCCATTTTCCTTGGCAAGATCTTTAGCACAGCTCCTGCTCACCGCAGTGTAAAGGCTGCCTTGCTTCTCCCTCTCCTGATATTTGGGGGACCCAAGTGATAGCTTACCACCGAGTTCCTAAGGTATATATCTGCCTGCTCATGCTGACATGTCATCACATACTGCCTAGGAAATAAGATTCACTACGATGTTGTTACACAGTGTTAGAAAAGCTATCTGTTAACCTACATCATTAAGATGGTACAATTTCTTAGCAATGTCAGGAATGTTTGTACTGTTGCCCTAAATACATTATGAGACTCTTAAGTCTGAGGAGCATGTGTTTTATCTCTCCTGTCTTCTCTGTAGCTCCTGGTGCCTGGCACAGGGAGGATGAAGAGGACTCAAAGTCAGGAACTTGGTGAGAAAAGGCAATGTCTACCAGAAAGGAAAATGATAAAGGCTGGACACAAGGAATTTCTGTTTCTGGGAACCCTCCCTGTGTTGGATCGACCCACCCCAGCCATCTGAGGAAGGGGAGGCTGGCTCATGTTTCCTTGACCTCTCCCAGTGGGAGGGGACTTTGAGGCCTAGAGGACACGTGGGATTCATGGGATCAAAGTGGAAGACTTGGACCAGGTCTGGAAAATAATTTTCCCCTCCTGAGCTGACTCCCATTCAGTGGCCTAGAGCATGTGCTAAGAAGGCTTCCAGGGCTGAGTCAGAACTCAGAAAAACTGTGCTGATCAGTGTATCGTATTGTACTCAACAATGGCCCCCCAAAGCTGGCAACGGGGATGGTAGCCCATGTGCCAGAGATTTGCTACCCTGCCCTGCAGATGGCATAAATGGCTCAGTCATTCCTCTTGATCCTTCAACACCTGGGCTGGAGATACAGGAAACCAATTTCTCCATTCTGGAAGGAGGAGAGCAGGGTGGTAAAGATAGGCCCAAAATTGAAGGTTGAGCAAGCAGTGTCCAGACCACCGCCTGCCCTAGGTTCAGGAACGCCTCCATGGAACTTCACCTGCATACCTGGGGACCCCTGCTTCACCTGGTCCCTTGCTCAGCCTGCAAGACAGGTTCAAGGTGAACTTCCCAGCGAAGTCTGCTCCACAGCCCCCATTAAAGCCATCTTACACGGATGGTGATGTGTCACTTGCCCACCGTCTATGCAACATGACATGCGCCATTCTTCTCTCCCCAGACACGGTCCTCCATGAGCCCTGAGTCTCACCTCCATGAGTCTCACGACCTCTCTCCATTCTCAAGGCCTCCCTAAGGCCTTAGATGGAGCTTGGCAGTTATTAAATTGCAAACTTCCTGAAAGAACACTCTCAAGGCTTTGTTGTTTTGCTAGCTTTATGCACATTTTCTTACTGAGTAAACAGATTCAGAGCTCGTTATCATTTTGCCCCTGATCAACTTTGTCCAATGGGCTAGTAGATCAAATGGGTCCAATCCAGTGGGTCTCATCCTTCATAAAGGTAGCATTACCCCCTCTCCTTATGCCCCTCATTGCAGATGGCTGGGGGAGTTGTGCAAAAACAAGACTTAATTTGTGCTTTCCTATGTCTGCTATCACTTGCTCCAAATAGTACAACTGCAACCTGTCCCTGGTGTGCATCTGCTTCCTATCTCACTTGGTGGGGGCACCACAGGCAGAACTGAGAGCCCAATCTGGAGCAAACTCCATAGAAAGAAGACCCTAAAATCCTATTTCCTATCCAACTGGAACAGCTCATGAAAAAGAAACTGCTGTGCTTTGGGTCAGGCAAATGAGGTGAGACAACAGCACCAACCGCAGAGAGAGACGCTAATTTGTCTAATTGATGGGAAGCATCTAGCATTTCAGAATATGCTTATTTTTCTGCAAGGAAACCAGGCCAATTTATTCAACTGTTTACAATGTCACTGTGCATTTGTGAAATGAAAGTTTTCTCTGGGCTCCATGCGACAAAATGCTGGTCCCTGACCTCTGGTGGGTGGCCCATTGCTGGGAAGCTGAATGGAGTTCTAGGACTGAGATGACAGTTCGAAAGCTGATGGTTTCCCCAAGGAAGGGACAAAGAGAAACACGGCTGTCTCCATGCGATTGCAGCCTGGAAGAGGAGCCCCATGGATTGTCAGGTGTTCAGTCGCCCAGCCCTGAGTACAAACCCAGTACACAGTGCACGGGGCAGAGCTGAGGGCTGTGGTCCTTTGGTTATGCACCTAACTTTCAGAGTCGCTTCATCTGTAGAGGGAGGATAGTACTAGCTGCCTGTCCCCACCAGAGATCTGTGGAGTGGATAAAATGGCTAACAAGGGAACGCACTGAAAACTCTAACCCCACTGCTCTGTCACAGCACCCTGCTGACTTCCTCCTCGCTCTCACCGTGATGTGGAGGGAAGTCTGTTTATTTACTGCTGCCTTGTCCAATGTCTGTCTGCCCAGTAGAAGGCAAACTCTGTAAAGGTAGGAATCTAGAATGGTGCCTGCGGCCCAGAACAAGCCCATATGTGGTGAGCACTGAGCTCTCCCTTTGCCCTCCTCCAGACTCACATCACCTGGACATGCTTGGCCGCATGGGTCCTCTGCTGCAGGGATGCTGCCCCTTGGCCATGGAGCAACCCAGCACCTCTGCTTCCTGGAGGGGCTACTTTGAGCCCCACTGCTTCTGTGAAATTCTTCTCTCACTCTCCTCCAATAATCTTCCATTGGTTGGCTGATGCTTCACTACCACACAGACCCTCTCAGCCAGGGACACACTCAGCACGTGGGGTCAGTTGATGTGTTTTCTGTCCTCCTCAACCCAGGGTAGTAGTAGTTGGCCCAGCTAATTCTGGGAGTACTCTGCTCAATCAGTACTGCCTAGATTTCTCATGCAAAGAACAATAAAGTGTGTCCTCAAATAGAAAAGTCATAATTTTTTTAAAATCCTAAAACATAGGACTGTAGGAGGCGCCAGGCCCAGGACATATTCTGCATACTTGTTGAGGAATTGTTATCTGCTCAGGCTCAGTTATCTCACTGCACAAACATTTATTAGACCCCTGTACCTGGGACCCAAGGATTTGCCCAGAGAAATTAATTGATTGCTGCAAAGTAAAAGGTAGACTGTGGCAGTCAGACTGCACGCTGTCATCACGGAAGAATGAGGCTGCTCCACTCCTCCTATCTTATTCTTCTCATGTTTTTATTCCTCGAGATATTCAGTATTTGCTGAAGGCTTACCGTGTCCCAGGCATTGTCCTAGATGCTAGAGATCATGCAACACAAATAAAGACCCTCACCCTAATGCAGCTTAAAGCATCATTATTTGAAGATGCTTTGCCCATTTGCTGATTCTCTGCTCCTCTCTGCCCCACCCCATGTATAAATCTCATCAGAGAAGGGACACCATCTTTGCCACCATCGTCTCTCCAGACCCAAGAATACCTCTGAGCTCCCAGAAAGTATTCTTGACATTGCCTTCAAACTGTGAGTTGTTCATTTGTAGGCTATTCCCCTTTCAAGGCATCGCCTCCACTCCTCGGCTCATTTATTCAGTTTTAAGTGGTATAAACAGACTTGCAGGGTGGAAACATCCTGCAGCACTTTTGATAACCCTGAACTTGACAGAAATGTTCTGAACGATCTGCCAGATTCTTTGGCTTCATCTTACATGTGCCTGTAGCAGATGCCTCCTAAAAACACACAGATTGAATTGGAAATGTTCATACAATTTGACAAGTGAAGTGAACACCATGGATTACATCTCACCTCCCATTTCCCCTTCCCTTTTCGTGCTAATAGAACCTCAGTTTTGTTCTTTTGCCGTGGTGCTCCAGGCAGCTCCTGACCACCTGGCCCCCAGCTCCTGAAAGAGGCGGGATGGGTCTGGGGACATAACCATTCCCAGTGATTCAGGAATAGGCACGTGACCTGAGCCAAGCCAATGACACAAGAGTGAGATTCCTGCATCCTAAAAGAGAGCCACAGAAAGAGATGGACCCTCTACTGTCCTTGTGCATGATTAGAAGTGAGCATCTGGAATTCCTCCAGCCCTTTGGTGACCAGGCTAGCATGAAGCCAGATCTGACAATAGCTGAGCAGAAAGATGGAAAGAACCTGCTGTTTCAGTTTGTGTCTAGATGTGCCCCCAAAGCCTCAGGCGGTCATGGGTGGAACTTTTTCACAGGTGGCTGGATCTACAGTGTGTGACCCTGGGATTGATTCATGGTGCAATGCTAGGCTCAGGGCACTAAAGTTAAGGGCATGAGTGCTGCCTGCCCTAAGTAGTCTGGATAAGAGAAAAGGAGCAGAAAGATCCTGTTAAGGTCCCTTGTTGCTTTTGCTGTCTCCTACGCAATGAACTGTTTCTCCTCTATGATGCCCCTCTGCCGTGTGCCACTCTGCCTTGGAGCCAGCCAACTACGGACTGAAACCTTTACAAACTATGAGCCAAACAAACCTTTCCCCCTTTAACCTTGGGTGTCAGGTATTTTGTCTCAGCAACAAGAAAAGTAACTAAGACACCTGGCTTCTCAAAGACAGTGCTATACTATAAATCAAGAGCCCTGAAGTCTTAACTCTGAGAATTCCTCAATTTATTAAGAGAAAATCTGCATGGAGGAGAGGGTTGGAGGGAGGTGGTCTGCAATGACACTGTGTGGAGGACACACAGGAAAGTCACCCTGAGGAGCTCTCAGGCCCTCGCCAGGTGTTATAAATGCATCTCAACTTAGGTGAGGTAGAACACCCTACTGAAGTAACCGGATTACTTTGCTTTCTCCTTTCCAACAATGAAAGCTGTATCACTCGGCTTTCCATCCTTTTCTGGCCACATGGAACCACAACCCCAAAACTGTGCCTGTATTACAACCATCATTGCCCATATTTGCTTCCTCTTCTATGTTTCAGTCAAGATTTTCTATTTTTATTCTATTCTACTAACTATATTACATACCAAAAAAGGGACTTGGTATAGATAAATGAACTGATCACACAGCCATGGGACCAGTGTCTAAAGAGGAATTAATGAAACCTACAGATGGAGACTGCTGACCTAAGCTGATCAGCTTTCTCAAAGTAAAATGCACAAATCCCCACCATGTCAAGTCACTAGATGGTTTTCAGGGTCACAGGACATGGGATGGCACTCGGAATGCTACTCAGTGTCGCCACGAGGTCCTCAGTGTGAACTTGATCATGGACTCCCCGTGACTGGGATGCTGTAATGCTGAGACTGTGGGGAGGAGAGCATTAACAACAGCCCTGGAACAGAGGCCGCCCTGGAAGCGGGATGTTGCAGCAAGTGAAGACAAGGGGTGAGATGGAAATTCTTTGTCTCGGTCAAGATTTTCCACGACATGCACAGCACTGGCTAGCCTCTCCTCTTCTGAGGCATGAGATGCTCGAAGGCAGTGAGTGGCACTGATTATGTTTTGACACCTCAGCCCCTAGCCCAGAGCCTGGCATACCCTATGTGATCGTTTCCCTCTTAACCCTGGCCTTCGCTTCGGTCCAATTTTGAGGCACACAGCTAAGAACACGAGGAAGCACACTGCTTTATGCTTTCATGAGTGGAAAGAGCTCTGGGCTGGGAATTCAGAGACTGTGCTCTGGGTTCCACCACTCTGGGGCCATGTGACTCACAAAAGCACAAGTTGAAGGGTGCTGGTTGTCACCCTGTCTGGGTTTGGACACTGGCTCTTCTTCCTTCTGTGTCTTTAGACTGCCTTTAGGTATGGTCAAAATATACCGTGAATGTTTAAACATCTTTAAAATTTTACAGTGAAAAACACATTGGCATTAATCCCCTGAAAATATTCCCTTAATTCCAACACATTTATCCTGTCATACTTGCCAATTTCTGAAGCAGTTCTGGAAGTTCATTTTCCTGAGTGTCTTTTTGTGACTGTGTTGATGTCCTGAATGGATTCAAAATGTTTACAGCAACTTCTATCAAATAAAATCATTACTTCGTGTCCCCCATCCAATTTATTCATTGGCTCTGACAGTGTGTAACTTCTGGCTCTTCCCCAAAGTCAAAATGATCATGAAAGGTAAATGTTTTGAATCCATTCAAGACATCAAGGTGACCACAACAGTGCAACTAGACATTCAGAAAGTCCCAGAATAATGGGGTAAGTGTGTTTTCAGTAAGGGGAACTATTTTGAGAAGATTTAATGACAAGTGTCTTTTACTGTAATAAATTTTTTAAAATTTAAGGATGCACCATATTTCTTGATCACCCTTGTATGAGGTGTTTAAAATACATGTAAGCACACATTAAACATTCATGTTAGCTTGCCTTATCTTGGATAAGCCATTATGTTTTTCCAAGCCTTAACTTTCATATTTCAGTAGAGTAGGTTTGAGTTGGATGAGAGATGTCAGACATGCAACATTCATCTCTACTTTCACATCCTGCATCCAGGACAGACATCACTAATTGACCACAGCACTTACTCTCACCAAGTCCAGTTGCAACCTTCAGATCTTCCCCAGGACAATACTGCAGGTAGCCACTCTTAGATTTTCAGATATATAACATGAGAATTGAAACCTATCTGCTCTCTGGGAAGTGACAGTCTTAAAGATACTGTGATTGTTCATTTTTAAAAAAGGATCTAAAATGGGGTGGGGTAGCCATGGGAAAAGGAAGAAAAGAGTCTCCCTGTCTAAGACTTTCCATGCTGTTCCAAGGCCCCTCACACGTAGCTCTGGGGCTCTGCTATTCCTCAGCCTCCCCTGGGACCACGGCTGGACTGGTTTCTCCCTGTGTAGCGTAACTGCAGTGATAAAATGGTGTGTGGCTAATTGCTGGGTAGGCCACAAACAGAGCAACCCCACATGCAATTTCAGACTGGCAGAGACTGTAAATTATTCAACATGATAACCAAAAGATGACAGCAACATGTGGAAGTGGAGAGAACATTTCAGGCAAACATGGAGTTGGCTGTCAGTTGCGGGTGGTCCAAAGCACCTTGTGGGAAAGGGAAGTCTGTACTATGGGCAGTAAAGGCTTTGGCTGCTAGCTCAGGCCTGGCGAGGTCTGTGTGTTTCTCACTTATGGAGTCTTTGGGTTCCTTGTGAAAATAGCAAAGTGCTCCAGAAAGCCACAGCTGTCCACTTCCTGGAGGGAAAGGAGTGCCCGGGATCGTGGGAATCCACCAGCAGCACACAATGCCACGCACCTGATGGACGAGAAGACCCAGAGGAAAGGCCGCAGCCAGCCAGGGCCTCCTGACTGGCCTTTCCCAGCCAACTGCACCGTGGCTCTCTCAGTTACTCAAGCCCCCTTCCCCCCACCCCCATCCTCACCCTTTCATCAGCACCTTCTAGGGAAGGGTCCTGGGCACCTCCTCTCCCCTCTGTGGTCACTGCTCTCACTCAAACATGAGCCATCACGGGGTCCCCCAGCCCTGGTTCTGTGGCTCTCCTTCCTGCGTGTTGCTGTCCTTCCCTGATGTCTGGAGGGTCACTCTCTACTCGAGGCCTCCTGGGCCTCCACTGCCTGTCTGGTGAAGCCCAGGCTTCCGGTAACACACAGCTCCACCTACCTGCTGGGCTTTTCTTTCTGCCACTCCCTCCCCTCACCCTCTGCTCTCCCCTGATGGCCAAGGAGCACTTCCTGGGGTTCCGGGGATGCACCCTCTGCTCTTGGAGACTTTGTGTGGCTGGCTCCCACTTTGCTGCAGACTTGTTGGCCAGGCCTGAATGGTTCCGTTGCAATGTTTGCCCGTGCTAGTGATCACCTCTTTGAGTCCCAAAGTCCTTGACCCAGGTGCTCGGGCAGTGGGCACACCCTGCAGCCCCTCCAGGGCCCACAGGGGGCCAGCTCCACCTCCCACCTTGGGACGGCCTCCTCTAGCCCTGTCCCAGAACCTGAAGGCCCTGGCCTGGTGGCACTGGGAAGCCCGAGTCTGCCTTCAGGACAGCTGGGTGTGGTGGAGAAGCGGTTGGCAGGGGCATCACTGTGGGCACGAAGCCTTTTAGAGCCCCCTTTCTTCCCTTCTTCCCTTCTTCCCGTCTTCCTTCCTTTCTTCCCTTCTTTCTTTCTGTCTTTCTCTTTATTTCCTATCTTCAGAGTGTTCCCTGCCTCCCCAGATTCCCTTTATGGCTATTAATGTCAAAGCCACAAAATGCTGCTGGGCTCCAAGAGGTTTCCCCGCTAAGCAAACCTCAGGGAGCTGGGTGCAGGCTGAACAAGAGGCCCCTCCCCCTTTCACTTCTGTCCTACAAATCCAAGGTGAAGAGAGTTTTCCTAACACATCCTCAGTGGGAAGTCAAACCCTCACCACCTCCCCTTCACCACCTCCAAGATGGGGCTGCATTGGCCGCTCCCCACCCTTCTGCCCATCTGCTGGGATGGCACAGTGCCCGCTCACAAGTTGGTTAGAGCCTATGGAGGTGCCAGGCAACAATGTGTTTTGATGGGCAGCCTGCAGAAGGTGGCAATTGCCATCTCTTATGAGTGAAGGCCATCCCAGTGCCAGCCCTGGCATGCGGGTCTCTGTACACTTGTTCACACCTGTTGACTCTCTGGTGCCAAGAAAAGCATACTTGAGCTGGGCCCAGGTCGGGGGAGAGGACACGCACAGGGCTACAGTCTCTGTGGGTTTCTTCGTGGGGCGAAGAACCCGGAGAGATTTGGCCAGCCAGGCACGGAAGCAGCCCTGTGCCCCCGGGACTGGGCAGGGACCTTTTGTCCTTCACAGTACTGTGTCCTCGCTCAGGCAGAAGGCCCCAGCTGGGAGACAGTGGCACAGATACAACTGCACACAGGCGCAGCCTCCTCTGCACGCCAGAGAAGGCGGCCAACGGGAAGCTGGGCTGTGTTGGGCCCTGGAAAGATGCGTCCCCGTCACCTGGAGGCTCCCACCTCCTCTTCCCCACCTGTCCCGGAGCAGTGCTGCTTTCTAGACAGGAGGAGAGCTTCGATCCAGCATCAGCCTCCCGACCAGCTGCTCTGGAGTGAGTTACTGACCTTCCCTGAACCCCGGGCTGCTGTCTCTAGAGCAGGGTTAGCCGTAACTGTTTCCCTGGATTGTTACAAGCATCAAAGGAGACACATAAGTGTGCTTGCCGAGCGGCACCTGACACACGGGGCCCTGGACTGTCTTCCTTCATCTTCTATTCCAAACAGGGAAGGCGTTTGAGGGGCCAAGTGCTATTGCTGCTGTCAGTCTAGGAATCAGTAGTGGGGACTGAACAGCAAAAGAGATTCAAAGTAAGGACTGTGGGCAAGAGGAAGGAAGAGGAAGACATGGAAACAAGGAGGGGTTCGCCTGCTGAAGCACCCCCTTATTCTCTGCCACCCATGTCCATGCCTCATTCCCATAGCAGCTCATGCCCCCAGCTCCATCCTGGCCCTGATCACCAGTGCATTCCTGCTCCCCCACAATGGCTACAGGCAAGGAAAGCACAGAGGGAGATCACATCATCTGAGCACCCAATCAGCACACACAAGACGTTCCTACACCAAACCCTTGACATTGTCTTGCTCATTATTCTGCAGCATCTGCAAAATGCCAAAGACGGTGAAGGTGGCACAGGGCAGGCCCTACGCTGCCCTTTAGGCTCTTGGTCCAGGAGGCAGCAAGGAGCTCAAGTAACCCTTAAACAGGCCACACCACCCTGGAGCTCCTGCCAAGACACAGGCAACAGCTTGGGGAGCTATAGCCAAATCATCTCTGCCCTCCTCGCTCAGCCAGCACTCATGTGCCATCTTGCTCCAGCTGGTCTGCCCCAGACATGAGGCCCTGGATGGTGGAACCTGTACAGGTTCCAGCAAGGGGACACATGGATTGACCCCACAGCCTTGTTTGCATCAGAAAACATAAGAGGCCATGTGAAGCTTACTGAGGCAGCACTGGGACCCTGCTGGGTTCATGGAGCTCCCACCAGATCTGCAGGGCCTATGATGTACTTGGGCATACCTGGAAGGTGGAATGTCTTATGTGGGCACAGGATTCCCCAAGGCAATGCCCAAGTCCTGGGAGAGGCAAGTGGAGACAGGCCGAATATTGGAAGGCAATGCACAGGAAGGAAACTGCCAGCCTCCTCAGGAGGGGAGCTGGGGAAAGAGGAGACCTGGGATGGGCCAGGGATAAAGATGGAGGCCCGAGCTTTGGAAGCGGAGGGAAATTCTCATAGGAGCTACAGACTCTCGAGGCTTTGACATTTTCAAGGACCCAAAGAGCACTAAAATAGATTGTATAGTCTGACAGTTTTCCCAATCTGAAGCAAGGTCTGGCTTTCAGGGCCACAGGAGACCCAGAGCCACTCCTACCTACCAGAAACTAAACAGTTCAATTTGCAAAGCATTCCTACTGTGGGTCTTGAGGAAATCCAGGTGCTCAGCCCAACTCTCATGGAGCCAAGCACGAGTCGAGATGCCTGTGTTCAGAACCCAGCAGCCCTGCCAAGGAGCTGGGTGAGCTTGCACATGTTCTCTAGCCTCAGTTTCACTGTCTTTGAAATGGGAATGGGAATCATGCAAGGACTGTGGGGCTGAGGTGAGAATTCAGTCAGGGTTTGCAGAAAGAAGCTCAGCAGCATGTCCAGAATGGGGCACGACGAATGTTCCCAGCTGGGGTTGTCATCATCATTGTTGTCCTCACCATCATCGTTATTTTGTATTGTTGGCCTCTAAGCATAGAGGAGGAGACAGAAATCAATCAAATATACAGGCACTAAATTTAATTCCAAAGGCTCAAGTCATAAGCAGTAGAAGTGGAAATCATGATGGTCCTTTGAGAGGTAAACTGGTGCCTGACTTGGCTGGTGGGGATCCAAGGAGCTTCCCTGTGGAAATCGCCTTGGAGCTGAGACCCAAAAACCTCCTAGGTATCAGCCTGGCCAGGGGTGGGTAGGTGAGACGAGTGTCCCAGGCAGAGGAGACCACTGCTGTGATGTCCCTAAGATGAGCCCAGAGCCCCAGCAGGAAGCTGTCCCCCAAGGGATTGTTGGTGACTAGAAGATCCCAGTAGGAAGCCGCTGGAGACATAAAGGAGCTGAACAATGGTCCTCACGGTGACAGAAGGAGGCTGAGGAAAAGACAGAGAAGCAGCTTCTGCCCCCAGCAGGCCGAAGGCTGCCGGAGACACCCCACATAGCTCCACGCGATCTGGATCTCTCAAGCCACCTACGTGCCAGCTGAGCCCAGGCAGGCGGCCAGACCTGGGAAAAAATAGAACTGTCCGCTTCCCTCCCTGCTCCCCACCACCGGGAAGCCAAGCCCCTGCCTGCCCAGCCAGTCAGCTCTGTGGAGCTGCCTCTTCTATCTCACAGGGTCCTCCTAGCTCACCTGTCGGGTCGCCCCCTTCCCCAGATAAGCAG
Source organism: Heterocephalus glaber (assembly GCF_000247695.1). Next base: position 18,787,473 of record NW_004624771.1, on the reverse strand, counting down.
CCAACTGCAGCTTCAGCCTCAGGCCCAGCCCAGTGGCACAAGTCTGTGACTGCAGAAGCCTCACCCGCCGTCTCAGAGAAGACCTGTGTCCTGAGAAGCAATGCTTTGACACTGTCCTTCTGGGCTCCCCCAAGGCCCTGGGGCCATCCTCTCTCACTGAGTGTCTATCTGTCCCCTGGGGACAAGTTCCATCTCTACCGCTCACTGCTGTGCTTAGCAACCTGGAGGATGGACTTGCCATGGTCTGCCTAGGGAGAAGCAGGTGTAGACAGAGTCCAGGAGTCCTGATCTTAGTGGCCGTTAGATCTCCAGCTTGAGACACACTCACCACATTGTTCTTGCCACTTTCTACAGCAGCTCTGGAGTCCTCTTTCATGAGTGTCTTTAGTCGCACTGTTGTGACTGCCTCAATGTCCTGAATCAATTCGAAACATTTACCTTTCCTGGTCATCTTGACTTTGGGGAAGAGCCAAAAGTCACACAGTGCCAGATCCAGTGAATAAGGTAGATGGTGACACACTGTTATGCTTTTACAAGCCTGCCTTTCCATTGGCTGGCACTCTGTAGAGGCATTCGGGTTCATTGTATTTTTTTTATCATATTTCATAAAGACACTCAGGAAAGAGGACTTCCAAGCTGCTTCCAAAAAATGTCAAGAACAATGGGATAAGTGTATTGGAAGTGAGGGATATATTCTGAGAGGAGTTAATGGCAATGTGTCTTTTACTGTGATAAAAATTTTAATTTAAATATTCACTGTATATTTTGACCACTATGTGTTTGTAAAGTCTGGCATTCTGAGTAGGTACCAGCTGGGAATACCCAGGTGTCTTTACAACCAGGAGACTTAGAGGAGATCATCATCAGAGAGAGGTGTAGATAAAGAGAAAAGGTCCTAAGACTGAGGCTTCAGAGATTCCACACTGAAAAGGAGAAGGTGAAGAGAAACCCAAGAAGAAAACTGAACAGTGGCTGCAAGGGTGGCAGGAGGAGGACAGAGAGAAAACACCTTCAGTTACCAGGAAAGCAAAGGGAAGGAGTCTGCATCAGGGCAGATGCGGGGCTGCAGCCCCAGGGAGAGGAAGCGAAGAACTGATCTTGCGCTTAGCAATGTGGGGACGCCGTTTTTCAAAGAATTTCCTTGGGGGAGTGGGGGGGGGCAGCCTGACTAGAGAGGATCAAGAGAAAACAGGGGACAAAAGCAGAAACCATGTGTAGGTGTGGCTTCTTTAAGGACTGGCACTACTAATGGAGAAAGAAAGAAGCCCGGGTCTCCCGAGAGGCGATGCAGAGTCCAGGCAGGATCTTAGTGTGCGTGGGGAGAGGCGGGGTGAGGTCCTTATTTCTTTCTTTTTAATGGAAGATATATTTGATCAGTAGCAGCAAAAATAGTCCAGTAGAGAGGGACAAGCACAGGGGAAACAAGGAGAGGGGGGAGAGGGAGAGAGAAAGAGGAAGAAGAAGAAGGAGGAGGAGGAGGGGGAGGAGGAGGAGGGGGTGGGGGAGGAGAGGGAGAGGGAGGGAGGGAAGGAAGGAAGGAAGGAAGGAAGGAAGGAAGAAAGAAAGAAAGAAAGCGGGTTGTGGTCTATAGCCAGTGTGAGAGAGGAATGCAGGTGACACTGGTGAGATTCAGGTAGATAGACAGGCGTGGTGGACCAGATGTCACATGTTCTCTCTGCACGTGTCATCATCTCAGTAAAGAAGTTCATCCCCAGAGTGCCGGGGGTCTCTTGGGAGATGGAAAGGCACCAGCCACGTGATCTTGCCAGACAAGAAATGAGGGGTACTGGGCCAGGGAAGCGTGGGAGACAGGGCTGCTGGGGAAGTCAAGGCCCACCCGAACGGGGCCACTCATGACCCAGCAAGGCAGTCGCCGTGGTAGATGTTTCTTCCTCATGGGGTTCACCTGCATGGGGGGAGCCCCAGCAGAGAAGAGAACTGAAGGTACTGCCTGGGATTCTGCCAGGCAACAGAATGGAGGGCAACAGGGGAGGAAAGTGGAGGTGGATGTGCTGCTGCACCTCAGTTCCCCTCTGCTCCTGAGCTTCCATCTCTGTGTCTACAAAGCAGGATTATAATCTCCCTCCTAGGACGGCTCCCAGAGTGGTGCCATGGCTGTGGAGGTCACGTATGAGGCGGAGTCACTTATGAGAATACTTTACCAGTCCATTTCAACTTCCTGTTGGCTCTTTGAGCAAGACAACAACCCTTCTGAGTCATCTCATGCCACCCACCTGTCCTCCCTCCCTCTCTCTTGCCTTATTTTCTCCTGGGTCTGGTGAGGGAGGAAGGTGGGTATGAATTAGATTTGATAAAAAGAAGAAAGGAACCAAAGAAAGAAAGAATAGATTGCAGTACAGGAGGAGGTTAGAGAGAAAATGCTTCACAGTGAGCTACAACCTCAACTCTTTTTATTTTTTATTTTGCAACAGGGTCTTGTTAAGGTCTTGCTAAGTTGCCTAGGCTGGGCTCAATCTTGAGATCCTACCTCGGCCTCCCAGAATACTGGCATTACAGGTATGCACCACTACATTCAAGTAGGGATCTTTCCTAAGTCCCTTTCTTCCCTTATGTCCTTGCAAGGATCACTCAAAGAAAGTCACCAGGAGGGAGAGAGAAGAGCATGCCCAGGCCAAGCTGGCCCCCAAAATGATGGGCAACACCACCATCATCACCTCTCCCTGATCAGGTTCTGGCTCTTGGTTTGGATCTGTCGCACACATTAGCTCCAGGTAGGGACTGAATTCTTAATCTCCCTTTACAAGGCAGAGGCAGTGTGGCCTGACCGGTCAGAACCAGCACCACCCCTCCTCTCAGCATTCTCATCTGTATCCTGGGGAAATCGTCCTAGCTCACAGAGCTGCCTGAGGATCAGATGAGATCCTCCATAAATAAAAGCATTCTTCCTACTATAATTGATATTATTATTGTCACTCTAGTGCCTGAGCCCAGGCAGACAATGCTGCTAGCGGGAAGTGCAGTCATCCCAGTATCCAGTGGTTACTATGCGGTTGCTCTTCAGATCTGCTCAGAAATGGTGACTGTGGAAATTATTTCAGTCCCATTCACAGATTTTTAAATAACTGACTGTATGCAGGGGAGAGGATTTGGTTGTGGGAGGGGTGCTTGCTGGTACCACGCAGCTGCTATGGCTGTGAAGATTTAACCTCAAGCAGCCTAAACATTCATTTGACAATGTACACTGCTGATTACTTAATTATGTCTAAAATATAAGTCAGACACACTACAAACCCCAGGGAGTAAATTACACAGATCTATGAAGCAGCATCTATGCAGTCATTCTGGTCTCACATTTCTGAATTATCTTTTCCCCCCAGTGGATTGCAAAACCTCTCCCTTTTCTGCAAAACGTATGGCGACTGCAAACAAATGATCGCTTTCTCAGTATTACCAGCTCAGCGTAGGCGAACCCATCTTGAACCGGAGTGCACAGACTCTTACCAACAGGTTCTTATCTTTGTGTATATTTGAACTAGGAGATCTACATATGCTTGGTCTCAGCATGAACCTCCGTATGACCTGATTTTGTTACCATGGTCACCAATTAGATGAGTCCTGTTGACTGCAGAACGACAGTCAAAGGATTTCTATTAAGTTCCAGGGTGGAATAACAGTCCGATGTCTGTGAACACACTTGTATAGGTTATTTTTCCTGTTTGTTTGCCCCAACATCTACCTCCCTCTCTCTGCTGAGAATGCAGTTGTCATATAAGATTCAGAGGAAAGGTTTCTTGGAACCAGTGATTAAATTTGCTTACAGAATGGAGGGATCAGCTGGGACCCGGAATCCTGTCCTCTCCCTGGAACCCAAGCCTGTGGGTCCTACTCAGAACTGGCCTGCAGCTGTTGTTCCCCAAGCAACCTGGCCCCCGCCAGGGCCAGGAGTGGGTGTACATCTGAGAACTTGCTCCGTATCACCAATCAGGCTGTTTCAGGTTCTTATCATTCACATGTCCACTCAGAAGCACTTTTTATTTCCTTCAGGAATGTTTCCTGTGCATTCACAACTTGTCTGCTGCTGGGCCCAAGCATGTCTCAGTTTGTGATGGGGGTTCCTCCCTGAACTTAATCATTGCAGCATTTCATTTCAAGTGAGAGACTAGCGACTTTCCTTTCATTCAGACATTTAGAGGCCTTTGTAGGGTTTGTTCCTGGTTTAATTTCAAAATTATTGTGTCTTAGGAAAAGGATGCCTAAGGAGAGAAAGAGACCAGAATTGACAGGGCTGTGGGACAGTCAGGACCCACTCCAAATACATCAATCGAGTTTATTCTCTTCCATGATTGGGGCTCATGGCATTCTGAAACCATCATGATAGTAGCATCAAAGATCACAGATCCCCGAAGCAGATACAGTGATCATGAAGCAGTTCAGGATGCTGCCAGAATTACGAGAATGTGACACAGACAGGAAGTGAGCACATGCTGTTGGGAAAATGGTGTCCATAGGCCTGCTCAGTGCAGATGTGGTGGATGAACTAATGGGCAACTTGGAACACCCAGCTGAACTGAGTCAGGTTAGGCATGGAAGACCCACCTGAGGATTGTTGCCAACAATATAAAAGGAGAAATGGAGGAGAAGATCAGGGGATGTTGATTTTCTGGGAGCAGCTTACTTCAGTTGGTTTTCCTGATGTGAACTTGGCTATTTTCATCAGAGGAGGAGCTTGGGTCCTCGCTGTCACCAGGAATGGCTGCTGTTCTCATCAGGGAAACTCTGATCTTCACTGTAAGCATCACTTCCTGGCTCAAGTATAGATCCCTCAGCCTGGTGACACAAATCCTTCACCCCATCAATGCAGGTTTTCTATCTTCCACCACTGGCCTTTGGGTCTTTCAGGTGAGGATCCTTGATATAGACATGCATGAGACATTGCCATGGGCTGTAGGCCTCTGGCTGGACTCATAGAGGACATTACCTTGGACTCTAGGCCTTTAGATGGACTTCTGTGGGACATTGCCATGGGATCCAGGCCTTTGGCTGGATTCTTTGGTTCTCTAGTGTGTGGATAAGTCTCTTGCACTTCTCTGCATTTGACTTTTGGTGACTGTTATAAAATAATCCTATAAATTATGTGTCCTGTATTAAATCTATTTTCCTTGAAAACCCTGACTACAATAGCAGATTTGCCACAAACTTTTGATTTGTAAAAACAATGCCATGTCTGCAAAGTACAATAAAGTGAGATGCAATAAAATGAGGTGTTCATGCACTGCCTCCAGCCTACCAGCCCTTGGTATTCACACCACACTTCAGGGGTTTTGGAAAGTTCAGTGGGGTGAGGTTTTTGGCATCATAATTCCAGTCAATGCATTTGGTCCAGTGATTCAATAAACTTACCATAACCATGCCTGGTTATTTATAAATACCAGCAACAGATATCAGGTAGGTATCGAATGTTTTATGGCTCTATTAGTTATCAGTAGCTGCCATGACAAATTCCCACAAAACTTGTGACTTAAAAAAGTAGAAATTAATCCCCACAATCTAGAGCCAGGAGTGTAAAATCAAGGTGTCAGCTCTCCTCCCCAAGACTCTAGAGAGAATCCTTCCTTGTCTCTTCCATCTCCTAGTAGCCTGGGAATTCCTTGGCTGCTAGCTGTGGAATTCCAAATTTGGCCTCCATCTCCACAAGATCTGCATCTCTATGTCTGTGTTTTCTCTTCTGTCTCACGTGAAAACCTTTATTATTGGATTTAGAACTACTGGATAACAGGACGACTTCAGCTTGAGATCTTTCACTTGATTACATCTGTGAAAGTTCTTTTCCTACATAAGGTTCTTTCCTACATAAGGTTCTTTCCTACATAAGATTCTACATAAGGTTTCCCACATAAGGTTCTTTTCCTCATAGTCACAGATTTGAGGGACATGGACATATATTTTGAGGGACTACCGTACAACCCACCACAATGACTGCATACGCTTCCTTGAAGGTGCTATAAAATTTAGAATTTACACATGTGTCATGCCAGGTACTCATTCCCTATTTGGAGCTTAGTTCCATGTCAAAGACTGCACACAAGAATGCATGTCTTCCTCAGGATATATTTTTTAATCAAAGGCTAAAGGATTGATTTGAAATTGCTGATTGGGTGTAAGAATGCTGAGAAGTCATAAAACACATTATAAAGAAATACCTGATAGCATGGGTCTCGTCATCTGAGCAAGCTGGACGAGGACATCAGGAAGCCACACACAATGAGCAGACCCAGCATTGAGTGTTATGCAAGAGCACAAGGGCCTTGGGCACAAAGGCCATCAAGGAGTCACTGCATGGGAAGCTGTCCCAAGGGCTAAGCCGTATGTGCTCCACCAATAATGTCCTCAGCAGGAGAACTGTCTGGGTTACTGTGCTTGTGACAGCTGTTTTTGACTGTACATCTGTGTGTTCAAGCCACTTCAGGTATAAGTGGATTAATCCTCCCCCATTAAAATGTAGTGTATGCCAGACATTCAGGTGGGAAATTTGGGGTCTGTGTGCATTTGCTTTTGTTTTTTAATTCCACTACAACAACATGTTGAGAATTTGATTAGATAGGAGTGAAGGCTAAAGCTAGAATTCATCACAAATTATTATAGAAGGGCTGCTTTGTCTGACACTCAATATTTTAAAGGAAGGGGCTATATTCCTGTTTCTTCAGTTGCCCTCCACAAAGTCCTGCAACAAACTTGGGGACTGTATTAGTTTCTTCTTGCAACTCTAACAAATGACTACAAACTGGGTCACTTTAAACAACACAGATTTATTTTACAGACTTGGAAGTGTAAGTCAAGTCAAACATGGCCTTAGGCAGCCACAGTCACCTGAAGGCAGGGGCGTGTTCCTTTTGGGAGGCTTTGTGGGGAGAATCGTTTGCTCTCCCCTCTCCACTCCTAGAGGCAGCCACATTCCTTGGTTCACAGCGCTTCTCCTCCATCTCTAGAACCAACAACAGCACAGAGGTCTCGGCCCATTGCATCTCTCTGGCCTCTTCTGCCTCCTTCCACAATTTAAGAACTCTAGCACTGACACAGGACCCATTTGGATAATTTAGGCTAATTTTCATATCTCAGGGTTCATAAACAATCCCATCCACAAAGTCCCCTTTGCCACATGAGGTTACACATTCACAGGACAGGAGGGTCGGTTATGGTTTGGATTAACAATGTCCCCCAAGACCTCAGGTCTGATTTCATTTTCACTCCTTGGGAAGGCGACTGAATCATGGGGGTGCTAGAGCTGACCTGCTGTTCCGAGGTGGGTCTGGTCAGAAGAGGTGGTCACTGGGGGTGTGACTCTGAAGATGTCTCCCTCCCAGGCTCCTCCCTTTGCTCTCTGCTTCCTGACCATTTTGACAGGAGCAGCCTTCCTCCAGCAGACCCTTCTGCTGAGCTCTTTTTTGTCTGCAGACAGCCAATTATGGACTGAAGCCTCTAAAGCCCATGAGCCTAAATAAATAAACCTTACTTCCTCTAAGTTGTGGGTCCGGTACTTGGACCAGCAGTAAGGAAAGTGACTAAGACAACATCTTTGGGGGATGGGCAGGTACTGCTCTGTCTGCCACAGGTACAAAGCAGATCGAAGAATCCAGGTGGGCGACTCATTGAAGGCTACACATAGCCCATCCGTCCCAGTCGAGCATAACTCCTCTAGCCACCGGGGTTTTCAATTACTTCCTATACCTGGCAGGGACAGTTATACCAGAAGAGCAAACTGGAAGGCAACTAGAGATAGGTGCCTAATGGTCAGGTCACTGGCAGTTGTACTCTGTGGCTTAGAAAGACAAAACTACTCCTTTTCCAATGGTGGCCATAAAAATTCCATCATGGGCAATGAAGTACAATTGTGCCTCTTACAATTAAATCTTGCATAAGGAAATCTGCTCTTACCCTCTTAGGCAATAGGAACAATCAAGGAATCACAGAACTAAAGGCAGCCATGCCTCATGCTGCTGGAGCTCCTCAGTGTGTGCCACTTAAATGTCTTCTGATGGGCCAGTGGCTGCTAATGTGCTAATAAGCTGGCCATTAACAGCTTCTTAAGTAGTAGGCTGGGGGACCTTTGCCTCCCTAGCAATGCCCCTGAGAGTGAGCTGAGTCTTCCACTTCATAAAAGATCCCAAATCTGCCAAGAATGCTTTCCCCTAAGGGTTGACTTATTTGACTGTGAAGGGGCTGTGGTTGACATTAACAAAAGATTTCTCCCTTCACGAAGATAATCTCTCCAGAAGTTCCCTGACAGGTTCTTCCGTGGGGCATTTAAATGTTGGTTTATAAGCCGTGTCTTGCTTCCAGAGAGACAAAAAGTAGAGAAATGTTTGCATGGAGTCTTAAGACATACTCTTTAAAAGTCAATCAGGAATGCAGATGGAACCTCATTACAGTTGTAATGTGAATGTCCCCAAACGCAACCAGTTAAGAGGGAAAATGAAATCAGAGTAACATTAAAAACTAACTAGAATTATCACTATCAATAGTCAAGGCCCTGCCTGCACACTTACTCATTCTATAAAGGTGTAACAAAGTATGAGGCTGTAGCCATGGGCAGCCTTGGAGAATAAATGGGCAAAACTCCATGCCCTCCTGGAGCTTATGTGAGTGCAGGGCATTAAAAGAAACAGAAATAGGTAAATTATCGAATGCATTAGAAGATATGCAGAAAAAAAATGTACAGAGAAAGCTAGGGCCAGGGAAGGTCAATCAGAATGCTGGGGTAATAGAAGGGTCATAGTGATGGGCACTTCCTGGAGGAGGTGGCTTTGGAACAAAGGCCTGAAGATGAGAAAATGAGCCAGAAGGAAACTCAGGTAACAGTACACACACACACACACACACACACACACACACACACAATATATATTTGTATATTTGATAGGTAAGGAAAGTCTAGGATACAGTATCAAATATGGTATAATGTGATTAAGTTTGAGAATTAATCCCAGACCTCCTGTTTGATAAATACAAATAAAATCTTCCATCAATGAAATAAATTTCAGACCATGTGCTTCAATAAAAGAAATCTATGCATGGACCTAAAGAAAGAATTGAAAATAGCTTCAGGAAGTATGAGATGTCAGTATGCAAACTGGCTTTTTAAGAAAGGAAAATAATTTCCACATGGTAATATTAAAGCTTATAACATACAGGTAGTGCCTACTTCAGGTGAGGTATATTAATGAAGGTATTACTTACTCTGTAATACCTCAGGCTTTATTGATTTTATTCCATGCATATAGATAAATCATCTTCCTTAAAACTAAGACAATGCTCAAACTCAAAAAAAAAGGTGTAGACAGTCCCATCCCTGGGTTACCAGTTGTCTGTTCCATTTCATTGCTGTGTTAGGTAGCATTTGCCTTTAGCCCTGTGATTTTAGGGTGATCCTATGTCTTTGTTTGCCCGGGACAATACCAGTGTACACCTGCTGTCTTGGCATAATTATTAAATACCTCACTCTCAAAATGTCCCAAGTTGTGTGGTAAATAATGGTAACACTGCATAAAAGAGATGCTAAAGAACTAGAAACGGGTTGTGTTTTGAAATCAATTAGAAGGCAGTATTTTTGATGTTGTTCCCATCACCTCCAATACGGAAGTCACACACAGCTTTCTCACTACTCCCAGGGGCAATTTTACTTAATAAAACCTCAGTACCCTTGGGGTTGGTTCCCATGACCTCTGTGGATTCCAAACTCCAGGGATGCGCAAGTCCTTTGTATAATAGTATTTCCATATAACCTAATCACATCCTCCCTATACTTTCAGCCCTCTCTAGATTACATATAATGCCAAACCATGAGAAGAAAAAGTCTACGTTTCAGTACATACATAACTTTTAGAAATATCTGTGGCCTGTGGTCCACCAGCTCAAGCCCCTATAAGTGAATTTGCAGAGTTTGCATTTTAATCCCAAATCAAAATCGTACCACCACCTTCCTCTCCCTGCCACTGGGCCTCTCACTTCCACCAGGCCCCGAGCAGGGGTGGACAAAAGTAGACATAATTTGCAGGTTAGTGACTGAGCTCAATCGGCAAAGAATTATTGAGCCCCCAAACCACACTTCCGATGGTGGAAATCCTCGAGAGTACAAATCATTTGATCAGATAATGATTCCTCGTCTTTTGAGATGTCCTTGAACTTGAAAATATGTCTTCCTGGCTTATGGAAACTGAAGTTAAAGAAAAGAGGAAAAACTCATTGGGAACATAGCCTAGCAGTGAATCCAAGCTGATGCCCTGTCCCAATGCACAGGTACAGGCACGTACACACACACACACACACACACACACGCACACACAAACCTCTTTCCTGGGTGCAGCAAAGAACCTTCAAAGGAAACACAAATTCATTCTATAAATGTCCTATTTTCTGCCTCTCCACTTTTTTTTCTGTGCTGAATTGGTAATGGAGCTAATAAAGGTTCAAGATTGCTCTTCCTGGGGGCCAAATTTGTCTTTTCTACATGTCATGCTTTTTATTCAGAAAATAATTTTCTTTGCATTGTTTCCACAAAAGCTTTCCAACACCCCCAAATAATGCGGAGAAATTGGCTTTTATTTTGAACAGGCTTTTTCAATGCACACTGTATCTCTCAGCATATCTATTATATTAATCCCAGCCTTAATGATACAATGGGTAAAAATAGTGTACGGATGTGTATAAATGAAAAATTTAATAGATTTCCCTCTTAATGTAATAGAATTGGCATGAGGCATTGGGAACAGGAGTGAAAGTAGTCACTCAAGCATTGTGTTTACATGATATTTAAATACAAGTGGCTGGGGTGTAAGTACTGCTAAGTACACCTGAAAGGCATGGTGCTTCCTAATCATTGTTTCAGCAATTGACAGTTGTTTACACAACAGCAGCACATTCGCTGCTGATTTGAATAATAAACATGCTTAAATACCAGCTGGATAATAGAAGGATAATTGAAACATAGTTTAAAGCTCTGATTTACAGGCATTGTAGCAACACTTTTATTTGCTGTACAATGCCACACTTCTGTGCAGTCTCTGAAAAAAAAAATTTAAGGCATTGTTTCAAACATCGGGGTCTATTAAACTTGATTAATACACCCAGTGTATGTATCCATAGCTCGGGCCATGCCTGGGCATACTCGAGACAGCTATTGTGCCTTGTGTTTTATTAAAACACTCGAAAGCAATAATAGGATGATTGGAGAGCCCCTCGGTGGGTTGTGCCCACTAGGGCCCTGCGTGGTGGACGGGGCCACAGATACTGGAGGAAGAACCAGAACACAGCTCTAGGTTTCTGACTCACAGAGGAAAAACAAGAAGGTTGACCTGGACCGTCTCTAACGACGAAATTGTACAGAGTACTGCAGTGGTCTAAACGGGGTCAAATGATCCTGGTTATTCACACTGCATTTTTCTCTCTTTCCAGCCCACTGCTCCCACATGAGTCCTGGCCAGTTTTACCTCTTACCTGAATCACTGAAAGAAGCCTCCCCTGAATGCCCACCACCACCCAGCACCTCCCAGTTCAAGCCACCCACCCTCTGTCCCTAAGGCCAGCTTCTCTTTCTCGATAGGAGCACAGAGCAAGGCAGACCCTCTGCTCGCCTTGGCTCCTGTAGGCAAGCAGCACCTGGTCATGTGTGGCTTGCTGCTCAAGTTCTCAAATTCGGGGATCTTGAAGTGTGATTGAACCTGCTCACTTGAATGGATCATGCGCAGGGAAGTTGTTCGTGTAACCAAATTAGCAGGGGCTAATTTACCAACCAGAATGCTGATATGTTCATTGATTTATCAATTTGCCGTGAGAAATGTGTCTCACAGGATAATTTATATCTGTCATTCGTGGCACTCTCTCCTGGCAGGACTGCCTCCGAGGAGCACATCACATGTTAGAAAGTTGCTTAATGAACACAAAGAAAGAGCAAAAGGAACAGGATGAATTACCACTTTGCACTCCAGGGAAAGTAATAGCACCCAGGCACCGGGCCAGACATCTATTATCTCTAATCCTTTTTAAATCCCCCAGGAACTACTATTCCCTTTAAATATAAAGGACTGATCTAAGGCCACACCACCGTTGAGTTACAGCATCGAAACCACGCTATTGCTAACTAATTACTCATCATCTTACTGGTGAGCAGCAGTAATTGTAAGACACTGGCACATTGGTATTAATATTCAGATCTCCGCTCCAGTTAGTCTATCTGAAAACAGATGGGTGTCTACTTTCTGACACCCTGTCTAGTAAATCACCCACACTAGAGACAGAGCCCATCTTCTATACCCTGTTGGATCTGGTGGGTGCTGTATTGATGTTGAAGGGGTCGTTGAGGAAAAGGCTAAAGGAACCTTCAATGAGTGTCACGAAACACCACACATATCTTTGAGAATCCAACTTGGTGCATGGTGAGAGTTTAGACAACTGCCGTATGTCCAGTCCATTAAGAAATGGCATTGCTTCTAACGATAGCTAGTTTCATCTGGTAAGAATGACTCAGTACAATTCAGTTTCCATCACAACCATGTCCTAAAATTCTCAAGACACATCATCAGCAACTCTCCATGCATGAAATCCATTTCCCTCGTCTTGTTACTTGCCTGTTCCAAACCAGGAGTCAAGCCAGGAGATCCCTTTTCAGAAGGAAGGACAGCAGGGCTAGGAGTCTTCACTGCAATGCAAGATGGCACCTGTCAGTCATGCTGGGCAAGGGATCTTGCCCTCGGGGTCCCTTCCAAGAGACCTGCCCTGGTCACAGTCACCATGGAGGTGGTGACTCTCTGCTCCCCGCTGGCCCAGGTGAGTAGAGAAGTGGCCCCTGATCCAAAGACAACAGTTGCAGAGGGCAGACAATGACCTATGACACTCCTGACATGAAAGAGCAGCCAGGTCAGTCTTCCTCTCATTAGAGAAAAATCAGACAGTTGCAGTGAAGCCAGAGGCAGAAAATATGCACAAAATGAGATGTCATGAAGTAGAGTCAGGACCATGAAGGACTAAGCAAGCTTCAATCACACAGGAGTGGGATCCACAAGGCAGACGAGCCCGGACAACAGTACAGTGAGGCAGTCTAGGGTGTGAACTCCAGCATCTGGGGCCTGGGTTTGAATCATGTTCTGTTCTTCTCCCCTATAATTTCCTGAGGTGACGGCTCCACTCCCAACAGGGCCTGGCCTGCATGAGCACAGTGATCATGTGAGGCCCATGTGACTCCATTCATCCTCACCAGGACCCTCTCAATCACTGTGAGGTCCCCAGTGCCCAGACCAGGAGCCCAAGGCACAGACAGGTAAAGTACTGGTCCTGGGCCACACAACTGTCATGCGGTGGGGCTGGGGCTTGAACCCAGACAATCTGGCTCTACAGCAGCACAGACCCCGGGGAAGACACAACCTGTGCCCAAGACAGACACAGAGTCTCCTGTGGTGCTCTCATGGCAGTCTCAGCCCCAACACAGCATCCTCAGTCTGCACCCCCTGTGCCAGCTGTGACTGAACAGGGTGGGGAGGTGCACGGTGGGCACTGAGCAGCAGCTCAGAAGACACTGGGGTGGGTGGAGGTGGGAACTACACAGTAGTGGGGGAGAGGCGCTCAACACTGGGCTTTTATTTACAGAATCCAGGGGCGCAGATATAGAACCCACCAGAGGGCAGCTTGTGGGGCACTCGGTGACTGTATCCGTCTGCTTTCTGTTACTACAAGAAATACCTGACCAGGCTTGGTGGCACATGCCTGTAATCCCAGCACATGGGAGGCTGAGGCAGAAAGATCACCATGAGTTTGAGGCCAACTTGAGCCACATAGTGAGCTCCAGGCCAGCCTGAACTGCACAGAGAGAACCCTGTCTTAAAAGACCAAAAAGAAAAGAAAAGAAAGAAATACATGAGAATAGGTAACCTTACTCACAAATGTGTTTATTATTACGCAATACAGCCCATGAACTACATGAAATAAAATAATACAATATTATAATTCATCACCAAGGAAGAAAGTGGGAAAAAAACTAAAGCAAAATAAAACACCATAGAATATTCCTAAGACAAAGTGTGGGCTCTGCTCTTTCATGGGAGACAGAACATTTTGGGTCAGTGTCTAAGGAAGCAGGGCTTGGGAACCTGAATTTAGAACACACATAGAGAACCCTGGGTCCAGGCTGCAGCTGATCTGACAACTACAATGGGCTGAAAATAGGGCAGGGAGCAGCCAAAGAAGAAAATCACTGGAATTCTGTATAGTGGTTAACTAATCCCCATGTCTTACCAACCAGGATTTTTACCCCAAACAATTGTTTATTGTAAAATAAACAATTTTACCCCCAAAATTGTTTATTTTTACAGCATAAGCAATCGGGAATTTACTGCTGAAATAAATAAGTGAATGAACTGAAGAGAACTAGGACAGTTAGGGAAGGACATTCTGTCACTTAGGGGACAGTATTAAAGCATTTATCTGAAGCACCTACATTAAGAGGAAGCCAGATAGGCAGCAAACACAGATACCCACACACCCCAATCCAACCCATGTTTCCACTGCCTCATCCCACAAATAAATGGACAACCAAGGACTGCTGGGCACTTAGAGTGATAGAAAAATGAAAGCAAATTGTCAAGATAACCAAGAAATACCTGTGGAGAAAACAGGTGGTTACTAAAATAAAACAAAAACAACCAAAAAACCCCTATCTAATATATTAAAAGTATCTCAGAGGATCCATAAAACAGGGATGAGGAGCTATTTTAAAAGACAGGAAGAGAGTATAGGAAAGAAAATATGGAAAACTAAATATATAATCAATGAAATAGAAAATTCAGAAAAATTTGAAAAATAAAATCAATGAAATTATCAAAAATAACTTTAAAAGAAACAGATAGAAAATGTCAGAGAAAAGATGAAAGAAATATAAATCGGCCCAACAGCTTCAAAATCTAATTCATAGGAATCTCAGAGAGAATAGACTAAATATCCCCACAGAAAAGGAACTAAGTTTGCCAGGGATTTAGGTCAGTGGCTCCACACCTGCCTTGTAAGCCCAAGGTCCTGAGTTTGATCCCCAGTACCCCCCTGAAAAAGAAAAAGAATGAACCTAAGTTTTTGATAAATGAGTAACACAATGAATAAAAAAGGAAATGTAAACGTGAAATCTTAACTCTCCAAGGATTAATAAAGGTTCTAGAAGCTTTCAGGAGTAAGGAAAAAAACAAAATGTCTTAAAGAAATGAAAATAAACATGACATCAAATTTCCCAAGAGCAACACTGCATGATAAAAAATAATGGAGAAAATATACCTTTCAAAATTCTGAGAGAAAGGGTGTTTAATACTAAGTTAGATTGTCGATTAAGTGTGTCATTTGCAGACACACAAAGATTCTGAAACTTTATCATGTCTTATGTTAGGAAGTTACTTGAGGGTGTGCTCCAGCAAAGCAAAAGAATAGCACAGGACAGTGAAAGGCCTGGAGTTCAGAAACATGGGCTCCAGTCCAGAAGTGAAATAAATGCCAGAATAACAGTTCTGCCACATGCTTAGACAGCAATCCATCTGGGTGGAATAGTAAGACAAAGAACAACAAAAGGGAGTAACGCAATAAATAATGATTCCATGAATTTGATATCATGCTTAAGAAGTTAGAAAAAATTTAAGGATAAGTTTAAAGCATAAAGTGTAAGGAAAAAATGCAATGATAAACTCAAAGAAAGTAAAAAATGTATCGAAGGAACAAAACATAACTATCAATTATATTTGGCTATGATATAATTCTTTGTTATCTGCAGTAAACCTTACAAGAGCCATCTCCCTTTGTATTTTTCCATATTTATGCAAAAACACAATTTTTTAAAAATCATAGCAGATATATTTATGCATCTAGCTTTTTCACATAATACTATTTGAACACTTTTCTAGACATTAGCATAGCTGTAACTTATTCTGTTTAACAAGTTCATAAGTGTCCACATAAATCATGATGTATTCATGTATTTCCCTTTTGAGGAATATTCTGATTATTTCCAGATTTTTATTATTATAAACAATACAAACGAATATCCTTGTACATATAAATGTACATTGATACATTTGTTTCTACAGAATGTATAAGTGAGGTGATTAAAATTTAAAATGTTTTTCTAATGTTATCAGACATTTTCAGATTATTTTCTCAGAAGATTTTAGCAGCTCATACTTCATCAGTATCCAAACATGACCTCCATATATTCTTACTATGCTGAGTGTTGTTTTTTCTTGTTTGCCTCTCAGTATCTTGCATGAAGCTTGTATCTGACTATTGTTTTAATTTTTGCAGGTAGATTTTTAAATGCCACAATCTCTATATACAGAAACAGAATGAGGATGCGGTTATATGTGATAATTAAATCTTCATAGGCAGTCGCACCATTTTTAGAATAATGATGTGAGAAAGTGTGAGTGTGGGCAGGCAAGAGGTGAAGTGTACTGTACGTGTCAATCACAGTGACAGCCATGACTGCTACCCCTCCGCATCAGAGGCTCTGCAGAAGGGCATTGTCATAATATCTGGCTCAGTACTACACAGTCACCCCTGACCGCCCCCAGCCTTGTCAATTAAACCAGTGAGGAAACCTTGCCCAGGGACAACAGATACACAGGTTATCAGCTATCCCTAACATGACTTGGTGAAAACACTGGATAGGCTACCCAGATATTCGATCTCAGAAAATAAAATTGAGGAAACATGAAAAGAGCCATTTGGTTGACTGTGCTGAATGAAACCACATGGCCAAGAGGTAGAGTTAAGGATCATGGCAAGCCAGCATTACAAAGCAGCTGCAATAATACAGCAGAGACAATGCAAGGGCAGGAGAACAAAATTGTGAAGTGAAAAAAAAAGATAAACAGATGGAAAAGAACAAAATAAGCAACTTGTTAGGAAAAGGAAAATAAAGCATATGCAAAAAGGATAGCAGATACCCTCATAATAAGGCTGTCTGATCATGAGAAAAAGAGGAGCCATCCCTTTGGTCAGCCTTAATTTCTAGCACTTTCCTGGTTCCTTGTTCCTGTTCCCATTTCAATCTCTAATTTTTATTATAATAATTTTAAGGATTGTGTTTTTATCACAAAAGGAATGCAAACTTATTGTAGAATATTTAGAAAATGAAAATGAGTGGAACAGAAGAAAATAAAGATCCACTCATATTTAACTCTACGATCTGAAGATAACCACTAAATATTTTTCATCTTTTATTCTACTAACTTTTAATAGTATATTAAAATTGATATTATTTCAAAAAATTTTCATAATCATTTTTGTGAAATGATTTTTAAGAAAAAATTGAAACATGAAAATGCTAATAATAGTAACCATACACAATATAATACAAACATTATCATTATAAACAGAAATGCATTTTAATAATTACATGGTAATTTCATCTGTAGATAGACCAAATTTATTTAACCCAATTCTTCCATCTTGAAGACATATAGTGATTTAATTGTCACTAGTGGAATAAGTATCTTGTACTGATACCTTTTCCTATAATCTTTATAAATTTGACATTCACACAAGAAAGAGAATATCAGTTTTAACTTGTGTTTAGGGAATTACCAGGGAGGATAAACATTTAATGTTTCAGTTGACATTTTACATCTTCTTTTGTTAATGCACTACTTATATCATTTTCAGGAAGTGCATTTTCAATGAGTAGCTCTTTATTTATTGAGGATTTTAAACATTGTCTTATATAGCAGAAAAACTTTCTTTGATTTATTTATGTTCCCATTTTGGTTATTGGTGATTGAACATCCAAAACGCATTTACAATCTCTTATGTCCCCAGCCTTTCTCTATGACAGAGGCTGGAAAACATTTTTCCAGACTCCTTTGCAGCTAAACTGGCCATGTGATCTATTGTGGTCAATAAGATACTAATGGAAGTGGCAAGTGAGAATGAAGGACTTTTCTTTAATACAGAATAGTTCCTGCTGGTATGCCTTTTAGAGATGTCTTGTCTATTTCCCTTCTTTGCCTGGAAAATGGATATGAGCCTAAAGACATAGCAAAAACCATGCAACCTGAGGTAGCTTCTGGAGGACAAAGGTCAACACCCTAAAGCAAGAAATGGAAGAATGATAGACTATATTTCCTAAGCCATACTATCAGCTGCATTACTAACTTCCACATTGCTTGTTGCTTGAGATATATAAACTATTATTTACTTAAGGTAGATATGCCATATTTTCTGTTACTACTAGCCATGGCTAATTCTAACCAATAAATGTGTGATAGTTTTGTAAACAATGTTTAGTGTAATTAAATCTACCCATTCTTTTCTTTAATAAGCCCACAAAGTCAAAACAAGTACCAAAAAGGAAATGAATAAATGACTTATGATCTTTGTCAAGGTTCATGTTTTATTTCAATACTAGAATATGTTTTACTTTTATTTTTAATTAATTTTATTGGTACATTTTAGGTATACAATACAATGACATTCATCATTGGAAATTTGCACCTTTACATAATCTCTT
>NW_004624771.1:18725831-18763399 GCF_000247695.1 Heterocephalus glaber | reverse complement strand
CTCTCTTCTGTATCTTCATTGACTCTGATCAGTCTTATGTTATTCTTCTTTGCATCATCTAGCAGCTGCTGGATTGATTTCTCATGTTCCCTTATTATTTTAAGAAATTTTTTCATGCTCATTAATTGCAATCTTATCTTCTATATCTGAAATTCTATCCTCACATTGGCTCATTCTTTCAATGGAGTTTTAATTTCCTGAAAATCTGTTTGCATCTGCTTTTTGGATTCCATTTATTTCCTATGTTGGAATTCCATCATGTTCCTCAGCTCCTCTATTTTTTTATCTGTGCCCTCCCTAGATTTATTAATCATGTCTTGCACTATGGGCACAATTTCTGCTGTTGTCTGAGAAATTATTTTTTATTTCATTTTTTCCAGATCCTCTTTTGTTGCCAGTTCAGGGAGTCCAGGTAGTTGAGTATCAGGTTGTTCCATCTCGTTTCCCTTTGGGGTTGCTTTAGGTGATCTGGAAGTCTGGTTTTGAGGGCTGTTTACATGCCTTCTCATTTCATGGGGCGGGTGGTGCTGCTGGCACCCTTATGGCTTGCTTCCTTGGCACGTAGGGAGGCTCTGCTCCTCGACACTGAGTGCAGTGGTAAGGCTGCCCAGAAGGCTCACCTCCTCAGTACTGGGGGCAGCTCTGCTCTATGTTTTACTTTTAAACATTTTATCTGAGAATTTGTTTTATGGAGTAAATTAAGAGAGTCTAATTTTTTCTTTAAATGACAATCTAATTTTTTAAAACAACTTATTGAATAATCTTTTGTTTTTCTCTAAATAACTTGTCACCTTATCACTTTAATTATTCAAACTTTATAATACCTCTATCTCTTTCAAAACAACTAAGTTCTAATCTTTTTCTTAAAATGCTAAGCTATTGTCTCATATTTCATCATTGAGTTATCATTAGAATTATTTTGTTACATTCAAAGTATATGTAATCTTAGTTGAAACTGAATTAAAGAGATCACTGAAATCTTTAAATATTGATTCTTTTCATCAGTTGGATTTTTTTCTTATGTCTTTCAGTAGCATTTTATAATTTTCTTTCACTACATTTATTCCTAGATTTTTAACAGTTTGTTGTTTTGGTTGATGGGACTTTTCTTGTTTTCTAATAGCTTCTGTGAGAATAAATGAATTTCTTGTTTGCTTTATACCTAGTACCTTTCTGAACCCCTTTAATTCAGTCTAAATGTTTTTATTTGTATAGTTAGATTTGTAATCATATCTTCTGAAAGAAATTATAATTTTGTCATGTCCACTCCACTTCTATACCTTTAGCTCTTTATCTTGTTTTGTGCTTTGTCTATGTCTAGGGAATAATTGCAAAATAAAGGCAGGAATGGGCATCATGTCTTTAATGGGTCTTCCTTGACTGTGAAAACACTATAGTGCTAAATGTTAATGTAAAGTAAATCAACTTCAGCATGGAAAGAATATATGTTTCTATTCTCAGGAATTGCTTAATTTTATCAAAAGTCTTTCTTGGCATCCATTAAAATGAATTTTCCCCCCTGAACTATTGTGATTAATTATATTAACAGTTTTTCTAATATGGAAAAGCCTTTTATAATTGAAATGGAAAGTTTTGGATGAAAGGCATTTATTTAACTTATTTGCTGATGCATCATTTGCATTTCTTTTAGTTTATATCTATCATATATGTTCATAAAGGATATATTCTTAAAGAAATTGGTTGTTAATTTTGGTGGTTACTTTCTTTGTTGGGTTATGGTACAAAATAATACTTGCTCAGGAAATGAGATGCAAATGTTCCAAATGCTTTCATGGAAAAAAGTAAATATAAACATAACAATAATCTCTTTAACTGATTGAAATAGTCGACATGAAAGATCTTGAGTCTTTTTCTTAATGTAACTGAAAACTTTTCCAAAAGTTTTAGACATTATTTAGTTTTTTCTTGACACAATTTTCATAATGATTAGTATGGGAATTTAACTAGTAATTCCTTAAAACTTTTAACTTTTTAACATATTTAGCTACATTTCATTCTAATTCCTACATATTTTTTTCCTTTATTGTGTTTTTTTTTGGGGGGGTGGTACTGGGGATCGAACTCGGGTCCTTGAGCTTGCAAGGCAGGCGAGCCTTTATTGTGTTTTTCAAGTTTTAGTAATTAATTGGTCTTCTCAAAATCCTAGATCTTAGATCTACGTAGTAACTATACCACTTTTTACTATTAAAGAATTTATTAATTTCTGCCTTTACTAATTCCCTTAACCTACTTTCTTTGGGACTATTTTGTTAATTCTTCCTAATTTTTTTGAGCTGAGATACAATTTTGTTTGTGTGTGTGTTTGTTTGTTTATTGGCAGTGCCCAGGCCCTCAAGCTTGCTGGGTAAGCACTATCACTGAGCTACATCCCAGTCACATGTTCATTAATTCTTAATGCTACAATACTATCTCCCTCCCTTCTCCCTTGATTTCTCTCTCTCTGCTCCACACTACCATGCCATGAGCTATTTCTCCTCTGCTATGTCCCTCTGCCCATGCTTTTGAGCCAACTGACTAGAGACTGAAACCTCTATAAACTGTGATCCACTATAATAAACCTTTCCTCCTTAAAGTTTTGGGTGTCAAGCACTGTGTCTCAGGGATAAGAACAGTAAGTAAGACACTCACACTACTGAAGATTCCTGTGACTAAGAACAATTTCTGTTAACTTCATTTCTGGAGCTCCCTAAATATAATCCCTTATGAAAAAAGGAGTGAGATGTCCCTATGGAACCAGGCTTTCACACTACACAGGATGTGGCTATGGCTGAAAATGTCTCCCTTTGCATTTTCAGACATCACCACAATTATCACAATCACCAACATAGGTACAATCACCATCACCAGTATCTCTACCACCCCTCCCTCCACCCAACTTCTACACTGTGGCCCACTCTACTTACCCATCACACTCTCGGTCAAGATCTGGCTGGAGTCTGCAGAAGGGACTGGAGACAAAACGGTTTCCCAGGGGAACTGCAGCTCCCACAGACCATTCCAAGGACTTATAAGATTTATGAGGGGAAAATGAGTCAAAGGTTTTTCAGGAGTTGTTCACAGCCAGTTGAGAGAGAGAGAGAGAGAGAGAGAGAGGTCACAGGAAAGAGAGACAGCAAGAATAAGTGCTAGGAAACATGGAAAAGGACATTGCTCTATCAATGACAGTGTTTATTATATGACATTGGAAAACCACGAGTGCTATTCAGCTGCTTATAAGTCACAATAGATGAGTAAAAATACTCATCTCTTTTGTCAAAAAGGAGAAAGAGGTAGAGAATCCTTCACACAAAGACCTACTCTGACTTAAAATACACGCTAAATAGTACTAGAAAACTGTGTCCCAAAGCCCACCTATTACAATGCAGATCAAACACGGAGCCTCCATACTACAAAGCTCCCTTGTGCATATGTGGTTAGTTATCTCAAGGACACTAAACAGAGCTGCTTTTCATGTGTCAGTTTGAGCTCTCCCCATCAATAACCATGGTGACTCCTGGGTCACGACCCCAAAAGGGCCACCATTGTGTAGGAGGAGACAACAGATGGCCCAATACAGATAGCACAACCAGGAACCTGGACCATGGGCCACCTGAGCAGGGTCTGGAAAAACTCAGGCAGATGAGGTTTTACATTAGAGCTTGGTTGTTCTACACACACACAATGGTCACCTATTCCTCCAGCTCTGAATCTCACCTGGAGCCACTGTCTTCACAGGGGAGGTCCCCGCTCCTGCTCCAGTTCCCCATGAAAGATCCCCCATGTGCCAGCCTGGTCACACCTGCTTGAAACTGAGGCACTGATGGCTGCTGATAGATGAATCAGACTCCTCACCTGATCACATGTGCATCCTGGTCCAGATAAAAGTAGCATTTTCACAGCTGCCTTGGATGCCTAATCCCTGGTCAGGAAGATGAGCATCGGGTGAGTGAGGAGGGAGGGCTCAGCTCCTCCCAAATGATGGCAGCCTCAGACTGGACCCTGGAATGGGGTCAATCCCACCTCTACCCCCATCACATTCCAGAATTGGAAACAATGTTCCCAGGGTCCTTCCCTTCTTTGAGATTAGCAAATAAAGCTGAGGATCTGGATGGAAGGCAAAGAAGGCCAAGCCAGCCACCATGGGAGCTGTGCTGTGGTCCCTCTTCCTAAAAAATTCTCCCCTCCCCTGGAAGACAGGTATACTTGCTGTCATCTTTTAAGATTCTCCCTAATGCCAGCTCCTTTTCAGAGGCCCGGGAGAGCCATTAATGCTCTCTCACTCTTCCGCCTGCCATCTTGAGCCACCATCCAAGTCAGAGGCTGAGCACTGGCCTTGTCCAGGAGCCAAAGGTCACACATATCCCCTTCCTCTGAAGACCACTGAGCACTCCAGGACTCCCTGGAAACAGAGCTGTCCTCTGATGCCTGAGCACAATGAAGCTGAGTGAATGGAAGTCTGGTCAGGGGAAACGAAGACCCACCTCACCTTGCCTAGAGTTAAGAGGGAAGTAGGGAAGATGGCCTCTCAGGGCCCCCCAGCTGGTCAAGAGAGCACCAAGTAGTGTCGGATTCCTCAGCCAATACTGCTCAGCATCCATATCAACACTGCTTTCCCGCTAGGCGGAGCTGCTTTCAGCTTCTGTAGAGGACAAGGGATGAGGCATGAAGGAAAGGACCCATTTTCATTCAACAGGACTAATGGAAACAGGAGTGAAAGAGCATCTACTGGAGAGAGTGGAAGCCATGAGAAGCAGGTCTTCAGAAACAGGCCCTTCTCTGTTCCTATTCCCAGGATCCATTCCAAGCCCATGGTCACTCACTGGGCAGGGTTGTCACAAAACCCTTTTTGCAAATATGGTCCCTGCCCTGGGTTTGTTGTGACTCCATTCCATCCATCACAGGATCCCAGAGCCCTTATCCTGGAAATAAATGTGATCATATTGATTCCTTGTTGGGACCCCCTGGCAAGTCCTCGCCTGCAGAACGGAGGTTAAGCATCTCCATCTAGCTCTAGAACTTCTCCAGCTTCCTGCCCAAATAATTCCCATTTCCCCTGAGAGATCCATGCCCTGCATATGTTAAGTTCACTGAGCTCATTGATACAAGACTCATTCAGGATTTTAAGAAAGGGGAGAGCAGGGGATTTAGCTCAGTGGTTTCGCCTCCTGCTGCACATGCACAAGGATCTGAATTTGATCCATGGTGCCAAAAAATAAAAAAAAAGAAAGGGGGACATTTCTTTTTGCCCCAAAGCCCTCAGACACTTCTCAACTCCTCTGTGATGTTGTCTCTGAAGCCCTGATGCCCTGGGTTGACACTACACACCTCTCTGGCATCATTCACACACCATGCTGGTGTGGCTCATATACAGTGGGACCCCAACTCCACAAGCATCCTCTTCCATGATGTATTAGTCAGCTTTCTCATCACTGAGGCATGATTCCCAGCATCAAGATTTAGGGGAATTCAGTTCAGAATCAGCTGGCTCCAAGGCAGAGCATCATGGTAAAAGCATGTGGCAGAGCAAACAGGCTTAGTTCATGGTGACTAGGAAGCTGAGCAGAGGAACAGGGCTAGCCAAGAAAGGGTCCAGAGATGACACATAGATACACAAAGTCACAACTCCATGACCCACCCAGATACACCCAGAAGTGTGCTCTACCAATCCCTGGGCAGATCCCAAAGCCAATCAATTGACAGTCCGCCACACATGGATGCTCTCACCTGCTGGTTTTCCTGCCTTTCATCTCCAAGGCAGCTTACTTGGGCTCTCTTGGGACCCTTCTGCACACCTTCTGTAGCATCTTTCCCTATGTAGAATAGTGCTGAAAATTCACCTTCTTCCTGGCAGTCTTCCTAAGCAATTGCATTCTAGTCCAGCTATTCTCTCTGCCCTGTCCTACCAAATTAAGGGCCATTTCACACTACGCCTTTCTACTCTTGTAGTTCTTAAGGTTTTGTAATTATTATTTTCCCTTGGATATTTGACTGCTTCAGCTCTCTGTCTGGGGCTCAGGCTCACTGAAAGCATAAACTTCTGAATCCTCCCACACCTTCTTACACCATGCATTGCAACAGATGTGATCATGTCAAGGAAGAAAGGGGGGGAACACAAAGCCATCTCTCTTTAGTTCAGATTCAACCTGGGGACAATGATCTGAATCACCAGAGAATACATCGGGGTACTATATTTTTCTAAAGAATTTAAATTTTTTTCAATCTTTTGCAAGAGGTCCCAGCCAAACTTAGAGACATTCCGAATGAAGGTAAGAATCTTTGAAAAGATAATACAGGCTTTGAAAAGACAAACTGAATTCTCTATTCCAGAGTTACTTTTTAGATACAATTCTGCAGGAAATAAAATATTCTTGGAGCCCAGACTCCAACCATCATCTCCAAGGTGTTTATGCAATTTGTGTATTCCTTAGATTACCTCCCTGAGGTAAGTCAGTATTCTCCAGAGGACATGTGAGTTCTTCATTTTCTTGGGAAAATTTACTCCATTAAGAGGTGGCCAGAATCTTCTAGGCATGGAGAAATAGACATTGAAATAGATAGCCCACCAATACCACTAACTCTGACCCCTGATGCCACCTCCTGCCACTGGGAAGCCTACCGGAGAGCTCAAGTGTCTGTCAGTAACTCTGACACTGTGAGCCAGACACTCTTTGCTTCTGTGGACACAGATGAACTTTAAGGTGGAAGATATCTATGCTCCCATAAAAGGTT
The DNA here is from genome assembly GCF_000247695.1 of Heterocephalus glaber. The sequence continues at coordinate 18,756,670 of NW_004624771.1, read as the reverse complement.
GCAATTGTCCTGTTGTAGCACATTACACCATGTTAGAGCATTGTATTACTAATGCAGTTATCCACTTTCTATGCATCACGCATGAGCTGTGGGTGGTGAATATGGTGAACAGTGTACAGCATCCCTGACTCACAGACCTTGGATCTTACTGAGAAGTAATCATAAGTGTGATGCATGATAGAGAAGAAAGATGAAAAGTGCCATGGGCACTGATAAGAGGAAAGTTGGTCTGGAAAAGGAATCAAGAAGGTGTTCTGGAGTTTGTGATTCTTCAGTTGAGATCTAAGGATGTTGAGAATATAGTCAAAGAGGAGGAAGAGAGTGAATGTTAGAGATGGGATAATAAGAGAGGCTAGAATCTAGAGAGAGAAAAGCAACAGAAGGAATGGAAGAAAGCCAAGTTCATGTGGGGCACAGCATGAAGGAACATGGTAAGGAGGCAATAGGAAGGAGAATTACATCATCATATTCTTACCATGTTCCTGATACCAACCTACATGTGTTACTTATCTCTTCTCATGGAATCCTTTTAGTACCTTCTGCAGGGGACCGCCCTACTTACTGATTATGCCCAAAGCAGGCTGTAAGCAATGTAGGTTGTGAAGAGTTAACCCCATAATTGGCTTTTGTATAGGAGTGAGTCTGGCCAAAGCCTATAAGCTGGAAGTCAAAGCAACTTGCACCCAAATTCTGTTCTCATAACTAAAACCTTCTAACTAGAAGGACAATCTTCTAATTGCAACCATATATTTTGTCTAGTATGTTCCTAATTCAAGAATGCTTTGTCTTGTCCTTTATGAGGCTTGCTTACATTACTTTCCATAAAACTGCATGATTGCACATCCTTGCACGTAGTTCTGTCCTTGCATGTAGCTTGCTTTTACCTCAACTGATTACTAATAAAAATCAGTGGCTTGGACTAGCCAGTGCCTTTGTCATTTGCACTGGCATTGGTCATCCCGGCCCCCTGCTTTCTGTCTCTCTTCTGTCTTTTAGTGTTTTTCCCCCCTCAGGCTTGCGTTGTACACTGGGCAAGAGACTGGAGCCTACTGGAGAGGTTTCTAGTAACATTTCAGGGGTCCCCAGTAACCTTAGATACCTTCATCATCCCCTTATCACTGAGGAAACTTGAGGCCCAGAGAGGTTGCATCTCTACCCATGACCTCATTGCACAGAGCAGAAGTGCTGGGATTTAAACCCATGCAGAAAGAATGCAGAGGTGCTAACTCCTGTGCCCTCCTGAGGGGGCCATAGTGGGCAGTGTCTTGTAGGAGTTTTGTCATAAGAGCAATGAGAAGGAATTGAAGAGTTGTGATCTAAAAAATTGCATGATCATTCTTGATCTTAAAAAAAATCTCTCAGGCTCCTGTCTTGAAAATAGCCTAGAAGAAGACAAAAAAAAGTGAATTCAGGAGGAATTCCTGTGAAGACTAATTGTAGTTATTCTAGTAAAAGACGACAGTAGCTTGGACCAAGTGGAAGCAGTGGTAGTGGCAAAGTAGATTGGCCCAAAAGATGTTCAGGTGTTCAGGTGGTGGAAACACCAGGATTGAATGATTGACAGGATGTAAACAAAAGGCAGAAACAGCCACTTGCTAGATGTCCTCATATTCTTCAGTACTGCCAATAAGTCTATGTGATTATGTGATTGAAGATCAGAGAATTAGAACTAGTGAACACAGAGTTTGAACTCAGACTTTGAAACTTTATTATATATAAGTGTGTCTTTCTCTTTTTTTATTTAACAAAAAATTTAATATGAAAATGTATATGACTCAATTTTCGGTCATAGTGAAACTAGCACTTTGAAGAGGGGCATGGATTTCTCTGCTGAGCAGTTATCTGAACTTGTACCAAGGCTTCCAACATGATGATACTATTTCCTCGTATTACCACCATTCCAATATTGTTCTGCCGCCCACATGTTGCCATCTCCACACATTCATCTATCACAAGATTCATAAAGGGATCAAACCCTCTCAGTATTCCTTGGACATGTCTGCCACTATTTAATTTCAATGATAATTTCTCATCCATAATTTTTTCAGCTCAGGAGAGTCAGCCTTGCTCATCTTGTCTAATCCACAGGCTCAGAGATCCTTAGAAGGGGAACCTGCAGTGCCCGTCACACTCCCGTGGTACAAGCGTATCTTTCTTAATCTTTAAAGGCTAAGCCCATAACTTGGTCACCCTGTGTTCAGAGCCCATGAGGCCCTTGCTGGGCACATGGCAGGGGCTCTATAATTTGTTCCATTAGTGAGCAAGAGGAAAGGGGTCCGTGGGCTCTAGCTGTCCCCTGACATTGTATCCCAGGACATCATCACACAGTGGGTAGATTCCACTGACCCCGGCAGGACCATCAGTAACTTCTAGGTCTAGTGACCAAAGAGGTTCACTCAGGGACATTACCTTTCTTGCCTACTTGTCAGGCCCCTGGTGGTGACATCCTCCCACTCTCTCTTGTCTGACCACCTAAAGTCCTATGTACATCAGCGCCTAATCAGTATCTCATGTTAAAAAATAAAATAAAATAAACCAAATGAAGCTGGGCAGCTCAGATATTTAAGTTTCTCCAAAGTCTTAATAAATTTCACAAATATTTAACAAGCAAATTAATTTATGTAAAGATCTGTACATATTTGATAAATGAACCAATTTAATAAATCCTATCCTGTTTTAATAAATACTGGATTAGGGTTAGACTTCCTATAAACAGTAAATACATAGGAAAAATATTTGTGATGTGTGTATATATATTGTACCTGCCTTTTCAAAGATCAAGAAAAGATTATCTTTGCCATAAAGACTCAAATCCACTGTGATGTGTGCGTGTTTGTTGGGAAGGAAAAAGGAAAGTGAGGTAGGACGTGTTCAGACTACCAAACTGATGGCAACTTCCTGAACAAGAGAGAGCACCCAAAGCTCAGACTACACAAAGCTTCCAGAATAGCTAAGCACAATGGTGCTTAGGTGGCCCAGGGCACCTGCTCGCTGCTACTTTTTGGTACTACTATCAGCAACCTTCATTCTTTCAACAAATACTTTTTGAGCAACAGTATGTGTTAGATGATACACTAGGTCAGCAGTAGCAAACCTATGGCACATGTGTTATTCATTTTTCTTTTAAAGCAAACCATGTTAATGTAGAGTTGTTTTTTCTAAACTAAAATCTCACTACTCAGGTTTCATTGATATATTGGCACTTTGTGATAAATAAGTGGGTTTGGAAGTTTCAGTATGAGTAGTCATCTCTCAAATGTTCACCATCACTGTACTAGGTGGTGATGATGGGTGCGTGGTTCCTGACTTCATGAAGTTCACCATCCAACTGGGAATAGCAGACACTGTTGGTGTTTGTCAGCATTCCATTACTATAACAAAATACCTGAAATACTCAACATAAAAAGACGAAAGGTTTATTTTGGCTCATGGTTTTGGAGGTTTCAAGTCCATGGTTGTTTAGCCCAGTTGTTTGAGAACTGTGATGCGGTAGTAAGCACATCATGGTAGGAACACATGGCAGAGGAAACTTCTTCACCTCATGGTAGCAGGGAACTGACAGACAGGGAAGAAACCAGTACTTCTCAATCCCCTCTAAAGGGCACACCCTCATGACCTAAAATCTCTAGGCTCCACCCCATACAGGCTACCCCCTTCCGATAACGCCAAGCTGAAGACCAAGCCCTTTGCACACTGGCCTTTGGAAGACATCTAAGATTCAAAGTAGAGCAGTATCTTACTGATATCCTTTCAACATCTACTTCCACCAGAGAAAAAACTGGGGCAGAGGGTTGAGAGTTCAGGAGTAGGCTATGTTCTCAACAGATACTGTAAAAGCAGAAATGCCAGAGAATCACTGCCCCCAAAAACAGCCATCGATCGGTGGTGGAAGGAGAGTTAGTAGAGAAATTCCACAGCTTCCTCACCTTAGTTGGGAGAACACTGGAGTACGTTCACACTGCTCCCCAGAGATCCCAACTGGATGGAGCTCTGCCTGTCCAGTGTAGTAACTGGTATGAAAATATTTCCTTAAGAGATTTTTTTTTTCCTCTTCCATCTCATATCCCCACTTCCTACCAGCATTTCCTAGGATCATCTTTGCCCTTCAAAAACTATTTGCAGTTGAACTTTTCTTCAAGGTCTGATTCTGAGGAAGCCTGGATCACACACTAAAGGACAAACAAGTTCATAAGAAGGTGCACATGCTCTACCTGCTGGTGTTTATACCCTATGTCATGCCCAGCCATATGCCTTTTATGTGACTTGATATCCTGGTTTGTTTCTGATGAACAGAATATAGCACATGTGATAGGATGTCACCTCGGGGATGAGTCTGTAAGAGGACAGTGGTCCATTGTGAGCGTTCTCTCACTTTCGCTGGGGAAAGCCAGTTGCCATGCTGTGCTGTCACTTTGAGGGGGGATCCACACACATAGACCTGAGGCTCACGAGCAGCCCCATAAATGAGCTGGGGAACAGCCCTCCAGGGTTCCCCAAACAGCCACATGAATGAGCTTGGAAGACCAGCCTTCCTCAGTCAGGCCTTGAGGTGACTGCAACCTCAGCTGACACCTTGATTAAAACCTTGTGATGGATACTGAGGCAGAACCTTGCAGAACCAAGCAGAACTGTGACCCCTGACCAGTGGGAGATAATACATGGGTGTTATTTCCATTTCCTAAATTCTAGGTCATATTTTGTGCAGCAGTCAATAACCAATACAAATGATGTGAGAGAATTCTAGAAGATGGTAATACAATTATCTCATGGGCTGTCTTCTTTTACTTAATTCTCTCTCTTTCTCTGTCTCTCTCTCTCTCTCTCACTCATTCTGTTAGTGTAAGAGAAAACCTTTAGCTAAAAAATACTGATGTGTCTCCTTCTGCATATCTGACAATTTAGATTCCTGTAAAGACAGCTTCCCACAGATGGAGAGGGAAGAGTGCCACTGCTCTACCCACAATGTACCTGGAAGACACTTTCTTCCATATGAACATTTTAGAATACCCTCAGCACACCCAAAAAAAAGCCTTAGGCTCTACATGGCAAGCAGTTAGTGAAAAAGAGACAATTCAATGCAAGAGAGAACTGCCCATAGCTGCCCACCGTCTTTATTGGACTCTGGAGCCAGTAACTCCTCAGGGGCCTGCTCATTTGGAGTTCATGCTACGCGCCACACCCACTGTGAACATCACTGCTGCAGAGGTGCTGCTGAGGCCAGAACTCACCACAGCTGTGCTTACCTGGGGGTTCCTCTCTGGCCCTGATGCTTTCCCAACAGCATCAATGTACATGAAATTATCTGAAAGCCACAAACTATCAAAGCTCACTCAAGAAAAAAAATAGAACCTCATGCATTGCCGAAAGGAATGCAACATTTAAAACTACTTTGAAAAATGTGACAGTTTCTTACAAAATTAAATATACACTTACTATATGGCCAACCAATGCTAAGACTTTATACACACAGTGACTTGTATGTGTATTTTCACAGCATTTTTATTTCTTATGTTTAAAATCTTTGGGGAGGATGTACCCAACTGGTGAAAACATAAACAAATTGTGTTATGTCCCTAAAAAGGAATATTACTTATGAATAATGACAAGCTGATGATACTTGTAATGAAGTGAATGAATCTCAGGCAATATGATAAACAAAAGATATCAGACACCTAAGAATACAGTACAAATAATTCCATTTATATGTACTTCTAGAAAAGGTAGAACTAAAGTAACAGAAAACAGACAAGTGACTGCCAAGAAGTGCCTACCTACAAATTGACAAAAGGATAATCTGGAGGCTGTGGAAATGTTCTATATGGCAATCGTGGTGATTGTTACACAATTATATACATTTGTCAGACATTATAGCTTTGTATACTTAGAAGTAGTGAATACTGTTATATGCAAATTAGCCCTAAATGATAGGGATGTTTCACACGATAACAGCTTCTATGTTTTTAAAGAGTTGGGTAAACCTGAGAACCATAAGAGTTCATTTTTAATCACAAAAATAATAATTCAATGGAGGAAGTGAATAGCAGAATACATGTTAATGAAAACTAATTTGTGACAGAAGATTGTCTTGAGAAATTCTCCCAAAATAAAGGACAAAAAGAAAGTGTTCAGACTTAAAAGAGAAATGTAGGATTTAGGAGAGTAAATAATAGGATTTAAGAAAGAAGTGAATGATGCAGCCCAGAACACCAGTATCAATCAAGAAAAAAAGATTTCCAGCAGGAAAAAAGAGTGATGAATGAGAAAAAACTAATAATGAAAGAAATAATAGAAGAAAGGTTGCCCACACTGAAGAAAGACCTAATCCTTCACATTGAAATGGTTTACTAGTTATCATAAGGAGTAAGAAAAGGATTTAACTTTAAAAAATGCCAAATATCAAACAGAATAAGAGAAATATCCAGTTTAAAATGCATGAAAGTCTTAAGGATCAAAATATAAATATATAATTTTCTAGATAGACAAGACTAGCAACTATATATTTTTTAAAAACTCATACTTGAATTCTCATAAATAACACTAAAAAAAGAAAATGGAGTGATACTTTATATATAACTTTTAAATCAAAGGACTTTCATAGAATTCCTTACCCCATGTAGCAATTACATCTGTGTGGTAAAGAAGAAAGGAAATTTTTGAGGGAAATATTCAGAAGTCTACTATTATGTCCATGAAAAACTTACCGGTGAAAATTTCAGATAAATGCCACATAAATTCAAATGTAGACAGAAGGCATGTCCTCTTCATGACAGAAGAGGACATAACACAAGAGAGTTAGATGTGTGTGCTGAGGATGCAGCTCAGTGTAGAGTATTTGTCTAGAGTATTTGGAAGCAAGGCCTTGGGCTCGAGGCTCAGAAATGAAAAAAAAATTACTGTGATCAAAAAATAAGAATAGTTACTTCTAAATAAGTGTTGGTGATGTGTTTATGAAAAAATGTTCCTTAAAGGTATAATATTTAAGAAAAATAAGTATCAATATGGAAATAAGAATTCATATTCTATGAGATTCAAAGAGAGAAAAAAGAAATGAAAGTATAGTTAAACTTAATTTTATACGAAGATAATTTCAACTCATGAAATTAATAAAAAATACATTTTTAAATATCTATTTAAAACATAAATATTGTCATTAAGATGCTAAAACTCCAAATCATTTTATGAAAGAATAGAAAAGAACAACAAAGAAACAACATTCTAGCAGAAGTTACGAAAAAGGAAAGGACGTTAAGGCACACACCAAGGAAAACAGGAAAAATAAAAGAGAGGAGCAGTACAGGACATAACACTTATACCAAAAGAATGAAGATCAATGGGTTAAATACTTGTATTAAAACACAAAGATTCTCAAGTTATATTCAGAAACATATAACCAAAGTTAACCATTTAACCAAAGTTAAATATATACTCTTTACAAGAGATTTACTTACAATGAAATCACACACACACACACAAATTTGAAAATGAATGGATTTGTGATTTTCACATTTAAAATTTTTACTACAAACACAAAAGATGATAGGTTTAATTACATTTTAAAAGACATAGTTACACATCAAAAACAAGCCACAAGTAGAATGAAATCACTGAAAAGATGGAGAAAAGAGAGTGAAGCCAGAAATTTTATACTTCACAAAATCAAGAGGAACATCAAAGAGAGGAAAAAAATGAGAACATCAATTGGTAAGCAGAAAAATAAAACAAGATGGTGGACATAATTTGCAGTTTATACATAATCATAGTAGATTTGAATGGATCAAATGATCGTATTAAAAGACAGGGGCCTGAGGTTGAATTTTTCAAAATAGCAACAATAAAATCCAGCTACCATTCTGTTTAAAAGATCTAGGTACAAAAAAACACTAACCAAAATAAAATTGATTTAGCATTAATTAATCTCATCAATTGAAATGGGATTTGGGGTGAAAAACTTTAATAGGTCTAAAGAGAAACAACAAGACATTTAAAATAAAGAACAATATATGGATTAGATTTATCTGTCATGATTCCTGAGTAAAAAAATTAGTCTCAGGAAACTGGTCTTTGTCTCCTCCTTTAAAGATACATATTTGAGAATGATACTTCATTTTGTCATACACTATCAATTTTATATTACTGTGCTAACTGAAAGCTCAGTGTAAATATATCTGTTACATATGTATTTTATTTTGTTTTTATGGAAAGTTTATAATTGACTGCATGACAATGGCTTCAGAGAATTGATGATAAGCAAACCAGCTTTACCTCAGGAACAGAAAATTTCCCCGATTTGTTTAAAGAAAAATAAGAGTGAGAGCTTCCTATTCACTATATCATGAGATCAATAGAACAAAGAATAATAAAGTAGACCTATCTCATAAATGAACAAAGAAACCAAACATAAAATTCATCAAGTTGAGTCCAACAACATATAAACACATGTCACTGTCAAAAAGGATTTTTTTTTCCAGAAATGCAAGGATGGTTACATTTCCTCCTAATGTAACACCCAGATTAAACAGCTTGAAGGATAAAAATACGTGTGATTATCTCAATACATACAGAATATGAGCTTACTAACATTAAACATTTCATGAAAGATGTTTAGCCAGCGAGAAATAGAAAGGGATTTCCTTAATGTGATAAAATATATCTTCCAAAAAGCTACTTGCTATACACTATGGAGGAGTAGAAGACCAAAAGAAGAGTGGAAATGGAAGGGCCTCTGTTTTTCCTGATTTTAATGGGAAAGCATCAAAATTTTACCATGCCACTTTCCCACTACACACGATATATGCCCTTCATCAGATCACAGAAATTACTCTTCTATTCCTGATTTATGAGGTTTTTTCCTAATGTTAAGTTTTAGCCAAAGTAACAAGACAAGAATGAAGCAAAGTTGTTATTATTTGTAGGTAAGTTATTAGGACTCATAAAAATACACCAAGATTTCTAGACATTTGATAAGCACAGAAAAATCAACAGCATTGAACACAGACGATAACCACCTGGAAAACACAGGAAACAAGATAAAATTCATAGTAGCTATAAATATACAAGGAATCTTAATAAAAGATTACTAACGAAGTGAATCTAACAAAATGTATGTAAAACTTTATGAGAAAATGCATAAATTGTAATTGAAACACACCAGAAAATCAGAATAAGGCATAAGATGATCATTTCCTTCTCCAAATTATTCTGTAAATTCAATGTAATTCCAAATTCAAATTCCAAGAGAATATTTCCTGGAAATTATTACGCTATTGTAAAATTTATACAGGAAGTAAATGTATAAAATACCCAAAGTATTTCAGAAAAAACAAGAACAAGACTCTATTTAGGGTAGCCTGATATAAAACAAAGGAGGCATAAAAATTAGTAGAAAAATAACAAACTATTCATTAGGTGTAGTTGGAACAATAGCTGTTCTTTGTTTTAAAAAATCCCACCTCATATGCACATATTTTAAATCGTTACATATCTAAATGTAAAGAAATAAGTCTGTAATTTTAGAATAAAAAAGAATGTTTTATGAATATAATTAGATATTCTTTTTTAAATTATATTGTACACTTTTGATATACATAATGATCACATTTATCATAGGGAATTTGTACTTGTCCATAATATGTCTTGATTCTTCTTTTTTTCCCCTCCCCTGCCCTCCCCTCCCCTCCTTTCAATCCTTTTCCCCCCTCCTTATTTATGAAAGATTTGTTTCCCTTTTTTTTTTTTTTTGGTAACAGGGATCAAACTCGGGTCCTTGCACTTGCGAGGCAGGTAGCAGAACCTCTTAATATGGATTTTGTGTTGTCAAAAAAGTTAAAAATAAGAAACAAAGAATATGAAACACTAGTAAAACAAGTCATTACCAATCATAATAGATACCAATTCAGTTACAATAAACTAGAGAACAGAAGAAAAAAATGGAGGGGCTGGAGATTTAGCTCAGTGGTTCCGCCACCTGCCTTGCAAGCACAAGGACCTGAGTTTGATCCCCAGTACCAAAAAAAAAAAAAATCCATATTAAAAATACATGAATAACTCCAATGAATCAATAGATATAACACAACAGAAAATAGGCCAAAAATATGAACAAGCAACTGACAAATGAAAGAATGACCAAAAACTTCTACATAAAGCTTTCTGCATCAAAAGTAATCAGAGAGGTGCCGATTAGAAACACAAGCAACCAAAACAAGCAAACAAATAAAATACAGTGAGATCCTGGCTATCATCTTCAGACTGGTGAAACTGGAAACTCTGACCACAACAATTATTGCTAAGAATATGGAGAAAATAGAAGCCTCACACATCACTTGTGTAAATTGACACAACCATGTGAAAAAGAAACTGGGCAGTGCCTATTATAGCTAAAAACACTTGCACACCCCACATCTCAGAAAACCAACTTATCATTTAATACACCAGGTAATCTCTTTCACACAAGCAGAATAAAACCTGAAGCTTTATTCATAAGAAAAAAGAAGTTAGAAATAATTCAAATGTCCGACCCAGAGAATGGCTATGAAATATGTGATATATTCAGGTAATAGGATATCCCACATCAGCTAGAATAATAAGTGAATTCATACACATTGACATGGGTAGGTCTCTAAAAAAATCTATGTTGAGTGAAAATAAGGTCTTGAAATTTAATGAACAGTATGAGATTTTTCAAGCCATTTTTAAATGCCCAAAAATTACTATGCATTATATATGAATATGTGTAGTGAATATATAAAAATATACTCTCATTACACATCAAATTCATGATAATTATTGTCTTTAATGAGGGAGAAAGGAACTGTACTAGAGGGGAAGCAGAGGAGGCTTGAACACTGTGATGTCTTACCTCTTTAAAAAAAAATGCCACAGACTAGAAGAAAATACCTGCAAAAGGCACACCTGATAAAGGACTATTACGCAAAATATACAAAGAAGCCTTAAGACTTAAAAATAAAAATACTTGATTTTAAAATAAGCAAAAGATGTGAACAAACACCTTGCCAAAGAAAATAAATAGATCTTAAAGAAACAGGTGAGAAGATGTTCACCACCCAGCATCATTACAGAAGTGCAGTTTAAAACAATGATGTGCCACTGCACACCTATTAAAATAGGTAAAGTACAGAAGAAAACGTTGGTAAAGCTGTGGAGTAGCAGGTCTCTCATTCACTGCTGGTGGGAATTTAAAAGGACACAGCTACTTTGGAAGCCAGTTGACAGTTTCTTACAAAACTCCACATACTCTTACCACAATCTAGGAAAGCAGCTCCTTGGTATTTACTCAAATGAGTTGAAACCTTCTATCACAGAAAAAGCTACACACAAATATTTATAGCAACTTAATTATAACTGTCAAAACTTGGAAGCAGCAAGATGTTCTTCAGTAGGTAAATGGAAAAATAAACTGTGGTGTATCCAGACAATGGAATATTCTGCATTGCTAAAAAGGAATGAGCTATGAAATCATAAAAAAGACAGAGAGGAAAGAAAAGCACACTACTGAGTAAAAGAAGCCAATTTGAAAAGGCCATTGTATGATTCCAAGTGTATAACATTCTAGAAAAGGCAAAACTATAGAGACAGTAAAATGATCAATGGTTACCAAGAATTAGGGTGGAGGGAGGAATGAACAGGCAGAACATGGGGCATTTTTAGGACAATGTATGATGCTATAGCTGTGGATTCATATCACTACATATTTGTCCAAACCCATAGAATGTACTACACCAAAAGTGAATCCAAATGGAAACTACGAACTTTAAATGGTAATAATATGCCCATGTTAGCCCACTGATTACAATGAACGTACTGTTCTGATGTGGAATGTGTATGACAGAGAAACCATATGTGTATGTGTGAAATCTCTATGCTTTTCATCAGCTTTGCTGTGACTCTGAAACTGCTCTAAAAATAAAATCTATTATATTTTAAAAATCTGTATTACAGGGCCAGGGATGTAGCTCAGTCGTTCCACTGCCTGCCTCACAAGCGCAAGGTCCCAAGTTCGATCCCTGGTACAAAAAAAAAAACCTGTATTACATATGAACAATATTAACATTTATTTGTTTTGGGTGGTATCTAGGTTTTATTATTTTATTCTTTATGGATTGTTTATTTTTCATCTTCAAATAAAACATTTTAAAGAAAAAATCAGAAATATATATCAGCAACCATAAACAAAGAAAATAAAAATGAGTACCTTATAGTGATAAAAAGGTGCAATCTTCAAAAGAAATAAACATCATCATAAACATTTTCACTTCTAAAAAAATGTAGAGGAATTTATAAAGTAAAATCTATTAGAAACATGAGGAAAATACCATTATAGTGGAAGACTTTAACTTGCATTTCAAAAAAAAAATCAATAGACGAAATAGATAAAAAATAAATAAGGATTAAAACATATTCAAAGATCACCATTGCAGGCCTGATTTAATTAATGGATTTTGAACTTTGTAATGGCAAGTAGAATACTTACACTTTTTAAATATCCTTGAAACTTTTTTATATTGATTATATATTAGGCCTCAAAACTCAGCCTGGTATCTTTTTCCCCATGTTAGATCACATTAGAGAGAAGCCAGGCAGCCAGGGCAGGTCCCCCATTACCAAGCTCAGCACTAGGAAGTGACCCAGTGCACCCTGGGCTTTTCCCTTAGGGGCAAGGTCTCACACCACTCTGAGGCAGTCTCCTGAGATGCCTCAGGTAATTGCATCCCTCTTTGGAAATAGTCTTTCCTGAGAAGCAATAGGAACAGAGTTGAATGAAGAAAAGCCACAGTCTAAATTCTTCTTGATCTCATTTACATAAGTCCTAAACCCTCTGTTTCCCATAACTCTAAATCCTGTTTTTTAAGACAATATATAATAATTCTCTGTTGATTCCTTGCTAGTTAAATTTTTCTTCAAAATAGTTGGAGTCAGGAGAGCAAAAGAGACAAAATGGCAACAGAGAAGAAAGGTGGGTGAGGTACTGGTGAATCTCAAATGCCAAAGGGATTCCTCTGGCTTCCATATCCAGTGTCCCTGGCTGATTTAACACAAGTGAGCGGGGCTTGCTCGCCCTCAGCAGCAGTACACGCCAGGTTTCTATGGCCACACATAAAACAGCAGAATAGACGAGATCTGCACCTTCCCCATAAACCTGAGTCAGAGATAAACGGAAAGATTTATAAAGGGGAGGTGCAATTCTTCAGCTACATTGATTTAAAGATGGTCAAATAAATGAGTTAAATCGTTCACTCAGGATGTTTCATGAAGCAGATCTAATGTGCAGTTTTGTGACCTGATGTGACTTCAACTCCTCAGTAAATCAAAAAGCTTAACAAATATTAAGATGGCAAAGATTACCTGTGTGGGACAGATTTGAGCTTTCATCCGTTATCATTTAGGAAACAAGGGCTCCTAGTGTCATCTGACCAAGGGAAACCCCAAGAGGAGGTGGAAGAAGAGGCAAAGCCACCACCAGGATCCTCCGCCCAGTGAACACTGATTTCCAGGGCTCCAGGAAGAATCCTGAGATTTATAACCAAGGAAGATTCCAGAAAGTGAAGTGTTTCCCTTTGCCAAGAGTCCCTTTCAGCTTCTGACACCCCTCAGAGGAGACCAGTCACACCCCAGCACCTGCCACCATTGTTCCCTGATATAAAACACTGCTAGTGACCCTGTTATGGTTTGGATCAAAAATCCCCACCCTTTTGGAAGGTGACAATGATGGCATTGATGAGTTCATATCTGAATGTGCTGTTAGGAGGCAGGGCCTTGTTAGAGGAAGGGAGTAATTAGAGATGTGTCTGTGAAGGTGTATTCTGTCCCCTGCCCTTCCTTGTTTTCTGGCTCTTTCTTACTCTACTTCCAGCTGTCATAAGATGCATAGTTTTTCTCAACCTCTATCATGATGTTTCTGCCTTAGAGGAGCTGACCATGGACTCGCACCTCTGAAACTGTGAGCCAGAATAAACCTTTCCTCCTTTCAATTGTGCATGTCAGGTAATTTGCCCCAGTAACAGAACAATGACAAATACAGATCCCCTTCAGGGAAATGATGTGGATGTTTCCCTGGGCCACCTCAAATCAAGTGGGGATGTATCATTTGGCAGAAGATTCCCCAAGGAGAGCAGTTCACGAGATTGGCTTAGGACACCCCAAATTAGCAGCCTTTTCATCTGAAGAAGGTAAACTGTTAGAGGCCAAAGGCCTCACCCTTTTTTTTTCTTCGTATGTATCAAAGTCAGCACTGAAGACCAGAGATGGCCACATAAAAGACACAGAAATTGAAATAGCTGGAACCTTCAAACCCAGAGCTGGAGAGACTTAGCAATCATCTAGTCCTGGAGGTTCAAACAGTGACCTGAACAGCCTGGGTCTTCATGGCTTTGTGGGTCTCCAGGGCTATCAAAGGGATTGAGACAGAGACAACTAAAGAAGAGTGCTGCAGTTCCTTGCTGGCTCTACAAGAACAGATTTACCCGTATATAGTTTTACCCATTGAAATTGCACATAAGTTTTCATGGGAAAGGAAAGCTATGTGTGGCTTGGATCAAAAATGTCCCTCAAAAGGCTCATGTGTTCAGAGGTAGACCTTTAGGGAGATTATTGGGTCGCAGGCACTAACTTCGTCAATGGGTTAATCCATTGATGTGTTCATTGCTGATGTGCTGATAGGAGGTAGGGCCTGATTGGAGGAAACAGGTCATTGAGGAAGAATGTGTTCATGTTCCTAGCCCCTTCCTTTCTCCCTCTATCTCTTCCGCTGTGCTCTGCATCCTGGCTGCCATGAGGTGAACAGCTGTCTTCCACCATGCCCTTCTGCCATGATGTTTCTACCTTGAAACCAGCTGACTATGAACTAAAACCTCTGAATCTGAAAGCCAAAATAAATCCTTCCTCTTTTAAATTGTGTATGTCAGGTTGGGTCCCAGTGACAAAAAGCTAACAGAAGCTTCCTCTGCTTGTTTTTGCAAATGACAAATCTGAGGTCCAGCAAAGAGATTGACAGGGTACAGTGCAAAATCAAGTTGAGAGAGTTTCGATGCTATAGAAATTAAAAGGAAGAAAAAGGATTATGTGGTAAGGAGGTCTATATGGCCCCTGTAAATATATATATTTGGAAAGGGTGACAGTGAAGCTTAATTTTCAGCTTGACTGGCTTGGGAGCCACCAAGGACATTAGCAAAACACACTTCTGGGTGTGTCTGGGTGACTCATGGAGATGCAACCTTGGAGTCTACATCTCAGCCTGGGCCCCTTCCTCTCTGGAGTTCTTTTTCCCTGTTCTCTGCTTTCTTGCCACCATGAACTAAGAAGCTCTGCCCCCACCATACCCTTCCATCATGATGTTTCTGCGCAGGAGCAGCTCACCATGGGCTGAACCATGAACCACTGAAGCCTCTCCACCTTTACCCTGTGGGCGCTGGGTGTTTTGTCCCTGAAATGGGAAAGCTGACCGATATAGAAGAGGAGAAGAACAAAGAAAAGTCAAGATTCTGGACCTCCAAGGTAGACGGGTGACAAGTGGCACCCAAAATTCTTTTTCAGAACCAGGGCCTTCACAATGAACTATGTCCCCAGTCTTTTCGAAAACTGTTTATTTTTAGGCAAGATCTCACTAAGTTTCTCAGTTGCCCAGGCTGGGTTCCAACTCTCCTTTCTCAACCTGTCAGAGGGCTGGGATTACAGGTCTGCAGCACCATATCCAACCAAATTGCAGCCAGATTTGTGATTGCTGAAATGAGAGCAATGACAGAAGTCTTCTTCAGGTCAAAGCAGCACACCTGCCTCCCAGGTCCCTACAGTGCAGGGGTCCTAAATTCACGGGAGATGACCAGGTCCTCGGCTTCCCCTAGTTACCAATCCCACGAAATGGCCAGGCAGAGTCCTGGACCCCATCACTTCCTGTGTCTGCACAAACACTTCCGGAATCACTGCTCAGAACACATCAGACTTCTCCTTCTCCAGAGCTTCCAGGGGCCACTGTGACAGGAGAGGTTTGTAAAGACAAAGCCTCGAGGCCTCAGCTGTTTCTCAGAGCTCAGCAGAAAAACTTTCTCTGGTACCCAGGGGTTTATCACCCAGCCCCCAGCACCCCTAGCCTTACCTGCATTCAAGGGAGAGGATGGAAAAAGAAAGAACTGAATTAAGGAGGTTTATGTTCAACTTCGCCCTGGTATCTAACCAAAATGACTTTTTATTTAATTTTGAATTTTTAAAGGTATTAGTCTCCATTATTATTTGTCTGGGAGTCCATAATAGTCTCATTTTATTAGATCCAAACTTCCTATTTAGACAACAGAGCCTAAGAGCCTCTTCAGGATGAGTAAATACTATGCATTTTCCAAAGTAATTTTCAGACACAAATACATATGCATGTTGCTCAGATTACCAAAAGAACAAAATCACTATGAAGAAGATGATGCTGTTTCATAATTTCAAAACTAAATATTTTTGCACCACAACAGAAATACCTGCCATGTCCTGGAATGGTCCCTTCAGCCTGCCTGATAAATTGCACCTCATTTTGCCACCTCCTGAATGCTGTTTCTGATGGCTTTGAAAAGGCAGCAGGGAGGACGTCATCTTGGAAGCTGTGAGCACTACTTTCGAGACTAGATTTCCATCCTCCTCCCACTCCACCATAAACCACCTGAAATAGCCTTGTCCCCACTTTCAGAACCATGTCTGGAAAGGGAGTAGAGCGTGGTTCACAGCAAGGGCCAGGTCCCTGCTGTGGCTGTGCCTGGGTCAGCTCTGTTCAGGGCTGGCATCTGGACCACCAAGAGCCCAGCTACTGGCCAAGGCCCACCCACCACCCGCAGGCAGCCCAGTAGGAGAGCAGTTGTTCCAGCCACACAGAGACCACTAAAGGTAAGGCTGAAACCAGTCAGAGGCCTGGGTACGGGCTGCTTAGAAAAACACAGGGGACAGGAGAGCGAGAGGAAAAACTGGCTAAAAGGCCAACTTTGGAAAAACAACCCAAGTGTCCCCTAACTCCTTCTGATGGAGGAGAGAGAGGTGCAGGGTTCTTCCGCAAAGGCTGGGTGGCAGCTAGAGGACAGAGCTGGAGTCAGTGACTCCTCGCAGACTGGGCCAGGTCTGTGCCTGCCCTAAAGAAACCCCATAACCAACCTTCCCAGGAGTTCCTAGGTAATGGGGTGAGGGAAAGAAAGCTAAGCCCACTCCTATCTGTTAATTCCTCCCCATCAAGTTCTTCAAACCTCAGATACCTTCTCAAGGGAAACTTCCCTAAATTCATCCTGATCCATTTGAGAAAGCTGAGGGTTTGCAGTCACAAGGAGAGGACAGGGGAAGCCTAGCTATGGCTAGAGATCACGTGTCCTGTGTGCACATCCCAGGGCCGTGGATTCATGGAGTGGGAGGATGTGTAATTCGGGCAGCTACGTGTCCTGCCCCTTTCCAAATCATTTAGGTTCAGTTCTCCTCCTAGGAATTTTCTTAAAGCAGAGTAACAATCCTATCTATATATCTCTTGGAAGAAGTGGACTCCCTTATCAAAGGAAAAAGCAAGCAGAGATGGGTGCCAACTTGCAGCGACCAGCAGATGTCGCAGCTCCACGGTTGGCATTCTGGCATTATCCTCCATCTTTGTCTCAGCCCCCTGGCACTGCAAGAAAGAGAAGCCAGGCACCAGGGTGAGGAGAAGCGACTCCATGCCTGTGATGATTTGGGGCATCAGTCTTATGGCTGATGCAGAACCAAAAAGCCCCAGCAACCGTTCAATGGAGGCTTTGGCACCAACCGCAGGTCTGTGTGCTCGTGACCAGTGAGAGAAGGGTGAGGCCGGCCATGGGCCTCCCTCTAAGCACCTGGGGAAACTTGTTTGCAACTGGCTGTTGTCATTGGCAGATTAAGTGGCGTCACAGGTGGACAAGACAGGCTAGCCTTCATCTTTACTGGTGACATTGACCAGTCGTTCTTCATGGTAAAGGAGGCCCGTTGTCCTTGTTACAAAGGCAGGGCAGATGTTCCATCCTAGGCCTCTAAGATGGCAGATGTCCACACTCTAAGGACACCTCCCAAAATGGACTTCACTGGGACAAGAGCCCCAGTAATACTGGGATAGATTGCTATGCTGATATCTTGAGAGAGATAACATCCAGGAGGATGCATAAATTCTGATATATTCTCCAAGTATGCAGTCATGGAAGTTTAGGGTCACACTTTGATATGAATCCATCAAATTACTTCTAGTTAACTATACTTTGATTTCTTAGGATGTCCTTCACATTTTCTTTCTTTTTTTTTTTTTTTTTTTCCAGTACTGGAGATCAAACTCAAGACCTTGTGCTTGCCAGGAATGTTCATGTCATGAGCTACATCCCTGGCCCTGTACATTTTCTTATAAAGCTCTTCGATTTTCTCCAGAAGACTGTATACTTCCCTAGGAAAGGACTCCAGATTATTTCTCCTATAGCCATTTCACCGCATGCCCATTATGAAATCCAGAACTACCCTATAGACGGGCACCCAAAACAGCTGGTTGACACTCATGGAGCTTTCCAGCACTCGAGCTAGGTACAGTTCCCATCCTACTAGGACATGTGCATGCAGGACCAAGCTCCCTAAAACTCGAGTGTGCAGAGGGACCCCACTGACAAGCAGCTGATAGCACTAATTTCCCAAAGCCTCGAGGGGTGCATCTAAGGCTGGAGAGTCACAATGGCTATTTAATGATGAGCCTCTTCCAGGTGCTTTCATATTAACATGGTCCAGTGTAATGTCAAGCTGGGAAGAATAAAGGTTAATTTATTCTATTAGTCCCAATTGTCATAAGAATTTTACCCAACAATATGGTTCATTAAATGCTGAATCTAACAATTATGTTCACCATAATAGAAATTATTCAGACAGATATGATCTGAATAGTTGTGATTTATTAATTTAGACACAAATTTAATTAGCGATTGATTTCCATTGTGTCTCCCTCTGAACAATAAGTTTTGAGGAAAAGCATGCTGAAAAAAATATCAACTGAAAAATATCAGGTAACAATAAAAGAAGAAAACACTCCATTTTCGGGCATGCCATGTTGGCTTTCCCCTCAAACAGTAACAACAAAAAAATCATCCTTAGCAGCATGAAAAAGTGGCTATTTTCCTTCTATCTGAGACACAGCTCCTGACACCAGAGGCAATGACATCCAGGCCAGAGGGGTGCAAGAGCCCCAGTTCTCTGGATCCCCCGGAAACCCCAACTCTAGCCTCAGGTCCAAGCACAGAACTTGCTACTGTGACTCCCACTTCTGGTCCCTGCCCTCTTCATCGCTTCAAATTCTGGTATCATATACTTGGAACCAAAATTTTGTGTTCCTTTTTGGTATCAAACACAATTCAAAAACTTGAGCAGAGAAATAGAAATAGAGTGGAATACTTTGTTTCTAAAAGGGGCAAATGGAATTTTCCTCTTAGTGGCCCTTTGATCTATTCTCTATACCCTACCCCATTCCCATTCAAACTATAGCTGATAGACCAGTGGCAACTTCTCATTAGTGAAACCCTTTGTCCTCCTGTGATGCTCAGAGATCTGGAGAAGGAGACAGGGCCAGGGAGATGTGAGCAGTAGAAGAAAGCACTGGAGCAGTTGTCTTCCTTCTAGCCCTCATTCCTCTTTCTACTGGTCTCAACCCTAACCGCCTCCCTAAACTTTTCCTGCACCTTGGTCTATCAGAGGTCATTGTGTATATTCCTTTAACAAGTAAGTATATCAATAATAAAGTCCATCAGATGCATTCTAAATTCATTGCTTCCTAATGATACAAAGAAAACGTGCAGTAAGCAACTCACCACCACCTCATTGGTCACCTTCAAAGAGTAAAAGAAAATCAACTCATTCTGGAAATTGTCACGTAAGGGAGAGGATTTATCTGCCTCTCCTGTATGAACTATACATCAAAGTAAACACATAGTTGAGGAAGGGGCAAATAAAAGAAGAATAGTAAAATTTAAATGTCAGTATTTTGTAACCCTAAAAATAATGAATCTTGGCAGTGATCTTCAGGGGTAACTGACATCACAGAATGATGTCTGGATAGGATGCACTTCCAGTTGGATGCACAGAATACCATCCATGAGATATCCAAACACTGAATCTAGTCAAGCCACTAGAGAAATTCCCAGTTTACAGGACAGGCTGGAGGTAAATGAACACAGATGCTGTGTTTAATGATTTTGCGTGCAGCTAAATTAAGACTGTGGAAATCTTTGCAGGACAAATCACCTAGTTTTCTTTTAATGCATAAATTTCAAGAACAACAACACAAAATAGCAATAAGAAGAGGGATGGGGAAACCAGCAGATTGAAAGAGACTGAGCCCTGTTAACTGAGGGTAATGGGCAGATCTTGTTTGGATCTTCCTTCAGTCAAAGCAACCTAAGAAAATTTAATGAAATAACCATAGAAATTGGAACACTGTCTGAATATTTCATGATAGTAAAGAATTTTTTTTTAAGTATTATAGCAAGAATGTAGTAATGTGGAGCTTCGGTCTTTTTAGAATGCTTGTCTTACACAGGCACATACACGCTCAACTACTTACTGGTAAAATGATAACATGCAGGACCAGGCTGGGTGTGGTAAGGAAGACACCAAGGGCTACACTGAAAGAGGTTTCATTCTGGTCTTCAGGTCACACAACGGCCCAGTCAGCACCTAGAACACGGGTCCCCTTCCATGTGCACCCTGGACACCTGGATACTGGCCCTTTTGTGACACCATTGATAGATTTCAAAATAATCCACTAGAGGGGACAGATGGGTAAGTAGAAATGTAAATGAGACCAAATTCAAAGCTTTTTATAATAAAAACATATAATTTTTTAAATTCTTAATAATAATGGAAGTGGACATTTGGGGTTCTGGATTTAAATCTTACACACAGGCAGCAGCTAGACCATTCACTGGTTAATAACGTTTTGGTTGCCTTGTTGCTTCTTTTTATCTTATATCTACTATAACAAGCAGTGTCTGGTGCATAATAAAACAGATGTATTGCTCTGTATTAACTCCTGTATTTGGAAAGTTGCTCTGTTGGAACCTCAGACACAGGCTTTTTATGGATTAATTCTTACATTCGTGTTAATCATAGTTCTGTTGATTTTTCAAGTCTATTCACTTGTGGAAACCTATTGAAACTCATCTGTTTAACTCCTTCCCTACTTCTAAACAGGTTTGGCAGAGAATTAAATATGAATGAGTCTGAGACTCCTTCATGCTTTTCCACAGCTTGAAGTGAGTTGCAAGGTGGAATTAATCGCAGTTGGCAGGACTAGAAATTGAACATAGCCTCTTCATTCCAGTGACAGGAAATCTTTGCAATTTGGCTTCCTAATTTTGTTTGAAATAAATATTTGGAATGTCAAGCATTCTTCTATCCAAAGGTAAGTATATATGTACTATATATTCCAAGGACAAATAAAAATATCTTTTGGATTATCTGCCTCTTTTTAACACTCTTGATAGGGTTCCTCTGATTGAGTGCCTATGTTCACAAATTAACACTATACCTCAAATGCAAATGAATGGGAAAGGTAACAGAGGGGAAAGCCTTTCAAAATAGCCTCTAATAGCAAAGTATCTATGTCTCATTTGTTGAGCGAAAGGACTTTCACCTGTTAGGGGAATAAAATAATCTAGTTTGAGGTCTTAAAAGGGAGGACATTGGAGTATTTTCTTTCTTCTCATTGTTTACATTTAATGGAATTACAATGGTATGTTAGCCATTCCAAACTGAAAGTAACTTAATAGAAACATTTGCACACTGGTGGCATTGATATGTTAATGTTGGGCATGAATGTAAAGCTTTGTGGGAAATAAATGCGAAAGAAGGCACAGAGAGACTTTGGAGACGAACTCACATGGAGTTGAATTGCAGAGAAAATGTGATATGCGCTCCCTTCCTCAGATCTGTAGGCTGTGGGTGCGGGGAATTTAAGGTGGATGGAGACAGGAAGATTTCCGCTGGCATCCCTGTGGTCCAAAGCCACCACTGAAGGGAGCAGATCTACATACCTGGAATTTACACCCACACCCTCAATCCCAATCTGTGTCTTCATTTACATATATATTCTTTAGCTAATCTCCCCTGATTAACCCCATGCACCTGTGTCAGTCCCCTTGATTCCACTGGCTTGCACCTTTTGCACATGTTGATATATTGCCTCAAAAAATACGATGTGCTTTTATATGGTTCCAGATCATTTCATCTGAATATTTCTGTGTTCATCTGAGAATTCAGGTGCCTGGAGCTTGTCCCTTTCATTTGGGAATTCAGGTATAAAGTCAATTTTCTATAATTGTTTGTGGCAGTATTCCCAGAAGGGAACCTATTGAATGACATTTCCATCCAAGATGAAAACTGACCAGCCATTTAGCTTAAATATAGCTTGGTCACTGGAGTTCCAATTCACTTGGTATTATTTGTATTGATTCTTCCCGTATGTTCTTTAATCAATCCCCAGTATCTGCACTTCCTGCTCCTGCCCCTATATCCACAGACTATGAACACAGACATCTGTCCAGTAGTGGTCAATTCTGCTGGCAATAAGGAATTTCACACCCATGTACACAAAAGTAAAAGTAAAACAACAAAAGTTTAAAAGAAATTAATAGGGAAGAAGATAGATTTTGATTCATTTCCTTAAGCTCTTGGAGCTCCTTTCTATTAAATTTGATGATGGTTTCTTCCAATCAGTAAACAGGACACATGGTCATTTATTTTCGTGGCTGCTGAGCATTTATTTTTGCACATAAACCAATGCCTGGGCTGTCAGAGAAAACTAGAGACCCTCTCTAGTAGCCCCCTGCTTACATTCTTCTTTCTACCCCTAAGTCTCAGAAAAAAGAGTCTAAGACCCTGAACGAAAATCAGTGTTGCCAGTAATAAAGATACATTAAGAAGAGGGACATGGGGAGCAGGCTCCAAGGTCCTCTGGCATCTTGTATAGTTGACTGTGAGTTTAGCTTCCATTCATTTCCCTGCATGAAGAAGCATTAGGCATGTACACTAGAAGCAGAATAGATAATAAGGGCTCGGCTCCTCTTTGACATTCTTTTGGTGCCACCTCAAACTGCATTCCCACAGCAAGGATTTGGCAATGCCGGGGCCAGAGAGCGTTCATTCCTGGCCACACTTGTAGCACCTCTAGACCATGCCCTGGAGTTGCCTTCTATTCATCAAGTACGTGTGCCAGATCTGGAATCAGACTGTGCCCTGTGAGGGGAGGACCTGAGTCTCATTCAACTCATATTCCCATAGGTGCCAAAATAGCACCAGTAAATATTTCCATCAGTAAACTTTAACTTTGGGGGGGGGGGACTTTTCTTGGTACTAAGGATAGAACTCAGGACCTCATACTTGCCAGGCAGGTGCTGTGCCACCAAGCTACATCCCAGCCCAGGGAACTTTAACTTTTAAGGGACCAGGTGTTAGTTACCTTTCTCTCTCATTGCTAACACAAACCCAACATCTAAAGTTAAAAGGGAGGAGGTTTATTTGGTTTACAGTTCATAGAGGTTTCAGTCCATAATCAACTGACTCCAAGGCAGGGATGAGAAAGGAGCATGGTAGAACCCATTGTTGCACCCAAGGCAGCAAAGGTAACAAGAGAACCTTAACAGTGTCTCCCTGCCCCTTTTACCTTATTCAGACCACTTAGGACGGGCAGCACTCACACCCTTAATCCTAGTGCCCTTGAGCCTAGCATTGCAACATGAATCAGTTCCAGCTTCACACTGGAAGCTGTAGATCAAGTCCATCACCACTTGAGGCTTTGGAGGGACATCTAGCCTCAAACCATAACAGACCAGAACTTTTACTTTTTATTTATCTTGCATAGCATCTCAAACAAAATATAACTAAATAAAAACTATTAAATAAGGCCTGGAGATTCAGCACAGTGGTGCCACTGCCTTCCTTGCAAGCGCAAGGTCCCGAGTTCGATCCCTGGTACCAAAAACAAAAAATTATTAAATAAGAGTTGATGAACACTGTCTGTAGACCAGTGAGCAGGGTATCCAAATTTGAGTTAGATGGAGGCTGGGGTGGGTTGGGGGAGCAGCATAAAAGGAAAGAATGAAGAAATCCATCCCAATCTTTCCCTCCTCACTTCTGGGTATTTTCCCATCCGAACCCTGCCCTCAGTCACCACGAGAAGCAAGAGATTTCTCTCTTTTTCAGAAGACAGAGCACAGTCTCTAAAAATGGCTTCCATAGAAACAGTGGTGGGATATGGATGGGGGTAGAAGGAGTGGACAGGGTCTAGCAGAGTCTCCGGTCTAACCTTCATATTTACTGGATAAGAAAAATGAGGTCCAGAGAGGAAGAGACTGAGTCTAGGCCATACTACTTATCCTAGGGAGTGGGTCTAGGACACAGGTTTCCCAGCTCCTAGTTTTGTATTTTGACAACTAAATATATTTTTTTAGCAATAATGATATTCATAATGGAAGTGAACATCCAGAATTAATCTATGAAAGGTGGAAATTTGCTGGGATTATGTTTTCAAACTGCCTATAAATTGTCTATGAGAGTTAGGCCTGGAGTGACCCAAGAAAGCTGTACCTAGGGAGTAATAAAGAGCATTAGAAAGAACATGAGTCCACTGCTGCTGGCGTTAGTGAGGGGAAAAATTGGCAAAAGCACTTGAAGATCTGGTAAAGATGAAGAGGCATATGCCCTTGAACTCAGCAATTTCACTTTAAGTGTAGAAACTCTCCTACATGTGCATGTAGAAGATAAATTACATGGAAAAGATAAATTACATTAGAAAAAACAAACCAAAAGCTGGTTTTCTGGGTCAAGTTCCCCAGGAAATGCACTCTAAGGTGCACATCTGTGTGCAGGGGTTTTCCATAGAGTTCCCAGAGCAACGTCTGAGAGATGGAGGGAAGCAAAACTGGGAGAAGAAGAAGCTGGGTCAGGGTGGAATAGTAATAGAAAGCCCAGTTTATCCTATGGGAATTCTGGTTCTGGGGCTCCCCTTTATTTGTCCCAAGAGAAGGCATGGAAGTTAGGCCTTTGTACCCCTCATAACCAGTCATGGGATGCAATGCAAACTGCCTTGAGAAGGGCTGTGGTTTTTAGTGAGCAGCCTCCTTTAGCTGAAGGCAAAACCTACATGGACTCAGCAGTGACTCATTAGCTGAATAAATGCCTTGGTCCTGCAGGGAGAACAAGGTGGCATACCCCAGTATTCTCTACAGTAGCAACCCCCAAGCCCCAGATCACAGACTGATACCAGTCCATGACCTCTTGGGAAATGGGCTACATAGGAGAAGGTGAGAAGTGAAGCTTCATCTGTATTTGTAGCTCTTCCCCATCGCTCATATCACCACCTGACCTACACTTCCTGTCAGATCAGGAGTAGCATTAGATTCTCATAGGAGCATAAGCCCTACTGTGAACTCCACATGAAAGGGTCTAGTTTGAGACTCTAATGCCTGATGATCTCAGGTGGAGCTGAAGTGATGATGTTAGCACTGGGGAGCAGCTGCAATAACGTCAGAGAGAGGTCTGACTGCACAGAGACCATAATAAATCCATTGCTTGCAGACTCATACCAAAACCCTATCAGTGAGTGGCAAGTGACAACTAAACTGCACTTGTTGGCAGGCTTTAGAGTGGCAAGAGACTTGATGTACTTCAATTATCCAGCTTCCCCTGGTGGCAGGCTTTAAGTCAGAATCTGACACTTATTTTAGTCACTGCATGACCTCCTCATTTTGTACCTCTTTTTTTGCACTGTGTACTTGTCTCAGTCACACTTTTGGTAAGCCCACAAGCTAACCCAACCCCTAGTCAAAATGAGTAAAAAATAAATGTCACTAGAGAGCATCTTTGAAAAGGGAGAAAGACACAATAATAAGAGAGCAGAAGACTCTTAAAACTGTCAACAAAAAGAAAGCTGAATTTATATGAATCCTACTTCAATTATGGGTTAATTGCTACAGATGATTCACATTCTCCAAACCTGCATTATATAATATGTGGTGCCTAGCTATGTAACAATGCTATGGAAACTTTAGAACTGCTTTGTAACATGAAGACCAGGAACCTCGCATTAAAAGACAAGCCTTTGGAGTTTTCCAAAAGAAAAAAATGAATATGAAGAACAGAAGCAATTCTTGAAGGCCACCACCTCATCAAATGTGTCTGCACTGAGAGCCTCATTCTTAGTGGCTAACAGCATTGCTAAAGCTAAGAAGCCCTTTACTATTGGTAAAGAGTTGATCCTGCCTGCTGCTAAAGAGTGGCTTCCATGGCTGGACTGGACAACTTTCTGGTTTCACTACTAGGGTCAAAGACGTCTCTTCTCAACATGAGTCTATGCACTGTATCATCCTAGAGAAACACTGACAAGCCAAAAAATGTCATTGAACTGAACAACATTTTACAGGATGTGATCAAAATTATCAACCATATTATAGTACATGCTAACTGTGCAGCTCTTGAGAAGCACACACATCTTCTTTTGTACACAGAGGTGAAATTGCTTTCTAAAGATAGATCACTGACCAGTTTTTGAGTTATGAAAGCTGCTTTGGAGATTTCTTTTAGAAAAATAGTCACCATTGGCAGCACATTTCAGTGACACAGAATGGATTGCAAAACTTGTTTACTCCTATGACATGTTCAACAGACTCTATCTGACACTTTGAGGGACAGTGACAACTGTGTTCAAGTCAAATCAGCAGGTGAAGTGGCTGCATTCAAAGCAAACTGGAATTATGGAGGCAATAAGTGAACACAGGATTTCTGACATTTTCAAACATTAGCAGAGATTTTGGAAAAGATGAATCCAGAGTCTTCTTTCTCCCAGATAATTCATTATCACCTATCTCAGCTTTCAAGAGAGTTTGAACATTGCTTCTTAACCACAGAATACCCCTAAACTTGGAAGGAATGGACTTACAACCCATTTGTGAATAAGCCAGATGAATCAACTCTGTCTGTACTAGAAGAGGATCCATTGCTTTAGATAGCAAACAATGGTGACCTTAAAAGTATGTTTGAGACAACTTCAAATCTCCATACATTCTGGATTAAAGTCAAGGGAATATCCTGAGATTGAAAAAAAAAAAGGCACTGAAAAGTCTGCTTCCATTTTCAACATTCTATCCTTGTGAAGCAGGATTTTCTGCAGTAATAGCAATGAACAAAACTATGGAATAGACATAGTTGACATAAACAACAAACTTCAAGTGTCATTGTCTCCCATCACACAATTGCAGGAAAACAAGCTCAGTCTTCCACTGATTCTACACTATGATGAGTTATATAGTTATTTGATTATATATTATAATGTTATAATAATAGAAATTAAGTCCACATTAAATATAAAGTGCTTGCATTATGCCCAAACCATCCTCCACCCTTGGTCTGTAGAAAATATGTCTTCCACCCAAACAGTTCCTAGTGCCAAAAAGATTGGGGTTTGCTGCTGTATAACACCCCAGTGCCCCACAGATATGCATAGAAATGTAACATAAATATTACATAGAAATATAAACATGCTTCCAAGAAAAATCTAGGATTAAAGAGGTAATAAATATGCAAATAACTCTTTAGAAATGTAAAAAAACAGAATATGATATCAAAATCAATAGCATGTATCCTAAGTGACTTCTAAGAAAATGTATGCCCTTAAATATATTTCACAAAATATCAGCCATGTTTCTCAGCTTCTCTATTTTTTTTTAATCTGTATCCTCTCTAGATTTATTAACCATGTCTTGCGCTATGGGTACAATCTCTGGTGTTATCTGAGAAATTATTTCTGATTTCATTTTTTCCAGATCCTCTTTTTGTTGCCAATTCAGGGAGTCCACGTGGTTGAGCATCAACTTCCATCTTGTTTCCCTTTGGGGTTGCTGTAGGTGATCTGGCAGTCTGATTCTGAGGCTTGTTTACGTGTCTTCTCATTTCAACAGGGTGGGGGGTGCTGTTAGTGCCCACCCAGCTCACCTCCTCTGTGCTGGGAGCAGTGCTACAGCTGCCCAGAAGACTCCTCCTCTGTGCTGGGAGCAGTGCTACTGAATATATTTTAATTTGATAAATCTTGACATAAATAAAAGGTATAGTTTGAGACTCATGTGAGTCCTCAATTCTTAAATATGAAGGACTTTTTACTTTTTACTTGAGGGATATTTTTTATAGCAATGAGTTTACTTCTAGAAACCATTTGATTTTATTTATGTGTGACATATGTATATGTATGTATATATTTCTATGTAGAGGCTTTATTCTTGTTATAGAAATAGGCCACTGTGAATTAAACTTTTACTCTTTATTTCATTCCAAGCTTTTTAAAGTAAGGTTTATTATCATGTTAGCTTTCTGATACTATAATAAAATACCTGAGGCAATCAATTTAAAAAAGAGGAAATTTATTTTGACTCATAGTTTTTGAGGTTTCAGTCCAATGTTTGTTCATTTCTCAGGTAACAGCAGAGATTGTGCCCATAATGCAAGACATGATTAATAAATCTAGAGAGGATACAGATTAAAAATAATAGAGAAGCGGAGAAACATGATGGAATTCCAACATAGGAAAGAAATGGAATCCATAAAACAGATGCAAACAGATTTCCAGGAGATTAAAAACTCCATTCAAAGCCTATGCAGCAAAATGAGCCAAAGTGAGGACAGAATTTCAGATATAGAAGATAAGATTCCAATTAGTGACCAGGAAAAGAAAAATTTTTTAAAAATTGTAAGGGACCATGAGAAATCAATCCAGCAGCTGCTAGACGATGCAAAGAAGAATAACCTCAGAGTGATCAGAGTCAATGAAGAAACAGGAGAGAGTGCAGATGACATAAAAAACTGTTCACAGAAGTGATGTCAGAAAACTTCCTAAACGGGGGAAAGAGCTTGACATACAGATAAGTGAGGCATATAGGACTCCAGCTAGCCTTGATCAAAAACATCTACACATAGGCATATAAGAGTTAAGATTCCACAAACCCAACAGAAGAACAAAATTCTACAAGCAGTTAGAGAAAAGAAACAAATCACATACAAAGGAAAGCCCATCAGAATCACAGCAGACTTCTCAATGCAAACCCTCAAGGCAAAAAGAGCTTGGAGTGACATATTCCAAGCCCTGAAGGAAAACAGCCTCCAACCCAGATTGATGTACCCTGAAAAACTATCTTTCAAAATCGATGGAGAAATAAGATACTTTCATGACAAAGATCAGCTTAGGAACTTCATGAATACCAAACCAGCACTCCAAAACATTTTAGACAATATCCTAGGAAAAGACAACGAGGATCACAAACTCCAGAAGCCCAGCAGAATGAATCCATCAGGCATGACTAGAAATTAAACACAAAGGGGGAGAATCCAACAGAAAGAAAAAGTCATGACAATGATAAGTCAATAAGTATCAGTTATCACCATCAATGTTAATGGTCTCAATTCATGAATCAAAAGAAACAGACTGGCAGAATGAGTCAAGAAGCACGATTCAATAATGTGCTGCATATAAGAAACACAATTCAAAAAGAAACTCATAGACTGAAAGTTAAAGGGTGGAAAAACAATACTCCATGTGACAGGAACTGAAAAAAAAAGCAGGAAAAGCTATTCTCTTTGCAGATCAAGTGGATTTCAAATCAAGACTGATTAAGAGAGACAGAGAAGGACACTACATCCTTGTAAAGGGAACAATCCAAGAGGAAGAGATGACACTCATAAACATATATGCACCAAACACTACTGCACCCAACTATATAAAACAAATACTAACAAACATGAAAAATCAAATAAGCACTAATATAATAGTAGTGGGGGACCTCAATACCCCACTGTCACAAATAGATAGATCAACTAGATAAAAAATAAGCAACAAAATACTAAACTCAATCAAAGTCTTGAACAAATGAACTTTAAAAATGTTTACAGAGTGTTCCACCCCACAAAATCAGAATACAGGTTCTTTTTAGCTGCACATGGGTCATTCTATAAAATAGACCACATGCTCACTCATGGAACATGTTTATGTAAGTGCAAAGGAAATGAAGTTATCCCCTGTATATTATCAGACTATACTGTGATGAAATTGGAGATCAATAACAAAAGAAACTGCAAGAATCTCATGAACACATGGAAATTGAACAACACACTTCTTAATAACTTCTGGGTCACAAAGGAAATTAAAAAAGAAATCAGACTGTTCCTACAATTAAATGACAATGACAATACAACATATTGGAATCTATGGGACACAATGAAAGCAGTCTTATGAGGGGAATTCATAGCAGTGAATACTCATATTAGGAAAACAGAGCAAGCCCAATTAAACAACCTGATGCTGAAGCTCAAGCTTCTAGAAAAAGAAGAGCAGGACAAACCCAAAGTTCATACAGTGGAGGAAATTGTAAAGATCAGAGCAGGAATCAATGCAGAGGAAACTAAGAGAATGATACAAAAAAATCAATGAAGCCAAGAGTTGGTTCTTCAAAAGAATAAACAAAATTGACAAACCCTTAGCCGTCCTTATCAGAAAAAGGAAAGAAAAGGCCCAAATCCATGCAATTGGGAATGAAAAGGATGAAATTACAATGGACCCAGCAGAAATACACAGGATCATCAATACCTACTTCGAGAACCTGTATGCCAAGAAGATGGAAAACACAGAAGAAATGGACAGATTCCTAAATATGTGTGAATTACCAAAGTTCAACGAAGATCTAAAAATTCTAAACAACCCAATATCAATCAATGAAATTGAAAATGTAATTAAAAACTTACCAACTAAGAAAAGCCCAGGTCCTGATGGCTTCACTGCTGAATTCTACAAGACATTTAGAGAG
>NW_004624771.1:18703383-18723238 GCF_000247695.1 Heterocephalus glaber | reverse complement strand
GGGGAAGGGGAAGTGGGAGGGGTAGGGGAAAGGAAAGAAGGGAATGGAATTAATATGAGAAAATGAAAAAATGGAAATAAAATATTTGTACATAGGGAGGGATGGAGGGATTGAAGGGAGGGCAGGGGAAAGGGGAAAATATAAGAACCAAGAGAGGTTATGTAAAGGTGCCAATTTCCAATGATGTATGTCATTATATTGTATACCTAAAATGTACCAATAAAATAAAATTTAAAAAAAATAAAATATATGCAAACACAGAAAATCGGTTATTGATTCAAATGTTCTTTGCAGTGAGCATACATAATATTAAGTTGAACTCATCCTATTCCCAAATACTTTGCTAATACTGTATATCTAAAATACACCACATGCAAGTTCATTTTGTACTCAAAGAGAGAGGGAACAGACTCCTGGTTAGCTTGAACCATACCTAGGCCCTATAATTAGGCTGAACTCGATGATTGATGATTGATGGTTGATTCCAGAAATGGGTTATTCAGTCAACCATGCATAACCAGTAACATACAAAGAAAACACTGTAAAAGACAATCAGTCTCTCTGCACAGTGTGAGAGGATGCCTGGGAATCCCCTCCCACGCTATCTAGTGGAGGCAGACTCTCCCTGGAAGGGGTTCATCAGCTGCACACATCCTGGGCACTCCTGGAAGCTACACTGTCAAAGCAAATCGGAGGAGCCCATGGTCCTGGCCTGGTGTCCCCAGAAAGCACAGGTCAGCCAGCTGGCACAAGGTCACTGACAGGCGCAAGGAGCTGGAAGTTTCTTACACGGAGCTCACAGCTCCAGCAGGCAAAGTCTGCATCAGAAGCAGAGAGCTGGAAAGGGCAGAGCAATCACAACAAAGGCTCTTAGGGCTGGACGAGACTGGAGAAGTCATTGAACTCTGCCCTTCCAGCCCTCGAGGTACAGGGGACCTCCCCAACCTTTTCTTTGTATAATTATTACAAGTATTTTATAGGAAATATCCCACAGTCTCCCTGTGTCACAAAGTCCTTCCTGAGCTGTAGCCTACACTCTCCTTGGGATATTTGGTAACATTTGTATCCCTAGAGGATTCAGAGATAAACTATAAGGCCCCCCAAATATGACAAACTTCCTGAGACTAAAAAGAGATCCACACCCACTTTGAGAAACTATACACAAAATTCTGCTCTTGTGGGATCATTTATGGGACAAGTTAGGGAGAGAAGGTAAGATGCATTTCAATTTTAAAAGGAGTTTTTTTTCAATGAAATTATTGCAGGATTCTTAAAGTGAATTACCATCGTGTATTTTAAATGATTGTTTATAGAATAGAAACTGCGTCATAAAGTCTTCATAGGTAAATGGAGAGTTAAATTACTCATTGCCTTCTGTGTATCTACGTATCATAAAATGTGTGAATTCATGGGTCTGGCACTTCCCAGTCCACCCTGCTGGACCAGGAGCCTTACTGGGATTTCCATGTGGCAGGTCAGAGAGGCGAGTAGGTCCAGAAGGGCCAGCTTAGTGGAGGAGTCACAGTCTGATCAGAATACCTGAAGAAAGGAGGTGAACAAAGACACAAGAATGATCAAAATATATGGGGAGGGCCAGGGATTTAGCTCAGTGGTTTCGCCTCCCCCTGCGCAAGTGCAAGGACCAGAGTTCGATCCCCGGTACTATATATATATATATGGAATGTTCAATTTTTTTAAATTAAGGTAAAACACACATTGCCATTAACCCCCCTAAAAATACTCACTCTCATTTCAACCACCCTTATCCCACCATTCTTGCTGTCGTTGGGTTGTTCCTTTATAAATGGCTCGCCAAACAAAAGTATTCTAGGTCCTTCTTGTCTCAAACAAAGAATTGGATGAGACAAGCCAAAAACAGTGCCAAAAGTTTATTTCTAAAAGAGGAGTGAAGGGGTAAGGGAAGAACTAGCTCTGCAGAGCAAACTTAGGCCAAAAGGAGAGAGAAAATGATAAAAAGTAACAACAAAAGTACCTCCTGGGTCTGGAAGGCTCGGGAAAGGCTAGCGTGCAGAGTACTGAGTAGGATATTGAGCTCCTTGCGTCTCCTCTCTTTCACACGGCCCACATCTCATGGAAATCGAGAGAAGGTCTACAGAAGAGGCCCTGAAAGTTATCTGGTGCTGCCCTGGGGTCTTATAATTGACAGGCCCCGCTTATTTCCCCCAAGCAGCTTTGCCAAGCCCGACCTCCTATGTCATTGACACTTTTCAAAGCAGTTCTGGAAGTCCTCTTTTGTATTCATATAAATAGATTTGTTGTGTGTCCTGGATTCTTGTTGTCGTTGCTGTCATTGCTGTTCCGAAGCATTACCTTTACAGGGAAGCGTGGTAGGCGTCTGACTAAAGTACTTGGATTTAGCTCCATCTTCCCCACCTTCTATCACCGCTTCCCCTCTTCCGTTCTTACTTCACTTACCTGTAAAACAAGAGGGACGGAATGTCCAGTGACTTCCGGGTTTCTTGACTGTGACACCACAGTGCTCATAACTTTTACTTCACAAGCTCCGCGGGCCCCATCTCTCCCCTCACCTCCACCCCAGTCCTCCAGCCTCTGCCCCTGGGTCTCAGTCACACGCTCTGCCTTTCTGACCCTCGACTTGGTCACAGGGGACCTCCCTGCCTGGGACAGCCTCCTCCTGCATCTCCTCAAGCCCTCCTGCCTGCTTTCTAGGTCTCAGCTAAGAGAGTTTGTGCCGTGTCCCCTGAGAAGTGCCCATCAGTGTCCCTACGGGGTGTACCTACTCCTCTCCTGTGGACCCCCTCGCAGTGCTCACCGGTGTGTCCTGTGGGCATGGCTGTCTTTCTCCCGAGTGTATAAACTCCATCAGTTCCATGGTGACTTCAGAGCTGTGTCCCCAGAAGAACTGTGCCTGGAATACACGAGCCCACTGGTGGATTGCCTTGACTTACCATCCAGGAGGACAAATGAGTTAAGAGCTTCTGGTGCACCTGGATGCTTTGATTGGATGAAAACAAAGGAGCCGAAATGGTGGGAGGCCAGCACCCCCGAGACACCATACGTGGATTACCTTTGTTAGATGCTCCTATTCAAATTGGTTTCCCTTCCACACCACAATATTCCTTGGGTGCAATCCACGGACATATGGAAAATGTTAACACTATTCACCCAACCAAAGCGGAAACAGCCAGGTAAATCTGTCCTGTTCAAATCAAAGCCAAGTGGAAATGAATATTGGATTAGTCTTCCACTCATGCAGATAATTGAGAGTTAGGCCAGTTTGGGGTTTGTTTGCTCACATACTTTTAAATCCTGGACATGGGACCCTGCCAACCTGGAAGATAGTACAACCAAGACAAGGCAGGGCAAGGCCAAGCCTGACACAGAGGAAGAGGAGGAGGAGGAGGAGGAGGAGAAGGACAACAGATAGGGTCTCAGCCTCTACTGAGCAGCCCACCGGATTCCCCCAGATTGGGACCTGAGAGGAACTCATTCCAGTCCAAGCTCTTTCATTATTTCTCCCGGTCGAAAGAAAAAGTAAGGAGAAAGGGCTAGAAGCCATTTTATCGAGATGCTAGCTGCTCACACCAAGAAGCAATAAGAATTTGAATAATAAGTACATTGTCCTCAGAGAGAAAAGAAGAAAGGGGAAAAAAGTAACCCACCCACCGTGGATGCCAAGTTGGAAAATTTAATTAGGAAGATAAGAATTGGGGCGCGAGATTGGGTGGATGATGTTCCTTTTTCCCCCTAGTTATGAGCTCGGAGAAAGGAGTGAGAGAAATAATTTAAACAGAGAATTAACATCTTCTAATAATCTTAGACAAAACCGGGAGTCTGTTTTGCTTTGGTTTGTAAATTAGCTCATGATTAAAGTGTCTCTTCAGCCATGTGCCTTTGTCTTCGCAGCCTGTTTGCTGAACACCGCCTGACCCCAATGCCCTTGGAGCTCAAGTACAAGATTTGAGAGCATGAGGGAACAATTATTATAAAGTGAAGTACTTGCAGTTTTGCTGCAAAATCAATGAACTTTTCATGTGATTTTATCATATTTTGCAGCTGTTCTGTTGCCTCTTGAGTGGTTCTCAAACCGGCAGCCCCGTGTTCCTAAGAGGCTTGTTCATCTGGTCACCTCCCCTTCTTGAAAAGCAGCTGGAACCCCCCTTGCTGGAGGGTGAGCCACTGGCACGAGGTTCCCATAAAGGCTCCCCTGACTTCTGCTGTGTAACATTTGAGGGGAGTTCTGGGCTGGGATCATACCCCAGCTCAAGTTGGCCTGTCTCGCTTAAGAAACTCAGAAGAGCTAATCTTACATCTTCTACCACCACAAACTGATGGGGATGCAAACTACAGGGGTGATGAAAAAATATGGTGAATGTTAAATTTAAAAATTGTATTGTAGTAAAAGACACATTATCATTAATTCACCTCAGAATCCTCCTCCTCACTTCAAACACACTTATCTCATCATTCTTGCCACTTTCTGAAGCAGTTCTGGAAGTCCTGTTTCATGAGTGTCTTCACAAGATGTGATCAAAAATGCAGTGAATGCTGTTGCTGAAAAGGCAAATTCATAAAAATAGGTCAGTGTGTCTTCATTCACCTTATTTACTGGATCTGGCCCCGTGAAACTTCTGGCTCTTCTCCAAAGGCATTATCACCATGAAAGGTAAAGGTTTTGAATCAATTCAAGACATGGTGTCGGCCATGACAGCACAACTAAAGACACTCATGAAACAAGACTTCCAGAACTGCTTCAGAAAGTGGCCAGAATGATGGGATAAGTGTGTTCAAAGAAACGGGGGAGAATTTTGAGGGAGGTTCTTGGTAATGTGTCTTTTAGCATAATAAAATGCTTTGTTTAAACACACATTGTATTTTTCATTCACACAACAGGTTCTGCATCATCAATAGGAAGCTGAGGCTCATGGAGATTGGGGATGTGAGCTCCAAGAGTACCCGACATAGAAAAGCAGGCTTTAAAAACCTTAAAGTCAGCAGACCGACTCAGGGACTATGTACACCGTCAAAATCTGTGCACCAATCCTAAGCCTGCTGTGTGGCGCCCAGGAAGCAGCCAGGCAGCTGAGCTCCACACCAGCTCGGAGTGGAGGGAAGGGGGAAGGGTTACCCCTGTGCTATGGCATCTTCTGCTGGGAAGGAGTTGAGCTTGAGGACACAGAGGAAGTAAAACCCAACAGGAATCTTTACTTAAACACTGTTTGGTTCCTTTTCTTGTATTCACAGAGAATCCAGGTGACCCAAATGAAATACTAAAGCTTCAGTGTATGGGTTTACTTAAAATGACTCTGAAATGGGCCAATTTCGTAACATTAAATAACACTATATTTAGTCCTGGTACTGAATTAGTGAGAAATGCAAAATATACACAGTCCTCTCCTCCCCTAATGGTTCTGAATTCAGTGGACTCTCATTCACCCCAAAAGGAGAATCCGGAGCTGCTCTTTTGAATATGGGCTGAGTGAGTATTTTCTTCAATGAACTTGCCCAGCTGGTGGTGAGCAACAGCCAGTTAATTAAAAAATAAATGTTTCTGCTATGTGCTCCACACAATGGCAAGGCCCCTGAGTTCCACAATATAAAATGTAATATTTGACTGCAGTAGACAATTGTTAAGGGCCAAACTCCATGGCAAAGTCTAAGACAGACTGTACTTGGATTGGTCTCTTGGGATGGGTGAGATTTAGATGCGGATGGGAAGACTCATCCACACACTTAGAAAAGGTGTGAGCACAGCACCCCACTTGGGTTATTTCAAAGACCTGCCAGAGTTAGGGAAAGCTGGAGTATGAGCTTTTAATTCTACTTGTTAGCACTAATTCTGGGGTGAATCGGAAAGAAAGTTTATTATGGTCATCCCCCCAACAGCGTCTACAAACTCAGCTACCACTATCATCTTTTATTTAACCTGCTAGTTTTGAGAAAAACCTAATAACAAACCATAAATGTTATCAAGGTTTGTTTGGTTGTTGGGAAGAAGGGCTGACCATGATAGAAAATGTTCAAAGTGGAAAGGGAACTTGAGGGGTGGGTGGAGAAGAGAAAGAAAAAAATAAGAAAAGAAGGAAAAAACAGAAACAAAGCTTTTGTAAATAGGGAGGGGTGCAGGGGTTGAAGGGAGGGAAGAGGAATGGGGAAAAAAATAAGAACCAAGATACATCATGTACAGGTACAAGTTCCCAATGATGAATGTGATTATTATGTATACCTAAAATGTGCCAATAAACTTAATGTATAAAAAAATGAACACATACTGAGTTTCTTCTACAGGTCAGGTGCTATACTAAGTGCTTAACCTTCTTTAAGTAGCTTATCACTTAATCCTGACAGCTACCTCACAAGGCAGGTGTGATTGTCAGCTCCATTTTGCAAAAGAGAAAGCAGAGTCATGGACAGATCAGGTAACTGGAAGGATTAAGGCAACTAGTTCTCCTCCCACAAGATTGGAGCAACAGAGGGCTGTACAGGTCTCCGAGAGAGAGAAGAGCAGAGAAAGGAGAGTCATATACACAAAAATTAGGTTTTACGTAATTGTGAAATCACTTCTGAAGAGTACAGAGTAGAAAGCTGTCTCTGATAGAATCCACCACAACCCACAAAACGTGCTCCTGAGCACCAGCAATGGATCAAATCCACCTTTAAAGGGAGAGATGAGCTACGAAGCAAACGTTGATCACAGAGGTGGGTAAGAGAGCAGCCGGCATCCCAAGGCTTATGGGGCAAAAAGCAGAAGCCACGTTAACCAGTTGCTAGGGGCTGAATTGTGTCCATCCACAATTTACAGGTTGAGATCTTAACCTTCCATGAGTGCATCTGGAGACAGGGCCTTTGAAGAGGTTAAGGTTAAATGAGGTCCTAAGGGCAAGGTGCGAATCCAGTAGGGCTGAGGAAGAGGAAGACACCAGGCACGTATGCACAGGACACAAGCCATCCGAGGACGCAGACTACCATCTGCCAACCAAAGAGGGGCGCCTAGGGACAAAGCAACCCTGCCGGCACCTTGACCTTGGATTTCCAGCCTCGAGCACCGTGAGAAAATAAATGTTTGTAGTTCTTGTCCATGGCACGTTACTGTGGCAGCCCCATCACACCAACACAGCGGTGTACCCCGGACGTGAGTCTTGAGCTGCTGGGGCTGGTGACAGAACCGGACACAGCCCCACAGGAAGCTATCCAGGACAGAGGGAAAGGCCTCTGTTTGCTCACAGAAATTCAGGCCTGAAGGTTGATTTAAAAGCTCCAAGCCACATAGGAAAGATCCTGGGAGGAAAGCTTCTCAGAGAGAGAAGATGACAAATTACAAAGGACATCTGTGATGATTTATATAAGGAAACTGCTTCCAATCTCATCCAATCACCAAGACTTCCCGAGTTGAGGCCACTGGGATTTCTATAGGGAGCTTTAGCCCAAATCACAGCAGCAATGAACCCTGGGGGTCAGGGACAAAAAATCAATACACACACTGCCTTTGAAAGCTCAAGATGTTCTATAAAAGCTTTGAGCAAGGACAAGAAAAAATAGAGTTCCTTTGGCTCTAGAGATTTTTTCCTTTTTTTTTTTTTTTTTTTTAAACAGATTGCATATCTGCTCCAAGAGATGGAGACTGAAAAGTCTTATTCTCTGGGAAGGATCAGAGGAAACCTTGAAAATCTAGGATCCTAGAGGATTCACAAAGGGTCTCAAGAAGAAGCAGGACCGTGTGGGACCTGGGTTCGGGCCTGCGTGGATGTCACAGGGCTCCCCACCAGCACTGGGACAGCATCTTTGAAGTCGGGAGAGATGCCCTTGTTAGGAAGCGCCACCAGGCCTGTGACTGTGACTCTGGACACAGAAATGGAAGGGAAGACAATACCATAAAATATAAAAATAAAACAAGTTCTATACTTCTTGGTGTTTTGGCCTAATTTCAGAGGGCTCAAACTTGGCATTCCTGAAGCTTATTGGGAGGTCGTTAAAAGCACAGAGCCCCGGCACCCAACCCTCAGGGCTCAGCTTCGCAAGCTTTCGCTGCTGGAAGACCGGTCTTTATCTACTTTCACTCCCTCGCAGGTGGAAAGATTTTAAAAATATTTTACAACGGAAACTGAATTTATCCAAAAATTAAAACAAGACACATAACATAGCACCCAAGTTTTCATTACTAGCCTCAGAGGACGTACAGTTACTCTGTCAATTGTTAACACAGCTTCCTAAATGCTTCCTTCTCATGTCTGCTCTCCTCTGCCGGAACACCCGGCCTAGGTAGGCAAGGCCCGGTCCGGAAGTGTTCGAGCTGTTCCTGGAGCGGTTTCCCCCTTACGCACGCTGCCCTCCCCAGCCCAGCCCCAGAGATCCAGATCAGGACGCAGCCACTCAGTCCTGAGCTTGGAGAAGCGGCCACCTAAGCCTGTGCCACCGTACAGCAGGCCGTGGGCACCTGTGGCTGTGCAGCTCTGGAAACGTGGCCAGTCCACATGGCAGGGTGCCAGGAGTGCAGCACTCATGCGGGATTTCAAAGCCTAGCATGAAAAAGAGAAGGTAAAATGTCCAGTTAATAATTTTTCAGGAGTTGTGTGCCATTTCTACTTTAAGCAGTAATAATGTTGTAAGAGGGAAATATTAAAGGTCATTTATGACATAAAAATAATAATAATAATTTTTCCACTGATTACATGTTGAAATAATAATGCATTTTTCTTCTTTCATGGGTGTATGCACACATGCACGTGTGTGTGTGCGCGTGTGTGTGTGGCACTAGAAATTGAACCCAGGCCCTGTGTTCACAAGCTAGGCCAACACTACCACTGAGCTTCATCCCCAGCCCTTTAAAATATTTTTTTGGTGACAGGATCTCACCAAGTTGCCCGGGCTGGCCTCAAAATTGCCATTCTCCTGCGTCAGCCTCCCAAGTAACTGGGATTACAGGCATGTGCCACTATGCCGGCCCTATTTTTTCCTTGAATGTGGCTACTATGAAGTTTTAAAGTACATAAACCTGTCATGAGGCTGGCGTTACACGTGTATTAGACTGCACTGACCTAAGCCATACTTGAGAGGATTTTGTTTTCATTTATGTATTCATTTCTTCATGCACATTGAGCACTTACAGAAAGCTCTATATAAGCGGATTGGACACAGGGTGTTCAGGTTCTTACTGCCTGGTTCCAATAGCTTGCCTCCTGGTGTAACAGCACCCGTGACTGTATATGCAATGTGTCAAGGTAGCAAACCCCTAGGAAAGAAGCACATTTCTGTTGAACCAATTACAGACCAAAACCAAGCCAAAAGTTAAAAGGACAGCAGTAATAATAATGCCAATAATGTGGTAGGCTCTGTGCTTAGCTTTGCAAAGTGTCCTACTCAATCTTCCTAACTCCTAGGGAAGAGGGCACAGGGCAGATTTACACATCAACTTGGCCAGGCTATGGGACACACACAGTTACTCAAATACCAACTGAGGTGTGCCAGGAAGCTACCTTGTACATATGGCTAAAGCTCCAATCAGCTGACCATAAGTACAAATTACTCTTGCAGGGTGCAGTACCCTGTAAATACATAAGGTGTGATCAATCATATATGAGAAATGTTTTAGGTTTTAAAAATTGATTACAGTAAAAGACACATTGCCATGAATCCCCTCAAAATCCTCCCCCTTGCTAACACTCTATCCCATTGTTCTTGCCACTTTCTGAAGCAGTTCTGGAAATCCCCTTTTGTGAGTATCTTTAGGTGGATTAATGGCTGTGTCAATGTCTTGAATCGATTCAAAATATTGACCTTTCATGGTCATTTCGACTTTGGGGAAGAGCCAGAAGTCACACAGTGCCAGATCTGGTGAATAAAGCAGATGAAGACATGCCTGGTGTCTTTTTGAGCCCGCCTTTCCCTTGGATGGCACTCGGCAGCAGCATTCACTGTATGTTTATCGCACCTCATAAAGACATTCATGGAAGAGGACTTCCAGAACTGTCTCAGAAAAGGACAAGAATGATGGCATAAGTGCGTTTGGAGCAAGGGAGAGTATTTTAAGGGTGATTAATGCAATGTGTCTTTTACTGTAATGATTTTTTTAAAAAATTTAAGATTCACCATATATTTTGATCAGATCGTATATATGATGTAGTTCTCTTTCCTTAGAGAGCCCTGACTGATACAGTTAGCCCTCCCCCCAATTTTATACTTGAGATTAGTGAATTTACCAAGTATCTCACAG
Organism: Heterocephalus glaber; assembly: GCF_000247695.1. The sequence continues at coordinate 18,713,046 of NW_004624771.1, read as the reverse complement.
CTAGGGTGTGGCAGAGCTGGGCCTGGGATTCAGTCTGCTGGTCTCAAAGCCCATGTCTTCCCCGCTATGTTCACAGGTTTCCCAGAGAGAAGGCTGAGGGCAGGAGCGGCATTGTGGCTGCCTGAGGCGGTAGTGGGTGCACTGCTGGGCACAGCGCTGGCTGGGCAATCTAACCATCCAGGAGCTTTCTGCCCTGGGATCCAGGGCGCCGGCTCATTCAGGAGACTCAGGTCTGCTTGGTGGGAGAAGAGAGACCCTTGTAGGTGCTGGAGGGATGCGCTGGGAAGGCCTAAGCATCACACCCCGGGGCTGTAGCCTCAGAGCCACAGGTCAGCTCTGTAAGGAGGCGAACACGTGGCTCGGGCTGGAGGACATACAGGAGACAGAAGGCTATGGGCCCCGACCTTGCTTCTGAGCCAGAGGCAGGCCACGGTGGGGTCTGGAGTTCAGTGCTTTATCTGGTGGCTCGAAACATGGAATAAGAGTTTTGTCCGCATTTTGTTCCTTGACTACCTTCTGGATTTGTGGGTTCTAGAAAACATTTAGTCTATCCTCAAGTCCTGCTGTTTCCTCAACTATCTATATGGTGTGATCAAAATATACCCCCTCACTTTCAATGCACCTATCCCATCATTCTTGCCACTTTCTGAGCAGTTCTGGAAGTCTTCTTTCATGAGTGTCTTTATTGGGCATGATCAAAAATATGGTGATTACTGCTGCCAAATCCCATCCAAAGGAAAGTCAGGCTCCTAAAAATATCCCCATGTGTCCTCTTCCACCTCATTCACCAGATCCAGCACCATGTGACTTCTGGCTTTTCCCCAAAGTCAAAATGACCATGAAAGGTAAACTTTTTGAATCAATTCAAGACATTGCAGGAGCTATAACAGCACAACTAAAGGCACTCCTGAAAGTGGACTCCAGAACTTCTTCAGGAAGTGGCAAAAATGATGGGACAAGTGTGTCCAGAGAGAAGGGGAGTATTTTGAAGATTGATGGCAGTGCTTCATTTATTATAGTAATTTTTTAAATTTGAATCTTCACTGTAGTTTTCCCTGGCCCCTCATTTTAAAGGCAGGACTTTATTCCTTCAGCCAAGCGTAATGCTGGGCACATAGTAGGAAGTCGGTCAATAAACGTACACCAAAGGGTGGATCAAGGAGTGAGTGGTAGAATGAGTAAGGAGCCATAGGGAGGGTGAGTATTAGACTCCACAAAGCATACAGGTGTAAGAGAAAGTCATCCATGTGTCCAGGGCCCATCTACTTTTATTTAGTAACTCCAGGAGGAAAATAAAGTGGGGGAAAAAAGAGAAACTAGGTTGCAAGTCAGGCGTGTCTGCATTCATAGAAGAGCAGCAACCACTTTCAGGTTTGGTGGCAGCCGAGGAGGCCTGAGGGGAAGACAGGAGGGACAGCGGTGAGCAGGAGTCCGCATGGAGCAGAGTAGGCCCTTGAGCCGGCTCCGGAGTCTGGACTGTCGCTCGTTCCGGCAGCACGATCCTCTCCAGGAGACTCCAAGAGGCAGCCCGGGCCGGGAGATAAAGCCCAGGTTTGGAAGCAGAAGTCCTGGCCGGTGTTTGTGGCACTGCTGTCTCGCCCCGTGCCCGCCAAGGGCGGGAGGGGACAGGGCCTCCCGGTCTGCACGGTGGAGATAACACCTCCCATTAGGACAGCCCCGGGTGGCTTTGTGCACCGTGAATGGGGAAGGCGACCAGGCAGTTGGAACCAGACTCTTCACAGTCAGCCTGCAGCAGAAGCTGCCTCTGTCGCCTTCCAGGCCCCGTCCCAGGAGAGAGTGCCAGCTGCCGTGCTGGGGGTGTGGCTTCTGGGAAACTTGGGTTCCGGTCAGGGGCTTTTGTTTTCCCAATGGAGCACAGGCTGGCCTGTCCTCCTGCCTGTCCTCCTGCCTGTCCTCCTGCCTGTCCTCCTGCCTGTGCTCCTGCCTGTCCCTCTTGCCTGTGCTCCTGCCTGTCCCTCTTGCCTGTCCTCCTGCCTGTCCTCCTGCCTGTCCCTCCTGCCTGTCCTCCTGCCTGTCCTCCCGCCTGTGCTCCTGCCTGTCCCTCCTGTCTGTCCTCCTGCCTGTCCTCCTGCCTGTCCTCCTGCCTGTGCTCGCTGACATCCCGAGTCCTTGACCCCTTTTCCTGCCCAGATTGCCTGAAGTTCATCAGCGTCCCTGCCTGGGCTGCTTCTCCCAGCACCAAAAAGATCAGTGAGGCAGGACTGGCACTTTCCGAGGGAGCGAGGTAGAGGTCGATGATCAGATTCGGGTTTGCTGGGGACTCGGTTCCTCGAGTGTGGACGAGTTTGCAGAGGTGGAGAGACAATGCCTGTTCCTGAACCCCATGGACCACATGTGCCCCAAGGGCAGACACGGCGTCCTCTTAGTTTCTTCCATCAGCTTCCTCTTTCCTCAGGGCCTTCAGTTGCACTGTCTCGGCTACATCAATGTCCTGAAGTGATTCAGTTTACTTTTCATGGTCATTTTGACTTTGGGGAAGAGCCAGAAGTCACACAGTCCCAGATCCGGTAAATAAGGTGAATGAAGACACTGCATAATGTTTTCATGAGCTGCCTTTCCATTGGATGGCACTTGACAGCAGCATTCACCATTATTTTTGATGATAACTCCTTGTGAAGACACTAAAGATAACTTCTAGAGCTGCTTCAGAAAGTGGCAAGAATGATGGGATAAATGTATTCAAAGTCAGGGGAAGCATTGTGAGGGGATTAATGGCAACATGTCTTTCATTGTAATACTTTTAAACATTCACCATATACTTCAATCATGCCTTGTATATGATGCCAAAAAAGAGTCCCTGCCATCACATTGCTTTTAACTAAGCAGAGTCACTTTCTCCCCAAAACCTCAGTATCCTCAACTAGGGAGATCTTATACATAACCTAGGGCTACTACACACACCTGAGTCACTCTGAACCCAGCACCACTTCATTCATTCATTTATTCATTCAACAAATAATCAGGTACCAGGCACTGTTCTAGTCACTGGGCTACATCAGGTAATAACACTACTATTGTGAGCACATTCTCATTAATGACAGCCGTTTTCAAAGAAGGGAAAAATAACATGGCTCTGTGTCCCCTTAGCTGCCCCCAACCAAAGAAGGCTGGGAAATGCCATTCTTCTTCATTGCTGGGGCAGGAGGGCGAAAAGGGCAGAAAGACTACTTTCAAAGAAAGTGTGGTTCCTGCTTCCTTGATGTCGTTGATAACATTTTCACTACAAGCTAAAGAGACCTTCAAGATCACCAGAGTACTGTCCCCAAATATATTTCTCACTTCATTTTCTGCATGTTGCTGAGGGACATCAAATCCCAGTGCCCCATGAAGCGCAGTCCCCGGGCTGCAGGTGAAAACTGCAATCTTCCCATGGCAGTGTGGCTGGCTCTGGCCATGTGCAGGGCATGGCTCATCACCCCCAGGAAGCATTTGTGAGGTCCCCGAGTACCTGCCTCTAGAGGGTCCCAGACTACCAGGCGGCTACAGACCCAAACAATGGAAGACCCCTACAGGAGGCGGACTAGGACAGGCAGAGGCTGGCAGGAGTGTATGCTCAGAACGATGAAAAGTGCCGTAAGGGAACCCACTGGGCTCTGAGTCAAAACGTCAGGAGTTAGGATCCAGCCCTGTTGCTGCTAGACACGAGGTACTTTGGAGAATGTTCTTATTTCCTCAGAGCCTCAGTTTACTCATCTGCAAATGATGGTCAAAAAAGAGGTCATGCATAGCACTTACCTTATGCTTCTATGAGCAACTGTCCTGGTAACCAGTGAGTTAAGGCTTTATCAGCCCCATTTATAGAAGAGGAAATGGGGCACAGAAAGATGAAGGCCAAAACTTTACAGCTAACAACTAAGCAACCAGGAGGCTCAAATTAGTCTTTCGAGACCCCACAAATGGAAGACTATGTCTCATTCTGACATTTGTGATTATAAAATGACTAGCAACACATATTTAAGGCTGAGTCAGGAACCTACTTCCCGTCCCATCACATACAGAACCACTAGCAAACAGTTAAGGTGAGAAAGACAGAAGCACAACCGGAAAATGGTGCCACACAGAAGAGCTCCAAACAAGAGCTCCCTGCCACTGTCAGCTCCCTCTTCACAAAAGCACAGCTGCTTTGAATTTACAGGTGCCTGCCACACCTCAACCTGCCCCAAGTCTGTCTCAGAAGCAGCTGAAAGTGCGTAGTTCTACTTTACAGTTTGTCCCTTTCTGGAAGAACTTGATCATTTGTGTCAGGAACACAGGCTAGAGCCTTCACCACTCCCCTAAAACTGCTGAGATGGGACTGAAGGAGACATGAGCACAACGCTCACCTTCCCTGGAATCGTTACCATTGCAAAGCCAGACAGTAACAAGTATATAAGAAGTTGGAAGTCTCATGTATTGCAGTTGTAAATTTACCACTTTTGGGGGAAAGTTTGGCAGTTCCTCAAAAGGTTAAAGTTAAAGTTACCCTACAACCCAGCAATTCAACCCCAAGAGAAATGAAAGTGCACGTTTACACATGCACTTACGCATGAACGTTCGCAGAGACACAACCCACAGAAGCCTAAACAGTGGAAACAACCCTAACATTTCCCATCTGGTGAATGGATGAGTGCAGTCTGGGCTGTCCATGTAATGTAGTGTTATTCAGCCATAAAAAGAATGGAGTTCTAATTGACCTGCAACACGGCTGAGCCTTGACGACATGCTAAGTTTAAGAAGCCAGCCATGAAATCCCGTGTATTGTATGATTATGAATTGTCCTAAGAAGCAAATACGTGGATTTGGAATGCAGATTAGTGGCTGCCCGGGGCTGGAGGAAGGGGACAGGGAGCTGGGATTAGGGCTGGCTATGTGGCCTAACATGCCTTTTGGGGGAATTAAAATATTCTAAAACTGAGTATACTGATGGGTGCATAACACAGGGAATGAACTACAGGCCACTGAGTTGTATTTTTCAAGTGGGTGAATTTTATAGTACAGTAAAACCTTGGATTGCAAGTAACTTGCTCTGCAAGTGTCCTGCAAGACAAGCAAATATTCTAATACGTTTTAACTTGATGAACAAGTGATGTCTTACAATATGAGTGGTACGTGATGCCAAACATCACATGATCACAAGTGAGCCAATGGTTCTCTCTCTCCCCCTCTCTATTTCTCTCTCTCTCTCTCTCCCTCTCTCTCCCTCTCCCTCTCCTTCTCCTTCTCCTTCTCTTTTGCTGCAGGATTGTAGGTGATCATCTCCCAGCAGCAAGTAATCACAGAGGAGATTCCATCTACAGAGGAAGAAGAGAAAATGCCAGAGGAATCCCTCACTTCAAATTAGATTAGGGAGATGTGGGAAATACTGCAAAATTGTGTAGAAAACTACCACCTGTATAAGGCCATAGCAGTGCGAGCAATTAATCTGTTTAACAACAATGCAATGTCACATTTCTGTGAAATCCTCAAAAGGAGGAAAAGGCAAGTGTCGTTGGACAGGTTCCTTGTTAAAGTTGCATGAGAAGAAAAAGATTCCATTATCCAATAGACAGCAGTGATTCTGTTAGTGAGAGTGAAAGTCGTCCTACACAATAACCTTCCTCTCTCTTGTCTCCCTTACGCCAACCATGAAGGTTTTCTTTTACCTTTTTCAAAGGTAAGTCCAGGTTACTTTGTTTATTTTCTTTATTATTTTGTATTATATTACAGTATTACAATCATTTTTGTATGTGAATATTTTTGAGTTGTGGAATCAATCATCTGAGTTTCCATTTTTTTAATGGGGAAATTCACTTTGATATACAAGTGCTTTGGATTACAAGCACAAGAATGAATAAATTATGCTCACAAACCAAGGTCTTAGTACATGAATTATATTACAATACAGCTCCTTAAAAAGTAGATACATCTGAAAGCCCTATAGTACACCAACAACATTTGAAAAGAAACCTCACACTTATTATCAATTCATGTTCAGAAAACAAAACATTATTGCTAAAACTTTTGCACCTTGGGCCTATGCAGCTCTCACGGAGACTGATTACTCGAGGGGACAATGGTATCGAAACAAGCTAACTGGGCTCATTGCATCCATATCACAGATGAACACCCCAAAGGAGTTATGAGTTGAACTGTGTCCCCACAAAAGCTTCTGGAATCCCATCCCAGTACCTATGATTTAGAAACAAAGTCATTACCTTGTTTCAAATAATCAAGTAAGATGGATAGGATTGGGGTCTTTCAAAAGGGAGAAATGTGGGCACAGGTTGGCACACACAGGGAGAGGGCCATGTGAAGACGGAGGTTGCCTTGCCATGAACCAAGGGGACCAGGCAAGGCCAGAGTATCCCTCACAACCCCAGGGTTTTGGTCTTCCAGCCTCTAGCGCTGCAAGGTGACATTCTTCTGCAGTTTGAGCCACCTGGGCAGTGGTGTTTGTCACAGACATCCGTGAAGACCTCCACAGAGGAAAAGGGCTCCCGGGTGAGGGAGAGGAAAGTCAAGGCCCTGCCCAGGCAGGGTGGCAGGCTGTCAGATCAGCCAGGTCATGCTGATGCAGCCTTGTGATACATCCCAGGCCTGGCTGCAGTAAGGTCATGAGGGAAGGGTTGTTTCTCTCCAGGCCCAGTGCCAATACCAGTTTCACAGGCCTCCTGCACCAAGCACTAGTAAAGCCACCTGAACACTGCAAAGCTCACCATTCAAAAACTAAAATGTAGAAAGTCCCACGCTCTGTGTATGACTGGCTGGAGCTGGGGACCAAGACCTTGAGAAGGGAACAGCGGCAGGTAGACGTGTCTGCTGCTCCTGTATCACAGACCCCAGTGCCCAAGAGCCCTTTAGCACCCAAGACCCTGGAATCTGAAGAGGACCCTAGAAGTTACTGTCTTAGACTTACGTTGGTGAATTCTTCCCAATTCATTTGTTCATTCTTTCAAGCATATATTTATTCTACAAATTTATCAGGGCTTCCTGTATCCCAAATGCTATGTCACTATGAGACAACAGCTCTGTTGATTAGGAATTTGGGCTAAAACTGACAGAAATCCAAGTCAGGCCACGAAAGAATTGCTCTGATTCACAGAAATACTACGGCTAGTTGTGGGGATTGTACACTGTACAGCCCTGGAAGGTAGTGTGTGAATATCATGGGCCTTAAAAATTTGTATATGAACTACAACAGTTTTCTAGATGATAGTGATGTGTCTCTACTTAGCATAAACTCAAAAGTCTAGCTAAAACATAGGCAAATAGAATCCAGTGATATATAAGAAAGACATTACATGACTACCAAGTCATTTTACTCCAAAAATACAATATTGCTTTAAAATTGGAACATTAATGTAATATATTGACAAAAAATGAAGAAGAAACCTAATCTCAATCAATGCAGAAAAAACATTTGCAAACATCCAACACCTGTTCATACTTTTTAAAAAATGTTTTACAAAACAAGAAATCAAAAAAAAGAACTCCTTTAATTTAACGTAGGTAATCTTGAAAAAAAATCAGTGATGTCATACACCATACTTAATGATGAAATATTAAAACTTTTTATTCTGCAATCAGGAGCATGATAAGGATGCCTGTGATCACCATCACTGCTCAAAAATAGACTGTGGAGGTCCTAGCCAATGGAATAAGGCATGAAAAAGGTATGAAACACATATTCATAGATATGTAATTGGCTATATGAAAACTTCAAAAATAATCTACAGATAAAATATTCAAGCTAATAAACACATCAAAGCCATTTATTAAAGGTCAAAATAAAAATGAGCTACATTTTTATATATTAGATACAAAAGACTAGAAAATAAAATTTTGAAATTATCCCACCTACAAAAATAACTAAAATTTCAAGTACCTGGAAATTAATTTACAAAAACCATTTAAGGCTTTAACCCAGAAAACTATAAAATATTATCACTGAGAGAAATTAAAAACTAAATTAATAGTGGGATACAAAGGAATAAACCATTGACAAATGGGAAAAATACAAATTTTAAATACATTGGTTCTCCCCAATTGCTATTCATACCATACACAACAATGACCATACACAACAATAATTTTTTGTAAAAGATGAAGCCATTCTACTTCTGTAACAAGCTTTTCCAATCAAACTTTCTACAGTGATGAAAATATTTCATTTTTTTGTATCTGTACAACCCAATGATATAAACACTATCCACATATTGCTATTGAACACTTAAAATGTAATCAGTGTTCCTGGGGACCAGAAATTTTAATTCAATTTAATATTACTTTATTTCACTTCATTCATTAGAAATAATTCAAATTTAAATTACCACAAAGACTGTTGCTTTCAGCTGAGGTAGAATAGAAAGCCAGATTTACCCTCCCATCTGAAAATAATCCAAAAAAGACAAAAATTTGAAGAGATATTTTTCTACACACAGACTATCAGCAGCAGAGAACAGTGACCCCTGAAACATGGAAAGCAAACGAGGTGGGCCTTGTGGTTGACTCAGCATAACACATTGAGAGTTCCCAGGATGCAGTGCGGGGAAAAGGAACTCAGGTAGAGTCCAGAGAGCTCCATGAGTTGAGGAGATGGAATTAAGATTCCAAGAAACCCAAGCTGCTAGAGTTGGTCAAAGAGTACTAGAAGTGGGCTGGGGGATAGATAACAGGAGATGGAGAACTTTGTGTATCTGCAGAGGTTCCCATCAGGTGTTTACCAAAGAACTAATTAGAGCATATGTAAGGAAATTATCTAACATCAGGGAAAGAACCAGAAGAAAGGATTATAAAGAACAGCATCTACCCTCTCATAAAGATGGGAATAGTACTTGTTCTCATCAGCCACGTTGGAAAACCTCAGGATTCACAGTAGAGCCGGGGTCCTCAACCCCCAGGCCATAGGCCAATACCGGTCCACACAGGAAATGGGCCACACAGCAGGAGGTGGGCAGCAAGCAAGCAAACAAAGCTCCGTCTGTATTTGCAGCCACTCCCCATCACTCACATTACCACCTGAGCTCTGCCACCTGTCAGATCAGCAACAGCATTAGATTCTCACAGAAGCTCAAACCCTACTGTGAACTGTGCAATTGAGGGATCCAGGTTGTCCACTCTTTTGAATTACCCTGAAACCATCACACACACACACACACACACACACACACACACACACACACACACACACACATATCCATCCATCCATGTCTTCCACAAAACCAGTTTCTGATGCCAAAACAGTTGGGGACCACTGAGGTAGACTATTCATGGGGTCTTGCCTCATTGGTGAGCAAGGATTAACTTCAATTTAACAATGCTTTGTTTCTGAACAACAAAGTCTAAGATCAAAAATTATCAAACTAGCTCTAAGCTGCGACCGGCCAGGAGAGACAAGCAGCTTGAAGCTCCGCTGCCGTCCGGGCCACGCCCACACCACAGCGAGGTCCGCTTAGCCGTGCAGGCGCCTCCAATGTCCAGTCCTCCCCCAGCCCCACCCCCCCACCCCCGCGACTCCTACATTCCGGCTTTTCTGCTACCTGGTCCCACGCTATAGAGGCACAGGAGATTACAAAGACCCTTGTCCTGAGCGCCACAAGATAGAGCAGAAGTTAGTAACAGGAAGAGGGCTTCTCAGGCTCCTCAATGAAAACTGAAGCTCAGCAGAAAAGTAAAGAGAACCTC
>NW_004624771.1:18593271-18697484 GCF_000247695.1 Heterocephalus glaber | reverse complement strand
TATATATATATATATATAAATTTTTAAAAATTGTCAAACTGTGGGCTGGAGATTTAGCTCAGTGGTTCTGCTGCCTGCCCCACAAGTGCAAGGACCAGAGTTCAATCCCCAGTACCAAAAAAACAAAAAAAATTATCAAACTGTTTCAAATAAATTCATCAATTCCCAGAACAAATTCCAGGAACATTTTATCAGAATGTAAAAATACCTACCACCCAATGAGGTATATTTTATATCCTACATAAAATTAAAAGTCACCGGGTGTGCAAGCAGTAGGGTAAAAGCACTGATATTAAAGATAAAAATTATTCAGAACAGACCCGTAGTTGACACAGATGTTAGAATTAGCAGACAAGGATATTAAAATGCTTATATTTCATATGTATAAAAAGATCAAGGACTGGAGACTTAAAAAATAAATTTCTAAAGAGAAAATTATAATATTTGGGACAGAAAAATATACCAAATGATATCAACAGCAGAATAAACAGAAGAAAAGAGTAATGAACTTGAACATATAACAATATCCAAATGAAAGGCACAAAAAAGAGATATTTTTAAAAATTAAGAAAGCATCAATAATCAGTGGGACCAAATTTAAATACCTCAATTATAGGACTAATTGGAACTACTGTACTGAAGGGGAGGAGAAGGAATGAGTGAAAGTATTGAAGGAATAATGGCTGAAAATTTCTAAATACGGTGAAAATTATAAACTAACAAATTCAGAAATGTCCTATGAGCCTCACAAAATGAAATACAAAGAAAAATGCACCAGCACACATTATGATTTAATTGTTCCAAACCAGTGACAAAGAGAAAGTTGTTAAAGCCGTCAGAAGAAATAACAATCATGTAGCAAAACAAGGATGGCAGCAGATTTCTCATCAGAAACAATGCAAATGAGAAAACAGTGGAATGACTTCTTTAAAGTTCTTACAGGTTTAAAAAAAGAAAAAAAGGCTGTTAATCTAGAATTCTGTACCCATGAAAATATCTCAAACCTGAAGATGAAATGAAGATATTTTAACATATAAATGCTAACATAATTCACCTCCAAGAAATCTAAACTTTGAGAAAGATGATGAGAAGTCCTTCAAGCAGAAAGGAAATGCTACTCAATGGAGATAGGATCTCTACAAATGATGGAAGAATTGTAGAAATGATTACCAATGGAGGGGTATACACTGCATAACAACTTTTCAGTCAATCTCAGACCAAATATACAATGGGACCCCATAAGATTATTATGGAACTGAAATTTTTCTATCACCTAGTGACATCACAGCTGTCACAGTACAGTGGCACAAATATTATTTATATGTTTGTGTTGACAACAATTTTAACAAACCTACTGCACTGTCAGTTGTATAAAAACATAATATATACAAATTTCTGCAGATATCTGCTCCTGAGTTTGTGGTAATTTGTCATGAATGCAATAAAAATTAATGCTTGATCGTATCAGCTTGATTGATAACAGACAAAAACTGAAAACAGTCCAAATGTTCATTAAAAGGTGAATGGATAAACAAATTGTAGTATATCTATAAAATAGAATATTACTCAGTTTTGAAAACAAATGAATTATCAATATACTAACAACATGTTAAATCTGTAAAATAATTATACTAAAGAAGATTAAGAAAAGGATTGCATGTTATATGATTCTTTCTATAGAAAATTCTGTCATTGTAGAAATAGAATCTATACAAATCTAGAAATTTTCTATGGTGACAAAAAAACATGTCTGCCTGTAGTAACTGAAGAAAGTGGGAAGGTTGAGAGGCAGAGCTTGCAAAGACACTGCAGGGGCTGATAGGTGTGTTCATTATCCTGATTACAGTAATGGTTTTGTAAGAGTACATATCAGATCATCCCATTGTATATTTTAAAATGTGTCATTTGTTGTGTGTCAACGACACCTCAAGAAAACTATTAAAAAATGTAAGTACACTATACAACGATGCTATTCTAGAGGATAAAGTGAGAAAAATAAGCAAATACAGTCACATGATGGATTGAGCAAACATTTTGCAAACTGAAAGTAATAAATATAAAGGAAATGACCATAAATTATACTTAATTAAAATTAAGGATTAAGCTCACCAAAGTTAAGCATTATGGGGGTAAAAAGCCAAGTCCCAAAGTGGAGAAAGAATGTGTCAGGATTTGTACATAGAAATATAAAGAACAACAACAAAAAAAATAGAGAACCCATTTTTTTAAAACAAATGGACACCAGATTTTTACTAGTGCTTCTCAAAAAAAAATATTCAGCTGGGTGTGGTGATGTGCACCTGTAATCCCAGTAATTCGGGGAGCTGAGGCAGGAGGATCACAAGGTTGAACAGCCTGGACTACTTAGTGAGACCCTGACTCGAAACAAAAAATAAAAAAGAACTGAAGACGTAGTTCAGTGCAAAGACCTTTGGTTCAATCCCCAGCAGCAGAGAGAGAAAGAGCAAGAGAGAGCCAGAGAGAGCACCAGACAGAGACACAGACAGAGACACAGAAATTGAAAGAATTTTCAAATGGCCAATAAGTGTGTGAGGAAATGATCATTCATCATCAGGAAAATAAAATTAAAACTGCAATAATATACAATACACACCCATAGGAAGGTTAAATTTTTAAATAAAACTGACAATTCTAAATGTTAGGGAGGCCACAGAGCAACTAAATTTCTCATGCACTCTTGTGGGAGTGTAAATTGGTAAAACCACTTGGGAAAACTGCTTGGAAGTCTTCACTAAACCTACACACAGGTAATCACATGCTGGAGGCGTGCCCACAATGCATTTGGTGTGCATCAAAAGATGTTTACAGGGGCCAGGGATTTGGCTGTGGTTCCGCTGCCTGCCACACAAGCACAAGGTCCCAAGTTCGATTCCCGGTACCAAAAAAAAAAAAGATGTTTACAGGAATGTTCATAACACTGCTATTCATAAAAGCCAAAAGCATGAAACAGCTCAACTATCCATAGATGACCGGATAAATAGTACACAATGGTACATATGCATGCACACGCTCACACACAGACACTCACACAGGAATACAATACAGCACTGCAAATGAATAGCAGAGTGCCATACTCTTTAACATGGTTGCATTTCACAGACACAGTGTTCATGGAGTGATAGCAACAGGACCCATCAGCATATTTGCTGCACAATGAATGATGATGGAAGTCAGAAGGGCAGGTGTCTCCCAGAGAGAGTTTGCAAGGACTGGAGAGGATACCGGGGCCTTCTGGCAGCTAAGGTTCTGCCTTTTGATGTGTGTGGCAACCACGCCAATGTGCTGACTTCGGAAGACATCACCATGCTGAACAACTATTCATTATGTACTTTTCTGGATACTTGTTACTCTTGAATTTAAAAGTTTACTAAAAATTCTCACTTAAAGAAATGAAAAATTTTTGAAGAAGAAATCAACAACCTGGCTAAAATCCCACTGTGGAGTTCCGGGTGGCAGATATTCAGCTACATCCAGTGCCAGCCTGTTCTCCCGCCTGTCATCTCAAGATCAGGTATTAAATACTCTCCCCAGAAGAAAGAAATCATTGTAGCCACACCATTTTTGACTTGAGACATTCTTGCTTTTCCACCTAATTTAACTAAAACACTCCCCGCTCCATTCCTGCGTCCATTTCACTGGACTGAAACAGCAGCAGGCAGCTGATTCAGGTGCAGTGCACAGGCGATTATAAAGTAGATCCTTGTAAAGGCTTTGCTGCCATTTGTGCCACTTGAAATATTATCCCCTATGAGTTTTCTCACGGAATTAGTGCCATTTAATGTGTGCATATGGCCAGGGGGAAAATATAAAATTGATCAACGAGAACAGGCAAATTACTCTGAAGAATCTTTGTGGCTTTGTGAATTGTTGCTTGACATTGTGGTTTTACCAGATATAATGGCATGATTTACAATTTACAACAGGGCTTGGGGAATGCACATACAAACATTTTTACTTAAAATACCAGGAGCAGATGGGGAAAAAAAATACAGACTGGACCTCATCCAGATGCTGAGATGTGACACATATTCCGACTCCTACACACTGGCATAAATAACACCAGTTCCTCGTCATCAACAGAAATGCAGGAGAGTCATCACATAGGTGATCCAAACAGTAGATAAATATGAAATAATTCTGTGTGTCAAATTACTGTGGTGTGTGTGTGCTGCAACCTATGGTTAGGATTGCTTTGTCTTGTGGGAATACCTGATGTCCTCATTCTTCACAATATTGTACACAATATCATGCAATTGCACCCTGAAGACAAAATTTTAGAGGCACTGCAAAGCTAAGTCCTACCTCACTTTTCAGCTCTGTCCCACAACTCCATTCTGCCCATCTATCCCATGCTGGAAATAGGTCCTTTCACCTTTCGGATTGGTAAGAATCATGACAGGTGACAGAGATCCTCAGGCCTGGATCTTGTATCAGAGCTTCCTCCAAGCAGCTCTGTGACATTTGACAAGTCTCTTACCTGATCAAGACCTTGACGTCCTTCCTCAGCAATGAGCCAGGTGGAAGATGATTAGATCACCGCCAAAGTCGACCGGCTCCGGGCATCCTGTGGTCCATCTGAGAAGATCTAGCCCTTCCTTGGAGATCGCTACCTTCCCCAGCCTCACCAGCCTCAAAATAATTATTTCCATTTTAAAAGTTTCACTCTTCTCGCTCCTGTTGAACTCCAATTTCAGTAGCAGATGGTAATGGTTATAAAAGCAATAAAGAAATTAAGTAAGCAACAGAGATGTTAACTAAGGGAGAAAAGCAAGATTTGCCAGAGATAAACTGCAGCATAATCTACTTACAATCAATTGAAAGTTGGCTGTATTTCCAATTATCTGGCTATTAGTATGATGCTCATCTCCTCGGAGGAAAGACCCAGAGGAAATGGGACAAAATGCAATAGGCAGGCTAGCACTTGGGGACCGAGAAAAACTTCCTGAGTGTTGTCCAAACTAGAACTCATTACAGAGTTGCTGTCAGGCTCCTGAGTTCAGTACTTGTCCTTGATGTCCAGTTTTCCTCAGGTCTACACGTATGGAGGAAAAGGTGATGATATTCAAATTCTTAAAGGAATTATGGCTACTAAAAAGCAAATAAGTCATAGAATACTTTTTAGTCAAAAGTTAGCGAGGGAGAGAAGAGGGTCAAACACAATTGCTAGGCAGTCTCCATTTCCCAGAGGGGCCTACTTCCTGCATTACAGGAGCCCTTTCCCCAGGTTTTTTTCCCAGTCACTCAGCAGAGCAGCTCCCCCGAGAAAGGATGGTGCAGCAAGAAGGGCTTCCAACAAGAGATGCCGATCAGAGAATGGAGGCCTCCGGAGAGGGGGCCCAGGAAGTGGGCTCCCGGGGACCTCAAAGGGATCTGGACGCCTGTGATGAAAGGCATCGCCTCGGACATATTCTGGCCCCTCTCACAACTCGGCTTTGAAAGAAGACAACCTAGTGTGGCTCCCCTGAGAGCCCAAGGCATAAATCCTATGCCCACCTCCTTCCTGCTTCCTCCCCAGCCGCTCCTCCCCTGGGTCAGAGGCAGCTCTTATCTCTGCCTGGGCCCCTATCCTGGACGCTGCTCTGTGATGCAGACTGCAAGCTTCTCAGACCTGCAGGAGACAGCAAGGAAGCTGTCAGGAAATCTAACAAATTATGTGCACCTTGCCAAAATTAAGAAGAGAAATTAAGAAGTCAGAGCGAATCCTAAGGTAAATGAATTTTAGCAGATTTCGTGGCTAACATCACAACATCTGGGACAACCTGAACTTGGCACAAAAAAGATTCCTTGACTACATCAGCTCTGTGTGACTCAGGCAAATTACTTACCCTCTCTGCTCTTTGATTGCACTGGAACATTTTCCCACAACGCATTTGATACTACAAAAATGCATGTAAACATTCAAAAGGACTTAAGAGAAATAAATGTCTGCAGGAGTCAGAGAAATGGGAAATATTATTTATAAAGGGACAGAAAGGTAGGAAAAGTTTAGTGACATAAGGATATAAGAAAAAAGTCATATAGTCCTATCAAGCCTATGGATATGGGCTAAAAATTAGCCTTTGAGCTTCCCAGCAGAAAGGAAAAGATGATTAGTGTGTGCTTATGGTACAGGAAAAGCCAAACTTTTCTTTAAACAGAGACCTGGGAAAAATTCTTAGAAGGTCTTCACGCATAAGCCTATATGATATGACAGAATCTTCTGCAAAATGCTTAAAGCTTAAGGAATACACGTGACTGTTCCGGTCCTCAATTTTCTTACAGGAGGTAGGGAAGCTATCACAAATCAACCAAATTCTTCCAGTGGTATATTATAAAAAGATCTTTAAAAATAAAAATCACGGACTTGGAAGCCAGGCGCTGTAAGATGGCAGTGATTTGGCTAAGGTGAGCTCACCTGAGAGTTTGCACTATGGCTTCATCATGAGAACCCCTGGCCAGCTCAAATGAGCCTTCAGCAGGAAGATGAGTCCTGAGACTTGGACCGGTGTAATGGAGAGATTTGTCTTCCATCTACCACTCAAGGTTATATAAGTAGTTGTAACACCCACACAGTAGGGTTTTTTAATGTTTTCCTAGATGCTAGGATAAGTATGTAAATTTCCTCATCCTAGTAGTTCAATATTAGCTGTCAATGCGTCCTTCAAATGATATCATAATTAAACTTTGACTATAAAAATATAAAAAAGTAAAATATATCACTATACCAACCCCAAAAGGCCCTGTTTGTTAGGCTCACCCACTTAAATACCAGCAGCTCTGGGTGAAATTAGCCAGCCACTAGATGGTAGAAGCTATTATGCCAACAGGCACAGTCTACTGACCTGAAATAAACAGTCATCATTTGACATTAGCAGTCAAACTGTATGTGTCCAGTTGTTCTCAAAAATTTTAGCTGGAATCCTTTGTTCAAACAAGATTGACATAGAATTTATACAAACAATAGCCGAGCTATGCTAGTTGACGTGGTCAGAGGACCCCAAAAAGTCACCTGAGTCTGCACTGACCGCCCACCTGCCCCTTAAACGTGCCCACACACCAGCCAGCCCAGTCCTGCTGGGCACCATCTTCGCCAGCCTCTCCTCCCAGCCACAGAGTCGAGACATCAAGGTCACACAATCTTCAGACAGAAAAAACCCTACAGCTGCCAAATGGAGCCAATGGAAGCGTAGAACATGGTACCAGGTGCAAGTGAGCCAGAGGGCTCGGGGATGAGCTAGTGAGCACTCACACCCGCTGTGATACAGAGCTCTCCTCCAGATGTCCCGGTCCCCAGGTGAGCACTGACACTGCAACCAAAGGGCTCCTTTTCACCACTCAGGGAAGGGGGCACCCAACCACAGAAGGAGAAAAGGAACAAAAAGAGAGGTGAGACCCTGTGATCGCATCTTGGGGCGATCTCTGCTCCCTCTGGAGGATGCCTGCCAATCCAGGGGACATTCCTCCCTCAACACACGCATCTCCTACAGAAGCCACAGGACACGTCCTTGCCTTGCCCTGCTGGCCACCATCTTTCAATGTTCGCCACAGCCACGGCCACCACAGTGGCGGGGACAGCGATCCTGAACAGGCCCCCCAAAACTCCTACTAATTAAAGGCGAGTAATTAAACACAGTGAGGCAGGGGAGGGCTGGCAGAGCCCCCTGCATTGTGTGGCCACCTTGGCACGGAGATGGTTGAGACCACCTCCCTCCACGTCGCCCCTCTCATTGTGGTGGAGAGCTCTTGAGAATGCTATTAGCTGGGTGTGCGCCTTGCCGTTTTTCCGCACGAGGCAGATGGGTAATTACGAAGCTAATAGTCTGATTGAGAGAAATCAGATGCAGTGGTTTGCCCAATTAGATGATACATTAGCTTCCTTCTTTGTAAGCAGCTAATGTGTGAAGCAAAGTGGTATTTTCGAGGGTCAGAATCCTTAAACAAGTGCCGAGTTGCAGATTATTGTATCTCTCTTTTTTTTTCTAATGGAGGAAAAGTGCTAAGTCTTCATTACTAAAAGCATAGAAAATGCAAATCAGCTCCTGAAACAAAAGAGAGAAGGGACAGGCGAGAATATGTGGTGTCCGATGTGTCAACCTACAACATCAATTACATTGAAATGCAATGCGTGGCAGCCTAATCAAGGATAGTATAATTGTAATAATTGCGTGCTTTTGTTGGAGAGCTGCTGCTGTTGTTATTTGTCAACCATTTGTTCCTCTCTATTGTTAAGGGGGGGAAAGATTTTTTTTTTAATGTAACTGAGAGATTGTGTAGGTAATGGGTGAGCAGCCGGGCAGCCGTCCTTAGACTGTGGATGAGGGGGTCTCGCGACTCAGAGACATGGCAGGCAGCTCCTCCATGGCCCTGGCAAGCTGCTGGGACAGCAACAAGACAGGAAGGAACCTGGTGGCCAGCCGTGTCGAGCTGGGCTTCAGTCGCTGTCCATGTCCCAGTGTCCCCGGGCTGGGGCAAGCTGAGTGGCAGGCATGAGGAGGTGGGCACCACATGCCCTTCTCATTAGCAAATAGAGTGGGATGTCTGGGTGTTGTTCTTGTCCCACCAACTTCCCCGTCCCTTTCTGCTGCGTGAAGTTTGAGCCTAAGGAAGGACTTGCTTTGTTTGTGTAGATGACCCCTGCCTGCAAAACCTCCATGGGAAGGAGGGGGAACATTCTGGGTTAGCCACCAGAATGAAAGACTTGGGAGCTGCTCTACTGGCCAGGACAACACTGTCCCCCAAGTTGCAGATGGATCGTGGGGACCAAGGCTCAACTCCAACTCAATCACTCAGTGGCTTGGGTGAGCCCAGCCTCTCCACAGCCTCCTTGTCCCCTGGCATAGCACAGGGGCGTGAGCCAGCCCAGAAGTGCCACGCAGAAGGACACCAAGCCGAGGATGCTCCAAGTCTTGGGCAGATGGCAAGAGCTCCGGAAATGCTTCTAAATTCTGTAAACAAGGTCTTCTTCTCTCCCTCACTGCTGCCCTCTTGGTTTCCATGTGCATAGACGTTTCCTAAAAAATAGACTTACAGGGAAGAGAAACGCAGAACAGCCAGCTGAATGGCCAACTCTGGAAAGAAGACGCAAACCCAAACAAAATAAAACAGGGATGTTCAGGGGAAGCCAGAGTTGAGCTGGAGAAAATTCTCCTTTGGAGGAGCTCTCCTCCACATTCAGATCAGATAAGAGGTTTATTTTCTCACTTCAATTGGTCTTGCCAATAGGTTGAAACAGAGACACAATGGAAATGGGCTAAAACATTTAACAGAGCTGTTAAATCTCATTCTCCACAGCTAAAAAAGAACAATCCCGGACGTCTTTACCAAGGGGAGGCTCCATGGGCTGTGGGAGGCTTTGAGTGTATCCCTGACAATCCTGTACATACTCCAAAACTCACACTAATTAAAAGCAAATAATCAAATACATTCAATTTGAAAAGTTGGCAAACTCGCGTGTATTATTGCGTTAGCACCTTGGCATGGAAACGCTCACATCACGCTAATCTCGTTGCACACAAGAGCTCTTGAGCTCGCTATTCAGTGGCCCGTGCCCCTCCTTCCACCGCCTACCCCCTGGGCCTGCCGTCCCCACCAGGCCCCTGCTGCTCCCCCACGTTCAGGGCAGAATAAGAAAAGAAACTGGGTCCCAAGGTGGGGATTTGCTTTCTTTCGGAGCCCACAGAGGTGCGATGGAGAGAGACATCCTTTCGCCTTGCTGGCTTCTCATTTATCGACCTGGAGACGCAGGTCAGTGAGCTGCTGCCATTTTAAACACAGTGTGTAGCAGGGAGCCTTGGCTCGGACTCTGTCACTGTCCTCAGCCCCGATGTCACCCTCCGGGGCACTCTCCTTGTCAAACTGGTGCCCAGATCTGAGTGATGAGCTGACAAAATGAAAAGAAAGCTTCCGACCCAACCCTGCTGCCTGTGGGATTTGAGTTTCTTAGGGGCTGGAGGAGGGGGAGAGGAGGGAGTTGCCCAGAGAAATGCGGAACTCCTGCCATCAAGAACGAGAGCAATGAGCCCAGGCGGGGCAGAATTTTTCTGGCAGATCTGCTACCTGAGGCACATTTGTCTTTTGTCCTGGGCTGCTCCCAATCACAGCCTCCCCACACCCAGGGCTCAGAGGAAGATGGGCAGCTTGTCCCCAGCTCCAAACAAAAGAAAAACAAATAAAGTCACATTCAGCTTCATGACATCCGTGTCAGATGGAAAAGGACTGGGTCACACAGGCAGTGCGTGGAGTCAGGTCTGCAAAGAACAAACCCAGAAGTAGACAGGGGGCCCACAGTGTTCCTGGGAGCAGCGGCTTGAGGAAGCCAGGGGACCCCTGTGTGGGAGACTCAGGGTGGCCGGTGGGTGAGGGGGAGCCTGGGAGGCCGAAATTCCAGACCAACTTCTAATATGTCCAAGGTCACAGCCATCAAATGGGAGCATCAACCTCTTGGTCTGTCTGTTATTTGGGGAAGAATTTTTTAAAAGCACTAAGCAAGTGTCTTGATTGAATGTTCAACTGGTGTAATAAAGATGGTTTTGCAAAATGGGACTGTTCCCTGCCCACAGCCATTATCTGGATACTCTCATATTGAAAAGACTCTCTCTCTCTCCCTCTCTCTCTCTCTCATAGAGAGAGTTTTAAGGACCCTCTCCTTCTTTGCAGGTTCCTGTACCTTGTTTCATCATGATCCAATTTATTCATTCCCTCATTCATCCTTTAATATACTCTTTCAACACACATTTGTTGAGGAATAAGGTCCTACAGGTACTATAGGGGTCACCCGAGGAAGGCTGCAAAGGGGGCTTCTTTGAGGCTTCAAAGCCATCCCCCCGGGGACCCAGGACACCCACAGCAGAGGAGCCAGCAGCAGAGAGCAGGCACCCATCTCACACACGGTCCCCACCCACTCCACAAGCCTGCGCCAGTTCTCCTCCCTTCCTTTCTCTGGGGATATGAAGGCTGGACCCTCTCAAGAAAGCCAGGACCCCGCTGAGGCTCCGGTGAGAACATACAGTCCAGTTTTTACAGAGAAGAGCAGAGCTGCCCGGCCTAATTCAGAGTGGAAGCCAAGGGACCCGGGCAGCTGCATCTCGGCTCCCACTCCCACACCCAGCAGTGAGACTAAGCTGAGGGCTTCCAAAGGAACTCCAGGAAAATCCTGATAAATTGAAGAGCGATCGACAGGCCATTCAGGCTCCCTCGCTGAGCTCCTCCCAGCCTCCCAAATTTGCATCAAATCCTTTCTTTTCTCCCCCTCGACTAAGCCCATGTGTGAATGGAAATGTTTCTGTGCATTAAAGAAAATCAATGGAAACATCTCAGAAACAATTTCAAGCTCCTCTTCCTCCCACGGGGTGGCAAAGTCAGGCCCTGCTGTCCACACGGGGGTCCTGAGGAGAGCCAAACCCGTGTGGGTGGCAGAGCCCACTAGAACAAAGCGGCAGGCCGGACGCTAGGCTCAATCCGCTCTCCCTGTGCAGGGCGCCAGCCTGGGATCACCAGCTCTTCCTGGCCCTGCAGCTTTGGGCTTCACCTCTGATCTCAGGCATCTTTAGCCCATGGCCTGGGGGATGGGCCACTAAAACAGGGGCCGAGCAGGCTGAGGAGAGGCGTGCGGGCTGGAGCCCGCAGGCCTGGCTGGATCACCTGCTCTGCCCACTAACTGGCTGTGCAGATTTGCACTCACTTCACCTCTCTGGCTCTCAGCCTCCTCTTTTTGCAAATTTTATTTTATTTTATTTTATTTTATTTTATTTTTCGGCAGTACTGTGGGGTGACCCCTGAATTCAGGGCCTTTGCACTGCACTCCATCCCAGCCCTTTTTATTTTAAAATTTTAGACGGAGTCTCACTAAGTCACTAATCTGCCCAGATTGAGCTCAAACCTGACCCTTCTGCCTCA
Source organism: Heterocephalus glaber (assembly GCF_000247695.1). The sequence goes on along the minus strand of NW_004624771.1, from coordinate 18,685,589 downwards.
GCCTCCCAGAGTGCTGGGATTACAGGCATGTGTCACCACGTCCAGCTGGCTTCCTCTTCTTTAAAGTCAGGACAGCCACACAGATTTTGCCTGCTTATTGTAAGAAATGAGAGCAGGACCCAAGGCTAGTAAGTGCTCAACATTATCACTCTTCTCTTTGCACTGCATTTGTGCATAAATTTTGCTCCTGACCCTGGTAGTGGAGCTTGTCGGGGGCCAACTGAGGGTTAGCACTAAGACAGAAGAAACAAGACAGACTTGGGGCCAAGGTACACAGAGACCCCAGCTACCCGCAGCCCCACAAGGGCAGGCTGAGCAGAACTGGGGGCTGACTGGGAAGGGGCTCTGTGCTGCAGGCCCAGTGGCACCTTGGGCAGCACCCACAGGGAGCAGACACATCTGAAGGGGAAGGGAGCACATCCGGGCCTCCAGCAGACACAAGAACAGGGGGTCAGACCTGGGGGCCCAGGGGGGATGGGGAGTCACACTGTGGCAGATGTCCTGGCTGGGAGAGAAGGTCCTGGGGAACGCACCTTGGCCGAGACCAGGGACTCGGTGCAGTGCGGAACGGACTCGAAGTGAGATCAGCCTGAGGGATCCCTGGAGATCCAGGCTGGCAGCCGCTCGCTGCCTGGGGCTGAGGCTGAGGTGGGAGAGCCAGACGATTGGCCTGGTCTGGAAGCACCAGGGTTTCACCTGAGAGGGCTGGAAAACCCTCACCCTTGGGGAGGAAAAAGAAGATGGGATTTCTCCTGGGGTCGGGACAGGACCCCGCCAGCTGGAGACAATGGCTCCAAAAGCCTCCACAACTCCGCCCCTGTTGGTGAGGGAACTCAACACCCTGGAGATCTGCGTGTGAAATCTGTGCCGGGAAGAGAGTCCTCATTTAGCAGAGAAAGTGCTGCGCTATCTATGTGTGAAAGCTTTTTTAACACCGTTCCCTGCTCTCCATATGGCGAACCTCACCCAGATTAGGAGGAACTGGTGAACAAAGCTCTAGCAACTTGAACATGAGAATGAGGCCCCGGAGTCCGGCCCAGAGGCAGCCTCAGCAGTGCCTGGGTAGGTCTGGAGCCTCTCTTCAGACTTGAGACCTTGGCCCTCCAAGGCACCCCAGCACAAGCAGGATCTCCTCTCGGCAGATGGGGTCACCCATGATTACAATGATAACAATCTCCACCGCTATTGTGCACCCACTGTGTATCAGACACTACTCCGGGAACCTCACACCTCGTATGTCACTTAACGTTCACAAATAGCATCTTGACACTCCCTTAAAGTTGGCAGAATAGAGAACCAGAGAGGTTGTCTTTTTCTGGAGGTCCTACCAGAAGATTCAAATGCAGGCCAGTCATGTTCAATCAAGATCATGGTCGGGCCGGGGATTTAGCTCACTGGTTCCGGCGCCTGCCGTGCAAGCGCAAGGTCCCAAGTTCCATCACCAGTACCAAAAAAAAAAAAAAAAAAAAAGATCATGGTCATGTGGATCAGCACCACCCTCTGCTTCTCCAAGAGGAAGCCCACAAGTGGGACCTAGGATTCACTCCCGTGGAAGCCAAGGGGAGGCTCCTCCACAGACATGGGGGCATCTATCCTTCCTCCTCAGGCAGAGGCCCAGTGGCCAGAGCCATGAGTAAGTTTCACACCAGGAATTTGTGGGGGCAACAGAACGAAAGAGCATCAAAATAAGAACCAAGATACATCATGTGCAGGTACAAGCACCCAATGATAAATGTAAACATACTGTATACCTAAAATGTACCAATAAAAGAACTTAAGAATAAAAATAAAATAAAGTAAAAAAAGAATGAAAGAGCATCAGGTCTACAAGGGAAGCTAATGGCTGATACCACTCTCTCATGGAAAAGCCAAGGTTTGGGTGGTCAACAGAGTCACAGAGCAGGTTATATAAGTAAGACAGTGAGAACCCAGCCATGCTGTGTTCCACCTCTGACATCCTAAGGACTTCCAGAAAAAAGGCAAACGCCTTCTGCTTCCACCAGCACTCCCTCTTGGGTCTCCCCAAGGTCTGGGGGCTGCACCATTTCTATCTGTCTCCTTCCTTCCAGCATAGCAGGCTGAGTAAGGCAAGACAAACTGCATCTTGATGCAAAGATGTTTAGAATGTTCATCGCGGTTATTGTATTATTTACAGCAACTCCGCGCTGTGCCCGGGGCATTGCGTGGTTTGAAAGACGCTATACAAACTAAAATTGTGTGGCATTGTTCATTCCTCCACATTCTGCGAGAGAGAACCAATCTAGTAATCACTGTTTTTCCTCCTCAAATCAGGGACGCTCCATTTTGTGTGCATGGTGACTAATCTGGAAATAAAGATTCAGATTCGTAGCAAATATATAAGGAGCTCTGAAAGCAGTCGGGGCAGGGAGAATCAGAGAGAGATTAGGGACAAGGGGGGAGAGACTGTCAAGATGAGGTCAATGAGAGCCCTGTGGTCCCCTGAGGAGGGACAGCAGCCTGTCCCTGGGGTGGCAGGAAGTGCCACATCACATATCTGTTCTTGGCAGACAAAACAGGCCCCAGGGAGTGCCCTGAACCAAACCTGGACTGCCCAGCTGTAGTCTGCCTGCCAGCTTCTCTGCAGCCAGGTCTGCACCCTAGGGTCAAGTTCTCCAGAGCTGGGGCTTACCGTTTCCAAGCATGTGCTGGGAGAGGTGGGGAGGAGAGGAGAGGACGCGCCGTGGGTGGGAATGACCAGGCGCAACCCCAAGTCCCTCTTCAAGGACATGGCCGAAGGAGAAGAGTGGGCCGGTTCTGGGCCCAGGCCCTGGTTTCCAGCACTGTGCTTCCGCCTCTGCAGGCCCTGTCCCCTGTGCCAGAGTACAGCCTGACCAGCTCAGTCACCTGATGGCAGGACACCAGGGGTGGGCATGGGGCAGGAGAACTGGCATAGGGGAGGCCTGCAAGAGAGCCACCTCCTTGGGACTGGGTGGATCTGGGCAATTTCACCTCCCATAGTTCCCCCCAGATCCCCACTCTGTGTCTGTATATCTTACCCCAGTGATCCGGAGACGCAGCTGGGTCGGAGGCCTGGTCTCCAGGCTGGGTGCAGGTGTGTGGCCCTGCCGGAATACCAGCTCATCGCCCACTCCTCTGACACCTGCTCAGCCAGCCATCGCCACTGCTTCCAGGTTCCCACCCTGAGAGCAGCACAGGGGGCGGCCATGCCCATCAGTCTGCAGCCCAAGACTTCCCTGACTGACTTTCTCCCTTCCAGATGCTTCTCTGGCAACTTCCAGGTTATTCTAAAAGTTAACAATTCCCAAATAGTTCACATCTTCCCCATTTGCCAAGTTTGAGTCTACAGTCTGCCGAATTAAACTGTGGCTCAGTTGCACAGCAATCTAACTGGTCTGGTGCACGAGACCTCATCGCCCATTACCATGAGCATTTGGAAGCGAGGTAATTACAGGCTGCATTCCTGAAGCCCGAGGCTGCACGGCTGCCATGCTGGAGTTGATTATAATAATGGCTCCGGGGAGCGGTCCCAGGGACTCCATTTCTACCCTGTTCCAATCGGCAGTGAAGAGCCTCATGGGAAGGGACTGGGACGACAGGCTCAAGCCCAGCCACCCCCAGGAGGAAGCCCTAGCCAAAGCCACCTGTTCCCTCCTGAGGAGCTGCGAGTGAAGCCGCCCATGGACAGAGAAGGTTCTTTCCATGTCTTCTGTGCAGAGAAGCCAATTCCCACAGCTCGTCGTGATTCAAAACAGAACCAAGTCTTCCCTGCTCCAGCCTGAGCAGCAGTGAACTTCCCAGATGATGCCACCTGAAAAGCCCCTCCCAAGGAGACATCTGCTATCAGATGGTAATAAGATGATTAGGTCGGGGTGAAGGAGCAGAGTGAATTACTTCAACTTTCAGAATTGCAGCCTGAGATGAAGCATTCGACTCCTGAGTGAAGTGTAGGAGTAGACTCTGTAAAGAAAAAGAAGAAATAATCCACACACCCTTTGCTCAGTTCAACCATGACCTAATAATTTAGTTCACTAATCAATAAATGATTTGTTGATCAAGTCACTGGGTGGCTCATTAGATAGGACAGGCAAATTCTGCCACTATTTCTTTTGGATAGAGCAAGCCAATGTTAACCCCTCTACCTGGCCCCATCCCTAAGTATGAGCAACCACAGCAGCCTCGCTGCTCAGGTATGATGGTGAGTGGTGAGTTTAGACCTCAGAAGGTCTCCCCAAAGCCTCATGTGCTCAGAGGTGGGGTTTTAGAAAGTGATTGGATCATGCGGGTGCTAAGCTCATCAGCAGATGAATCCACAGCTGAATGCGCTGTTAGGAGGTGGGGCTGGTCAGAAGAGGTGGGCACTGGGGCGTGACCTGGAAGGGCAGCTCTCCCTCCATGGTTCCATCCTCCACTCTCTGCTTCCTGCCTGCCGTGATGGGAGCAGCTTCCCCCACCAGCCCTTCCGCCATGCTCTTCCTGTCTTAGAGCCAGTATGGGCTGAATCCTCTAAAACCAAGAATCAAAATAAACCTCTCCTCCTTTAAATCGTGGGTGTTGGGTGTTTTGTCCCAGCAACAAGGAAAGTGACCAAGACAAGCCCTAAGTGACCAAGCTGTCCTCACGTTTTCCTAGCTATGACAAATCCATGCTTTTTCAAGAGCAGCTACCTTGACTCCCATTCCTACTTCCAATTACCCACCTAAGCCCTGGCCAGTCTTGGAAGATCTTTTAAAGGTTTTACTGTCACTGCCCTCTGTGTTAGCTTCCTATAGTTGGCATAGCAAATGACCACAAACCAGGGGGCTTAAAATGATAGAAATGTATTCTGTCCATTGCAGGAGGCCGGAAGGATGAAATCAGGATACAGCAGCTTTTGTCCATCCTGAAGTCTCTGAGAAAGAGTCTGTTGCAGGCTTCTCTTCTGGCTGCTGGTGGTTGCCAGCCAGCCTTGGTTCTCCTTGGCCGGGAGATGTATCCCTCCAATCTGCCTCCATCTTTTGCCTCCTTCCATATGTCTCTCTGTACTTTTGTGTCCCTTATAAGGACACTCTGCTGGATTCAGGGCCTATTCTTATCCAGTATGTTCTCATTTTGATCCTTATTCTAATTATATCTACGAAAATCCTATTTCCAAACAAGGTCAGTTCTGAGGTTTCAGGTGCACTTGAATATTGGGTGGACATCAATCAACCACTCCTCTTTCCTAGAGTCAAACTACAAGAGGAGAGCTTGGTGCCATCTTAACATGAGGTAGGTAACTGTCGAGTGTGAGAGCCTGGGGTTAGCCGGTCAGACTGAAGGCTCCCATCTCTGCTCAGCTAATGTTCCCCATCTCACCCACATACGGGTTGCTGCAGAGCATGGATGCCAGAGTGTTGGAGGTGTCATTAGGCCTGCCTCAGTCTCCACATCAAGACCTGAATGGGGAAAGCCAACCAGAGAAGACAGACCTCCCTTGCTTTAATCCTCAAAACCAGCTTGGCCAACACCACTTTTGGCTTCTCCTCTGCTCTCCAAAGTATTCCACCAAGGTAGACTCTGACCCTGAACACTCACTCCCAGCTGTCTTTGTGAGGCACATGGTGACAGCCTCCAAGATGGCCCCAGGGGTTCTGCCTGAAAGAAGCATGACTTTGAAAGCTAGGTCATAAAGGACATTGCCCCGTCTGCTATGACCCTCTTGGCTTTCGGGGAAGTGGCTGCCACATCAGAGGGACGTACAAGTAGCTCACTGACAGATCCCATGTGGACAGGGATTGATGGCTTCTGCTAGTGACCAGGTGACACCTGAGGGCCCTGAAGGTAAACTATCAGTGGTGGCTTCCCTTGATCCAGCCTTCAGGGTCTCGGTCCCAGCCAATAACAATGACAGGAACAAAGCAGCTAGCAGAGCCATTCCAAACCCCTGACTCCTAGAAATAGGATGAGACTAAAGAGTTGGTGCTGTTTTAAGCCACTGAGTTTGGGGTATCTGTTACGCCTCAGGAGGTAAGAACACATATCCAGTCATCTTCTCATTCACTCGACAAATATTCACACAATAAAAACATGAGATAAACACTCTTAAAATAACTTTTTTAAAAATTAACATGGTCTCAGGTCTACCCCTCTGCCCACCCAGGAGGCTCTCAGGGCTAATGGTCAATGGTAGCTGCCGTTCTGTGCCTCCTCTGAAAATAAGTGGGAAGGTCAATATGAGCAAGAAGATTTCTAGACACCCACAAAAGACGCCAGGAAGCCAATGCAGCAGACTGTGCCAATGTGCAGACCATCAACTCGCCAAGCCCTTTGCCTTCCCCTGAAGAGAGCTGTCTCACTCTCACTCTATGCCCATTGGCATGGGGCCCAGGGCCAACTGGGGCCCAGGATGCCCCAGGTGTAGTCTGAACTGGGTTTGACCTTCCTGCAGCATTGCCCCCACGTGCCCAGCCTCCACTCCCAGGCCTGCTGATGCACCTATTTCTAATGGTTCAGCTCCCAGGAGTCATCGGAGCCTTGCGCGTCACCAGCTTCAGTGATGAATAACGTGCTAACCCATCCAGCATTGCCGGGTCAATCCCTCCCAGCAGTGGGTACCCAGCTGTACCAATGTCTGTGCCACCTCCCTCTCTGCTCAAGGGTGAACCTGGCTAAGCTTGGCGAGTCTGGAGAAGCCCAGAGGCCCCTGTCCCGACCCTACCTCCTCCATCCTGGCCAGTCTGAGCTCCATGGAGGCCTAAAGCAATCCAAGGTGTGATAAAACAGCATGGCGAATGTTTAAATTTTTAAAAATTACAGTTAAAGGCACATTGTCACTAATTGCCCTCAAAATACTTCCCTTCCTTCACTTCGTCGCAATTAGCCAATGGTTCTGACCACTTTCTGAAGCAATTCTGGAAGCCCTCTTTTGTAAGTGTTGTTAGTGGCGATGGCATGGCTGCCTGCCTCTGTGTCATAAATCCATTCAAAACTTTTCCCTTTCCTGCTCGTCTTGACTTCGGGGAAGCCCAGACAGAAATCACACAGTGCCCGATCCAGTGGATGGGGGATGGGGACACAGCAGTCTGTTTTTATGTGCTAGAAACTGCCATACAGTTGACCAATGAAGATGATCATAAAATACAGTGAAAGTTTAAAATTTAAAAAAATTATAGTAAAAGACACATTAATCCCCCTCAAAACACTGAAAATCCCCCACCCAAAATACTCAAAATTCTCCCCCTTGCTCTGAACACACTCATCCGATTGTTCTTCGCCATGTGTCCTTCAATGTAATAAGCTTGATTTTCATTTAAACCCCTACCGTATCTTTCCATCACCCCTTGCATTTCTAATGATCTCTCTGGAACTGTAAGCCAAAGCCCAGCGGCGGCCCCGCACCCCATCCCCCCACCCCCCTCGGTGACACAAAAGCTGAGGGTCGTCCGTCCTCCCCCGAGGGGCCCGTAGCAACCCAGAGATCTTCTCCTCCTGCTCTTCCCTCCGCTCTGCAGGTCCGGGCTCACGTCTGCGGTGGCTTTGTGCTCCTTCCTCTCTGCCGTCCGCCTGCCACTCTCCTGGGCCCCCTTGAAATCTAGACACCCTCACCGTCACATGTCAGGGCTGGAGAGCTGAGCTCAGGTAAACGAGGGGTTGGGAAAGAGATCGAGGGACGACAGCAATCAAGAGGAGGAGAGAGAGAGAGGGCGCGTGCTCGGACCGTTGTCACTCCCCCTCATTTATCTGGCTGATCCCAGTCCTGTCGTCCTCCAGGGGGACTTCACAGATGAAGGACAAGCCTTTCGCACGACGCCCTGACATCTCTTGACCTGCTCCGTTCCACTGCCTCTGACTCGTGCGAGTCCTCACCGACCTGTCACCCTGTAAGGCTGCAGTCCCCAGCGCTGAGCGAGGCCTCCCCTCTTTACTTCTCCATTTGCCTCTAATTATTTTTTAATTGCATCGACACTTTCCGTCCATGACAAGTCAATGTCTCTCCATCTATCCGCTCGCTCCTGGCGTCACATCCATCCTTCCCTGAGACCTGGCGGCCCCTCCCTTGCCTTGGTGGTGGCTTCTCTGGGGACCACAGGTCCTCTCTCCTCTCCTCAAATCTCTCCCTCTCTGCTCTTCTCTCCCATCAGATGGATCCTGCGTGTGTTCAAGTATCTCCTGTCTTAAAAACAAACACATTTCTCCAGAGAGACTTTCAGCCCTACCCGGAAATCAGTCCTCCTCGGGGCCCCAGATCACCAACGTGACTCCTCCGCCGTCACCTGTGTGACCCTGCAGTGTAACACAACCTCACCTCTCCGCTTCCTCCACTGCACTGCAAGCTCCTCAAAGGCAAGACCATAACTAAAGGCAATATTATGTTTCCACAGTTTCTAGAACACAGCAGACACTGAATGATATTTTCTGCAATGAACATTAAATGTGCAGATCTATTGTCTCAGTATATGCAATGGTCTGGACGTGGTTTAAGAATTTCCTGTAAAGACTGCTGTGTGGGAAGCTTGGTTCTCAGTGCGCTGATGTAGGGAAGTGGGCCCTTTAAAAGGTGGAACCCAGTGGGCCGTCCTAAAGTCCATGGGAGTGTGTCCTCCGGGAGAATGATAGGACCCTCCTCTCTCTATAGCTTCCTGTTTTGTAAGGATTTCCTGTTCCTGTCTATGCTTCCACGGCAACCTTACTAGACCCTCACCAGAGGCTAGAAACGACATTGCCTGGTCTCTGACTTTCAGCCTACAAAACAATGAGCTACTTTTCTTTATAAAGTTAGCCTGCCTCCACGATTCATTAGAGTAATGAAAATAGACTAAGAGACTATGGCTATGAATTCTTTAGGGCTATGTGCACCCTCTACGTTTCCTAGACACACAGCCCCTGTAATACAGAGCATAGATTAAACATGTCAGGCATAAAGAGATTGGACAGAAATGGAGAAAAGCAGCCATTCAAGGGCTTCTGTCATTCAGCTTTCTGCATGATCCCAAATCTCAATTTGAAGTTCAATTCCTTTCTTACCCAAGTCCACATACCATTTGTTTCTCCTTTCCTTTCAACTAAGTTGAATAAGAAACACACTTTCAAAGATGCCTGAATGTGTCTCATGCCTTTTTGCCCCAGGACAGTCTCTACAGCCCCTCCACTCAAAGGCAAGTTGTCAGTCAAGTTCAGTTTAAGTGGCACCTCTGTGAAGGCTCACCTACCCCCCCTCCTTGCAAATGTCACTCCTTCCTAGTACCCCTTACTTTGCTCAGACTCTGGCTTGGCCCCCCAACTCTGTGCATTGGTCAGCTGTGTGACCTTCTACAGGAAGAAAGCAAGACTCCCTTTGTGAGGCAGTGATAGACATTCAGTGTTAGATAAATATTAAAATAACCCATTTGAACATTGTATTAGTCAGCTTCTCTTTGCTGGGACAAAATACCCGACATTCACAACTTAAAGGAGGAAAGGTTTATTTTAGCTCAAGGTTTCAGAGGTTTCAGTCCATGGTTGGTTGGCCCCAAGGCAGAAACCTCATGGTGGAAGAGCATAGTGGAGGAAAACTGCTCACTTCATGCAGCCCAGAAGAGTGAGTTAAAAAAAACCCAGAAAGGAAGGGACCAGGGACCAGGAACCAGATATAGTCTTCAAGGACACATTTCCATGACCGACCCAGACACACCTACCTGTGTGCTTTCCTGATCTCCTAGCTCTCTTGAGCCAATCAAGTTGACAGTCAAGATTAACTGTAACAAACCTACTCCTCTGTCCTAGCTCCCTCTGCTCTCTGCCTCTTCAGCCTGCTCCAGAAGGTTTCTGTCTGAGGAAGGACAAGTTCATCTGTGAAGCAAGCAAAGACCTCCTCAGTGAAAGGACAAGAGGCATGAGGAGATATGGCAACAGGAGACAATGGGATGTGACACTTCTGACTGAAATGTAAGTCCCTTGGCAGAAAAGGCCACCCTAGGTTCACATTTGATTAAATAGCTGGGCTCCGTGATGGAGCTGAATTGACATACAGAACTAACCAACCCACCATGGCAGGACATGAGGTGAGCAATGGAAACATCCATAAGGACTCGGGGGTGTGCCACCAGCCTTGTCTCCCCAACGAAGGGGTGTGAGGTCCTGCATCTTGGTTGGTTACACAAGGGTACCTATCTCTCCTGGTAAACGGACTACAACGTGTGATTTTAATTTTCAACTCTCCACTAACCAGTTTTCACCCAGCAATATTGTGGCTAGATTTGGAGAAGATTAGCAAACTTTAAAAAGAGTCTAGCAGGTTCTCAAATTATATGGACAGAAGAGTGAATGCCTTGGTGTCTCCTCACACTGAAAAGGGTAAAACATGCAGATTCAGGTCATTGATGGAACTTGCAGGTCTGCAGCTTTGGGGTTTATTCACTCAAATTTTATTAAGCACCCCCTAGGTGCTAGGCACTGCTCTAAGGGCCGAGAGGGAGTTTCAGGCATAATACATTGCCTGTGTGGCCCACAGGATTCATATTCGTCTTGCAGAATCAGACTCACCACTACAAGGCAAGAAGCTTCATTCTTAGAAGGACTGTCCACAAGGAAGACTCCAAAGCACTACTACAAAGGATGCACTTGAAAGGAGTAATATTCAATGGGCAACACTTTGAGATTTTGCCATAATCACAAGCAGTCAGTCAAAGTGTCAAGGAGTATTTGTCAAACATCTTAAGATCTAAAATAAATAAAGTTCCCACGGTCTGCTTCTGTGCAAACCTGTTAAAGCCTGGACAGCAACAGTCCAACAATTCCATGTTGTTCTAAGGCCCTCAAGGTCACGGCCTGGCTTCTGCTGAGTCTCATCATTTCTGTCCCTTGCTTCTTAGTCCTTAGTGCAGAAGGGAAAGAGGAAACCACTGTGATCCCCTTTGACCCATGTCTCGGGAATTCCCGGTACTCAGCTCCAAGGAATCCTGCCTGTCTTTGCCTGCTCCTTTCCCTTCCCCTCATCTCTCTTTCTCCCTCAATCGCTAACTCTCCGTCTCAGTCTGTATCTTGCTCTGATGTGTGTGTACACCCAAGTACATGTGCACACACACAGGCACACACATACACAAACACACACACAAGAAACCTATGTCCTCGAAGGCTGGCCAGGGTGAGGAGCCCAAGACGCTGTCATGGACTCAAGCACTGACCCCTGGAGGGACAGAGGAGCCCCCATAGGATGCCGGGCCTCCATGTGGGACTCAGGGTTGGGTCCCTGCTCCTTCCTCCTCTCTGGGGAGAGTAGAGGACCCTCGGCCTCCAGAGGGCCAAGCCACACTTGGCGTAAACAAATCTGAGTTAAAGTCTCGGCTTTCTGTGACTTTGGGGAATTTCAGATCATCAAGTGTCACTTTGGCCACTTGTAAAGCAAGAACAATCACCCCTTCTCAGAATGGCAGAGGACGGAGTGTGACAGTGTAGGAGACCCTCGGACCAGTCCAAGGACTGCAGAGAGCAGGGCTGCCGTAGAGCACCACTGAGTCACCACGTGGCCAGGGTACTGGGTGCTGTGCAAAGGGCCATCCACACAGGGCTGCAGGGGTAGCTGCTGCTGCTCACCGAGACCCCATCCGTCCCCTGGGAGGCCTGTGCTTACCCAGCAAGCCTGGCTGGGATCGACCTCTGACACTCGAGCCCCAGCTGTGGACCCCTCACCCACCTGTCCCCTCACCTCCTGGGGAAGACAGAGGCCACTTAGCAAGGTCCCACTGACTGCGGGCCATGTGCTCATAGATCCTCTCACTTCTATCAAGATCATTTTTAATGCAAATGTATAAAAGAACGTGAGCAAATAAAAAATCGACCCAACAGCCCTTTGTCCATCTCTGTCATCTAACTACAGGTTTAGCTTTCAGGACCATACTCATAAGCAGGGCCTCTGAGCACCCCACCAGTCCTCCAACGTTCTTGCTGCACCCCTCGTAAAAATTCTAAGCCAGACATAGTGACGCACACCTATGATCCCAGCACTCTGGGAGGCTGAGACAGGAGGATCTTAAATTTGGGCCCAGCCTGGGAAACTTAGCAAGATACCATTTAGAATGTTTAAAAATTAAAAGAACTGGGGATATAGTTCAATAAACAGGCCTTGGATTCAATCCCTAAAAAGTTTTTAGGATTCAATCCACTAAAAAAATATTTTTTGCAGGAGGGTCACACACAAGCCAACCCCAGGAGGAGCCCTTGGAAATTCACCAGCCCCATCCCCTCGCAGGACAGGGCAGCTCCTGCTTTCCAGGCTGTGTGCGGCGACCCCAGGGAGCCTCCTCACCCTGCGGCTCACATTCGAGCAGGGCCCCCTGGACGAGCGCCAGCCCCAGCAGGTGACAGGTGACCCTGACCCTCCCTGGGCGGGGTCGCTGCTCCCACACCCTGGCTCCCTCTCTGTCCCCACCCGCGTCTGACAGACACTGGCTCCTTGGCCCCTCAGTCTGCCGGCCACACGCCCTGCTGGGAGAGCGGAGATGGGGTGACAGACGCTGGATGGCCACTCTGCAGGACCCGGCGGGACCCCAGCCTCACTCCTCCTCGTTCTTGTCAAACACTCTTCCGAGGAACCAGATTGCTGCTGCTACTGCTGCCGCCGAAATTAATGGAATCTGGCAGGAAAACCTTTTGTTTTTCCAATCCTGGATTTTGCCAAGCAAACACAGGGATCTTGTGGAAAATGGCTGCAGTGAAGGAGTGGGCTCTGGTGACACGGGACGAACGGCCACCCTCGCCACAGAAGCACACGCCGAATCCTCTCAGGGCCTGAGAAGCTGGCAATTGCTTTTTTTAATGCAACTAAAATGTTAAACAGGAAGCCTTTCAGGATCCCTGCCATGGACAGCAACCAAGTGCCAATTTCCCTTTCCTCTCGAGCAGCAGCAGCTCCAATCCGACATTTTGTGGCTTGGAGATACTGCTTACAGGTCCAGAAAAACTGAGCCTGAAAACCTGGAGAAAATCCTGTTGCCTCGAGAAAGATTTTGTCTTCCACATCCCAAGACCCATCAAGCTGGCCCGAGGTGCCGGTGCCCAGACAGTAGCCCTCGGCTCTGAAAGGGTAGATGGACGGACACAAACATGGGCTGCGTCAAAAGCGCTAATTTATCTCCCAGGTGAAAAAAAGAAGCCATTTTCCACACACCTTGAATGGGCCAAACCCACCCGATCTCCTCCCCCAGTTTCATCCACAAACAGGGCTGAAAGAGAGCTTGGGTTTCGGCCGTGACTTGAAAGGCAGTGTTTGTGTCTCCACCCACTCGCCACTGGCTGTCCTCACCCCATTGTTTTAGGGCAGAGAGAGTGGGAATCTGCAGGGTCCCCCTACTAGGGAGGCTTTTGTTCAAACAGAAACTTTGCCTGGCCTTAAAAGGAACTGAATTGCACCGAGTCACTTGAGAAGAAGAGGAGAAGCCGGGGAAAGGGAAATGGGAGATCCTCATGCCAGGCCGGGCACCAGCCACATCCCAAGTGGCTTTGGGCATGTGTTTTCCATTTCCACCCTCCCTGATGACCCCAACCCTCACGATCTCAGGTTCCTCTAAACTCCTAAGCACAGTGCCCAGGCCACCTACCCTCGCCAGCCTTGGCAGCTCAGGAAGAGTCTCCAAGAGGGTGACCAGGAGGATGTTCCTCTTCAGTCCCAGTAGCAGGGACTCAACACAAGTCCATGGAATGAAGGAAGGAAGGGAAGAAGAAGGGAGAGAGGGAGGAAAGATGAAGAGGTGACAGCACCCATTTATCAGTAAAGTCACAATAACCACACACTCACTGAGCACGGCTGGGGGAATGTGATCCAGGAGACCGGTGCACTCTCAGAGAATTTGCTGAAGTCTAATGTGGGAAGCATTTTAAAGAGTGGGCAAGGCAGAGGAAATCACAAGGTGCCCATGCAATACTCAGTGCTGGTCACAGAGGGACTGTTACCTCCGGAGGCATGAGGGAGAGGGGAGACAGTGGCTGCAAGAAAAGAGGCAGAGAGAGCCAGAGGAAAATGTCCCTGATTGCACCCTCCTCCCCAAACACTAGCATTTTACCCACACTATTCCCCCTGCTGTTGGAGAGAGCAGAATTGCAAAGGGTGGCCAGAAAACCCGGGGGCAAACAGAAGATACTCAAGGTTTTTTTGAATTTACATTTTTAAAACTACTTTTAATTTTCAAAATGTATTTAATGACCCTCAGATCCGTTCTGGAACACAGAATGACCCCCCAAGCCCCTTCTCTTCTTTTCTAACATGGAGACTGCGAACTCTGGATAAGGACAGAGCTCTCGATGCTTCCTTGGGAAGAAATCACAGCCATAGATTCACTGGTGACTCCACAGAACTTAGGGTCTCCTCCTCCCGCCCAACCTGGAACCTCAATACCTGAGAAAAATGAGGTCCTCAGTTCCCCTCATCGTTCCCAGTGTCACCCCAAGATCGTAAGGATCTTCTGTATTCTAAATGGGGTGTTGGACTCTGTGATCGATGAGCTAGGGGAGCTGGCACGGCCCAAGACAGAGGCTGATTTTGTCCGAGAGCTCGAAGGGAAGGTCTGGGCCTCATCTCCGGGGACTCAGTAGCCTCTAGGGCGAGGTCCTGACCAGCAGCTCTGTCAGCATTGCCCTGGAACCTTTCTCTCCTCGGGCTCTGAGATAATCCGCACTGCAAGGGGACAGGACTCCAAACCACACAGCTCCCAGGGCACTGCGGACAGGGGAGCTGGCAGTAGACCAACTTGTCTTTAATTCTGGCATCACCACTTGGCTGGCATTTGATTTTGAGCAAAACTCCTGGCCCCTGTGTACCTCAGTCTTCAAACTGAAAAGATGAGTCTGGGGCCGTCCCCTTGGGCCGGTGTGAACACCTCAAAGATAATCCGTGTGAATGTCCCAACCACAGTACCTTCTGTGCAGCAGGTGCTCGAGAAAGGAGAGCCACTTCAAGCAGAGGGAACCCGAGAACCAGTAGCCAAGAATGAAAAAGTCTCACAGCTCCTAGACGCCAAGTGTGGCCTGACCCAGCCTGCTCAGCCCACGCTGTCTCAGCCAGTCTGTTCTAATGTACTCATGACCAAATTAAAGGAAGAACAAGTAGATGACATAGGTTTCTGACACTGTAAGTGTAGAAAAATAAGGTCTTTGAGGCTACCTGTGTTCCTTCCGATCCCAAGACCTCTGTTAATTCATGTGACCTTGGGCAAGTCACGTGCCCCTCTGGAATTCAGCGTCCTTCCCTCTGACAGCCACGGAGAGGGGAGTCTGGCAGAGGACAGATAAAAGAATCTATGAGGGGAGGTGATATAAATCTCCACCCCAAAAATTGCACGTGGTTATACCACTGAACGGGTGTATGAAGAAGTGGGTGGCTATAGTTCATTCATTCATTCCCTGGGATTAAACACAAATAAATAACTCAAACTCAAGAGAAAATTGTCGATCTGGCATTTCATTCCACTTGCTCTCTTCCGTCAGCCCCAATCAATGTGGCTTCCGTGAGTCAGTGGTGCTCTGTGGTAATTCTTCCGGCCCGCCTTCCCGTCTTTCCTGGGCTCAACTTCCACGTCACCTAAACAGCCAGCTTCTGAGGAGGAATGAAGGGGAAAAGATTTCAAAAGAATGGATTCCACAGGTCCAGAGGGCTCGGGTCTGTCCCTACCCACCTGCCTTTTCTCTGCGTCTATCAGCGGAGCCTGCTGATCTCTGTCACTCAGGGCGCAGCCGCCTCAACCAATGTCCTTGCTAAAAATACCCTGCATTCCTCAGGGACAATAAAAGCTCACTCTTCCAGCCGCCCGGGGACAGTGAGCTGAAAACAGCAACTGGCAGCTTCAAATGGCATAGACCACAAGGTAGAGGGGCCTGGAGGCAGCAGGCCACTCCTCATGGTCTGCCATCTTAGACAAAATTGGTCCCCTTCCTGGCAATGCTGGGTGTCTTGATTGCTGAAGCACAAGGCAGAATGCATCTGGGATTGGAAGAGAGGCATTGCCTGGTGAGGGCAGGTGAGGGCACCCACTGGCCCTCATGCTATCTGGCCCAAGGCCTGGTGTCTTTTCAGAAGAGGGGATGCAGGCAGGGGGAGGGAGCAGGAGGAAGCTGTGCCATCTACATGCAGAGGTGTCTGGGAGGTTGAGCAGGTTCTGGAGTAAACACACTCCCTTTTAGCTAAAACAAGAACTCACTGTGGTGGGTAAGGAAGAAATATGCCGGGTGCACTCAAAGAGCAAGGGCTGAGATCCACATCTTCCAGGAAGGGCATGAGGCCCTGCTCTGCTCTACTCCAATCCTGCTGGCCTGGCCTCCCAAGTCACCTCCTGAGCTGCGTCCCATGGATGTCATGGCCCCACTACTGCCTCCTTGCTGTTTCCCTGTGACACAGACTCCTTGAAGGCAGGGACTACAGGCTGAGCAATGCTGACCACAGGAGATAACCAGCTCCCTGCATGACCTGTACTCAGTAGTGTGGCCGAAGAACCAAACAAAACCTTCCCATTGATGACAAAACCATGAATTCAATTCTGTTAACTCGAATCCCTTCTGCCTATGCCTTGAGACTAGACTCTCCTTGAGGACTGGAGCCGGGCTTCTTTTTTAATATAGAGACACATACAGCCCTCAGTGGTTATTTGCTCACATTTCATGCACTGATTTGCAAAGCACTCTATAGACTATCCATGTATATTACTTCAATTTATGGCAGAACATCACAGGGCTCGCTTATTGAATTATAAATCTGATTTCTGAAGGAATTGAGGTGCGTGATAGATGCAGAGAGATTAAGAAAAATAAGGGCAGAAATTAGAATGAAGACAATGTGAGGGAGAGAAACAGGATGAGGGTGAGGTGGGTTACACATAACAGGGTGCCTTAATGTGTAGATTTTTAGAAGTGGACTGCTATTTGATTCTGCGCTCCCGAGAAATAAAGCAAACATGAACAATTAGATAAATTGCAATATCCAAAAGTCAAGTCAGTAAATAAAGGGAGGAGGCAGAGCCGCCATGTGCCTGCCGGAAGCACGATGGTTGCTACCACGAGAAAAGAGTCAGAAGGGGAGATCTCTGCAGCCCCTCACTTTGGCCCTGGAGTCTCACCCATGCGTCTCCGTGGGCCTGGGCCTGGGAATTCCCTCCTTTCCCGGCCCACCCCGCAGCAGGAAACACAGAGGGCGTGGGACTGGCCTGGTGGGAAAGGGTCCTAGGACATTATTTGAAAGCCCATTCCCAGCCAGGCGTGCGCATGCCTGTAAGTGTCACATTCTGGGAGGGTGAGGCAGCAGCATAGCAAGTTCAAGTCCAGTCAGGGCAATTTAACAAGAGCCTGTCCCAAGGTGAAATATATAATAGAGCATCCGGGGATATAACTTCGTGGGACGCCTCTGGGTTCAATCCCCAGTACGAAAGACAATCAAACTCTGTCCTGCAGCGATTTCAGATGCCACCTGGGTTGCATACCATATTTCCGTATGTACTGAGGTATAATCCTGGACTCCATAGTCTGTTTCAGGAGTCTCATCTATTCATGTACATTGGTTTAATTAAAAGGCTTTATAGTAGGTTTAAATGCTTGGGACGGGTATTTCTCCCTCCTAGTTTTTCTTTTCAAGAGTTTTCCAGGCTGTTCTTGGCATTTTTAAAGTATGAACTTTAACAGTGCTGCAGGCCACAGCTTCTCTTGCCCCAATTGTGGCTCCTAATTACCCTGTGGCTCCTAATTACCCACAGAGCTTCCTCCCCCAGCTCCAAGAAGCTCGAGTCCACCCAATCCTTAAATGCAGTCTGGCATCTTCTCCACTGCTCTGCAGAATCTCAGGTTGTTCCCTGGCCCACCTGGGTTCTGACTGCACAAGCTCAAAATGTGTGTGATATGTGCATTCCTGACTCCTCGGCCCCAGTCCCTTGTTTTTCCAGGCATCCTTGGTGCCGACAGACCATCTTTCTTGGTGGAATGCAACCACTGAAAAAGTGGAACCAACACTGTTCTACAGGTTGAAAACCAGTACAAAAATCTTAAAATGAGGATGAGCCTCTCTCTCTCTCGGAACTGAACCCAAGACATTCCCCTGAGCTACATTCTCAGCTCTTTTTTTAGTCTTTTGAGACAGTGTCTAACTAAGTTGCTACGTTGCCAAGGCTGGGCTCAAACTTTCAGTTCTCCTGCCTCAGCCTCCCAAAGTGCTGGAGTTGCCACCATGCCCACGTGAGCAATTTCTTAAACCATCAAAATCGCTGGGGATTGGGCAGTGTCTATAAGGGCCTTCTAGAAGTACAGGAGGAGAGAGGGAGAGAAAGAGACAGAGGGAGGGGTGAGAGGAGAGAGAGAGAGAGAGGGAGAGAAGGAGGGGGAGAAAGGAAGAGAGGGAGAGTAGAGAGAGGGGAGAAGAATGGAACAAAACTGTGAGACAAGCAGGAGAAAGGAAAGAGACTAAGGTCACAGTCTTCCACCCGGCGATGCTAATGCCGTCTGAGAGGAGTCACCTGAGGACAGGCGGAGGGGTCCCACCGCTCTGAACCTATCTGCCCGTGGAATAGCACAACATCTCTGATATGCTGAACGTCACCTCATCATGGCACTTCTCTCCCGAAAGATGCAGATAGATGTCACACACTGGACTGCTAAGGATTTGCATTTTGAGAATTTAGAGAACGCTTTGCGGACCCTTCTATAAAGCAGCCCGCCCCGGCCACGCTGTGAAGACTTCCTGTCACGCCCAGTGACACGGGGTATATTGTCAGTCGCCACCAGCTGAGATGTCAGGGTGGGCTGGCTTTCCTCACCTGGGCTCCCAGTGACCACAGGCGGCTAGGCCAGGTGCTCAGTAGACTTTTGAAGAAGCTGCTAGGAGCCCCCAGCCACTGCTCTTCCCACAAGACTGCTGAGAGTGGCCCTCGGGGCCTGGAGGAGCAGCAGCCTCCTGAGCGCTGCCGGGAACAGCTTCCTCCACACTGGAAAAGGCAGTGACCCCAAAGCTTCTTGGAGCTTGCCACGACCCCGAGCCAGAAGCCAGGGGGAAGTTAACCGCCGGACACCCCCCTGACAGCTTCGCCCCAGACGGGTCCTCCATCAGAGGAAGCAAGGAGTGGAGGGGACACCTGGATGCACCAAGCTCTGAGCTGACTCTGGAGCAGAGAGAGTGGAAACTGCCAGCCTGTGCTCGGGGTGCCGCTGTGGAGCACGGGGCCAACAGCTGTGGATTAAGGAGCAGAGAGCCAGAAAGGCCATGAGCTTCCTACACGTTAGAGCTGGGCCTGAGGTTCTCCTTCCTTTAGGGCAGAACCCAGACCCTAAGCCCCTGAAAGCCTTGGGTCTCTCTCCATGCTGCTTTCCCCAGCCCAAGCCTGACGCCCCAGACTCCTCTTGCAAGCCCTTGCCAGTGCCTTCACCGACTCTGAAAATCCTGCAAAGCCAGCTCTGAATCGGCCCTGGTCCTTCTTTCCAGGGGGCTCTCTCAAGTAGAAATGCTCTTGGCTCTGTGATGACTGAGATGTTTTGTTCTTGCTGTCTCCTGCCAGCTTACAAACCCATCTGCAAGCTCTCGAACATAAGGGTCTTTTCCCAGGGTCTGTGGGCCCAGCTAATATGGATTAAATCTTTAGGAAACTTACAAGCCATGAAGTCAGCCATTAGCAGCTTGAAACCAGCCATTGTGAGGGGAAATTTACACTACAGAAATTGGCAATGGCTACTGACCAGGCCTGCTTTTCCCCCTAGAATGCTGATAATTTAGGCATTCAGTAGAACATTGCTACCTTTTATTTTTTTGTGCTGGAGATTGAATCTAGACCTTTACACTGAGCTACATCCCCAGCCCTTGTTTATTAATTTATTTTTTGAGGCAGGTTCTTTGAGGCTGGGCTCAGATTTGCCATCTTCTTGCCTCAGCCTCTCAGAGTGCTAGGATTTCAGGCATGCTCTACCATGCTCAGCTATACTGCTGCTTTTAACTCCTGCTTCCCAGCTCAGCTTCTGCCCAGACCCTCACACCATGAAGTGTGTTCATCCTTGAGTGTGAGTGTGAGTGTGCAGTGGAAACGTAGGAACCTGGGCCACTGTCAGAATTGTCAGAGCTTAGTGTGCAGTCAGGTGTGGGCACAGTCCCAGAGGAAGGAAAAACTGAGTCCATCCTGATCTTCCCCAGTCCCCTGCTGCCCCTTCAGGGGATGATTCTGAGACCCTATCACATGCCAGACTCCTTGCATGCATGGTCACATTTAATCCTTTGTGGAGAACTCAGAGACAGGATAACTTTATAGCTCCCAAGAATGTAGAATCAGCAGCAGATCCACACTCAACCCCGTATCTGTAGGGCTCCAGATCTGCAGCTTCTCTACTCTGCCCTGGCCCTGGACTGCAGACCTGCGACCCTTTGTGTCCTGAGTTCCAGAGTCCCCTGTTTTTGATGTTGGCCGGCACCTTTGTGAGCAGCATTACAGGCGGAAGCTTGGGAAGACTTGCAGGAGCACTGCTGAGGAGCAGGAGGAGGACAGCCACTTTTGGAAGCCCATGCCATGGCTCTGTGGATGAGTCACAAGCTGCCATAGCACTAACAGTGTCCTCATCCTCAGCTGCTCGCTCAGTGCCGGTGTTTTATGGGGCTTCAAGGGGCAGGGAGACGCCTTCTTCTGCCAGTGTGCAGGCACACAAATAAATAATTAAAGCCAGTGTTCGCTAGACCAGCCGCACAACCACAGAGAAAGCCTCGTACAGCAGAGCACCACCGACAATCCGGCAGAGCCAGACCCCAGGGATGGTCACCCATGCCCTCCACTCCCAACTGAGACCAACCAGAACTGGGGCGGAGGACAGCAAGGCCATCACCGGCACTGAGGAGGGAGAGAGCAGGGCACCAAACAGGGCAGACCAGGACACGCCAAGCACCGTGCAGACTAGGTGCGAAGCAGGGGTTGAGCACAGCGGGGTTCTGCATGGTGGGGTGTGGAGGCACCAGACTGTAGCTGCTCCAATTTCTGTGGTGTAAATACCCACGACCAGTTTTAAGACACCGACAGTTTCACACCCAGTTTGTGAAGGTCCCGCAGATTTAATAATTGGTGCCAGCCTGAAGCAGATCCAGTGGACCCCTGGAAAAGACAGGAGCCCAGGGTAAGCCAGGGTCCAGGACACGCATGGGGAGTAAACAACCACCCCCAGCATAGCTCTCACCTGGACAGTTTCGGACACAGCACTCAGCCTGCCAGGGGCCACCGTCCGCTCAGCTCCCTGACACCAGCCTGTCCCCCCGTGCCCTCCCGGTCACTTCTGCCCTGCTGGGCTGAGCTCACCCTCCACTGGTCCCCTGGCCCTGTGACTTCCCCCACTTCCTGGGGTGACTCCTCAGCCTCTCCCTTCCTGTCAGCATCTGTACCTGCCCTGATGTCGTCTTTCTTATTTAACCTGTTTCTCTGAGCCCAATTCCCATCCCTCCCCTCCGAGTCACAGATAAACTTCTCCAAACTGTTTGCAATCAATCCTTCCTCGTTTCCCACTCACTCCCTGTCTCCTCCTGGCTCCTGTCCCACTATTCCTCTGAAAGCTCAGGGGAAAGACTAGCAGGGACCCTCTGCAGATATGACCCTCTCAGCAGCCTTCATTCTGAGGACCAAATGGGAAAGCACGGAAACAAAACTTCAGTAATCAGCACAGAAAACAGCAATTGTTCAAGGCCTTCCAGAAAGAATGGTAGTCAGGATGCCAAGGATAGTCAGCCCTTCTGCTTAGCGGGTCTTTAAACTGCCTACAAGTAGTAGCCTGGCAATAGATGGAGAATGTGATGAAACTACGTAACAGCAAAGGGAAGAATTTGAGGTTGGAAGAGGAAGGAGAGAAGGCACAGGGTTAGCATCTACTAGCCTAAGTGTGCAGGGAAGAAAGCAAAGGGGATTCTCTGCCAGTAGAATGCCTGTAGAAAACTTTTCCTGGACCTTCGGAGATATCTCAGTGGCTGACCGGGAAGTATGCAATGTCAGCCCTCTCTGGGTCTCCCCTCGAGACCCTCAGTAAATGCCACAGGGCTCCCTAATGCATTAGTATGAGCGGGTTGAGGGAGGAAAGCTCAAAGAGAAAAATAAGGGGACAGCTGACATCTGGGTTACACCAGCTACAGCAGGGAGGAATGACAAGTGAATTCAGCAAAAATGTTTTATTTCCACATCTATTGTCAAGCCTAATTATTGGTTGAAATTAGAGGTTCTGCCCTGATCATGGCCATGAATAAATAAAAATATGGTTGAATTTCAGCAGATGTCGTTGATTCCACATCTCTTTCCCTTACAGAAAGGAAAAGAAAGATCCAGCACCAGATCTAGCACCTTCAGACACAGACGTGAACGCTTGAGGTGCAGACACTTTGCTGTGGAAAGGACTTGCCTCACCTAATAAATTAAGTCACGTCCGAGTCCTGGATGGGCCTCCAGGCTGCGCAAGATGCTCACATTGGCGTTGCATCCGAACTCAGCAAGATAACCACAGTTCGTGGAAGCAGTTTTCCTTGGCACACCACACGTGCACGCTCTATTCATGTAGTCAGTCATTTAACAGATATCCACGCCAGGGAGCACAAGTGGCACAGGAGAAAACACAAAGGTAATCAAGACATGGCTTTTGTCCTGAGACGCTCATTAGCTCATGCCCACCAATGTTTGGGGGTCTTGACAGTCACATCCACAGGTTCTGCATCCGTAGGTTCTACCAGCCATAGATGGACAATCAGAGGAAAAAATTACGCTTCTGCTGAACAGTACCAACTGTTTTCTCATCACTTTCCCCAAACAATACGGTAGAACAACTGTTTCCACTGCCTTTGCAATGTATCAGTACTGAGCCACCTAGACCTGATTTAAAGTACACAGGCAAATGTGTAGATGATACGAAAACACTACCCCTTTTACACAGGGGACTGAGCACATGTGGATTTTGGTATTGTGGGGGTCCTGGAACCACTCCCCACATCTGTCAGTCTATGTGTGGCAAGCTAATGTTGACACTGAAATCAGGAGTGTGGACACTATGACACGGACCCTGGCCCTGCAGACTCTGAGAAGGCTCTGCTTAACAACAGCATTGTCCCCACCCTGCACCTCCTCTTCCCACCCAGCCCATCTCTGTCTGCACTGTGCTGCTTGGTCCTCCTCCTGTGCTATCTGCCAGCCTCTTTGCCACCCCAACTTAGGAATGTGCTGTAGGGCTGTGTTAGATTTCTTCTGCTTCCCTGCCTTCTCCTCCCATAGCTGGGCATGTACCCTGCTGTCCACCTCACCCCGGGGAGTCTCAGCAGCATTGTGAGCAGACCATCAGTTCTCAAAAATCTAGATGCAATGGCTCACAAGAACCAGGCTCTCCGCTGCATCATGGGTGAGACATTTTCTTTACTGGCAACTGTGCCCAATTCACCTCTGCCTGACACTGATTCACCAGAGGCCTTAGACCCCTAATGGCCAAGCCCTACTAAGCCTTTTGAGGCAGAAGAATTTGCAAGAGTCAGGAAGCAAATAACTAGTCACTAGAAGTGACCACAGGAGATCACGCAGCCCAGTTTCTTGCCTTTAACAACATCACTTGAAGTGGGGCCTCCTTCTCAGTGGAGGTAAACATCTTCTTTGTCAACAGTGACCTTTCGCAGGGCGATTAACACACACTTGCTCTTGCATCTTAGCTTTTCACTAGAAAAGGAAACAATGCAAAAAATATGCAGAATGGGGAAGCTTCATTGTTTAAGCTAACATGGATTGGGCAGGTACTAGGGTAGGCACTGGGCCATATTTTACCCTTTAATTTTTATAATGATATTCTAAAGTGAGTACTGTGATTCTATCCATGTCACGGATGTGGCAACTGAAGAGAGTAAGACCAAAGATGGTGGGCTAGAAACCGGAAGAGTCAATTGACCTGGGTCCAGAACCCCTTTCCCACTCCCGTTCCTCTGCCAGCGTTATTAGATGGGCCTGCAGTGCACCTCCACCCTGACCAAAATACCGCTCTGTGGTATCAGTCGAGCCAAGAGCTCAGCACACACTTAGATGAAGAGCCCCATGCATAAACTCCCACCTCCTCTGCTGATTTAGTCCGCTTGACAAGGTATGACAGTCCACCAGGGAGAAGTGCAGGCTGCAGGTTCTTAGCTTCCCAGGAGCAGACCCGGCCACAATCCTCCTGTCTGGAGCCACATCTTCATCTCCAGTCTCCCTCGTCACTCGTGTGTGCATGCCTCAGGTCTGCTCTTTGTCTTCTTGTGTGTCCAACAGTGCCAATCCAGACTCCAGAAAGAGGCATTTTCCCAGGCCATGTTTCTGCCTTTCTCCATCTCATTACTCCCAAACTCCAAACAGGTGTCGCTCAGTAAATGCTCACAAAAAGACTAAATCTACACAGGAGCACAAAGACTAAATCTACATAGGAGCGACACAGGAGCTGAAATCAGAAGTTGAGTACAGACATGAGGTAACCTACAATAATATATAGATTGGTATCCCCCAAAAGTGCACTGGAACCTCCTTTTTCCTTCGTATCAAGCTGTTTGAGCAATGTGGAATCTCGGTCCTTCATGTCCCACATGTGCTATAACACTTCCCATCACTGCCACCCCAGTACATGATGAATTTATCTGTAGAAATAAAAGCCAAGGTCAATGCAGCTTTGCTCTGAGCCTGCAATTCCCAGGAGGCCAGGAAGCAATCTTTCTGAGCAAACTATAAAGCCCTCAGAACATGAGCTCCGTGTAGATTCTTTGCAAAGTGCTTGTTTGTGTCGAGAAAATTCCAGCCCAATGAGAAACCAGATGGGTAGACTCACCAAATATTGAAGACAGGCCTCAAGGCAAAGCAGACGCACTCTCTCTCTGGTGCACACTAAGCTCAGGAGTGATCCTCCAGCCATTACGAGCAGAGAAATGTCCCACCAGAGTCTTCCAAATAGCAAACTCTTAGTCCGATGATTGTTTCTATCATTTGCCATATTTTCTGTCCAAAAGCCTCTCTAGTTCCTACATGGTTAGCAGCTTTTATAGCCCAAGATAAGTGTCCATCCCTTTTAATTTTCATTGTTGCATCTGTTTTGCCATTTCTCTGCAGCAGGTTGTATTACAACGGAAGGATTAATGAGGAAATGGTTGCAAACATTTTTATTTCAAATAGCAGCTCTCAGACAAGATCTGGAAAACGGAATCAAGCCATATGATTGTAAAAGGAAAAAAAATCCTCACCATCCAACTATTGGGCATTTTGCCATTATTTGTGAATAGCATGTAAATACAAACAACTTAACTGGGGTGGGGGAGAGATGTACATTTTTCATTTGTGTCTGGCTAATCATTTTTTTATTATTAATTTGGTCCCTTTTATTTCACATAAATGTCATCTCAAGCACCAAACATCAACAAATAAGATCATTTATCTTGCTGGGAAAAGCAAAACACTGCATTGCCATTCAGAGAAGGCAGCTGACGTCCCCGCCGCACCACTAATAAAGAAGGCCTTCAGAACGAAAAATAATCATTTTCTATTACTTTCCACCATGCCTCATCCATAAACACGGGGCCGCTGGTAATTGTATTTAGCGAAGAAGCATTCTCTGGGTATTACGATTTCCTGAGAAGGAAAAAAACCAAAGAACACCTCAAACAGAGGGTCCAGATGAAGAGCAGGACCTGCTTCCTCCTTCCTCGGCCACCTCAGTAAGAGGGGTGATCGAAAATTATGATGAATGTTTATATTTTTTTTGTAATTTACTACAGTAAAAGACTCACTACCAAGAACTATGAGATAAATGTGTTCAAAGCTAGGGAGAGTATTTTGAGGGGGATTAATGGCAACAGGTCTTTTACCATAACAATTTTTTAAATGTATACATTCACTGTATTTTTTGATCACTCCTCAGTGAGCAAATGTGTATGGAAATTTCTGTCAAAAACATTGCGCTGTGTCCTCATCCACCTTATTCACTGGCTCTGGCACCGTGTGACTTCTGGCTCTTCCCCAAGGTCAAAATGACCGTGAGAAGGAAGCATTCTGAATTGATTTAGGACACTGAGGCAGCCATGACAGTGTAACCAACGACACTCACGAAAGAGGACTTGCAGAACTGCTACAGAAAGTGGCAACAACAATGGGGTAAGTGAGGGGGAGGACTTGAAGTGAGGGGGTGGATTTTGAGGGCAATTAACAGCAATGTGACTTTTATTGTAATAAAATATTAGTTTTAAATTAAACATTCACTGTTTGGGGGGGTCATTCCTTATATGCTCCTCTGTCAAGGACAAGGAAAGAAGGAAGAGAAGATGGGGCTTTCTTGAGATTTTTCTTTTTCCTCTCTTTGGGCTGAGAGAAGAAGAGCAGCCAAAGATGCACAGGAAAGAGCGGAGACAGAGCGGGTGGATCAGGCCATGGGGATGACACTGGCCTAGCAGCTGAGACCACGCCCAGCCATGAGCGTCCACGCGGGTTCAGACACGTGAGGTGACCGTGCCCACGAGCATGCGCACTTGAGCCTCCGGTCCCGGGCTGGGAGGCAGCATGGCCGCACTGATAAATCTAACTCAGGCCCACAGACTCCACGCTTCCCTGTCGCTGAAGCATTTGGCTGGCCTGCCCGCGCTGCCTGCTCTGCCAAGCAAGGCACTGACTCCGCAGGAGAACCGTCCTGTCGATCTCTGCAGGAATATAAGACCTTTTTTTCCAAGTAAAATGTTCCCCAACTCTGCAAGGGAGGTTGGCAGTACATCTCCAACTCTGGCCTGTCTTTTTAATACCCCCACAATAGCTCGGTTGGACTGAGACCAGCTGTTGGTACATTACCATTTGTAAATGCTTAAAACAGCTACTCCTTGTTTTCTTGGCAACACTGACTGTGAAAAAAAAAAGAGGAAAAAAAAGAAAAGAAAGCTAGCTCCAGCCACTCATCCAAACATTAAGAACCACTGACTGCAGGCTTTGGCATTCTGGGGCCATTGTCTACGGTCCCCGCCCCAGGCCTCCTCCCCAGTGGCCACTCTTCCCCACACCCTCCACGCCACGGAGGAAGGAAGTAGTCAGCGGAGAGGCGGGCCCAGGCCCAGAGTCCTGAAGCCGGTGCACGGCAGCCACAGAGGCAGGGAGGAGATGGAGGCTCGCAGGGAGCTCTTTGTCTGCCTCTCGCCTTTCATTTGCTGTCCCCTCCCGGCCCAGGCTGGTCATCGTCCTACAGCCTCGGCGGCGACGATCAGCATCTTGCAGATGCTTGCGGATTTTCCCAGTCAGCCCACCCTTTCGGGCTCTCTGAATGCCCCAGTCTGGACGCCACCGTTTCCAGGACTAGCAGAGGACCCTGGCAGGAGGGAGTTGGGGGTTAACTAGGAGACAGCACAGGGGCCTCCTCCAGATGGGACCTCCCTGATGGACGGGTTTTGCTCTGATTCCACCGCTCACCTCCCACCCAAGCCCCTGCAGAGCCATCCGCAAGTGACACCCTTCTCTTCAGATTCCCCAAGTCAATACTGGGGGAATTTCATGAAGAATGCAAGGGTCCCTGTCCTACCCCACTCCCCATCCACCCCTCCTGTTACCCCCGGCCCCGTTACCACTGGCAGTGGTGGCCTCCAGGGCCACGTGCCCACTGCCGGCCACGTGCCATGTGCCTCGAGCCACGCAGTGCAGGAGCACAGGCCGATGTGCCCACGCTGCCACAGCAGGGACAATGAGCCTTGCGTGCCATGCCATTCAGCAAGGGCAGGGGTGGCTGCATCTGTCCTTGCTCCTTTAGTGGGGTTTCTGGGCATGAGAGAGAGAGGTCTGTCCGTGTCACAGGCGCTCTTGGATATGAGAGAATTCAAGTAGCCAAATGTCTCGGCAGAGTTGAAATCCCACACAGAAGCTCCAAGAGGAAGGAGAGGGCCTGGAATTGGCCCAGGAGGACAAGCTCTTGGGGGGAAGAGGGGCCACTTGGCTTGGGATTTAAAAGTTCCATTCTGGTTTTATGGAAATGTGACACAGCTGTCCCTTACACAGAGGACCGGAGCCTGGGACAGAGGAGGCAAAGCAAAGATAACCAGGATGTTTGGGTGCATAGGAGGGAGCACTGGACAGCGAGCCCAGGCTCTGCCATTACCCAGCTAGGCCCCAGGAGCCCTTGTGCCATGTCCCACGGTGTAACCACGTCATCTGTAAAGTCCAGAAGCTGAGCTGGAGGCTGCCCAAGTCTCGAGGACTCTAGAGCACTGTGTTGCCCCATCCAGGTGCACACTCACTCAAAGTCTCCCAGGACCTCTGAGATCAGACTTACAAAAGTCAATTTATGCTCATCTTTTCAGGAACACATCATAAAGTCCTTTGAATGAGAGCTTTCAGAGACCTAACACAACCCCTGGCATGCAGCAGGCTCGTTATGGATAATGTTTGGGTTAGAGTTTTTTGTTTGTTTGTTTTGTTTTGCAGCACTGGAGGTTGAACTCAGGGCCTTCACACTATGCTACATCCCCAGCCCTTTTTATTTTGATTTTGATACACTCACTTAGCTAAGTTGCTGACATGTCCAACCTGAGCTCCCACTCCTAATCCTCCTGCCTCAGCCTCCCAGAGTGCTGGGGTGACAGGTGTGTGCCACCACGCCCAGCTAGAGAATGTTTGTTGAATGGGACAGATCTGCTGTTGCAAAGTAGGGTCCTCAGGAAGGCAGCACAGGAGACAGGAAAGCCGAAGTGGAGAGGGTAGGTCAATCTGAGACAACACTGGGCCATTTACAGAGTGGATTAATCATCTGCAGCTAATTAGAAGCCAGGCAGTTGTAACACATGGACAACTTAAATCTACAGGTTTTACCAGACTCTGCAATAGACTTATTCTCACTAAGACAGAAAAGATGCTAAGGGCCCCTCAAACACTAGTCCGTCTGGCATATCAAAAGCTTTGAGTCCTTGGTAGAGCTTTGTCTGGCACCTCCTGATGACTCGCCCACCCCCCAGACCCTCTCAGTGCTGCTCCAACCGTCCCCTCTGGGCTGGAAGCTCCCTGTGGGTGAGGACTGAGCCCAATTCATTCCTATTATGTCCTCAGGGCCTTGTGCAAAAAGTGCACTGGTCATGTGCCCTTGGAGCATGAAGTGAAGCCTTGATGACTTCACTTGGCTGTGGCAGGGACACCGCCTGGCACCCCAGGACACAAGTGGTCCTCAAGGACCAGAAGGGAGCCAGGAAGCTGGGCCAGGCGAGGTCCCGAGCTCAGCCCTTACACAGGGCGGCCAGCCACCGACTCCTCCCCGGGGAGGGGACTGCGCCCACTGGCCACACTGACCTGTGGGGAAATTGAGTCACGGGGACCAATCAGGAGGCCACAACGAGCAGCCCAGCAGACAGCAGAGTGGATCCAAACCCCAGTGGGCTGCACACCAAACCGGCTCACCCGAAGCTGCTGCAAGCTCAGGTCCGCGAGCACTAGCCGTGGCGGGGAAGGGCTCCTCCTCGCACACAGAGCCCTGTGGTGTCTATGCAGGAGACGACCTGGCACGAGGGCCCCGGTTCTCACTGACCGAGGTGCACATGTCCTGCTGAGGTCCCCTGCTACCCATAGGTTTGTTCAGCACTGGGCTGAGGAGTTCACCAACCAGGGCCGTGGCCAGGCAAATCCCTCCTCCAAGTCCTCAGCCAGCCAGGGGAAGTGCAAAGCTGTGTTCTTCATTCTGTCTCTAAAATCTTCCAAGCAGCCCTGCACAAGCTTCTCAGCCTCTCTGGGCCTCAGTTTCTCCATCTACAACACGGGAATAAAAGTAGCACCAAACTCCCGGGGTGGTCCAGGGGAGCTACCTGCCACCTTCTCCCAAAACACCACTGTGGCTTCCTTTGGCATGTGCCAGATGCTGGGCTGAGATTTATATTTGTATGTCATTTAATGCCCTGTCTTAGACAACTCAGTCTGCCATGACAGAACACCGTAGACTGGATTGCTTAAAGAACAGACATTTAATGCCCAGAGCTCTGGACGATGGAAGGCCACTGGCTTCCAGGGAGGGATCCCGTCCAGCTTCTCACAGTGTCCTTGGGGGCTTGGCCAAGTGTCTGAACCCAGAGAAGGGCGCAGAGGTAGAATCCAAAGCAAGCTCTGGTGACTTCTCTTACTGAGGACACCCCTCCTATCGGGCCAGGGCTCCACCCTTATGACCTCACTTAACCTTTCTTTCTTCCTTAAAGGCCCTGTCTCCAAAGACAGCCATAGTAGGGGTTCAGCTTCAACAGATGAATTTAGGGGTAGACACGACATCTAGTCCAAAACTTTCCCCAATAACTTCTTGAGGTGGGTGTAGTGTTTGGTGCTGAGAGTATGGAATACTTTTCCTGGGTCACACAGCCAGCAAGTGGGTGGTCACCCCAAAGATCTACTTTTAAGGAAAGGGCCTTAAACTGGCCACATGGTTGGGCACAGAATTCCCCAAGAGCCCCCCAGAGGCTGAGGATATCCGGGAGGATGAAGGTGTTCTAACAGGATAGGAGGATTCTAAGAAACTTCCCTCTTGCCTTAAATTTTCAGCAAAGTTGCACAAAACAACCTAAAAAGTCTGTTTCGATCATGAAAATATCTGTTCACATATTCATTCAACAAACATTAGAGAAAGCCTGCTGCCTATCCAGTATTATTTTTGATGGCGGGCTTTGGTGGTGGACAAAGCAGACCTGGTCCTCACTCTTAGGAAACTTTCAGTGTAGTTGAGGGTGGAAAGCAGAGGCCAGTGGAGACACATCATCCAATGTCTTGATCTGTTTTCTGTTGCTGTGACAAAACACCTGAGACTAGTGACTTACAAAGAATAGAACTTTATGTTGGCTCCCAGGTCTGGAGGTGGGGAGGTCCAGGAGCACGGCTCCAGCATCTGCTGGGCTTTTGTGTTGGCCTCATGTCCCCTCAACTCACAGAAAAGCAAGCAGGCACATGTGGAAGAGACAAAACCCAAGAGGTAGCTGCACTTTCTAACAATTGCTCTTGACATAAGCAATCCAGTTCCAAGAGAACCAATCCAGTCCCCTGCAAAAAGCATTAATCCCTCTAAAGGACCTGATCAGCCTCAAAAGGCCCTACCTCCCAACATTGCTGCAAGGCCTTCAAATTTCACCGGGAGTCTCAGAGCCACGCTGAACCACAACACCTGGCCTGGGGATTCTGCAGAACTCAAACAAGGAGACTTTGCTCATCCACCCATAGAGGCTTTGCTTTTGCAGCAATCACCTGAATCCCAACCCAGCCTGTGCCCGTTAATCAACATGGCCATGCAGTCATGCGATTGATTTGGCCATTAGAGCCGAAGTGAGTTCGTGGGGCCCTGCTCTCCTCCAGGAAGCGCTCTTGCCAGCTGCTCATTGGCTCACTACCCTGGGCGCTGGGTAAGCCTTTGGGGACATGGCAAAGAAAGGTGTTCCTAGTAGGAAACTAGTGACGGGTCAGCAGCATAGCAGTGAACAGGCCTGCGCTTCTGATCCTGTTGACAGCTCCACTCTGACAGGTAAAAACCTAACTCAAACCTTAGGCTCGACCTTGACACAGCCTGCTGAAGGTCAGGAACCCCTCCTACCCTCCCATCCTGAGCTGGAGAGGTGAGAAGCAAAGACAGAAGGTTTTGTTACACCACCCAGACCACTCCTGCCAAGTTCCCCCCGACAGCCGCTTCAGAAAAAGAAAAGAAAAGATGGAGTGAAAGGGAATTGGAAAAATGGAACCCCCTACATCCCAGAAATATTACTTTCATGAGCTGTATGAATTATTTAACAGACAGCTGAAAAGACCAAACTCAACAGAAGAATACAAAAACCCAGCTCGCGGTACAGACACCTTCCCCGAAGCCCATGACAATGAAATGTATTTTATGCCCCAGATCAACATGCCAGAGAAGCAGGCTTCAGAGACAGATGCCCACCGGGATCATTAGCCCCTTATCTCTCCACCCTTTGCCACCAGCATCCAGATCCGTGAGCCCAGCCAGCCCAGGGGAAGAAAAGCTGAAAAGTGTGTATATTGTAAGTGTTGGTTAAACAACCCCACCGTATTCTTATTTGCTGGAGGTTTTAGGGAGCAGATGTAGAACTGGCAGGGCTTGGAGCTGGCGATATTGTTCTAGCTCACTCCCAGCCAACACGGAAGGGAAAAAAGCCACACACACAAACACAAAAAGCTGCATTTGACGCGTGTGCCTGGGTGTACACGCTCACTGCTGCACCATCGCCTTGTCCAAGGTTCCTTGGAGTCGAGCTGACCGATGCAGAACCAGGCTTGGGGCCCAGCCAAGAGAAATCGGACTTGTCCCAGAATCTGCGTCTCTGCAAGGCTCCCCGCCTACGGGCACAAGGGGGCTGGGACAGCAAAGAGCCTGCCGCAGGCTGCGCGCTATCGGTTGCTAGAGAAAGGGCAAACAAATGGAGAACCAACCATACAGGCGGCCAGCAGCAGACAGGCAGCACTGCAGCTGCCAGGCAATAACTTAGATAGTTACAGCTGCCATCACCTAGTTCATGCAAGCTTTTTAATATCTTTTGGCAGCTCTTCGTGTCACAGCACAAAGGGAGAGTTGGCACTTCGCAGCACACTTTGTTTGACATAACTGTAGGCAGGACCCAGCTGATACCTTCAGTAAAGTGGATGGCTTTGCTCTTAAGGTGCTTTTTTAGCAGATCAAATGGGAGGCCTTTTTCCTCCCACCTCTTTCCCCCCTGCCAACCCCTCTGTGTGTGTTCAGAGCATGCAACACCCCTAAATCACTTCTTGGGAACCAGATCAGATTAATGGGATGATTCAGTGGGTGCACAGCATAAGGTTGGCCCCATAAGCACCCAGCTAGGAAGGAGAGGAAAGCAATTCACAGAAGACAGAGAGCAGAAAGAGGAAGGGAAAAGGAGGAAAGAAAAATGGTGTGCTCCAGAACTCATCCCAAGCCTCGCAGAGAGACTCAACCCCTGCTTCACCCCCTGTATCTACAGAGTTTTAAATAAATCAGAGAGCCGCCATCTTGCTTCCTGCTCTTCACTACAGAAAGTTGTTCATTGCTTGTCCACATACCTCCTCCCGGTCACACAGGAACCCTGCTGGGCCCAGCTACTCCCTGCTCTGTTGTGATTCTTCCGAGGGCCGGTAGCTCAGAAAGCAGCTTGCATAGGCTCCTCACTGGCACAGGGGGTTCTCATGACAATTCTCTGTCATCCCTCTGCCAAGCCAGGCATCCTTGCTTAGAGGATCCAGGAGTCTTGCTGGGGATGGAAATGGTCTTCTCAAGGCCCCCTGGCACAGATGGGCATGAAGAGAGCTTGCAGGCATGGGAGGAGCAGAAGGTGAGTGAGGGCCAGGAGAGGGAGGGGAGTGGGCAGACACTCTGCCAAGGCTGAGCCGTGGGCGCCAGAGACACTTGGGCAAGGAGAGGGACTTCACTCCTCTAATCTCCACATCCAGTCCTTCTGCCCTCACACACTTCCTGTGCATCTCCCCAGGGGTGGCTCTGACTGCCCGCAGGATGAGGGTCCTGAAAGGTGCCTCAGGATTATCAAAGAGGACCATGGGCTCCTGTATCAGTCAGCTCCTCGTCACTGTAACAAATCCCCGAGACAATCACCTTATCAAGAGAAAAGATTTCTTTTGGATCTCAGTGTTAGAGGTTTGTTCCTCTCCTGTCACAGGACAGAACGTCGCGGGGCATGCAGCAAAACAAAGCCACTCACTTTGTGGCCTAGAACCAAAATGACAGAAAAAAGGAGAAGTTAGGGTCCCAAGATCCCCTTCAAGGTCACCCCAGTGACCTACAGGCATCCCACTAGGCTCCACCTCTTAAAGTTTCCTTCACACTCAATGGTGCTTCCCTGGATACTGAGTCTCCAACACACAGGCCTGTACAGGACACACAAACTCCAAGTGACAGCAGCTGCTATTGGCTGTTATATTCATTTACCAGGGTTGCCATGACAAAGAAATGCAAACTCAGAGGCGTAGATGACAGACATTTATGTCTCTCAGTTGTGGAGGCTAGAGGCTGAGACCAAGATACCCGCAGCGTTGACTTTTCCCAAGGGCTATGAGGGAAAATCTCCCTAACTTCCAGTGGGTTTCTGGCACCTTTGCTGCTCCTTGGCTCATAGATAACCCCCTCCGGTCTCTGTCTTCATCCTCACAGGGCTCTCTGCACGTGTGTGTGTGTCCCAACTTCCTTTTTTCATAATGACACTAGACACATTGGATTAGGGGGTCTACTCATTCCAATACAACCTCACCTAGTTGCTTCTGCAATGACCTATTTCCAAATAAAGTCACATCTGAGGTACAAGGGCTCAGGCCTCCAACAGACAGAGTTAAGGGGGCACAAGTCAACCTGTAAGTTGAGTACCTACTACATATGTTCCGGGCACTGTGCTGCCTACTTTTATTTCTAATCTTTTCCTAGTCCCACAAGGCGGATGGTATCATCCTCACTTTACAGAAGCTATCGCTCGCCTCACCAGGAGCTCTCAGCTGGGAGCTTCACAAGCCCCCTGATGGACAGTGGCCTGCTGTGGGGTCCCTGAGTCCCACATGTCCAGCGGAGGCTCCCTGGACTGTGTCTCCTTGAGGGTGACCATGCCAGGTGGTCTGCAAGTGTGGTACAGGAGGCAGGGTGCCTGCATGGGGTCCTGGCCCTGTGCACACACTACCCTTGCTTGGCCAGAGTCTCTACTTCTCCTCATCTTTAGAGGAGACCAAGTACCACGTGCCTTATTGTCATGCCTCATTTAGCCACCTATTATTGATTACATAACAAAATAGCAATGAGACAATCCCGGATACATATTTGGGTGCAACAACATCGTTTCCTCCCTCCCTTCAGAGTGTGTCTCCAAACTTCCTCTCCCCGGTGCCACTGGTGACTCCTCGGGGTGCACAGCTCCCTGGTCTCCCAGTATGAGCCCAACTCCAAAGCAGTTCAGTAAGCAACTGCTACCCACTGCCCAGCACCAGAGCAATAAGCAAATAGCACTTCACTCACCCCTCACACTGAGCCAGATACTCTTCTACCATGTTAACTATTACTACGCATCAGCTATCTCACTAATCCTCCCAGCAGCTCCATAAGGAAGATCCACTGTTATGCCCACTTCACAGAGGTGAAAACAGAACAAAGGCCTGTAACTGGCTATAATTCCTTAAGCAAAGCCAAGTACGCCAGGACTTAACTTCTCAGAGAGAGATCTGAATTAGGAGAAAGGCATAGTTGTAGTTGTCTTGCAAGAACTGCACACTGATCAGCTGGTAACAGCACACCTCAGCCTGCCCCAGGCAACAATGACCCAGCTCACCAGGAGTGAACAGAGAGCCCTGCGGAGCTGCCCTGGCCACACCTAGGAATGGAGTTCTTCAAGGGCCATAAGCTTGGCTCCCACTATAATAATCGCATCGCTCTTTATTTCTCAAATGCTTCTTCTCTAGGTAGTGCAAAGTATAGATCATGTCCAGGTTTTCGTAGAAAGTCTGAATGAGTGAGATTCCTTATATACTCAAGATCCATTGAGATGCTCTCAGGCTAGAGGCAGAGCCTCACCTCACAGGTAAACACCATGTCCCTCCCACTCCCAGACCCTTTCCCTCCCACACCAAGCAAGGCAATTTTTATCTCCTACTTCCCTCCTTCCAATCTCAAATGCAACTTCTCTCAGCCCAGTGATGCTGAATGATTCCATCAGTTTCCAAAACAAAATTAGATGTAGCCCCAGCCTGAGAAATGTTCCACCTCCTGGGCTCATGGCATTTAGGATTATTATTCACTTATTATCATTCAAAACAAATAAGGATGATAAAACATCGGTTGGAGCCACTCCAGGACAGAAGGAACTGAAATATCTAATAAAAACCATCGTATTCCACAAATAGAAAGTATCAGAAAATGCAGAAAAACAATGGCAGAGGACATTCTGTACCTTCCCCCCAAAACAGATCACCTGAAATAATACAGCAGCTCTCAATGTCCCAGCAGATCAACACATAGAGCAGTGTTCAGGGCACCCTCACTTAAACCTCCAAGAAATAAAGCCTAGGCAAAGCGTCCAGCCCAAGTAGGACCTGCCTTTTTGTCTCCTTCCCTCTCTTGTGGCGTTCAATGCAGCTTCCTTCAAATGGTATAAACTCTGCTGCTAAGGAAGAAAGGTCATCAACTGCAAGAATTCTTTGCCCTCTGTTAGAAAATATCCAGTGCCCCCATATTCAGATAACCTCACTCTTCCACCAAGGGCCTTGAACACCAGGTTGCAACCTGAGCCAGTGTTTAACTCCCTCTCAGGAAACATCACAGATGTTGAAAACCACTCACATTCCAAGACCAACCTTCCCAGAGGAGAACGTGGCAGGTTAGCGGTTGGATGACTCTCATTTGGTCCCCAGAGCAGGTGGCTGTGAATGCCACACAGATGGAGGAGCAAGGCTCTGCTTAGGTCCCCCACACATGAGCCCTTCACCTTGCTGCCTCTGTCCTGGTCATCCTCGTGCCTGGAATTTCCTGCACTGACCCTTCCAGCCCGATCTGCAGAGACCTCACACTGGGGTGTGGACCTCTTCCCCTAGGAGATGGGAGAGTTTCCTCACACATAGTTCACTTTACCTATGTCTATTCCCAGAAAGAAACTAGACAAAGCCAACCTGAGGCCCCCAGGGACTGTGACATCTGTCTTCTTGTCCTGTCTTATCCACACGGCTCAGCCATCAGCTACCACTGCCAGTTTGGACTTAGGGAAAGGTAGAAGGGCCAGCTGAGCAGGAAAGAGTATGGATTCCAGAACAATCTACAGCACTTCTGAAATAGAGTGCAGGACTAGGGAGGCCAGATCCTATTTCTCAATTCACAATAATGTATCTAATCCTTGCATGGAATTAGGAAAATTTTCTCTCATCCTAGCATTCCTGACACTCCAAAAATGGTTTTTAAAATGGAAACAACCTAAATAGCTAACAATTGGTACATTTCCCTAAGTAAATCCATGTAACTGAAGACAATGTAATAATTCAAAATGCTGTTTACAGAGATTCTGGGGCCTGGAGAAATGCTGAGGACATGTTTGGTTGCACACAGGATGCATTTACATACAGTTTAATCTCAGCTACATAAATATGGAAAACATAGACAGTGCTTGATATTGTTTTGTCTGCCAGTATTCCCTTCCCCCTTTCCACTTCCAGATTTTCTGAGAACTTCACACACGTATGCCCACACACACACACACACACGAAGACATGTAACCTCTTGTCACAGAGGAACCCCTATGCACAACATGTCTGGCCACTGGCCACGGTGGGTTGCTCCAGGGTGGACATTTGACCACACTGGGCAGTTCACGCCTTCTCCAGTAATTCTGTGATTGGAACTGATGGACTTTTTCCCTTTCCAGCAGGAAAGAGTGAATGGCGGGGGTTGCAGATGCAAACCCATGTGCCCTGCCCTGGGGGACAGTACTGCTGGCTGCAGATCCAGAGAGAGAGGAGAGGAAGGGAAAAGGCAAAAACACAGAGTGGGAAACAGAAGTCTGAAGCGCGTGAGTCCCATCCCGCTGGCCCTGGCCCTGGGTCCAAAGCCTCATGTTATCTAAGCTCTTTGCGTTGGATTTCTGCCACTTGTAACCAAAAGAAAACTAACCGCTCTGTGCCCTCAATATCCAGTCACCTCCACACTCTCTCTCCACCTCAAAGTATTCCAGGAGGAAGGGTGTGTGTTTGCAAGTGATTTCTTTTGCTTCTTCGAACTTTCTGAATTTTCTATTAGGAGCTTTTTTATCATCTAGCATTCAGTGTCCATCTTCAGATCTACCACTGAAATTCACTTACACACATATACCTACTGTGTACAAGGTTAAAAGAAAACCTCCAGCTATCAGAAAATATGTACTTATTAAATCTGTGTGCATACCTATGTGCATATGTACATATGCATGTGTACATTCTGTGTACACATTTGTGCATAGTAGTAAATCTTCATAGTAGACATAGAAATCACAAACCCTGGTGGTGGTCTTGTAAATGTTCCAACCCCACCATGGGGTTTCCAGTGGGCCAAGGACCGAGTCCTCCCTCCCCAGGGAGAGCCTGCCCCTGCCGTTCACAGCCCCACAGTGGCCTGGTCTTTGGACCACCACTCCCATTCCAGCCACCCT
This sequence comes from Heterocephalus glaber, assembly GCF_000247695.1. The sequence continues at coordinate 18,647,569 of NW_004624771.1, read as the reverse complement.
GGAGTCTTTGCCAATTCATCACCCAAAGCACAGCCACTTGCTCAGCTAACAGAAAGAGAGGGCAGGGAGACTCTTCCCATCTTTCTGCATGGTGTGACCATTTCTCCTTTCTTCTCTTGCTCCTCAAAACCAATGCCACTCTGGCCTGCGCTGAGACCTGTCCTTTCTCCTCTATGGTGCTATCAAAGCTCTGTTGTTGGGAAGCCCACAGCAAACTCTTTTCTCTCTGACAGTTGGAATACTTGGCTGGCACACCCCCTAGTGGTGGCCTAAAGAATCCCCTCAATTACTATAAGGTACAACCCCCACCAGTTTCTCAAAGTGTGTTCCATTGGACCCTAGTTCTACAAAAAGTAGCAAAGGAGAAAAGTATTTTATGCTTCAGTCAAGTTTGAGAATGCTGGGATAAATGTAATTAATCCATTTGCTTTATTAGTGGGCTCCTCCCACCCTTTAATATGTTAATGAACACCGTGAATCTCTAAGGGTTTAGCATGCAGCGGAGTTCAAGTTTACCCGATCAAACTTTTCAGAAATAATGGGGTGGCTACCATTTGCTGAGCACATACCATTAATCATAGCATTCTGGCATATGGATGTAGAAACTGACTCCTCAAGAGGTCAAATAGCTTGCTTCCACTAGGCTGATATGGCATGGAAGTCCATGTTCTTAACATGTACGAGATCCTGGCTTTTGTTCCAAAAGAGTGCTGTGCAAATTCTCCTCCTGTGTGTCACTCTTCTCTGTCCCTGTACACCAGTCACCACTCACAAAAGAGGAACAGTAGGAGCCACAGAGGATAGCGAGGGAGGGCTCCCTCACTGCCCTCTGGAAGCTTCTGGTTTCCATGGTGAGAAAGGGAGAGCCAATGTCAGTATCACAAACCCCTCCCTGCCATTCTCAGCAAAGGACTCGTGACAGGAAGCCATGTCAGGGACCCTAAGATACACACTCTTCAGCGGTATCACAGAAAACACAATGGGCTACATTTTATTTTTTCTAAGAGAAGCTTGATTCCACTTGAGTCTTACACACCTATTGCCCTGGTTTTATGAGCAACAGTGTATTCTGCTTGCATATCTGTCTTATCATCTGGTCAAGATTAAGTATATGTTATGCTTAAAAGTTTAACTCTGATGGTATGGCTTTGTTTTTTGTAGATTTGGGGGGAGTTGTGGTGCCCTCAACTTTAAGTATCAGAAGTTGAAGGAAATTTATTGACTCAGTTAGCTGAGAAGTCCAGCCTTTGGGCACAAGTGGTTATAGGGGCTCTAGTGAGACCACCATTAAAGCTGCATGCACGGTACTTGTACTTTTAGTGAAAGGAAAGTGAATACAGTGCTGTAAATGTCCTGGTCCTTTATCTTGGTTGACCCAGAGAGATACTGCAAGTAATTGTACCGATGCTGCGAACTGTGAACTACGAACTGACTCCTGACCGCACTGGGCCTGAAGCTACCCTTGTTGAATACCTATGTGGAGACTTGATTTTTCCATCTGGAAAAATGGGCACAATACTCCTCCTTTTCTATTTTGATGAAGGCAAAAAAAAATTAAATTTTTAAAGGCTTTTTTCCTTGCAGGATTAGATAGTGCGATGTTGTGGTTGATGCTGCTGTTGTTGTTGTTAATGTTCGCAGAGGTAGCACTTTATACTGGCAGTGGGTTTTCCACGTATTTATGTGTTTTATGAATTTATCATTCAAAACTCCATAATTAGCCTGGCAAAAACATACACCTTTAACATCACAACCACAGTTGAAAATCAATCAAGCCACAGGAAGAGGAGCATATGTGTGTGTGTGTGTGTGTGTGTGTGTCCATCCATTTATATACAAGTGTCTATGGATATATATACACATCACATCTATCCATATTTAAATTCATATTGTGTGTGTTTGTAAGACACATATCAGTGGCAAAAAAGGAAACTTTTTAAAAAGATAGATAGATGGTCCCAGATTTTAATACCACCCCCAAGGTAGAACAGGTGGTGAAAATATAATAAAACATGTTGCAAGGAACTTGTCATGAATTTTAAAAACAAAAACGCCTACAGACCAAATAAACTGCTCTGACACTCAGCTAAATCTGAAGTTCCCAAACTATTTTAAATGACAAAGCAGAAGTTCCCAAGAGAGGGAGCCCAACAGAAATGGTTTGAGGGCAATCGCTGCCAAAGTGGAGCCGAGAAGAGCAGAGAGAGACAGCGAGAGGCGAGGTCACAGCTGCGTCCCTGCCACACGCAGAGGCTCCCAGATCCCTGGCTGGGCCTGGCGTGCAGGCCCAAGGAGTCAGCCCGGGCCTGCCAGGTCAGTGGCTTCTCCACGCGCCCAAAGCCCAAAGCGAGGAACGCTTGGCCAGAAGCTGGGCTTAGGCTTGTCACCCTAACCAGGGTGCCCGGCCAGGTGCCCTGTTTGAATGTAGCCTCGGCCCCCACCCAGGTGGTGCAGGCAGCCATTCCTCTCTCCTCCGCAGCACCCGCCCCTCCTCCGAGGCAGCTCCCCTCTGTCCTTTGTTATCCATCCCCAGTGGAGGAGGAATTGGCCTAAGCATCGTCTCCCTCTACTGCCACAGAGACGCCAGGAGCGGCCAAAGATGACTGTAAAAGCAGACAGTGCTGCGAATGTCTCAGTCTCTTGTCCTGGCTGACCCGGAGAGTTACTGCAGATAACTGCATGGCTACTGAGAACTGGGGACCGACTCCTCACTGCGCCCGCCCCGCAGCTACCCTTGTTGAGTGCCTGTGTAGACTTGACCTTTCCTTCTGGAAAAATGGGCCTGATGCTCCTTCTTCTCCACTTTGGTGAAGGCAAACAAATGTTAAGTTTTCAAGCCTTTTTTCCTTAGAGATTAGATCTCGTGTTGTGTTGTTGTTGCTGTTGTTGTTGTTGTTGTTCACAGAGATAACACTTTATACTGGCGGTGGGTGAAGGAGAGAGAAAGTGATTTTCCCACGGTCACAGAGCTGGAGGGATAGCTCCAAACTCCTGACTCCCGGTCCAGTGCTGTGTCTGCCAGAACCTGACCATTTAGACAATCAGGGAGGGGGGGGGGGTGGCATTCCCATCCCCCTCCGCCAGGCTCCCAAGTTCAGTGCCTGAAGAATTCAGGAAAGGAGTAAGCTGAGCGGCGAGCCTGCTGCATAGATGCCGAACTTCATTTCAGGGCAGGAAACTACCTCTGGGAACCAGCTATCGAAGTATGCAGAAGGGTCAAGTGAAGCGGAGATCAGAATCTCTTTGTAAAATGTCCCGATTTTTAAATATCTATGTGGTTATCAACCACTAGAATAACTACTACCAAAATAATCATAAAAAGCAAGAAGATGTAGGGAAACTGGAGCCCTTGTACACTGGTGTTGGGAATGTAAAATGGTGCAGCCACCACCGTGGAAAACAACATGGCGGTTCCTTAAACTATGCAGCATAGAATTGCCATATGGTCAGCACTTCTGCTTCTGTGTCCATCCCCAAAAGGAAAGCAAGGATGAGCAGGTATTTGCACTCCCATGTTCATAGAAGTATGACTCACAGTAGCCAAAAGAAAGAAGTATCACAGGTCCATCAGCGGATGAATGGAGAAACAAAATGTGGCATATACACACAATGGACTGTCGTTCATCCTTACAAAGGAAGGACTTTCTGACACACACTCCAGTATGGACCAACCTGAAGGACATTATGCTGGGTGACATAATCCAGGCATAAAAAGACTGACACTGTGTAATTCCACTCATCTGTGGTAGCTTCAGTCCTGGAATTTGTGGAGATGGCTAGTGGAATGCTGGTTGCCAGGAGCTGAGGGTACAGAGGGAATGGGAAGTTGCTGTTTAATGGGGAAAATTTCAGTTTTATAAAAAGAAAATTTTCTGGAGATTGACGTCATCCAATATGAACATATTTAACACTCTTGGACTATACCCTTTAAAGTGATTAAAGTCATAAATTTCTTGCTATATATATTTTGCCACAATTAAAAATCGAAAGCAACAACATCATTATACACATCTAACAAACTCTTTTACAAACTGATTCGGGTACAAGTCTGACATTTCTGTCACATTCATTTACTTCGTGCCCATTGTGTGTACACATGGGGTGTATACATGCCTCCCACCACTACCACCAACGTCAAGATGCAATCTATCAAAAGTAGGCCAGGCTTGGCGTGGTGGCACACACCTATAATCCCACCTACTCAGAAGGCTGAGGCAGGAGGACTTCAAATTTAAGGCCAGCCTGGGCAACTTATAAGGCCCTGTCTCAAAAAATAAGAAGGCCTAGTGGTATAGCTCCATGGTATGTCTCCCCAGGTAAATCCCACAAACTGAGTTTGATCCACACTCTGAGTTTTGCTATAAGTATGACCTTGATGAAGTCATTCAATTCCTCTGTCCCTGAGTTTTCCCATCTATTGAGCAGCTGCAAGGCCTCCCTTGACCCCTCACCCCTTCAGGTCTCTGGCTCAATGAGAGTGTGCCATAGCTCTCCTATCCAAAATTATTCCTTCTCTTCCCATACTGATCTGTAAGCATTTGTTGGCCCATGAAATGGGCCACCTTTCTACTCCCCAGAGTAGAAGATCAGGTATATAAGTGCTCCATAATGATTATTAAGTCAAGCAACTAACCCACCGCTCATTGAGTACAGACGCTCACAGGACCAACAAAAGAACTGTGTTCATAAAGAAGATGTGTCCTACTTGGGGAGACAAGATCTTTGCAAAACAATCAGAGATACAAGTGAGGTCCAAAGTGTCCTAGCTCAAAGCTACAGCCTGTGTTCCCAGCCATCCTGAGAAGAGGACAACATAAGGAAGACCTGTTCCCCATCTTTTCCCAGCCTCTTTCAACTTTTTTTGGCCATAGTTTGAATGTCCCCTCTGAAACCATGTTGAAACTGAAACCACAAATCCATATGTTGATGGTATTTGGAGGTGGGGTCTTTGGGAGGTGACTGGGATACAATAATGTCTTTGACGTGGGACCCTGAGATGGGACTGGTGGCTTTATAAGGAGAGGAGAGACCTGAGCAGACACGCACTTCCTCTGTCTCTCCATTGCTGCCCTCTGCCATGTTATTCTGCAGCTAGAGGGCCCTCACTAGATGCTACATCCTGCTCTTGGACTCCCGGCCAAATAAACCTTTTGGTTTATAAATTTATCAGGCTCAGGTATTTTTTATAGCCACAGAAAATAGACTAAGATAGCCCTAGAGGTAAGAAATTTCTGTGCACACAAATGCTTAGAAATAAGACCATGCTTTAAAATCTGAGACACAGGCACCATGGTGAGTAGGAACAGGATCATACACCATCCTACATGGCAGTCTGGAGGGTCTGGTGAGGATCCAGGTATATCACTGCTGCATCTCTCTGCTGCCAAGCCAGGCGGGCTGAGGCACATGTGTCACCAACCCAGACCCTCCATTTGCACCCCTAATTGAATGGACAGTTCCCAGATTGATCAGGTCACAGGAATGTATGGATTCTTTAATCTGACCTGTCGCTGGAGGTTCCCTCCCCACCTTGCTGGCCACATCAGCTGCCTAGGGGAACACATCTGAGAAGAAATTTGTCAATTATCCGGTTAAGTGTGATCAGTGGAGAGAGCCAAGCAAATAATCCAGGCCACACATGTCCAGATCAAGTGGATCAAATTCTACCTCATTGACACCTCATGCAGGTTCAGCCCCAGAATGGAATTCATCAACAAACGTATCCCAAGACCCCAGCATCCCAGGCTGGATGGGCCATCAGTAGAGTTGAGAGCAGGGCTGCATTTCTCTGTAATACCCCTCTCTTCCAGATTGATCTGCTTCCACCCGAAGCGGCTCTGTCCCACCCCTAGGAGTGTGGCCCGATAGGAGCCACGCTAGTCAAGTGTGACCTGAAAACTGCAAAATCAACTGTGTTGCTCATCTCCAAGTTCAGTCCAGCTGACGAATTGGTAGTAGCAAAACTTTCTCAATGGAGAAACCTGTGTTTTCCTTTGCATTCTGGATCAAGCTCCTTACCCGCACATAGATGGGCACCAATCAGTCACAGCAGCCCTGATTTAGGGACTGTCCTGACTATGGCAGCACTCCGGCAGGCCTCGTGAAGACACAGGGACTTCACACCAGTCAACCTTCTCATTAAGATAAACACTGCCCACAGACTGCAGAAGATACCTAATCACAACCCAGGAGGACTTTGGTCTTATAAAAAAAAAAAAAGGAGCCAAATCCAGCCCAAGCATTTGTGTTGGAAATCCAGGTAATCCTTAATCTGCACTAGTCAGGATGGGACAGTTGTGACTTCATGTGAGAAGACTTAAAGATCTTAGTCAATGTCAGCTCAGTGAGGTCCAGCACTGCGATATGATCACCCAAAGAGCACAAGTGGCATGAGGTTGCATTAACAAGAGCACTGAATTTAGGTCCTACTTTCTCTATGCTAGTCAAGCATGCATGGAATATTGTGTCCAGTTGTGAGTATACAAGTACCATTCTGGAGGGGTGTTGAAGAAGTGGAATTTACACCCAGAGAGCAACCTGAATGGTGAAAAGATCAAAAACCATGTCACACAGAAGTAATTAAGAGAACTGCTAGTGTTTATCCTGGCGAGAAGAGGACTTGGAGACCATGAATGACCTGTGTCTTCGGATATCCACAGAGCTTTCATGTAAAGAAGAGATTAGTCTTGCTGTGGAAAAAGCTAAGGCATAGAACCAGACCCAGTGAATGGAGGACACAGAAAGACTGATGTGCCTCAGGATCAGCAAGAAGTTTCTGACCACCAGAACTGTAGGAAGTCAGAGCAGGCTGTCTCAGAAGGCTGCAAACTCAGAGATTAACATGCAGACTGGACATCTTCATGGGAGGGTGCTGTAGGGTGGATTCAAGGCCCAGGAGGCAGCTGGACTTACATGGTTGCATGGCTGGGGCTTAGAGTTCACAGATTCCTCTCCTTCTCGTTGTCCCTGCCATCTCCAGCTCCTTGGAGTAGGCAGAGTGGATTACAGAGGAGAAAATGTCATCAAGGTTAGGCAAGTAAGACCACCCTAGGCTCCCTGCTCCCCAGTTCCCCTCTGTAGGGGAATCCCTTGAGACATCTCTTTTCTGAATGAGAGACTGACAGGCCAGGGGAGACCCACAGAGGTCACCAGGCAGGAGGCCACTGGCACCTGGCAACTGATCCAGCCCCTCCAAGTGTGGCTCCCATTCTAAGAGAGTCAAACACAAAGTCCTTTTCCAAGGTCAGGACCAAGGCTCTTGACAGATGTTAGCAAACTGGAAAAGGCAGGGGAGAAAATCTAACCTGCCTCTGTTTGTATAAATAAAGTTTTATTGGCACACAGCCTCACCCACGCATTACCAAATAAAGTTTTATTGGAACACAGCCTCGCCATTCATTACCTGTTGTCTGTGGCTATTTTCCTGTTTTTCAGGCAGAGTCCTATATGCAACAGAGGCATATGGCTGGCAAAACCTAAAGTATCTACTCTCTGGCCCTCTGCGGAAAAGGTTAGCAGACCTCTGCACCAGGACATCAGGGTAGAGTGTGGATTCGAGCACGTGCTTTTAAGGTAAAAATGAGAGAAGTCTGACAAGACTTAGAACACAATCCAGGAAGCAAAGTTCCTTTCACAGTATTTCCCAATGCAAGAGAAAGGACCCAAGTTTCTTATAAACTAAAAGTGGTTGGGATTTGTTGTTTGTTTGTCTTGGGGGGCGGGGGGGTTGTCGTACTAGGAATTGAACCCAGAGCCTTCATACTTGAGCTGTATCCCCAGCCCTTTTTCAATTTTTATTTTCTGAGACAGGGTCTCACTAAGTTTCTAAATTCCCCAGGCTTGGCTCAAACTTGCAACCCTTCAGCCTCAGTCTCCCACAGTGCTGGGATTACAGGCGTGCACTACCATGTCTGGCTTAAACAAAACCTTTTTACCTTATGTGTCTTAGGTTTTTATATCCCCTTGCTCTAGGGAACAACTATTACGGCCATTTAAAACACATATAATAAACCAATTGTTCCACCCTGTGACTGTTTTTAATAAGCACAGGCAATGTGTTACAGCATAGTTATGGAGAAGAGAAATTTAATTCTGTGAAGAAATATTAGGATTTAATTAGCCACTGAGCCCAGGCTGATAACAGCTTAACATGTGTTTCAGCCCAAAGAAAGCTCAGGTATAGAGAGAGAAAAAGAGAAAGAGAGAGAGAGAGACAGAGAGAGAAAGAACTCTAATTATGATAAACTGGTTTCCTTGGTAACTGTTTATAACTGCAATGATGTTGCCATATCTTTAATGACAAACACAAAGGTTTGACAGGAGATTATACAGTGCATACTGTCTCAGTGCTGGGTCTACTGTAGCAAAGGTGGAGCCAGCTACAAATTTGAAATTCTGTCAGGCTAGGAAATGAGAGAAGCTTTCTCCAACTCCTGCCTCACACATCTGTTATTCTTTTGCTCTCGGTACCAAGGAGGTAAGAATATAGAAGCAGGCACTGACAGTGCAGTGACTGTCAGGGGCCCAGCCGTCCCTTAGACTTTCAGGTCCAGCTTCGAAACTCAGATCCCCCTGGGTCATCCCTGACCGGACCAGTGGCTTGGGGAGGGACAGGCAGTGAGCCCCACAGAAGATAGTTCCCTCCCAACAAAGCTGCCAGCGTCAGAGTCAACCCTGGGTCCAGCAAATCATCTTATCACATCCTTTCACAAGCATCATCTTTAGGGACGTCTGTACCCACATTTGTGAGAAGTGATTTGGGGAAGTGACTGAATCGTGAGGGAATGAAACCACTGACAATGTCATAATTTGATGGGGACCATATAGGATCCCCAACACCTACCTCTCTGGTTCTTGCCCACTCTCTCTGCTTCCTGGGCCACCATGAACTGAACAGCTTTGCTCCACCATGCCTTCCCGCCATGATACTCTGCCTGGGGCCAGCCAACCATGGACTGAAACCTCTGAAACCATGAGTCAAAATAAATCGTTCCTCCTTTAAGTTGTTTTCTTGAGTATTTTGTCACAGTGATGGAAAACTGACCAACAATGACTCATCAAATAAATATATCCCTTAGGCCAAAAGAGACAAGGTGACTTCCCAACAGGGGCAAGTGGACAGACATGAGTTCCCAGTGATCTGTATACATTAAAGACCTTCATGTGTACATGAAGCCCTACGTAAGTTTAGAGGGTGCTCACTGTCATCTCTTACCAGCACCCACCCAACCAGGGTAGATAACAGCAACAAGGTCACCGAACACCATGAGCCACTGAAACTAATACCTTTACACCCATGACCACCTTAGATCCTTCAACAAGCTCTTGTAGACAGTCTCATTAGCTTCTGTTTTACAAATGAGGAAACTGAGCTTCAAAGTAACTCAGCAATGGGCCCACAACAGAAATGGAACCAACAGGGAAGGGTCTTTGAAACCAACGTGGTAGACTATTTTTAGATTGCTGAAAAGGCAGAGCTGGTAGAACTCAGTGGGATATTGGTTCACCTGTGGGGGTAACGGCTGCAGGAGGCCTTGAACAGCAATTGTAATGGGTCTTCTCATTTGCCGCTGAGTCTCTGCGCCTGCTGTCCCCTCTGCCCAGAATGCCTCTCCATCTCCTTTCTATGCTATGGAAGCAGCAGCACCTCCCCTGAATTTCCTTGACATTGCTTTCTGTCCCTTTTTCACATGATGACTCCCCTATCTGAATAGTACAAGAAATTGCTTGTGTTTGTTTCCTGATCTTCCCCAGAGTTGGAAAGCTCACCCCTGAGAAATGCTAATAATTCAGTGGGCTGAAAGCAACACTCGAAGCAACTCTTGGATAGGAAAGGTCAAGTTGCCTCACTTCTGCAGCCACCGCATGCAGCTTTCGTGGTGACGTGACACCTTGGCCTTGGAAGCCACCTTGGTGGAATGGCAGTGAGTGGTGCAGGGGCCAGACAGCCTCAGGGAGACCCTGTAAGTCTCGTTCCTCTCTGCCTCGGTTGCCTCATCCACAAAATTAGAAGCAAAGACTGAGTGCGTGGATTACAAAGGATTTGTCAGATGAGCTGCATTGTTTTGGGCTGGCGCTTTTTAAGTGAGATATTTGTGTTGTGATCTCTACAGGAACGGGTGGAGGAGCACCGATGGAGGAGCATGCCGCTGTGTGCATTCAGTCAATCAGTGGAGATCCCGATCATCACTCTGTCCAAGCATTGCTCGAGACACTCAGGATAAGAAGGTCACAATCCTCAGCCTCCTGAGCTTACACTGTAGCAGGGGAGGCAGCCAGTAAGCACAATAAATTAGTAAATCCTGTGATGTGACAGAGCATATTTACTGTAGAAGTCCCAACAGTTGTCATCTTATGAGTGCCTGAGGACAGCTCTCCACTCTCACATTATTCTTACTTCCTCCCAAGCATTCACCTGGGGTCCTGAGGATGCTCAGCAAGTGGAAGTTGGTGGATTGACTTTAAGTATGGCTAAGTTCCTAACACTATGTACCTTGCACACCTTAAGGGTCAGTGCCACAGTGCTAATCTTAGAGGGAACCAGCAGAGGTCCACGACTGCCTCTGGGCACCAAGACCTCTTCGGTGATGATGGTGGTGGTGGTGATGGTGATGATGACATCATCCCTCAGGCAGGCTTTCTGTTTCTGACTGTGTCACAAAGAACGGAAGTGAGGATGAGTCTCAAGCTTGGTGAGGCTTTGAGCAGCAGAGAACTTATTTCATCACGGGGACACCTGACAGCCAAACGCAACTGGACTAGACCAGGGTAACAGTCACCTTCTGGCTCTGTTACTCCCCACTGTCAGGCAGATTTCTACATGCCTCTTTCCAACTGAGCCTGTCTTCATGGGATGGCTTTCCTTTAGCTCCTGTTGATTACTCTGTCCAATTTCTTTTTCTCACATATTTATTAGTGCACATTGGCTATGTGGATTAATGGGCTTCATCCTGGCAGATCCGTACATGCATGTCACATACATGAATCACCCCCATACCTTCCCTTCCTTTGCCTCCTAGACATTTGGCCTGGAGATACTCAGTCTTACCACCACCACCACCACACTCAACACAATTATATAAAATTGGAAGAATAAATTTCTCAAAGGAATACATTTAATTTACATCCTTTGCACATTTTAACTAATAATTTGTATTTATTACCCATTATGCAGCTCTTATAGCATTTTTATTTTTAAAAAGAATCATCTCAGTTCAAAATAATAACAGAGAACATTGAAGGAAACCTAAGTTCCCTTCTCACCACTTTCATGCAGGTTGCTTCTCCTCAGTGAGCCCCTTCTTCATTACTCTGAAAGTTCTTGCACCTGCAGGGAAAAAAGAAGGGAGAGGAATGGAGGGAGGAGAAATAAATCAGTGTCCTCAGAGGCCTCAAAGCAGCTCTGGGTTAGCAGAGCCCTTGTCACCGTCTCCAGGTATCCAGGCTCCCGAGATCCTGTGGTCTTCTTGGTCAACACCACACTATGCAGTCCTGATAGACATATGCGTCTTTGTACCTGACTGTGCCTCTTAATCCTAGACACTCGGTGACCACTTTAAAAATGACAAAACCCAAACAACATCCCTTCATTCACATACGCATTGTCTAAAATCCTACACAGCCTACATTTTTAGCCAGTGATCACTCCCAAGGCAAAGAACTGCCCAGTCCCCTCTCTGCTGGACAAGTCAGACCTTTGTGTTGGCTCCAAGGCCACACTCACAGAATTCCAAAACTTCCTGTGTTTTTGCAATATCTCAGATTTTGGTTAACGAATTTCCACTTGACCAATTGATACCTTTTGTGCTTTCAGTCATCCTTCATTCAGCATTTAGCTTTTATCCTGACAAATCCTCAACCTCCAAATTCCTTTCATACGTCTCTGCCACAATCTGGCAAGAACATCAAAAAATATTCCAAAGCTTGGCCTTGTCATTCTCCTTCTAAGAATTCATCTTAAAGAAACAATTAGAGATCCCTAGACAGATATGGGTAGAAAGTATTTCATTGTAATATTAATTATACAAGTAAATATGTACTTAATTAACTATAATCTAAATATAAATAATAGAGGAGTAGTCAGATGGTTTGGTGGATTGTTTGGTTTGCAGCACAAGGTTTGCTAAGTCACTAATTTGCCCAAGGTGGGTTCCGATTTACAATCCTCCTACTTCAGCCTCCGCTGCAAAGAGTGCTGGGATTGCAAGTGCACACCACTGCCCTCAGCTTCACATACATTGTGTAGACCCAGCAACTGCTACATTATATAGTCACTAAAATGTTACAAAAGTATTTGATGACAAGAAAATATATGTCCAACAAGATACAAAACATATAACAAACGGGAGGCAAAATGTTATGTATGTATCTGTGTATATTTACATACATATATGAATACATATCTACATTATATGAACATATTATCAACAATTTTGTTATATATGTTTGTGTACACAGAAAAAAGACTGAAAGGAAACACAACAAAATGTTAGACACTGGTATTTCTGGGTGGTAGGATAAGGCTTATATATTTTTTCCCTTGAATATTTTCCAAATTTTCTGTAGCAAGTTATGTTATTACTTCTAAAATCTGAACATAAATGTATATTTTAAACCCACTCCAATGCTTTAATTAATTCAGCTGCCTTGTCCTGGGTCTTCTCCAGCTCCCTGGTATCATCTTTAAGAAGCAGTAGCCAGAGTGGTACATGACTTCCAGGTGTCCACTCTGGGGAAATCTGATTTCTACCCTCTCAGAAGCAGTGCACATGCCTGTACCCTCTCCCTCTCTGCCACATCTGCCCCGAAAGCATGATCCTGTTTGCTGGAGCCTCTACCTGGTCTTCTATGGGACGAAGCTCCTAGATGTGCCCCAGGTCACAAAGTCCCAACGCCACCTGGCAGCATCTGCCTGTGATGAAAAGGAAGAAGGAGGTCAGTTCCCATCCCCAGCTGCAAGATGCATCTCTGCCTGGAACTTCATCCCCATGCGACCCCGGGACGAGGTGTAGGATGTTGTGAAAGAAATGAGAGGCAGAGCAGGGAGAACTGGCAAGTCACAGTGCCACCCCATGCTTCTGCAAGGGAAGAGAATTCAGGATCAGGGCTCTGCCTGAAGAAGGAAGTAAAATGCCATCCCTTAGCCTTTCCCCTGGGTTCTCAATCCACACCTCCCCAGGTGCCCAGCCCTCTGGGAACTTATGGAGAGTGTTCAGACCACCCAGAGGTCACCCAGGAGGGGCAGGATGGGATGAGGGAAGGGCAGGACCCAGCCACAGCCTTCAGTCTGACAGCACCCAGTAGACTGCATAGACCTGTGCATTCAGCATCATGAGCTTCTCTGTCTCTGAAACAGAAATGTTAGTGACCTCACCCTTTGCCACCCACTCTGGGCCATCGCTTCCTGGCCACTAAGACAGCCATCCCTAGGGAACCTTGCTATAATTGGCCTGCTTTCCAACTTTATTTTGAAATACAGCACTGCTTCGTTTCCCATGTGGTCCACACTTCTGTGTTTGAGAAGGTTTGCAGGTTTTATCAATTTGGGCTCAAAGGAGAGATGAGAATAGACCATCAGGGAGGTTTCCCACGGCTCCTCAGGTCCGGTTTGCCAATCTGTGCCCTTTCCAAGGGTCTAGGGCACATCAGCCAATGACACAGGCTGCAGCCAGGGTCCACTGCACAGCGTCCAGAAACAAGAATGTCACATAGGCATCAAGACAACCCCCAACCACATGGAGCCTGAATCCATCCTCCTCTCACTGCCACTAGGGTGTGATGTGTTACCCGCATCCAGGTCAGCTCTGGCAGTGGCAGTGGGACAAGGTGTGAGCAGACAGAGAGCAGGAAACCACTTTCCAATGGCCTGCCTGAATTTTTTTAGGTTATGTTCAAACTGCACAAAGTGTCTTTTTTTTTTGTCTTTTTTTTTTTTTTTTGATACCAGGGATCGAACTCAGGACCTTGCTCTTGCAAGGCAGGCGGTGGAACCACTGAGCTAAATCCCCGGCTCTCGAAGTGTCTTTTTTAAAGGATAAATAATAGATTCTTCCCTTGATTTGAGGAAAGAAAATATCCAAAAGACCTGTATTTGGTTAATAAAAATGTATAAAGACTACATTTTCTTTATGTATTCATCTGTCGATGGACATATAGGCCACTTCCAAGATTTAGCTATTATGAATTGTGTTGCTATAAATGTGGGTGTGCATGGATCACTGTAATATAATGTCTTTAACTCTTCTGGACAGATACCTAGAAGAAGAATACCTGGGTCAAATAAAAATTGTGATATTTACACGCAGTGGAGTACAACTCTGCTATAAAGAAAAATAAAGTTAAGTCATTTGTAGGAAAATGTGTATGCCTTGAAACCATAATGTTGGGTAAAATAAATCAGACACACAGCTTAAATATCATTTGGTTTCTCTTACATGAGAAAACCAAAGTGTAAATAAATTAAAGAGCAAAATAAAAGATAATAGGAAACAAAGAAATAGGTCTTGCAAAAAGGGACCAAGCATTGGAGGAAGGGGGAAGGGATGGAAGGAGGACCTAAAAAGAATTAAGATGTATTATGTGCATGCACCAAGTCCCCATAATGATGTAATCATCATGTACTGCAAATGTACCCATAAAAATAAAAATTAAAAAGAAAACACTCACACATATGGCAACACTACATTCACTGAAATAAACCATACACAAAAGACATTTAAGATGCACAAATAAATAAGTACTCCTTTCCTGAGTTAGTAGAAATTTGGTTTAATAAAAAAAAAAAAAAAAAGAGTAATGAGTAACAGCCAGATAGATGCCAAAAAAGATGAAGAGATTTTCAATCCGAATTTGAGAAAAAGAACCCGGGAATGAAGATCAGTAAGTGTTGCCTCACAGCCCTTCAACAAATCCAATCACTTATTTATGCATTTGCTTGTCTGTCCCATCCAGGAAGCGCTTGCTCTGTCCAGACTCTGAGCTGAGCCCTTCATTCTCACAAGCCTGCTCCATTGGGCATAGTGTATGTGGGGAAGAGAAAAGCACAGAGCTACAGCTCTCCTGTCCCACCCAGGAGAATGTGAACAGCCTTGGAAAACTGGGGCCATGTCCAAGTTTCAGAAATACCAAGCCCTATCACCTTCAACGGTGCGGGAATTTTCCGCTTCCCCTCGCAGACCCTGCAGAGATGGGTGAGCTCAGGGTGGGTGGGCGCCAGGCCCCTGTCTTCCTGTTTCCTCTCTGCCCGCCTAAGGTCAGTGTTGTGACAGCTGCCATATCCAGGCAGGCTTTTCATTTTTAAGAGCAAGGGCAACTTTTATGGAGCCACCCTTGGAAGGTTCCCCCGCATGTCTTACTGGCCAAACTTCGGTCACGTGCCCTAGCCAAAACTGATGCGAAAAAGGATAAAGAAGAGTCGGGCCATCTTCCTGTGTTTATCATCACAGCCCTCTGTGTCACTTTCATCCAGAGACACTAGCAGGCATGGGTTGGAGGCTGACCCTGAAGCCGTCAGGGAAATCAACTGGGAAGCTTAAGAAAACCTCAGAAACACCGAATCAAAATTTCTTGGACCCAGAAATGAACATTTCAACAAGCCCCACGACAATCATTCTCAAGTGCAATGGCTGAGATTTTTACTTTTTTTTTTTTTTTTTGAGATAAGGTCTCTCTGTGTAGTTCAGGCTGGCCTTGAACTCACTATGCAGCTGATGGTGGCCTGGAACTCACTATGATTCTCTTGTCTCAGTCGCTTGAGTGCTGGGATTGCAGGTGTGCGCCACCATGCTCAGCTAAGAATACTGAAATACACCCTCAGATCCAATAAAGAGGGGACTCAAGTCCCTAGTGTGGCCTCCCAGGCCCTGAGGAGTGGCTCCCACCTTCCTTCTTCATGGTGCCACCTCCTTCCAGTCACACTGATCCCAGAACGCACCAACCATGTCACCACTGCAGCCTCTGCATTCATGCTCCTGGCTACACCGACTAACAGCTCCCCAAAGATGGCCATGTCCTAAGCCATCAGCGATAACTGTGACTTTTCACGGTGATGGGGACTTTGGAAATGGGATTAAGCCACATCTACCTTTTTTATTTCTTTCCCATTTCCTATCCCCTACAAGACTGAGTTTTCTTTATGCCTTCATTTTCTTCTATTGATTTGAAAGCTGGAATTTTATATATATATATATATATATATATATTATTATTATTCTAATCATCCATATGTTTTCATATACATAAATAAATTATTTTCCTAATTCCAAAGTTGTTTAAGGTTTCCAATCACCTACGAGATAAACCATGAGCTGTTTATCTCCTTTTTCATTAGTATATGTTTGCAATATATACTAATTACATAATAATTACTTATATAACATTACATCTTGGAGAATCGGCACATATATGTGTCACGTCTTTGTCATTTACTCCACTTCCTCGCTCCTATCTGCCTCTCTCCCTCCTTCCCCACATTCCCTTCCCATCTCCACAGAGTCTGTTTCCCTGTTTCTTACCATCTCTTTTATTTTGCTCCTTAAATTATTTATATTTTAGGGCCGGGGATTTAGTTCGGTGGTTCCACCGCCTGCCTCGCAAGCTCAAGGACCCGAGTTTGATTCCCAGTACCAAAAACAAAAAACAAACAAATTATTTATATTTTGGTGAGCTGTTTATCTTTTGAATATAGATAATTTTTCCTGTCACATCTCCTGTGAAATATTTTTAAAGGTTTTACAATAATTAATCTTATTACAAGTCAATATTAATTTCATTTTCCACCATCTGTTTTCCATTCAATTCCTTCTCTCCACACTGAAAAGATCACTTTTCTTCTCCTGAAGTACACTTACTAATTTATTCTAGAAAGGTTTGGGAATGCTAATCCTCTTGGATTTCGTACATGTGAAAAGGCCTGTGTATCATCTCAAGCTCAAATACAATGAGACTTTTGGCTATAGAACCGGAGTTAATGACTACTGTCACCCAGCACTGAACATACTCCTTTGTTTTCTGGTATTTAGGGTTACAAGAACTATATCATCACTGTATCTGTCGCTCCTGACTTCCACTTCCCCTATGGGGGGACTAGGTGCTTCCGGTTCAGACCCAGCATCCTGAAAGAAGTTTGCAGGGCAGCTCTGCAGCGTGTCTCTCCTCCTCTTCTCCAGACAAGAGGCAAACCTCAAAAACGATGGGCATTCTCTTCACAGAAGTTAAAGAAACACAAGAGCTCAATTATGTTTGCAAAATCACACTGCATATTTATGTACATACATAGATTTTCATGTAAATAATATCATGTGATACATTTGGTGTGACCCCTTTTCTCATTCACATGTATTACAGACATTATACTATGTTCGTATACATAGATTCTATTTCATGTGGTGTTTTAAAAACTAAGTAAATCAGCTTTAATTTAAAAAGTAACATTTCTGATACCCTCACCACCTTCTAGCTCTTAATCAGTGATGACTACTGTTCACTCTCTCTATTCTTTCTCTGATCAGTTTCATCAGAGGATGAATTCTATGCTTCTCATATTGCTGTACCTTGCTTTGAACTTGACAGTATTGATTGATACCTCTATTCTTAAAAAAAGGGAGAATTTAACTCCCTAATACTACTTCCTACCTCACATCTATTCCTGGAGTTTCACTGGTTATATTTTTATTGTTCTACTGGTTACCCTTATGATGTCAAATATCCAATATTAACTTTAATGTCTGCTGCATTTGGAACTGGAGTGTCCCCAAAGGTCTGCCTGTCAAAGGCTTGGTCACCAGCCTGTGGTACTGCTGGGAAGGTGGCATCTTTACGAAGTCAGGCCTAGTGGGGTCTTCTGGGTCATGGGCCCTGTTCTCAGAGAACACCATGGGGCCATAGTCTCCTCTTTCACAATTGCATCCTGGTCATGAAGTGAGTGGGATTCCTTTGCTATGTGATTCCACCATGACAGCTACCTCACCGCAGGCCTGAACACAAAAGGGCCAAGCAACCATGGACCGAATCCTCCAAAACTGAGCCAAAACAAACCTTTCTTTTTTTTAAGTTGAATGTCTCAGGTGTTTTATTACGAGAGTGTTGACTAACACGGTAACTGTTAGACTCATGACTGAAGGATTTATTTATACTTTTGAGTAACATAAGTGAATGGTATGCTTTCCTTATGATTTTGAGTGAGTCTCTTTCCCAAGATGCTCCACCTAGATGAAGACATCGTGAATATATGGGAAGTCTGACAATCGGTTGACTTTGCTGTAGTACACGAGTTGGGAGCATAGAAACAGACCAGCTCCCAACACAGGCCAAAGTGACAAAAGCTGTGTTCTGAGACACCAAGAGCCACATAAGAGCCTTTCCACATTCCAGCCAGATCATTCACAAGTCGAAGAGAACCGGTATCCATGGATCCAGTACTACTGCTGCTCATCACTCTGGAGAATATGCACTTAAATTTATTAAAAGAATTGTTTTACTAAAACAATTCATATACAAACCTGGTAACATATGAGATGAGAAACTTCTCCAATAATCATTGGTAGCTGAATTCCAAGGATGCAACAGACCATGGCAGGAAAAGTCAGCCTTTGGCCAACAGCAGCACAACCAGCTCCGTCGGGTGGCTTCCCTCTAGAATTCTCTATAGAGGCATCATGTGACTGTGGATTGGGTGGAATCAGACTCATCCCTTCCACCCACTCTCAACTTGCAGAGAAGGCCACCTGGTGCAAACTGAGCACACTGTAGACACTGAGAAGGAGCAGAAGTGAGGAGCACAAGCACAAGAATCCAACAGAGAAAGGAGCATGCACCAACATTGGAGGCAAGAGACAAACATTGACAGAAGAGAGTCCTTACATTGTGTCAGTACTGAGCAAATCACTCTGCCCACACTATCTCACATAATACCTACAGCCACCCCATGAGGTGGCTACCCTGATTACCCCATCTTGCATTTAAAGAGAAAGCATTTATCCTAGTGACATTCAGGCCTCAGAGCCAACTGCTACGTGACTTGGGACAAGTTATTTAATACCTCTGTCCCCTAATGTTCCCATGCATAAGACAAGACAATAAGAGCATATACCTTGTGAAACTGTCCAAAGATTAAATTAATACAATCCATCTTTAAAACAGTGTCTCTGACATAGTAGCTGGTCGATAAATACACTTTTATTGTTCGAAGAGTTAAGTAGTAGGGCTAAGAGGTTAACTGCAAGTGTCTAAGACTCCTGTTCCATGCTCCTGTCCCCCTGTCTGTACAGATGGCTACATGGTAAGGTACCAAGAGGGCCCAGAAATGGTCCTGGAGGCCCAGCATTCCATTAACAACCCACTGACTGGATATTTTATAGGTAGGGTGGTCAATGAAAACTTTACTTCCTATTAAAATATAAATACTCTCCCTTATTTAACTTCTCCCCACACATGAAGTCATCAGTCAGCCATATTTGAGTATGAGTGAGCTCCAGATCTTTGCATAAAAACCACTCTGAACTGGGAAGGTAGTGTGTCCCGGCCCGCGGGTAAGTCAACGGAGACCCTAGAGGGGGAGTGAGAATGACAAGGGACAAGAGACACGAGAGATGGAGACAAGACAGGTTTCTGATCAAGTCTCGTTTATTGTGGAAGCTGCTACAGCATATATACCGTAGGGCTAGAGGGGAGGAGCAAGGGGAGGGTACTGGGGCTATTTCCTTGTTGCCGGGTAGACT
Source organism: Heterocephalus glaber (assembly GCF_000247695.1). The sequence goes on along the minus strand of NW_004624771.1, from coordinate 18,627,854 downwards.
TGCAGCAGGCCCAGACATGCCCGTAAAAGGCACTCAAGAGTTCTAGCGGGGGGGGGGCGGGGGGCAAGGCCCCCCACAGTGGTGGGGCAGCTTGATGCGCATCTGAAGGAGGTGAAGTCAGAGAGGGCAAGCTGAAAGGAGCGAAGGCATCGAGATCCAGAATTTGGCACTTTAAAGACAAACTTTGGCCAGAGACACGGGATGGCACTTGATGTTTCCATACTGTCACTCATCCTAGCTCCAGGGAGCAGGGATTGCCACCATCCCTTTTTGATGCCTTGAGGAACCTGAGGCTCAGAGTTCCTAAGAGGCTTCTGTGAGGTGGGTCAGCTGGTAACGGACAAGTCCAAGACTGGAGTCCAGGTCTCGCAAGCCCAACCTTGCTGTGCCCATGGTGCTACTTGCCCCTCCCTAGCCTGGCAGGGTTTGGCCCTGGTTTTCTCCTGCCCACACCCACACAGATGCAGCTAGGCAGGGCCCGCGGCCTCATGCCCTACACCTCTGTCCATTCACTGCAAGCTCCTGCATTAGGCCCGGATTTGTCAAAATAGAGGAAAGGTCATTGTTCCCAAGCATTTGCAAGAATATCTGAGTTAAAAATGGAAGATTTGTCATTTGCATGGTGAAGGGAGGCGGGGGAGAGGAAGCATTGTTAGGTGTTGGTAATGTAAAAACATAAGTATGCTGTTATTTATGTAATTAGTTATTGCTTTCATTATGGGTGCAGTCTTAATGGTTATAGTATTTATGTATAATTACCTTAATATTCACTGAAATTTCCAAGTAGCTCCCTAATTAACTGTCTCAAATATATAATTACATTGCATCTTTACGCAAGACTTGCCTAATTAATGTAGTTACACCACTTCTTTTGTGAATGTGCATTATTAAATGCTCTTTGCATCATTCTTCTGACTTCTTGTAATTCACGCTTTACAAAAATTAAGACCTCGAATTAGAAACCTTCACAAGCAGCCTAATCCTGCAGCAAAGCAGAGGCTCAGAGCTACTCAGAAAAAAAACAGGGACTTGCTAAGCCTCATTATGAGTTTCTCCATATCCAACCTTCCTGCAGAGGTGACCGAGGCCCACGGTGGCAGGGCTCATTAGCACAGGCAGCCTCAGAGGGAGGCCTCGGTCTCAACTTTCCTGCCCAACTCTGCCTACTACCCTCTCGGTTAAACTTCTCCCAGCTTAACAGGAAAGGTCACCATATGTCCTGGGACCTCTATATGGCAGTGAGCTGAATCCCCATCCTCTTCCAACTAGTACATCTAGGATGACCTCCCTGAGCCTTAGTTTTCTAATATGTGAAATGGGTATGGTGACAATTGCCTGTCTCCCCAAGAAAACCCTACACAAATTAAAGGAGGTGCCAGACATGAAAGAGACTTGAAGTACATAATGAATGCAATGAAGAAGTACAAGAGATTAGTTCTAGAAATGCTTTTGCCTTTCTACCAGCATGGTCTTCTGGTGTGTATTGAACATTCAGAGCTGCCAAGCAAACCATCCCAAATTCAGCGACTTAAAAAACTCCCCATGTTATTTAGGTTACCATGGTGTCGGTGAACTTAGGACTAGGACCAGGCTCAGCTAGGTGATCTTTCTGGTGTGATTCAGGCTCAACTATTCTTGCTGGGCTTTCTCCCAAGTCTGGGGCCACAACTGAAATGACCGAGATCATTCTCCACACAGCCACTGAACTTCTACCACATTAGCCTAGCTGTGTCCAGCATGGGAAGCATTGCCAACCAAAACCGCCATGTGGCCTCTAGATTACAATGTGCACACAGAATCTTTCATCAATCTCCATTGGTTAGAACACCTCACAAACCCAACCATGGGAGGAGTTTGTGGCATTATTTTCACTTTGCCACACAAGGCTGATCTCCAATCCATTGTTTTAGAGAAGGAAATAACCCTTCCATTACTCAATAACCAAGGCTTTATGAAGCACCTGCTATGGAGACTTAGCTTTCTGATAGACCCACTGAGGAATCCAGAAGTTGGAACATAGCTTGTTTCAAAACTACTAAGCCTTAGTTGAAGAGGCAAAACCAACAAATGTGAAGGAAAAATAAAGTATGTGCAAACTATGAGGTGCAAGCTATAAGTCTCATGCAAATGCCCAGAAAGGAGAGCTCAGTGCAGTAAGCAGAGAAGACTTCATGGAGCCAGCAGGACTGGAGATGTAGAGAGGAGGAGGCACCATGGGCCAGACTGCTGCAGTGTGGTAAGAACGGGCATGAGGTGTAGAAAGCAGTGAGATCATCACACCCAGAGCAGGTACCATGCTACAAAGGCCCTGGGAGATATCTTGATTCGATGTAGGGGTCAGTGGAAGGACAAGGCGGGGTTTGAACAGACCAGGCCCAAGATCCATTAATAATTACTTCATCAACATTAAGGAGAAATTTCCCAAGAACACAAGAATTTAGCGAGGCCTTCCCAGTGATCCCATCCATGCTCACACACATCACACACATGCACACACATGCACACTCATACGTACACACAGCCTCACCCATCACCAGCCCCTTATTCAGCTTCACTGTCTTGAGAGAATCTGTCATGAGCACATACAGCACTGCATACTTTTGTGTTTCCTTGCTTCTTGTTTTCTGGCTGCCTTTTCCCCATAGGATGGCAAGCTGCATGGCGGCAAGGACATGATCCACGTTGTGTGGAGCTGTATCATCCCCAATCCCTTGAATGTCTCTGGCACACAGCAGACTTTCAATAAATGTCTGCTGAATGGATGGGTGAGTACCTGTGAACCATATGCCAGGAGACAAGCAGCTTGGACCAGGCAACCACAAGAAAAGCATCAAAATCAATATCCAGAGTGATCAAAAACTACTGGAAGAACTGCCATTGTATCTGCCAACCACTCCTGGAGTACATTAACATGGAGGCCAGACCAGCCAGTCTAGACAGCCTGCTGACCTATACCCATGTCCTCCAAAAGCTGATGGACCAGGTATGTGGAGCATGTAGTCCATGCTATCCAGAGACACAGAGTCAGATACACACACCTATTAGCATAGGTGCCCAAGGTACAGAGATAAATAAATTAAAATACACTTCCCTCAAAGAATTTCCAATGACAGAGAGGCCACCACCCCTTTGTACAATCCCAAGCACATGATTCACGTTGTAGTTTATGTTAAAAGATTGGAAAATAATTCCACAGACTGTAGTGCAGATGGGAGCTTCCAGAATTGCAAAGACAAGAAAATACTAGTAAGTGTAACAAAAACTCAACAGGCAAAATGATAACAAAGAATAGCAATATGGATTTGGAGACCAAAAAACCCTGAACTTAACTTCTGGCTCCATCATTCACTTGCCTGTGTTCTTGAGCAAGTCCCTCAGTTTCCTGGACCTCAATCTCTTCATCTCTAAACTGGCAATAAGAATATCTGCCATAACTGTTGAAAAGGTGTTGGGAGGATTAAATTAGATAAGGTATGTGAAAGCCCTTTGTAAACACATAAACATCCAAGCAAATTTTGGGTGTTGTTATTCATCTACAACAAAAGATGGGCTCTCTCAGGGTCTGTATTCTCCTGAATTAGACACCCCTCATTATCAAGGGTCTTTCTCTTGCCACAAATAAATGTTGAGCACACCTCAATGCCCAAAGTCTCCTAGGAAGTGAACAGAGAAGGACTTTGCATCTGGCAAATGTTGGAAACTGTAGCCCATATCTGTTAACTCTTAAGGTTAATTTTAGTCTCCTTTTACCACTGCTTAGCTCCAGGTTGTTGACTAAATCAACTCACCACTTTAGGTGGTAGATTCAGCCTCAGGAGTCTTGCTGTACAATGAGAAGTTGGGGCTATGTCAGTCATTTTCCAATCCAAATTTGAAGAGATTCTGAAAATTTTATGTTGAATTTCAGGATTAAAAGTGACTTACGAATCAATGGGAAACACACACTTAAATATAGCTTTAAATATATCAAATATTAGTAATTACATACCTTCAATGGTTGAACTTGAGTTCTTGGTGATCTCAAGAAAGTGCTGTACAGTAACTCTAAACTTAAGAAATTAATTTTAATATTATGTTACTTTTATGTCTTACATATTTCTTTTGAGAAATGAAATATATTAATAAAAAGAACTTTGAAAGTCACTAAACTGGATGATGCCTGTGGCCCCTACAGCCTCTGAAATGTCTTTAATTATGTGGATGAACAGAATCCTGCTTTCAAAGAGAATGTAAACTTTCTGAGAAGATAAAAGGCAAATCGTGATGAAATACAGCACAATTGTGCTACCTATCCCTTGATATCATTACTGCCCCTTTTTTTCAGTATCACCTGCATACATGGTTGCCTATATTTCCCACCAACCCCCCTGGTATCTTGATATGGCCACATGTTTGAGTTCGGGCCAAATGAGATTATACATGCAGTAAAATTTGTGTGTATGCATATATACATGCACCCACATACTCACATACTCACATACTCACAAAGAATTCCCAGTAAGTTTACTTAAAAAGAAATCTGTTTTCCTTTATTATTCACTTTCCACTGGCTAGAATGTATACCTCATAGTTGGAGCTATAGTAGCTGCTTTGGACTGTGAGTTAGAAGTTACAGGTTAGCAGAGCAATAAAATAGAGGAATTTCACCCTGATCATGGTGGGCAACCTCCCTGGACTTCCACACAAGTCAGAAATAAATAGCCACCTGATTTAAATCACTGTTATTCATGGATTTCTTCCACTCACAGGAAAACTAATCCTAATTAGTACAACAGCCTATCATTATGTACTTACCTTCCCTAAGGAGCTACAAGCTTTCTGACATCTTGCCCTCATATTGTCATGAAACGTGATGCTCCCAGACTGTCATCAGTCCACATAAATGATAAGTGACCATCAAAGCTGGTTCCTCCCCCATGCATATTTTTGAGACTCAGTTTCCCTGTCTAATAGGATTACTGTAGGGAGGGGTGGAATGGGGAAGCTGTCCTGTCACAATTGATGTATTGTGTGTGTGTGTGTGTTAGCTTTCCAGAGCTGTAGCAAATTGCCTGAGAAAATCAACTTAAAGGAGGAAAAACTGACTTTGGCTCATGGTTTCAGAGGTTTTAGTCCATGGTAAGCTAGCTCTATGGCTTTTAGGACTCTGATGAAGCAGAAACATCAGGGTAGGGAGTATGTGAAAGCTGCTCACCTTATGGTGGCCAAGAAGCAAAAGAGGGCTGAATTTTATAACAAAGCTCTTCCCCAAACCCATCAAGCCATGAATCCACAAATGGATGGATTAATCCATTCATGAGGTCAGAACTCTCAGGATCCAATGACATATGAGTTTTTGGAGGACATTTCAGATCTAAACCTCAAATATACATATTGAGAGAGAGAGAGAGAGAGAGAGAGAGAGAGAGACATCTATATATATGTAAATGCCTATGACCAGGAGCGAATTCATTGTGAAGCTAAGGCACATAAGCATCTGCCCACTCCTTATGAACAGACTCCTAAGGCCCTGAAAGAGGCCTTCACCACATGTTCACATGAGCATGTTTTGCAAAAGTTGCAAACATGAGCTATTTGGCCTGAGCTAATTAAGATCTCTGTCCTCTGTCTCTGACATCGACTCCTCCTCTCGCTGTTCTGGTGCAGGAGGGGCTATAGGTATTTGCAGATTCAGCTAAGGCACATTCAGTTTGGGTTTCATAGCACATATGTGGGTGGCCCACAGGCCCATGTACATTTGCTATTGATGGCCCTAATTCATAGTGACTGCCAGCAGGGCTCCCAGTGCCCCCAATTCACAGAGAATTTAAGAATCATATATGAGGAAAACTTAATGGAGGTGTTTCCAATTTTGACAAAATTTAGAACCACCTGCGCGTCCTTCGACAAGCTAATCAACTTCTCTATGTCTTGGTTTCCTTATCCATAAAATGAAGATCATAGTCTACCTCATCAGGTGGTTGTGAAGATTAACAGTCAATTCAGCCAGAGGGGGTGGCACAACGCCTGTAATTCTAGCACTCTGGCAGGCTGAGACAGGAGGATCATAATTTCAAGCCCAGCCTGAGCAACTTAACAACTTAGTGAGATCCTGATGACTCAAAATAAGTGATAAAAAATGGGAAAGTAGGGGGTAGCTCAATGTGAAGGCTCTGGAATCAATCCCTAGTATCACACGTGAAAAAGAGTTAATCATATGAAGCATGTTGACGGAAGCCTGACCTTAGTAAATGCCACCACGGCTACTCTTATCATCCTGAAACTGGAAGAGCTTTCTAGCAGCTTCCCCATGAGGAGCCAAACCAACTCCTGGTGTTCTCTATGAGTACCTCCAAGCTACTACAAAAAGATGGATCTTCTGAGTATGGGAAGGGGACCAAGAAACAAAGGGTGCAGGAATGGAGGGGAAGGGAACTTAAAAAGAATTAAGATGTGTTATGTACATATGCCAACTCCCCAGGATGAAGGTAATCACTATGTACTGCAAATGTGTACTAAAGGAGAAAGAAAGAGAGAGAGAGAGAGAGAGAGAGAGAGAGAGAGAGAGAGAGAGAGAGAGAGAGAGAGAGAAAGAAAGAAAGAAAGAAAGAAAGAAAGAAAGAAAGAAAGAAAGAAAGAAAGAGAAAAAAAAGTCCAGTTGTCCTTGACCTGCAAGGAGGGACATAGGAAGGGACTCAGATCAGTCTCACAGCCACACTGCAGAAAAGCAAGCAACACCCAAACACACACACAACCCCTAACTATCACTCTGAGTGGAACACAGCTCAACAGAGCTGTATCCACTGCTGGGCCCAATCATCTTGCAGATCACCCAGGCCTCCTGTGTTTGTGGACAGTAATGGACATGGATCCATCCACTAGGAACAAAACAATCACCATGCTGAGAAATTTTGGGCACCAATACAGTGGACACCCACTGGTTTCCCCTCATTCACAGAACGTCTCATCAAATTCAGGTCTCCTTTTTAAAACTGTAGATGTCTGTGGAGTGAGAGACACAAGGAACTGGGGTCACAGCCATGACAAGAAGTGTGCAGGAATGGTTAGCTGCTGCCTTCCTCTTCTAGGTGGTCTCCATCCAGGCACAAGGGAAGGGCCGAGACCACGATTTCTCCATAAGTATGTAACTGTTGGCTTGAGAGTCACTTCCCACTGTGGAGTGGAAGGAAGTGGATCTGAGAATGGCTGGGGAAGTGGATTCAGTCACTTGAATGGTTGGGGATGAGCCCTGCCTAGGTGCCCACAACCTGATTTTTAGGTCCCCACAACACTGCTCCTCTAGCCGAGCCGCTTGGCCCAGCAGCCCCAAGTTTCCTTCTAACCGTGCACTATCTCCTTTGCCTGATCATGGTATCTCCTGCACCCAATCACAGAGCAGCACCACCCAGAGCTGGTCTCTTTTTTGTCAATTGTTATCTATCAGCAGTGTCACCTGGGTCCTCACCATGGTGTGTGTACCACACAGCAGTGTAAGAGTCAGTTGTCCAGAGATCGGAATTCTGATAGGAGGTGGCCTGGTGTCAGGGCGGAGAGAAGCACTCCCTGCACACAGCCCAGCTCTGCCACCGCCATGGCCACCAGCAGAGACGTGACTAAATGGTGTCGAAGGAAAATGTTTCCCTACCTGCAGGATCTGGCCCACACCGAAGTAGCTAATGAGGCTCTTCCTATAGCTCTGCTCAGGCCAGATTCCCAGGCACTGCTGGCCATCCTGGTGCCAGCGATGTATTAGAGTCCCATCGGAGCAGCATATGTCTTCTTTTGCTCATACAGACAGGCAGGGCTTCTGCTGCCATTTGGTGAGATTACTGCATTGGGGTTTTGTTGTTGTTGTTGTTGTTTCTGCTGTTTTCAAAATGACAGCTAGTAGAGAAGAAGTGTGAGAGATGCGAATTAAAACAACACTGAGATTCCATCTTACTCCGGAAAGAATGGCCGTCAGGAAGAAATCAAACAATAACAGATGCCGTCAAGGCTGTGAGGGAAAAGAAACCTTCTGTATTGTCGGGGGGGTGTAAACTAGTACACCCACCACAGAAATCAGTATGGAGAGTCCGCAAAAAATTAAAACTAGACATGACATTTGACCCAGCTACTCCCCTTCTATGTATCTTCCTGAAAGAGTTAAAGACATCAAATTACAGTGATCCATGCGTACCCATGTTTAGAGCAGCACAATTCATTATAACTAAATCTTGGAAGCAGCCTATAATATGTCCATCAACAGATGAATGTGGTATTTACACACAATACAGAACTACTCTCTAGTTCTCTGTCTTTCTATAATGAAGGATAAACTTGAGGCCTTCACAGGTAAATGGATGCACCTTGAGACCATAATGTTAAATGAAATAAATCAGACCCAAGCTGAAATGACACATGGCTTCACTTCTATGAGAAACCCAAACTATAAATAAAAAGCAAAATGAAAGATAGATAATAAGGAGTAGGGAGATAGACTGTTCTCAAATGGGAAGGGGGTCAGGTGATGCAGGGACAGGGGCAGAAGGAAGGGAAAGGGAATGAAAATGTGTTCTGTACATGTGCCGACTCCACACAGGGGACGGAGACATTTTGCATGGCAAACATCTGCTAAAGAAAAAGAAAAAAGGGCTGTGAACCCTCACACCTAAAACTGACCTACAGGGAGGATCGGGTGCTCAAGACATTACATGCAACTGACATCTACTAAGAGCCAGGGAGGCACGGGTGTGCCACACAATCTGGTACTAGAGGAGGGACTGACCACATTGCAGATGAGGTCCTTGTGACAGCACCTACCTGACCCCTCTGAAGCAGTGCCCAGCCTGGGATATGTGTATGGAATTTTTTTTCCAATATAGTTTTTTTCCATTGTCTTTTTTTTTTTTTTTAAGATCTTGTGATGCCCAGATAGTCACCAAAATAAGCACTGGCTGCAACATCTGGGAACCCAAACAGACACAGGAAAAATACAGCAGAAGGGGAAGATCCATGAAAACAGGAAACACGGAGAGGAGAGTAAAAAGATTTCAGAACAAAGGCAGTGTGGACAGGCAACAAGCGAGGGGGCCAGCGAGAGAGGCCGCAGGTTCAGTTCCTCAGCAGTCTGCAGAGAATTGCCTGCTGGCACGGCCCCATGCCTGTCTATTCAGACTTTTCACCTCTGTTTTATTCAAAAAGCCAATAATACTGTGGCACCACCACCAACTTCCTGTCCGGGCCACCAGCCCCAGACATGAGCAGGCCTGGAGAGGGGAGAGTTGCAGGGACCTTGTCCCGCCTGCACCCAGCTTCATCACAGAGGCCTCCAGATGCTCCCGTTCATCTCCTGCACCCCTACATCCCTGCATCCTGACTGGGCGAGGCCTGGGTACATAGGTGCTCAATTAATAACTGAGCAATCTAAACTAAAAATACATTTGACCTTGCTACTTATTGCTCTTGCCACACTAATCTCATTTCATAGCCCAGGTTTTTAGGTCCGACAAGAAAAAAGTGCCTCTCCAGTGTTCAGAGGGGCCGCCCTAGGGCTTCTCCTGCATGGCATGGGCAGCAGACAGTGTCAGTTAGCTCACTGACAAGCTGAGCTTTCGGGGTTGGGTGGGGACCTAACGTTCAATTCCACCTTCTTCCTAGATGTGAATCCTTCATTCCTCATTAAGGTAACAGAGAAGCTTCAGTGCACGAGTCCCCAGTGCCAGAACAGCAGCAGCTGGAAAGGGGTACTTGTTCACCTCCTACTATGGATAACACCGTGGCCCAAGGCTTATCTGTCTCTTTATTTTTTATTTTTCTTTAAACAATAAAATGCCACCACCACCACCTCCTCTTCTTCCCCCTTCTTCCACATGCCAGAATAAAATACCACCTTCTTATTCTGCTTTTCCAGCAGTTTCCTGAGAACTAACTGCTCGGCAAAGATCTGATCTCCTTTGATTGGGCCATCACCTCCTCCGAGAGCAGCCACTAATGCCATGACATGTTGTCCTCCTAGGACACAGTGAGAACACCATCCCATCCGCATTGTCACTTTCTCGGGACAAGCAGGGCTAGTTGGAGGGGGACGCAGACAGCGCCGTTCCCACAAATCCATGGAAATTTCCTTTTCAGCCTTCCAGCTGGTCACCACCCTGACTGAGTAAACTGAGAAGGGGCTTGGGTGATCCTCCATGGCTCAAGGGTTGCACCAACTTGGCTTTAGCACCAATACCCCTACCTTTGAACCCAGGAAGGGTTCATTGCTGATCGTTAGTCACGTGGATCGTCAACCCCTGAACAACTCCAATTGCCCATGGTGCAGACTGGCCCTTCTATGAGGGCAGCTTCCTTCTGGGAACTCAGTGTAAATCCCAGACATCCAGTCACCCGTGTGGGTCACCGGACACCACGCACTGTGAGTTCACTGTCTCTATGTCTCTCTTCCCTACTGGATCCCAACTGGACAATGATTTGATTTTCTGCTTTTTCCAACTGTGCAGCAATAAGTACATATTTGTGCTAAAGAAACATTAAGCTGGGCACGAGCAGAGCAGCCAGCTTACTGTGACATCACACAGATAGCAGTGAGCTAACCGGGAGGCTAGGGGAAGTGGCGCATTTTTGAGACTAAAATCCCAAATCTAAAGCTGGAAGGGATGAAGTGGGGCCAGGAAGAGGTTCCCCTGCATCCCATGGGAATCTTTCCCAGCAGGCTGTCCCAGCAAGGTCCAAGGAGCAGCGTGGACACAATGCCCAGTGTGCAGGGCTCCCACCTCTTGGTGCCCACAGGAGGCCCCCAGCCCAGCTGGCGGACAGGTCTGTCTCGGGAGCTTTCAGCACAAAGCAACCTCCCTCTTGAACCCTTCTCACTTTGGGCTTCTTTGAGAGGGCGCCAGGGCTTCGCTGGCTGGCTCGGAGAGCAGCTCCTTCCTGTGAGAAAGGCAAGACAGGAGGAGATTTTGTTGCTTGGGCGGCTGGGAGGGGCCAGGGTCCAACGGTGAGACCCCAATAGAGGAAGGACCTTGGACAGCTGTCTGCCAAGGCACAGAAGCATGTCTTTCTTACTTGAGGAGAAAGAAAACAAACAAACAAACAAAAAGATCTAAGGAACAGGGAAAGAAAGGTAACCATGGAGCTTTTTCCAAGGAGCCTAAGACAGCCATCTCCGCCAGCCGGGAGTGGGAAAGCTGAGCTTTGTTCTGATGAAGGGATAGGAGGCTTATTTGGACCAGAAAAGAAAAAACAAAACATCAACTGAATAATCAGATGCCTCTGGACTGGCTACAGAAGGCTCTATCTGGTGCAGTCCATTCTGCCCGCCTGCTCCCTGCGGAGATGAGAGGCTCCCCAAGACGGCTGCCTTTCTCCTGAAGTCGGGCTCTTGGCATGGAGCGGGGCCCTCACGAGAAGGGATTAGGTGGTCCGGGGCCTGCGTGGCCTTCCCCCTGCCAGCTCTCCATGGAATTAAAATGCCCAGAGCCGAGCTGCCCACTGCGGCCCTGTCCCCATGCCACCCCCCAGTAAGTCTGTGATTCCAGGGGGCTCCCAGAGTTGGAAATGAGATCGAGGCCATGGAGACCCGGCTCCTGGGAGAAAACACCCCGAAGAGCAGGGGGAAAAATAAGCCCCAAGACAAACTTGGTTTCCAATTATTTTGCTTATGGCAAGTTCCAGAAAAGGAAGAGCTTCTTTTGCTTATAATGGTCCAAGTGATACTCTGGCTGGCAGAGAGAAGATGTCTTCTCTTCCCTGAAGAAAGGTTCGAGTCACTCACACAGAGCCCTGGCTGGGGACCCAGCAATGGGAGAAGGGGCTTGGGACAGCTGGATCCTTGCTCTATGTCCCTATGCTAGCTTGATGGGGCCTGATCAAAGCAGAGCGAGGGACATCGATCGGTGTGGCCCTCTAGGTTTGCCCAACTCCTGAAATAAGCAACTGACCCAAGGACCTTTGTTGAGTGGGGGCCGATCTGCCATCTCCATTTCAGCCACTGTGGGGTCCACCCTCAGCATCTCCAACGGTGACCACAGACACCACAGGACACAGGTGCCATCTGACCTCCCTGGCTAGAATGTCTTCTCTTTCTCCTGTCCCCTTCTACCCTCCTCTCCTGCCTGCTCCCCAATTTTCACACACTGCTGAGACCTCCCAGGGGCCCCACACTCACCCACCCTCACTGGGGGGGGGGCTGCACAGAACTGTAAAGACCACTGACTCCCCACTCGCCCTGAGGTGACACAACACAATGACTTTGAGAGGAAAAAATGTCTCTTCTTTCTAAGAAGTCCCTACCCTTCTGACTCACCCAGCGATCCCCAAACTTAAAAAGGTGAACAGGGCACAGTGTCTCTGTACCTAGTGCTTATCAACTGTAGCTTCCAGCAAATGCTGCTGTGGCTTCACAGCTCTGTAAAAGAAGTTGAGCAATTTCCCAGAGTTAACCATTAATGTGACTCGGCTTCTAGACAGCCGTAGCTTCAAAACTAACTTATTTAAACAAGAAATATTTGTTGCATAACTACGGAAGGCCAGATGCAGGTCTAGACACTGGGGATGAAGGGCAGATGCAGACATCTCTGCCTTGCCCTCATGACCCTACCTTTCCAACAGGGACACTGACTGGTGCACATGTAAGAAAAACCAGACAAATAACACGGAAATACATGGCAGACAATGGTAAAAGCTCTAAAGGCAATAACGATAGGGTGACAAGGTGAAGATGGAGTGGAAGGGAACCAGTCTCTGACCTTCAGAGGCGAAGCTGACCCCTCTGGGGGCCTGGGACTGGTGCTGAGACTCGACTGATGGAGGGAAAAGGCTTGGAAAGACGCAGGGAAGGGATCATAGGCAAAGGGTAAAACAAGAATGCAGGAAGTTTGAGGGGGGACATGTCCGGACTAACTGGAAAGTCCACTTAGGCGATGACTGACCAACAGTCACAGCAGTCCCCTGTCCTCCAAATGCTTTTTTTTCCCCTCCAGATCTGAATCTGTCATAATAATTCCTTTGCCAATTTCTTCCTGGCCAGGGCCTCTTGCTCTGTACTGACCTTTTCCTGCCCCTCCCTCTCCACTCCCAACACACACAGGCACAAGTACCAGCAACACGGGGGCTCCAAGGAGAAAAAGAAGTTCCTGCTTCTAGACTTTGAGACCACCCACAAGTCAGGCACATGACCAAAAACCTGAGCAGAATGTGTGATTCCGAGGCCCCAAGGCCGGATGGAAAGAGAAGGAAGCATTTGTGGGACTGTGGGACCTGGTTTTGTTTCCTCCTCTTTGGTCCTATATGAGCAACACTACTTAAGATTGTGTGTGTGTGTGTGTGTGTGTGTGTGTGTGTGTGTGTGTTTCAATAGACTAAGAGTTAGTCTGAGGCAAGAAAGGTATTCTGGTGGTTGGAAATCAGAGCAACTTTTTCTTTCTTTCTTTCCCCCTTTGAAGGACTCCTTCCCCTCCTCCAGTCTAGGGCACACAGCCCTGCCCGGAGTTCCATGCCATCTTCCCTTTGCCTGTGTTTTGTGCGAAGGAGCATTCAAATGTTGGACAAAACGGCTTTAATTCAACTTGATCATCTTCTGAAAAAGAAAAAAAAATTAAAGGAAGAAAAATAAAGGAGGAAGAACAAAAGTTGGGAGAGGCCAGACTAAATGGATATGATCTGAATGCATATTTGTGTTACAACTAATACAACCAGCAGCAGAGAGGGACCAAGATCAAATAAATGGTAAAACCTGACAAAGAGAAGAATAGATGGTATGTGGAGCCATCTGTTTTGGAGGACACCCAAATCTGTCTGAATCTGTGAGGCCAAACTACCAGCTATTCTAAGACGCCCCATTCCAAGAGTGGCCTAATGCGTAGCTACACAATCAGTTTCTCTCACTATCACTTTGGCTGCAACTTTTTTGTGCAATTAAGTAATTTATTCCTTTCTTCAGCCTCCTGATTCTAATGAATCCGAGCCACAAACAAGCCTCAGTTGCTCCTATTCAAGGAGTCTGATTACATCTGGCAGTGATTGCTGGAAATCCTGAAGAGGAAACAGGGAAGGGAAGCATATTGTTTGGGGGGGTAATAGGTGAAGACCTGCCTCTCTTGACCTATAATACATTAGTGTCAGTGAACATTTGGCAGCCTTCAGATGATTAGCAATGAAGATGAATCAAGCAAAAAAGAGGTAGAAATCTGCCTCATCTGAATCGCCAGAACTGCATACATTTGCATGCTGATTAGCTGTTCTTTTGTCTGTGTTCCTAATTATTATGACACATTATGTCTTCATCATGCAAGATTCTGATCTGTCTTGTTCAAAATGCATGTAGAAAAAAGTGCTGTTTATTGATTCAACATGTAACTTTTATTTTTATGTTTGCTTTAATTAAATACATATTTGATTGCCTTTGCCTGCTGTCCTTTTTTTTCCTCTTTTTTCTTCTTTTTTTGCTCTTATTTATTTCATCTTGTTGACAAACACACAGGTAACCCTCGTTTCTCACGCTCGGAGCATTCGGTGCTCGCTGCTCACCCCTGTCTGCCGCCCTCCTCAGGTGCGCACTTGCACCCCCTTGAAGAGGCAAAATAAAAGTAGGACAGGAAACAAGACAGCATCCGGGGAAAGCGAGAAGGCGGGGGGGTTGCACGGGACAGCGCGCTCCAGCCTTAACAAGAGTAAACAAACTGTTGTGACTCTGCGGAAGGGTTTTCTAGGGGAACACGAGCAGCAGAAGGGGGTTAAAAACGGCATGATCCCGTGAAAAAGGAGCCCCTCTTGTCATTCCCAGTTGTGGCGCGCTACTGATGCTGAGGGTTTGTCGACAGGGTACCCACATGCCTGTCTCCCCGCCCAGGCCTCCAAAGCTCCCATACGGTCCAGTGGCTCTGCTGGAAATCTGGGCAAGAAGGGCAAGCTGCTTCCCAAGGGGCTCCTCAGACTCACTTAGCCCCTCCTTCTAGAAGCAGAAGGGGTGAGGGACCCGCCAGACCCCAGAAACCCCTTTCCCAAAAGCATCAAGAAGCCAGCATCCCCGGGGCAGAGGCACAGGAAGGAAGGAGGGAGGCAAGGAAGGAGGGAGGCAGGGAGGGAGGGAGGGAAGGAGGGAAAGGAAAAACAGAAAGGACTTCCTGAAAAGACAGGAGTGTCTTTTCTCCCACAGCAGGCCTCCTACTATCTGTTGGGGCTATTTCCTCCCAAACTACTGAGAATTCTTTCTTGGGGTGCAGGATGGCATCCACAGGGCAGGTGTGAGCGAAAAAGGGAAAGGCAAGGTATTTGTTTCCTGCTGGTTACAGCCACCGCCAGCCAGCCTGCCCGATGTCCTTACACCCTCCACCCCGGGACATGCTAAGCAGCTGTAGTGAGCACAAAGCTATTTGGCGAATTCAATCAAGACACTTAGCAAGGGAAAGAGCACCACAGAGGAAGAGCCGGATGCAGGAGTAATTGAGTGCTGAGAGTCCATACATGCTCGGAAAGAAAGCAGGGCCCAACCAAATGCAAATGGCTCCTCACTGAAGAGGCATAATGCCCACCGCTCTTCCCTGCTAATGGGCAATGATTGGCTGGGAATGTAATCAACAGCTCTGCCCCCAACATCCATCCCTACAGTGAGGGATGATGGAGATCCATATTCATGAGTGAGCAGGCCGGTGATGTTTACTGGGTGCAGAAAGGGGGCAGGGCCGGCCTGGGTGAGACCAGGTCCTGGGAGAGGGACAATGAGACCAGGAGCAGGAAAATGGGGCTGGTGCTGCACCCACCCCAGCGGCCCCAGCCCACCGCTCGCCTGTCTGCTCCCAAGTGGACACACATCCACGGAGCCCGGTCCTCAAGAGACCTCGCCACGTGGTGCACTCACCATTCACCCAGGCGCAAGGTCTCTTTGGGTCCCTAGCTCCTCCCAGTCCTGCCCATTCCAAGTGGGCACCGTTGGAGGAACAGGGACAGAGCCGTGGTAACAACAGGTACAGGTAGGATGCAGCCTTCTGGAAATCCGCCATCTTAGAAAAATCCATCTTAGTCTCAATCTTGCATCATGCACCGTGTTGGCTAAGTTTTTTTTAAGTCATCAGGCATTATCCTGGGTTTCATGGTGTCCATCCCAGTTTGCTAGGGTCATCAGGACAAAGTACCATAACCTGCATGACTTGAACAGGAGCTGTTAATTTTCTCACAGATCTGGCAGCTAGAGGCCTGAGGTCAAGGCCTCCTCTTCGCTCTAAATCAGCTCCTTTTCCTGTCTTGAACACTTACCTGTCCTACTTTGACTGAAACAATGGCAATAGAAATGGAAAGAATTTCTCTAGCGTGCATTCTTAGCAAAACAAGAAGCTAGTGACCCCAATTGAAAAATAAAAACCCTTTACCAATTTCCTTTCAAGAACCTCCTCCACATTTCCCACTCCTCTGATACTGATGCAGAAATCTTACATTTGATTTTTCTCTCACTTATTTTTAGCCCCATAATTGTCCTCTGGTTCTTTTCAAATACACTGCAAACTCACAGGGAAAAGAATCAGGTTTTTTTTCCAGAGCTGGGAATTGAACCCAGGACCTCAGGCACACTAGGGAAGTGTCCTACCACTGAGCTACACAGCAGGCCCAATAGCATGACTTCCATCTTCTGTTGCTACTTTCACACAGAACAGAGCAGCACACTCATCAGATACCCAGTGAATGCTGAATGAAGGACTAGAAGAATTAAACAGATATGGGTGATAAAACTATCCAACAGGCGTTTCTTAGGGTGGGAGAAATATTCTGTGTGATACTATCACAGTGGATAGATGTCATTATACATCTGCCCAACTGCATAGACAGCCAGCACCAAGAGCAGACTCTGGGGCAAATGTGGGCTCTGGGTGATCATGACATGTCACGGTATGTTCACAGTTTTCACAGTGTATACTGTGGTGGGGGTGATAGTGCTAGGAGAGGCTGTGTATGGGTTGGGAAGAGAGTATATGGGAAATCTCTGTACCTTCCTCTTAATGTTGCTGTGAACCTAAAACTGCTCTGTAAAAGGAAAACAAAGTCTTTTTAAAAATTTTTATGACCAACAAATCTTCAATAGGCCCAGGAAAACATAGGAATTCATAAAGGGATGGTGGGGACTTGGTAGTTCATTGGGATAAGGAATAGACCCTTGCATGGCTGAGGTGATAGTGAAAAGGACAATGCGTTTGCCACTGGCCGGAGGCTTCTGGAAGCTTCCCTGAGGAATCCGTCCAGAACATGAGGCCTCTGGATACATCGGCAGAATCCAACCACTTCTCATCACTGTCTTTCACTGAACTTCATACACTGACCTCGGGGTAGACAGGACAGCGGCCTTCCAGAGATGTGCACAGCCTAGCCCCCAAAACTGGTGAATGTGTCACCCTATAAGGTGAAAGGGACTCTGTAGAAGTGGCTAAGGGTCTTGAGACAGGCAAATCATCCAGGACAGTGACAGTGACACGGTTAGAGAGCCATAAGGACACAGGACAAACTCCTTTGTTACTCATTAAAAGCATCACTGATGCTGTCTTCTGAGGCAGTTGGGGACCTAGAGGTGGAACCATCAGATGCCCAGTGAGTAACTAAAAACAGGGTAAAGGTTGGCCTCTCTACCTTCATTTTATACTCTCCTTCATTCCCTTAAAACTGTGGATGTCCTGCTCAGCTGCGCACACAGGTCTGTTACCACTGGGGCACTGTCTGAGTTTCAAGCCTGATGAGCCCTAACCTTACCTCCCCTGTTCCATCCCCCTTCAAGACTGAGGACACCAAGATAAGAATGACTACAGAGATTTTCAGGATCTGCAGGGACATCCCACTATCAGCTTTTACATCATTCAGTTCCAGACCCCCTAGAGCAATGCCTAAAAATCTCCAAACCTGTAATCACCTCACTTTCCAAGAAAAGCAGAGCCCCACAGACAACCGTGATGAAGGCACCCTCGCCCCCAGCAGCACGGACAATCAGGTCATGGGAATGGAACTGCCCTTGAGCCATAAGGAGCCCTCCACAGCTACAAAACCAGGCCTGATGGGGGACAGCAGACCCGGCCCTTCTCAGCACCCCACAACGGGCCAGTGGGATCCCATCAGTTCCTCAGACTGAGGCGTCTGCCCTGTCTCCTCTGCCTTTCCTTTGTAGGAGCCCATTTGATCTTTGTCAAAGCCGTCCCCCCTCTGCAATTTCTCTCACTTTCCAATTAAAGCTTTTTCCTGTAAATTCATGCTGAATGCCTCAGTTTTAATTTCCATTATCACTGAAGTAAGGACCCACGCTAGCAGATGACAACAGGGTCCTCATGTGGAAAACAGGAGGCTCGGGGCCAGAGAAGCAGGGGTCTGAGGTTTGAGGATGGCCTGCTGTTGGTTTTGATGATGAAGGAAGAAGCACAGATAGAGGAAATCAGGGGTCTTGGAGCTGGAAAAGGGAAATAGATTCTCCACCTCCCGAAGAAACACAGCCCTGCTGATTCCTGGATTGTAGGGCTCTGATTTCCAGTAAAATAATGCACTTGGCCTGTTTTTAAGCCACTGAGCTTTGGTAATTTGTTATAGCAATACTAAGAAACTAATACACCCTCCGCACCAGTCTCCCTGCTTCTGCCCTTGTCTTCCACAGGCTATTTCTAAAAGATAGGAGTGATCTTTTCAAAACCTAAGTCAAATCAGCCCCTTTTCAGCTCAAAGCCTTTCTATAGCATCTATACATGATGCACTATAAACTACAAAGTTCTTGGAATCATCCACAAGATCCTCCCTATCCTAGTCCTCACATCTCCTGTGGCTTCCTCTCCTGCTGTGGTTCCACATGGTCTACTATGGCCTTATGGCCTCTTGCAGCTCTGGGCATTCCCCTGCCTCAGGGCCTTTGCACTTGCTGTGCCCTGTATTTGGAAGGCTCTTTCCCTCAGACAGCCAAGACCTGGTTTCCTTATCTCTTTGTGTCTGCGCTCAGGTGGCAGCCGCTCCTTGGTGTGGGTAGCCTGGAGAACCCTATTTAAGACTGAATCCATGGCCAGGTGTGGTGCTACATATCTGTAACCCCAGCACTCTGGGAGACTGAGACAAGAGGAGCACAAATTCAAGCCCAGCCTGGACAACTTAGCAAATTAGTGAAAACCTAGCTCAAAAAAAATAAATTAAAATGGGCTGAGGGTGTAGTTCAGTGTGAAGGCCATGAGGTCAATCTCCAGTACTGCAAAATAAATAAGAATAAAACCAAAAGCCTTTCCCAATCCCCACCCGATATATCTATGGTACCCCACCCCTCTGACATGCTCTATATCCTACTTATCCCCTTGTTTATTTCCTATCTCCAACAGAATGCTCACTTCAATAGCACCAGGATTTTCTCTGGTTTTTTTCTGTAGCACCAAAACACTGTTTAGCACATAACAGGTGCTCAATAAATATCTGCTAAATGATAGTTGCTCTCTGCCAGCTTTTCCCCATAGGGTCAACATTGATGTTCTCCTGTCTCACATGAGATCCTGATTAGCAACCTCAGTCATACACATGGAAGCTAACAGGGTACTTACTAAGTGGCAAGCATAGTGGTAAGTGCATTACATGTATTAACTCAGTGTCTTAGTTACTTTTCTCATTGCTGAGACAAATACCTGACAGCCACAAATTAAAGTAGGAAAAGTTTATTTTAGCTCACATTTTTTAGCGGTTTCAGTCCATAGTCATGCCTCCTCCAAGGCAGGAGGCATGACAGAGGAACATCATAGAGGAGAAGCAGTTCACGGTAGGGTAGGGAGAAGGCAGTGGGCAGCAAGCAGCAGCAGCCAGCCTGCTTTTCCCTTTATTCCTTCGAGGTTAACAAGCCTTCTGGGTGATGCCACCCCATGACTGGCCTTCCCATTACCCACATGCAAATCTATGCTAGATTAGATAATCCACTCACTGGATTAATTTAGTTATCACACCCTTAATCCACATTCATATACCCCAGATCCAGCCACCTCCAAAAAGCCCCACCTATGAGCACATGAGGCTGTGGGGAACATCTAGATACAAGCCATGACGGTCGCAGCACTCCTCACATCTGATCCTCAAAGGACCTCCTCGAAGATTAACAAACTTTAAATCCTATGAAGCATGGTCAAAAAATATGGTGTGTTTAAATTTCTTTTTAAAAAAATTATTACAGTAAAAGACATATGGCCATTAATCTCCCTCAAAATACTCCCAACCACTTTGAACAAACTTATCCCACTGTTCTGGTCACTTTCTGAAGCAGCTCTGGAAGTCCTCTTTCCTGAGTGTCTGTAGTTCCACGGTTGTGGCTGCCTTGATGTCCTGAATCTATTCAAAACGTCCACCTTTCAGGATCATTTTGACTTTGAGACAGAGATAGAAGTTTCATGGTGCCAGATCTGGTGAGTAAGGAGAATGAGGACTCAGTGTAATGCTTTTATGAGCCTGTGTTTCCCTTGACTGACTCTGGGCAGCAGGATTCACCTTATTTTTTATCATGCCTCATAAAAACATGAAAGATGACTTCCAGGACTGCTTCAGAAAGTGGCAAGAAGATGGGATTTGTGTGTTTGCGGCAGAGGGGAAGATTTTGAGGGGACCGATGGCAATGTGTCTTTCACTGGGTTTTTTCACCACCCTGTATTTCACCACCTCACAGGGTGGGAACTTCTGTTTTCTTATTAAACTCCCAGCTTGTTGAGGGCGAAAAGAAGGAAATGTTTACCAGACAAAAGCAGTGTCACCTCCAAAGCTCGGATCCCATCACCCTCCGCAAGCCTCTGAAAAAGGAGGCAGCCAGAAACATTTTTAACATTTGTTTAATCCAACCCCACCTGCTACCATGAAGAGAGAGAGGGGACACATGTTTGAGAATGTGGAAAAACTCACAAAAGTCTGACACGTCTGCTCAAAGCCCACCTTGTTAGAGCCTTAGGGCCCCACCCACCTTCTGGCAGAGACCCAAGTGCTTGGTTTAAGAGTGAGAGTGTGACTAAGAATCAGAGCAGGAAGGGACACAGAGGAGGAGATGGAGTGTGGGCCACCAATATGGGGGTGCACAGCCCCTTCCTCCCCGGAGACTCACAGATGGAGAAGTGCACTCCACGAGCCTGCAGTCACCGGGTTGACTTCCCAGGAGAAGCCCCTGTTTCTGAAGCCACTCCACTCACACACGTGACCATCCCTGAGGGGACAAAATGGAATCCCCTTGGAGGCCACATTGCGGGTGGGGATTTCCTTTGTTTGCAATTGTAATCTCAGTAGTTGCTCTAGTCAATAAACAAACAAGAGAAAAGATTCAGCGAGGTGTAAAAATAGATTTGCACAGGGCAGACAAGTGCACATTCCATTTATTTACGTCTTCTAACAAACCGATACCTGGGGTGACGTTTATTAACAAACGGCATTACCAGGTGCCCGATACGTGGCTCACAGAAATTAATTACCCAGCCCATGGTAAACCCATAACCAGCCCGCGGCGCTGTGACATTTGTGCTAATTGGAAATGAGCTAAGTGCTGCGGGTGCACTTTGCACTCAACGCAGTGTGTTAATTGTCTTTAGTTCTCTTCATGATCAATCTACCTGACTGAACCGCTCTCCTAATTTACTGGGTAATAGCGTCACAAGTGGATTCCCTTAGGTATCCAAGGCTGGAGTTGTGGGGAGGACCAAGCCTGCTGCTCTTTCGCCGTCTTCGACCAGGTGAGCTCAGATACTCTTCTTACCTGCCTCACAGGGCTCCTGGAAGACGCGAAGTGAGCCCATCACCTTCTCCCAAAGCCCCAGCCCCTGCACAAAGCCTTCCCCCCTCTTCCGCCACACAGGCAGACTGTACCAGAAGCAAAGCGGGCACTCTTAGCGTTAAGACAGCTGGGCTGCACGGTAATCGTTCAACGACTGCTGTACACGGCATATTTACTCCGCGAGGACGGGCCGTTCACTAGTCACTGCCCCCACGTGAAGTCAGGACTTGCACAGAAAGGAATCGATATTTGCACTACAATACCAACCAGGAAAATGTAGACGTTTAAATCTTGGGCCGTTGCAGCAAATTAAGGCTTGGAGATGCTGGTTTGGACAGAGAGTGCCCACGTACGATGGACCACCAAGCCCCTCGGTACCGCCAGAGAAGGAAGAGAGGAGACACCTTAGGGCATGGAGTTCTCCACCCCTCCACTGCTGGGACCTTTGCAAAGTCTTCATCGTTTCCTGGAATTCCGGCAATGTATTCCCCTTGCCTTCGCCCAGCAGAAGCACACATAACGGAGAGATGACGACACCAATAACAGCCGTAGCAGTGATAGCGAGTTAGGGCTTTACTGTGTGTCAGGCACCAAGATGAAGGCTTAATTTGCACCGTGTGAATTAACTCTGTTCGCTGACTTCCCTGCTCTCTCTGCCTGAAGAACCCCCTCCCCCAACACACCCCAACTCCAGGCCAGCATCGTGCTTCCTTCTTGTCTGGCACTTGTCCCAGCTGCAGTCACCTTGCTTAGTTGTTCACCTAGAGATGCCTGTGCCTGCTCCCTAATCAGCATGGGAGCCCCGCCTGTCACCCTGGCCATGTGCCTGGCACACAGCAGCATCTTCAGTCAAATTTGTGGAATGAATCTGAACTTCTAAAACCCCCAAAGTAGGCGGACTCAGTCGAGGCAGCGCTGTGTCCTCAAATTCATCAGTTCGCAAGGTGTCACAACCATACTCAAAGAGGCCAGGAAACTTGTGGCTCCGACCCAATTCTAAGCCTCCTGACAGTCCATGTGAAGACAGAGTGCAGCTGTCAGATAAATCAAACTAGGGCCTCGAAGGATTTCTAACACTCAGGAGGACAGAGAGGACACTGTTCCACGTCCAGCCTCTCAAGCGCAGTCCGCAGTCCGGAAGCAACCTCGGCCTGCAGCACTTCCCTGTGAATTAGGGAGGAGCCGCCTCCGAGCTGCTGCCACCCCAGGAGGTCACAGGGCCGGAGTTAGGTCCTCCTCAGTCAGCCTTAGGCAGGTTACCTGTGCCAAGCACAGGTCCCCGGGGTTCCCTGTGGAGAAGATGCACGCAGCTGCTCCCTCCCGAAGCCCTCAAGCTAAAGGAAAACCCAGCCAAATCACCTGCACAGAGACCCGTGAAATGTGCGCCCTGGTCCCAGGTCTCAGTGCCCTGGTTGCTGCCACACCGTCTACTGCCACCAACTCCAGATGCCGGCAACCCCGCTACTGTGTTATGCTTCCGTGTGACAAACGATGGAGCTCACCGGGCTTCTCCTATGAAAAGGATGACAGACTTTGTTTTAGGTAAAGGAGTATACTCTCCATCCTGGTGAAAACAGAATCTCTTTTATTATGTCACTTCCTACCTGATAGGAGCTGAAACCATATGTTAAAGCCCAACCTCCAATGTAACTACTAGGGAACTGGGGCTTCGGGGAAATAACTGGAGTTAAGTAAGATGGGTGGGGTCCTGATCCACTGGGACCAGTCTCTTTGTAACAAGAGACATGAGAGGACATCCTGTGTCTCTCTCTGCCTTGAGGGACACAGCAAGAAGGTGGCCATCTACACTAACGCGAGAGGCCCCAGCGCGGGTGGAGCACCTCGCTTGTGACTTCCAGCCTGCAGAACCAGCCTAGGCTGCGGGCAGGCAAGAGAGCCAAAGCACTGCCATGACAGCAGGGCCTCTCAGCGACCCTGGGCCCCTGGAAGCTGCAGGAGAGCGCATCACAGGGCTCGGGGAAGGAGAAGGAAGCTAAGCAGCGAGGATCTTAAAGGCACGTATGCCCCGAGCTACATTCACATTTCAACCTAATACATTCTCCACCCCGCAGCCAGGTTGGTCCTCTGGAAACACAGATTCCATCAACCCTTTGCTCACCATTTGCCAGCAGCTCTATCCCCCTCTGAATAAAACTCCAAGGGCACACAAGGTCCTACAAAGCCCCCATAATCTGGCCCAGCACCCTCTCCGACCTCACCGCCCCATTATCCTCCCCTTAGCGTCCTTTACCCCAGCCATGCTTCTCAGATGTCACCAAACACACGCCTACCATCACTGCTACTTATACCTCAGACTCCTTATCCCTCATTTCCTATCTGTCTCCACTCCACTGTTACTTCCTAGGCAGCCTTCCCTAGTCTTTCTGCAGCAGCGTCCCTCAAACCCTCCTTCCAGCTCGCTCGCTCTCTCTCTCTCTCTCCTCTCTCTCCCTCCCTCTCTCCTCTCTGAATGCCCTATCTATCTTACTTCCACTTCGCTTTTCTCCATAGCCATTCTCAGTTCCTGCCAGGCTATTTTCTTATCAGTTTGTTCACGCTCTGCTTCTCCCTAAAACAAAAGCTTCACAAAGACAAGAACATCATTGCTCTCCTTATATTGCAGCAATTTCAATAGTGCCTGGCTCATAACAGATCTTCAATAATTACTTCTTAAATGATTGAAAACATACGGCTAGATGGTAGCCAGCAATATTAGGAGCAACACCTGTTGAGTGAAGGTCTAGCCTTTTTCTATCCATTATCTGTACATATGCTGGGTCTTAAGCTGAATGCTTCACACACCAAGAAAAGAGACAAGAATCACTTGGGGTAGGTATTTTTATTCCCATTTTGCAGGTAGGAAAGCTGAGGCTCAAAGAGCACGTCGTCTGCCCTAGCCCACAGGGATAGCAGGGAGTGGAGCCAACAGGATTTGAACATAGGTCAGCCCAATTCAACCCATGCTCTTAACCACTTTCTATATGTGTGAACTGATACCAATTTGACAGATACTAGGAGTATTTCCTACTCAGATGAATCCCAAGTTGTATATTCTAGGAAACAAATAATACTCTTCATTAGATAGCCCTCTAAAGTATCTACTGTAATCAGTACATCAGCTTCATTTTAGACCAAGACACACCATGATTCAAAGACCATTTTCATTTACCTTTCTGATAAAACGTGTGACATTTTTACCAGGAAACTGACCTCCCTAAGTAGATTCTGCTCCGGCTGGCACCAAAATGGACTTGGGCCCACCCAGTCACACCAGTGGGCAGAGAGGGAACAGGACGGCCTTTACCTGCTCACTAAACAGGAACACTCGCTAAACACCCTAACTGGGATTGAACCTTTGCCAAAAGAAGACACAAAGACCTCATGTGGTGTTGAAAGGGTCAACGTGAAGACTTTCGCTGTGGTTGGAAATTATCATCATTCTGCTTCTTTAAAAATAAGCACACAGTCCAGTTTTGCCCAGGCAGTCAAACATTTTATTGCATCACTTAGAATCCTTGTGATTGAAAGCACAGAATAGCACAAGGGCTTCCGGATGGCACTGAGGCTCCTGGCTGACTTGCGGGACTCAAAGAGTAATTATGCACTGCATGTTTGTAAGATATATGCTCGTCCCATTTCAAAAGAGGAGTCACACCAGCCGGGGGCCAGCAGTGGGCTCAGCATGGCCCACGGCCCTTCTGCCCACCTCTCCACTGAATGTGAGTATCACTCAGAATTGTGGCATTTAAAAATCCCTATTTTCTTCAGCACCGGTTTCATGCTATACAAAATAAAAGTTAACTGAATGTCGTATTATTCTGCTTACCTCATTTGGTGCAATGCATAGGACAGCAACAGCATTCGATGGGCTTATGTTCTCCCAAATTATTTTCATTGCTGTTAATGGAGGAACCCTGGAATAAAAGAAAGAAAGAAAAGTTCCTGTGGTCAAAAAAAAGGTAGTAAAAAAATAAGTTTGACTTAATCAAATGTCTCTGCAGCAGCATTTCTCGGGCTTCTAACAGCCTAGAACAGTGGTGGTGAACCAATGGCATGCAGGCTGCAGCCAGTTGTTTGTTATCATTGAAAGCTCTACAATGTTTTCATTATTGTTCTAGAAGAAAGGAGGGAGAAGTGGGAAAAGGATGATCATAAACACTAAATTAGGAGCAAGTTACTGCATCTTATCATGCAGGAGGGTGACTATAGATAACTGTTAGCTTTCCATTCACTTGGGTAAGAAAATACTTAAGATAACTGACCTAAAAGGAGAAACATTTATTTTTATTTCAAAGGTTTAAACTACGCTTGATTGCAGGGCTCTGTTGTTGTTCTGGCCCTGCAGAGAGGCAGAAAGTCAGTGTAGGGAGCACACAGTGAAGCCAAGCTGCTTACCTCATGGTGGCCAGGAAGCAGAGAAAGAAGGGAAGGGGCCAGGGTCCTAATAGTCCCTTCAAGGCCACGCCCCCAGCACCCTAACTTCCTCCCGCCAGGCCCCGCCTCTTAAAGGTCCCGCCACCTCCCAATAGTGCCTCGGGCTGGGAAACATGCCTTTAGCACATGGCCTTTTAGAGACATTTTAGATGCAAACTATGGCAACAATGACAATGTGATGCACATTTCAAAAAGCTATGAGAAAAGATTTTGAAAGTTTTCATCATAAAGAAATGACAGATGGGGAGACAGATACATTCATCTGATACAAACATTACACAATGTATACACATATTGAAGCATCGTGTTATCGCATTAATATGTACAATTTCTATGTGCCCATATTCCAGTTAATTTCTATTATTTAAAGCCACTCACCAGGTAGTACTTGGTGAGGATAACATTCATGATCTCCCACAGGGAATGAGAAGTGTGATGCCGAACTGCACTGCATATCACGGGTGTGCCCCAAACAGCAAAAGCTGCAAGCAAGGGGGAGGAGGGTGGGACGTACAAAAATGTCTAAAGAGCAGGGCAGCCTGAGGGATGAGCTCACAGGCCCTCAGGGTGGTGGTCCGAGAAGGCTCAAGAAGAAAGCAGGGAGACAAGAGTAAATATTACAAGGAGTGTTAAACACACAGAGACAACTCAACTGAGTGACCAGAAGAGACTGGCACACCTTTCCAGAGCCCATCTGCAGGCCCATGTCTCTGCCCAGAAGGCATCAGTAACCTAACAGTCCTTCAGAGACACTCCAAATGAGTTTTGGAAAATACACATTATTTCCATTTTTGTGAGCTTTGAATTTCCAGGGTCAGTTTGCATGTCATAAGAACCTCTAAAAAAACAACAGCTAAACAATTAATAATTCTAAATCAAACCAATTACTCCATATAGCCCTGTTTCAATAGGAAGACTCAGAATGAGAAAATTATTCCTGAAACTTTGGAGTAAAAAATCCCCATTGACTGTAAGAGCAGTTAAGGGTTTAGGTGGGGGAAGGGAAAGGAATCAGGAGCACCTTAACTTTTAGCATGAAATCCATCTGTTAAATAGACCTACTAATGGTGTTATTGCAGCTAAAAACCATGACTTGAAAATGTTGTGTACATTATTACTGTCATTATCCACCAACTGTAAGAATGCTATGTTAAAACTAACTCCAAACACCTCGGGAAAGGTAATTGCAACTAATGGATCTGAAGTGTGCAAAATTGGACATTATTACCCCGCCAGCAAGGAAGCTGCTGGAGATGGCTGTCAGTGGCTCCGTCTTTCAATCAGTGAGAAGGGGGCCAGGCTTGCTTTCATTCCGTGGCACGGCAAGTCCACCCTGCACAATAGAATAAGCAAATGTTTATGGGGCAGAGCGGAGGGCAGGAGGCGAATTTCAGCACTGACTTCCCAAGCTGCTCTTCAGGGGCAGGAGGCTGGGCCAGGACAGCCTCTCTTTACCCTGAACATCTCCTGCTAGGCCCCAGAGTCTCCGGTCAGCTGCCACCAAATGAGTTAAATCATGCTGGCTCTGAAATTAAAGGGAGCAAACAGAATCAAACATCAAGCTGGAGGCATCTTCCACACCCCAACACCTGTGCTCCCTTGAGAAGAGAGACTCGGCCTGGTCCCTGGGCTGCAGTCTTACCCTGCTCTGGGACCACCCCAACCAGCCTCTCTTGGGGCACAAGACCAGCTTTTCTGAGGCATGGCTTGGCCTCCTTCAGCTGTAACCACTGCTTCCGCTCTGGGCTGACTCCCTTCAAGTCAAATCAAGCCCCCCACCCCAATGCTAGTTGATATGAATTTAAAAATCTTCAGTCCTTCGATGTATTCCAAATTTTCAAAACAAATGTCTGCAAATAGCACTGCATATGTGCATCTCTCCTCTGCCCGGGTCTCTTTATATCTCATATACACGCCCTGCATTGTACATATCCCCCACATCAGCACGCACTGGCACCAAAGTTCCAAGAAAGCTGAGTGACCAGGAACTGCATCCTCTTTTCCCAATGCCAGTCTTTGGTGGAATTTCTCTCTTCCTTCCCGGCCACAATGTGGGAGTAAAAATAGAGGAGCTAGAAGCCCAGAAGTGGCATCAGTAAACACTGACCAGAACATCATTCCCTAAACTCTAAACTTAGAATAAAAGTAAAATCATCCCGTCCTTGTAAGCTGCATCTTCCCTGCCTGAAGGCTCCAGGGGAGCCAGATGCCCAGCATCCCTGGAATCTTGGGCCCCTGTGGTTCCCATGAGCCCCTTTACCCCTTGGGTCCCAAGGGCCTGAGAGCAGAGCCTCTGGCCACTGAGTGAGGCTTGGAAACAGCCCGGGTTCACACGGCGCAGGCTGCTGCTAGGGGAGGTTCCGGGAACTGCAGCCAGGGATCGGCCCACCTGGCAAAGCACTCTGATTTTTAAAACAAATTCTTACAGGAAACATCAATATAGGTCCTATCATTTGTTCACTTCTGTATTAATGTTATTTATTTCTTTGTTGATTCAAGCATTAGTTTGGAGTCTTCACTGTGTCAGTGTTTGAACAAAAGAGATGCAGATGACTGAAGAACAGGAAGGAGGCAGATGAACACACAAACACATCATCTTTCTTATGCAGAGAAGTTCAGTATGAAAGAGTGACAAGATGGGGTGCTCAGAAGTAGGTGCTTGGGGCCCTGTGACAAAAACCAAAGAAGGTGAGGTTCATGAGGGAGGAGGCTGCAAAGGGAGCAGGCTGAGGGCAGGGCAGGACAGCACAGAGCCCCAAGCCTGGACACCAGTGAGGTCACGGGGATGACATCAAAGAGCCAGGCAGGACTTACCTCGGCCTTCTAACCACAGTGGGGACTTGGGATGCTACTCTGGGGGACAGGAGGAGCCAGGGGAGGTCCGAGCAGAGGGGGAATGGGTGGGACCTTTGTAAATGACCCCAGATGGAGGACAGCCAGTTGGAAAATCATGGCTATGACCCAGCGGTGGGAGGAGGGAGGATGGGCTTTGGGGAAGGCAGAGGTGAGAAGTGGTCAGATTCCCAGGATGCTGCAGAAGAGGAGCCACCCGGACTCCCTGATCGGGAAGGTGGGTGTGAGAAGACAGGACTCAGTCACAACCATGGCCGGAATGACCACAAGAATTGACAAAGGCAGTGTGAGCTCGTGCAGCATTTCTGTCCCTTCTGGGTCCTCATCTCCAAAGTGAGACGGCCAGAGTAAAGATTTCTAAAGCTCCTATGAACTCAGACATCTTTCCTGTTATCCTTTACATGAAGTAAGATTATAAAGCCGACCATTCTTTAAATACTCAGCTACTACCTTAGCAGTCTTAGAAAGCAAATTCTACCTATGAGACCATCATCCATTTCTTTCTCTTCTTTGATTTTTAATTAACCAGCTTCTGCCAGATCTCCAGTTGTCAAATCTTTGCCAATAAAGGAGCCATTATCACTACAAATAATTTAATGAAAATCTGGGTCTTCTACAGGATTTGTGACTTTATTTTGTGTATTGATCAGCGTTCTGCTGCTGGGACAAAATACATGACACCTGCAGTTTAAAGGAGGAGAGGTTTATTTTGGCTCATGGTTTCAGAGGTTTCAGTCCATGGTTAGTTGACTCAAACGCAGAAACACCATGGTGGAGGGAAGGGTCTGGTGGAGGAAAACTGCTCACCTCATGGCTTCCAGAAGCAGAGAGCAAGGAAGAGAGTCAGAGCCAGAGATAAATCTTTCAAAGGCACACCTCCAACGGCCCACCTCTTCCAACGAGGCCCCACCTCCTAACGGTGCATTCAGCTAGGAACTAATCAATGGGTTAATCTATTGATAAGTAGTGTACCCATGATCTAATCACTTCCCAAAAGCCCCACCTCTGAACTCATGACATATTTTTTATACAAACTATAACATTTTGCAATCCATTTATACTTTACTTTGCCTTAAAGTTTTCAAATGTTTCCTGTTCCCTAAAAATGATCTAAACAATAAACTGAGAGCAAAAGGTGTCAAAGACATTGGCCCAATGGGCAGGGGTAGGCAGTGTAAGGCAGGGAGGGATGTTTGAGCAGAGGCTGATTTTCATAAGTAGTTGCATGGTTGCTGAGTTCCTTCCATGTACAACTGAAGACTCACATAATGAATACTTTGAGAACAAAAGGATCCTCAAACCAATGGAACAGTCGGCCTCACAGTTTCTCATGATCGGCCTGAAATGTCTTTTAGCAGATAGGCATGATGTGTAACATCTAGTGCCAAACCTGACTGTGTTTATTATTATAATTATGAATAGTAGATATTCTCTGGGTCCCCACAGAGAAACTATTTTGTACAGCCTGTTCCTAGACTTAGCATATTAATTGTACAGATACCAGGAATAAATAGGAAGAAAGATGTGCAAAATTTATTTCTTATTTTTCTTTAGGGATAAGTTCATTTTTCTTCTTTCTTTTTAACTTTGACAATGACCCAACATCATTATCCACCCCCGTTCACACTCAGAGCTGCCACAGTCCTTGATTTACAGCCCACTGCAGACCATGAGATGTTTTCTGAGCTCTGTGGAATGTTAAGAGTCTGGAGACGCCCAGGTGAGCATGAGGAGATGATGAGCTCTCCATGCAGTGCTGCCGAGGGTTGCACAGCACAGATTCCACCATTCAAAAGCCAGCCCCAGGCCCAGACTGAGAATGAGCCCTTTGAAGATCCCCTTGACTTGTATCACTCTGCCTGGAGCAGAAGCCAGGTTGCATTCCTTTTGCTCCTGTCCTGGGTGGGTTAAACATTTTAATCATACTTAGAAGAATAGAGGGGAGAAACTGATATCATCCTCATTTGCTACCATAAGAGAAAAAAGAAAATTCTGGGGAAGGAAATAGAATCTGGGAGCGAGCAATTAAGAATGAACAGAGTTTAATGTGGACACCAGAGGAATGAGCTAGGGAGGAAGAAAAATAAATGGATGTGGCCCTTACTGCACCTTCAGTTCCCTTGAAAGCACAGCCAAGGGGGAAAAGCATGTGGTTAGTTCTGCAGGATCCACTGCAACAAGAGGAAAACATTTCAGAATCCATTTGCTGCCTCAGGGAGCACACAGGATTGATACAGGGCAGCTACGACTTCCACTGCTTAGGTCTGGGACTGATTGGCCAATGCATGGTCATGTCTACTCAGGGACGGAAGGAAGAGGCACCATGTGCCTGCATATCCCTCACCTGAAACATGCACGTACACATGCACAACTATACACACACCTCACGGAAGGTGCTGCTATACTACCTTGACACCAGGAGTGCCACGTGGGATAGAAGCATCAGCAGTTGGTACAGCTCCCACTCTATAGTCAGTGCTTGTAAACATTTGTTGAATGAATGAATCACTGCACTCTTCCTCATTCAGCCCAAAGGCTAATGGAAGAGTCCTCGGCTGGCTCCGCAGTGGAGTTACTCCCAAGCAATCCACTATGATTACTTGGAAGTGGACATAAATGGAAACCCACCCACCACTCCCTCACAACAGCTAAACCAGAACTCTCTCCCTTTACGTGATGCAATTTGTGTCTAGAAATGTAGGAGATCAATCCCTTGGCCCTTTGAGCTCCACCATGACATCCAGGTTAATCTGACACAGTTGTTTTCAGGAGGAGGCAGACAACTTCACAGAGTTGTAAACAACAGATTCTGACTGAGGCATAAAGCCTATAGAATGGATGCTCTTCTAATTCTCACTTTATCAATACTGTGTGTGCATATTTAATAATTATGCTTTCTCTCTAATTACTGTTTAAAATATATTTTAATTTGTTCTTATTTTTAATAATTCAGGTAATCAAAATGTTTACCAATACATTCACACGTCTTTCCTTTCTGGAAGTATAGAGATCACACTTTCCTGACCTTTGACAATTAGTCAGGACAAAGGACACAGTCTTGAGGATGAGGCTGGTAACTGTGGGTCACTTCTGGATTGAAGCACTTAAAAGGCAATGCACCTAGCATGGTGCTATAATTTGGCTCTGTCCCCCAAAGGGTGATGGCTCTATCTTCATCTTGACACTATCAGGAGGTGGTGGAAGCCTCAGGAGGGGGACCCAGTAGAAGAAGTTTGGTCTTTGGGCGTGTGGCCCTGAATATACACACACTAGCCCCTTCCTCTTTCTTTCAGTTGCCAGTCACTGTGAGATAAGCAGCCTCCCCTGCCATGTCCCCCTGCTGTGGAGCACTGTGCCACCACAGGGCCAAAGCAATGGGACCAAAGAACCATGGATTAAACCTCTGAAACCATGAACCAAGATAAACCTTTCCTCCCTAAAAGGTGAATTACCTCAGGTAGGTTGTCCCAGCAATACAAAGATAACACACCTGGCAATCCCAAAATCCTATTTTAAGATTAAAGTGCCACAAAAATCCAAGCAGACTGGATTGCTGAACCATCCTTTAGTAGAGGACAGCTACCCACATGTGAAATACTCTTGATTTTGTGAAGGAACCAAAATGTTAGTGCTGTTTCTTATCACAGCAGTACCTAGCCCATCCTTATTAATAGTGAAATGAACTGAGTCTGTTAGTCGGGATGGATACCTGTCCCCAATCTTAGCTCAGTGTAATTCATTAGTGGAGACCTGGTTTCCAAAACACAAGGTCAAGACAGTTGATGGAAGAGCAAGTTAGCTGCTACAGAGCAGGTGGGAATTGAGAAGGCAGGCACTCAGGAGAGAGGAGCTGGTAAGGACAAAGAAAGATTGACAGGGAAATCAGTTATTAGAAATTTACAGTATACATTTGGCTGGCGGAATCTATCATTTCTGGGATCTAAAACACCAGAAGCCCCAATGCCATCTAACTGAGTCCTATCCCTCACTCCCAGCTATTCCCCACTTCCTGCCCCCAGTTCGGGTGCCTCCTTCCTGCTCAGCCATTGCCACCACCAACTTTCCACTGAGTTAAAATGAGCTTTGGCAGAACACTCAACTGAATAGTGAACTTAAACCCTGCATTTCTCAAAGAACTAACTGGTCCTCAAAAACCAGAGCAAAGTGGAAACTTATTTGAGATGAGAGTTTGGAAATATATAGTAAGAGTCTTCAGCTGAAATTTCAACTTGATTTTACATGGATTTCAGACAAGGGAAAGGTTCCAGAAAAGTGATTGTGACATTAACATCATCTGGAACAGCAGAAATTGGAAATGGTCTGAGTGGTCAGCAAAAGAGGAATCATTTTTAAAAAACAAGTAAACAATAACACCCCAAACAGGGGACATGCGTATATAATAGAATAGTATTTGTAGAGCAAGATGGTACTTTCAAAGAATGTTGATTGGCACGTGGCTATGGTTACATCATAAGGTTAGATGAACAAAACGATGCAAAATTTTCTGTACATAAGAATCTTAATTTCATAATATTGATTTTAAAAAGGACTAAAAGAAAATGTGCCTCAAAATGTCAAGATTATCTGTGAATGGTGGGTTATAGCAAGTTTTATTTCTTCTTTGAAAGTTTCTACATTTTTCAAATTCTTTTTAAGGAATATATATTACTTGAAATTAGGGAAATTTTTTTTTTGTTTTAAGAAAAATAAATTTACATAAGGGCTTCAGTGATTTTAATTATCCTTTTCCTCAACCATCTGTACCCTCTAAACATATTCCCAAGTAAAGGTCATTCATGCTTTGATAATGGCTCTGTTGAGGGGATT
This sequence comes from Heterocephalus glaber, assembly GCF_000247695.1. The sequence continues at coordinate 18,594,055 of NW_004624771.1, read as the reverse complement.
TTTTTAATTTCTCAGTTGATATATTATTAATTAAATAAAATAGTATTATAACCCTATTCAGAATCTTGTTAAATTATTTACTGAAGAGGAGCAGAGGCCCCCAGTGTTGAGCAGCTGAGCCTTTCCGGCTGCCGTACCACCACCCCCAGTGCAGAGGAGCAGAGCTCTGCCCAACACCGAGGAGGTGAGCCACGATGGCACAAGCAGCACACCACCCCCGACCCCTGTTGAAATGAGAAGACACATAAAGAAGTCTCAAAACCAGACTTCCAGATCACCTAAAGCAACCCCCAAGGGAAACAAGATGGAACCATCTGATACTCAACCACCTGGACTCCTTGAACAGGCAATGAAAGAGGATCTGGAAAAAACGAAATAAGAAATAATTTCTCAGGTAACAGCAGAGATTGTGCCCACAGTGCAAGACATAATTAATAAATCTAGAGAGGACACAGATTAAAAAAAAATAGAGGAGCTGAGGAACATGAGGGAATCACAACATAGGAAACAAATGGAATCCATAAAACAGATACAAACAGATTTCCAAGAGATTAAAAATTCCACTGAAAGTTTACACAGCAGAATGAGCCAATGTTAGGACAGAATTTCAGATACAGAAAATAAGATTGCAATTAGTGACCAGGAAAAGAAAAATTTCTTTAAAATAGTAAGGGACCATGAGAAATCAACCCAGCAGCTGCAAGATGATGCAAAGAAGAATAACATAAGACTGATTGGAGTCAATGAAGAAACAGAAGAGAGTTCAGATGACATAAAAAAACTG
>NW_004624771.1:18491326-18588942 GCF_000247695.1 Heterocephalus glaber | reverse complement strand
CAAAGACTTTATAAATAGGGAGGGATGGAGGGGTTGAAGGGAGGGCAGGGGAAGGGGGACAAATAAGAACCAGGAGAGATTATGTAAAGGTGCACATTTCCAATGATGAATGTCATTCTATTGTATACCTAAAATGTACCAATACAATTAATTAAAAAATTACTTATTGAACTTCTTGGTAATACGAAGCTATCCCCATTAGCTCATCCAAAACCCTAAGAAGGCTTCAGAGATTCTTAAAATAATCAGTGTGGCTAGGAAGAAGGTTCTGGATTTGCAGGGTTTGGGCACATTCTCCACTCACCTTCATCAGGGGAAACACACTTTCGTCAGGGTGTGGGCCGTGCCTAGGAAGAGCCACGTCCCACATTCCAGCCTCAGAGATGCCCCTGGTACCACCAGAGAGAACAGGCTGGCACAGTGGGCCCTGGGGTCCAGGCATCTACACAAGCATGAAATTTATTCTAATGTTCAGGTCACCTCAGAGCTGAAGGAGCTGGGGAGGTGTCAAGTCTCTAGGCTTGCTTAAGGAACGGGGAGGTCTCAAATGTCGATTTCAGCCTGGAAAATCCTAAAATGCATCTTGACAGGAACACTGGATATTGCTAATGGTTTTCAAATACATTAAAGCTCCCAGGCACAAAGCAAGGATTCACCTTCTCCTCCCCACCATCTCCGTATCCGCCATCATGGAAGTGGTTAGGGGCTCACTACTCAGAGACCCCTCTAGCTGACTGTGGCCTGGTTTGCTGAACACTTAAGGCTTTCCCTTAGCAGTCAGCAAGTATTTACTGAGAAACCAGCCTATGCCAAGCCCTGTCATGGCACTGACAAAGCCAAAGAGGCATGTGGTCCAGTGTTTCTCAATCCTGGAGATCTTGTTAAAAGTTCAAATCCTAATTCAGTAGGTCTGGATCGGGCCTGAGACTGCCAAGCTTTCTGGTGATATTGATATTTCTGGTACATGGACAATATTTGAAGTGTCAAAGAGCCAGGGGACAAAATAATTGTGAAAAATAAGCTACTGTTATTGAATGTCAAGCACCACAAGAAGCGTAGTCCATGAGTTTTGTCCCTAAGTTTCTCCTAGATTTGATCTTAGCAACAGGTGTCTGGAAGGACACAAAAGCCACTTGGACAGATAGTTGATGCTTATGGTCAGACCTGTGCCCACGTGTGGTTGGGTCAGGTAGACCAGCAGACACATTACTTACTGTCCTGCTACAAGTCTGCCCTGCCTCTGGAATCTCAGGATGAAGATGAGGATTCCCTTGGGGAAGCACACGGAAACAGAATTCACGCAGTTCACAAATTCCAGGGGAAGCGCATACACAAATTCTAAGAGGTGCCGGACAACCTGCCTTCTCTGCCTTGCTTACCTCTGCATCTTCAGAGCCATAGCAATTCTTGGCACACTGCTCAGTAAATATTTATGGACCGGTTGACTGTCGACTGCTGTCTATGAGTAGCTTGTAAATTATAATATAATTACATACCAAATTTCAATTTTAAAAGCAGTGCAATGGTTGCCCTCAGCATTTATTCAGTTGAACAATGTTATATTAGCAAGACATGGGAACAGATAGCTCCTTCTTTTAAGGAATCCCTGTTTCCTCCTAAAACTCACTAAAATAATAAGTGAAGGAATATACAAAAGGCAAATAAAAATGAAGAGAAGCAGCAGACCACAATTTCTGCAAACATTTTGAAGACAGAAATTGGTTCATGAGTAATAAACGGCTCTGAGAATGGAACAAACCAGGAAGCCTAAGAGCCAGTAAGAGGTCACCCTGTGCTAGGATTGCTTCCTATAGAGAGCCCCAGAGAGGCTCAGCACCGTCCTGGGGAGGCAGCTGAGGATGGAACTGGAAGAGAAGTGTCTGCTGGTCCGCCTACTACCTTCGGCAGCCAGGAGACACCTCTCCCCAACCCAGCAAGCCCCAAGAGGTTTATTCCTTGTACAAATAGATCAGAGAGACTCTGGTAGAGGTACCAGACACAAAGGAAGGTAGAGGTAGGATGCCTCCTGCCTCCTCCACGATACTGACATCCAGGCTTAAGGAGACCAACTGATGCTTTTCAAGAATCTGACCAAAAAGAGACAACTAAAAATGCTGACCTAGCCGGGGATTTAGCTCAGTGGTTCTGTCGCCTGCCTTGCAAGCGCAAGGTCCCGAGTTCAATCCCTGGTACAAAAAAAAAAAAATGCTGACCTGTGGTGCATGCCCAGCAGTGTGACCTGGCCCCTACCAATCACCCTTCAGGAAAGTCTAATAGACAGACTTACACTATGTGTTAGTCACCTTTCCCTTACTATTACAAACACCTGAGATAATGAACTTAAAAAGAAGAAAGGCCTATTTTAACTCATCATTTCAAAGGCTCATCAATTCATGGTCCCTTGGCCCTGTTGCTTTGGGTCCATGGCAAGGCTATATGCAGTATGATCAAAAAATACAGTGTGTTTAAATTTTTTAAAAACATTACAGTAAGAGACACATTGTCATTAATTCCCCCTCAAAGTACTTCCCCTTCCTTTCCATTGTTCTTGTTGCTTTCTGAAGCAGTTCTGGAAGTCCTCTTTCAAGGCTGTATTTGCTCTGTCATGGCTACCTTGATATTCCTTTGATATTGATTCAAAATTTTGACCTTTCATGGTCACTTTGACTTTGGAGAAGAGCCAAAAGTTGCACAGTGCCAAATCTGGGTGAATAACATGGATGAGAACACACCACCATGCTTTTTATGAGCTTACCTTTCTGTTGGATGGCACTTGGCAACAGCATTCACTTTATTTTCTCGTTCGTTTGTTTGTTTTTGGTACCAGGGATCGAACTTGGGTCCTTGTGCTTGCACAGCAGGCAGTGAAACCACTGAGCTAAATCCCTGGCCCTCTTTATTTTTTAATTATACCTTGTAGAGACATGAAAGAGGACTTCCAGAACTGCTTCAGAAAGTGGCAGAAATGATGGGACAAGTACTTGTGAAGAGAGTAGAGAATATTTTAAGGGGATTACTGACAATGTATCTTTTACTGCAGTAAGTTTTTACAATTTAAACATTCTCTGTATTTTTGATCACCCCTTGTACACTATGTTGGGAACACATGGTAGAGAAAGCTGCTCACTTCTTTTGGAAACAAAGGAGAGAAATTCAGAGCCAGAGTCCAGTATTCTCTGAGAGGCTTTGTCCCCGTAGAACTGAAAGACATGTCTTAGTCCAAACCTTTAGCACATAGACCTTTGAAGGACACTTACCCAAACCTTCCAGGTCGCACACAGACTCCAGCTAGCCTCTCGGAGCTCCACACTGAGCGGGAGAGCATTTTAGAGGGAAGTCTCTACCATGAAATATAGAGACCAAAGCAAATAAGCCAGAGAGGAAAAAGAGAGTCAGAAGTGTAGCACAACCACAACCACAACCATATTTCTGCTCCCACATTCTCTTTACCAGCTTGGCCCTTCTCCCATCGAGAGGCGGTGTTTATGTTCTCATGCCTTGATCCAGGTGGGGCTTCCACTAAGATGCACATGTGGCTATTGAGCCCTTGAAATGTGACAACTGCAACTGGAGACCTGAAACCATAATTTTATATCATTCTACTAATTTCAATTTAAAAACTGAAGCAGTATAAAATATTTTCCTCTAACTTTATTGCTTTGATGGGACAAAAATTCACATTCACTATTGAAAATTTAGCATCCTAAAAAAAAAAAGAATTTAACACCTGAATTGAGATGTACTCTAATTAAAAAACATACACTGGACTTCAAAGATAATAGGAAAAAGGGATGTAAGCTATGCCATTAATCATTTTCTATTGATTACATATTAAAATGGCATTTTGAATACATTAGGTTAAATAAAATATATTATTAAAATTAACCCCACATATTTCTTTTTTATATTTTTAACATGGCCAGGAAGCCTGAAATCACATGTGTGGCTTGCTTTCTCTTCTAATTGGGCAATATCCAATAGGGCAAATGTGGAAGTGACAGCATGTGACTTCTGACATGAGGTGATGGGAAGGATGCGGTTCACTCAGCTCTTGCTCTCTTGGACGTGCACCTTATGAGTCTCAAGTCATCATGCAGAAGTTTGATGGTCCTGAAGCTCCATTCTGGAAAGACCACATGTTGCCCCAGCTACTTCAGCTTTTCCAACTCATACACCAGACATGAAAGTGGGCAAACTTTCAAATGATTCCAGGCCCTGCTGGCATGGAATGGACCAAAGATGAGCTGAACCTGCCGCAGCCAGCTCAGGTTCAAAGTTCATGAGCAAAATAAATGATACGATATGATATGCCATTAAATGTGGGAGAAAGGAGAAGAAATTTGTGACACAGCCCTAAATAACCAGAACAGTGGGGATCATGGCAAAAACGGGAAACAAAAACAAAAGCTAAAGACTAAAACTAGAATTCCCCTCCCTTCAGGAGGTAGAAATATATATTTCATTCATGAGGCATGAATAAGGTGCTATGAAACAGATACTGTCACAGAAGAAAATTTTTTAAAAGTAAAAAGATGATGGCTGAAGGAAAAGTCAGTAGAACAACTAGAAGATTAAGTGGAAGAATTTCCAAAACAGAGTAAAAGTCGAGATGAAACATAGCAAGAAACCGTGCCTTGGCAGCTTTGCAGGACAGGCAGGATGAGGAATGGAGGTAAGGGGTCAGGGAGGAAGAATCAGAGCCCCCTCTGTGGGCCAGGGCCACCTGGAAGGTCCTTCCCCGAAGAATCAGAGCACCCTCACTCCTCAACCATCAGACTACAGCCTCTTTTTTGTCTCTGTGTTAAGGACTCTTACATAGAGACCCTATAGCACTGAACGATTTTCACTGTGAGCCTCTTGAGCTGAGCCTGAAACTCTTTTCCTGTCCCTTTTGATAAGCCCAAATTGCCTGCTCAATAACTGGTAAACACCAGGATGACACCTCCCACTTCTAGGAACTCTCTCAAACCAACTGTCCTCAGGGGGAGCTTCAGCTCCTTCTTCTTACTCAGTCTATGGAAATATCCCTCTTTTCCCCAGGCAGAACATCCTGCTGTGTCCTCAGGCTGCAACAGCCCCAAGAAAGTCTCATGTTAATGGTTCTTGATGCCAAGACTAAACATTTCCTGCTTCTCTGCTGCTCAGCAGGCCACTCTGATGAGGAGAGAGAAGGCTCAGAACTCCTTGAATCTTGTCTGGAAATCCCAAGGACTAGACAATAAGTCATCCCGACCCCTAACTCATGGTTGCCTCTCTTCACTGAGGTACCACCTAAGCCTTGCTCTTCCTCCATAATGATCCCTGAAACAAATCTTTCACTGGATTGGCTTCACAACTTCAGGCTTTCAACAAGATAGATGTACATGGAATGCTGCGATTCTGAGGGCGATCACCAGTCATTCAATGGACTCCAAGTCTTTGACTCCTTACATGTACAAACATGGTGCCAGGAACACCAAATATTTTAGGCTCTGATGCAATTTTGCCAAGAACAATTTAGCACATCCATTGCTACTCTGGCTAACCTAAGGGTCTGAGTAAGTTAATCCACTGTAGAACCAAATAGTTCCAAAAATCCAAATATTCAATGATCAGGATTTTTTACTGGTAATAAAGCAGCTTTTGAAAGACAAGAAAATTCTGAAATTGTTTCCTTTAAGAACTCCTTAAGGAAATCTAATAAAAACCTAGAAGATCTAAAATCCAAACCTAGAACCCTCCTCACTCCCCCCACAGTTAATGGCAGACTGGTCACACTTGGGCCCCCTGAGTCCAATTTCCTCCTCCCTCTTGCTCAGCTCCTCCTCTTCCTACATCTTCACCAGACCCTCTTTCCTTTCCTCCATGGTCTCTTCCCAAACTCTTCTCTCACTGGACAATAGGTCCTTACAAGGCGTTTTAAGTATGAAGATCACTTCAAGGTCAATGGCTTTACAAACACAATCCTTGGTCAAGATCAGATTTGCATATACCAGCTAAGGACCTCTCAAACTCTAGCAAGGGAAGACAAACATTCACCCAAAATTAAGAATTGTCCTTGGAACATGGATTCTAGGACTGGACTCCTTAGTCTCTATCAGTTCATTTGATTATCAAAATGATGACAAACCTCTGGATAAAAATTTGACCATGAATGGATATGAAAAAAGTATAAGCATGAAAAAAGATCTTCTAGAAGCTCTCCCTAAAATCTTACGTGTCACAATTGATTGGCTGAAAATCCAATCCTATAAATTGGGAAAAAATGAAGCCATCTCAATCTAATAGACATTTGCCATCTCACCTTCTAGAATTACTCTGATCTCCACGTGACAATATCACAATTGCCTTAACTACTGTCTGTGGTCTTATATCAGGGTGCCAATATCTGGTACCATTAAATCCAAACGCTGCAATGCAATTTCAAGGATTCACCCTATTGGATTCATGATTCCCATTCACACCCTGGGCCTCCACATTGGCAAGAGATCTATAACTGGATCTTCTAAAGCAAACGGATCACACTGGAGACGGCTTTTCTGAAAATGTCAAATCAGGCAGCAGATAATTAGACCAGGACAGCTGCTGTTGCCCATGACCTCTAGACCTAGCCTCCGGTCACAGACTGCCATATCCTCAGTTGTCTCTTTCTCATCACTGTCCTTTCCCTTCTCTGTTGGTTTGACACTTTGTTAAAATGAGATTCTTAAAATTCCTTCCTCTAATCATGTTATTCTGGAGGCCAGAAATTAAACCTTGGTAAATCAAGATAATGAACAAAATGTTAGGCAAAACTACTGTTATCAAACTTCTCTTCTCCCTAGGCTGAAGTCGAGGATCTTCTGGCTGATCCTAGGTGGGGCAGGATCTTGACTAGGAGGCATGTCCCATGGACTTCAGAGAATTCTGTTAATATGTGCTGTCTCTGCCATTACTCACTGTGCTCTCTGCAGAGTTGTAAATGCTACTCACTTAAAATGGTCACCTACTCACTCAAATTCGACTACAAAGGCAAAAATCACATGAAAGTGCTTGCCAGTGACTCTGAGCCTGCAATTGACATCAGTTGTGTAATTTGGAGTGAACAAATCAAAATCCAATCAAATGATGAGACTTGGTCTCCCTCTTGACCAAGAAGTAAGAGACCCTTAAGGACTGAATATGACCCTTGTGTAACTTGGCTTCTGCAGCTGTTTCTTCCACACCTCTAGATAAAAACCCAGATTTCCCTTCTAAGGAATGGTAGGTCTTAGAAGAATCCCTGCTGTTCCAAGAACTATCCTTGGCCAACTATTACCAAAATTAGCTGAGCATTGGCTGACTTACCTCACTAAAAGTATACAAAAACTTTGCCCTTCCCCAAGGCAGAGCCCTCTCTCAGGGTCTTCTCATGCTTTAGCATTCTGAGTAAAATGTGCTTACTGGTGTTCTGGTTGATTTCCTTCTACACCAGCTGTGGCTTCAGTGGGTAGCAATTTTGTGCCCAATATAGACAAAGAATGCAAGAGGATTGTTAAAAATTAAAAACTGCCTTTGTGTTATAGTAATGTGATTACTAAGGATTGCTTCCTCTTCTCCAAAGTCTCTCTAAAGTAGTTAGATTTTCTTAGTAGCATTTACATCTCCTGATGTAAAAGGGAGGGATGCATTTCTCAGTTCATACACAAATATAACCAACTTCAAAAGGAGATTCCTAACAACATCTTTAAAATATCAATATAAGGCTGGGGATTTAGCTCAGTGGTTTCGCCGCCTGCTTCGCAAGTGCAAGGACCCAATTTCGATCCCCAGTACTAAAATATATATATATATATATATATATACACACATATATATATACACATATATATGTGTATATACACATATATATGTATATATATACACATGTGTATATATACACATATATATGTGTGTATGTATATATATACACATGTGTATATATACACATATATATGTATATATATCCACACATATATATGTGTATATATATACACATATATATATCTTCCAGGAAGATACTTGAAATGAGTTCTGAGTCATCCAGGGTATTAGTTTCTCTAAACTTTTTCTTAACTTAAAAAAAAATGAGCCTGTTTCCTCGGCAGACATGTTAGTGTTTGGTTTAGAAATGACCAGTGACTCAAAAAGCTTTGATTATCTGCCACCTCCTTCTCTCCAAACTGCCACACTAACAGCATCTGATCCTGACCAAGAGAGGCGTCCACAGCTAAAAATGTCTTTATAATGGGGGTAGGGAGAAAGGGGGAAAAAGCAGGAGGAATTTTTTCCCAATATGTTTGTCATTATTATAGGTTATATATACGGAAGGAAAGTTAATTAAGCTTTAAAAAAATCCATCACACATCAATGGCTGCATTTTAATGAGTACAAAAAGTTGAGGTGTTTACTACCAATTAAAGTGGTTTTTAAATAAGCATTAATTAACACAGAAATTCAGAAGAAAGTTATACCTTGTCAAAGAAAGGCCAGTGCAGGCTATGCCCACTTCTGCTCCCATTCATATTCAGATAGTAATTACCACCAACCCTATATTTTCCATAATAATGAGGAGATGCTGTCATGTCTGTCAAACAACAACATACACACAAAAGTGCTGGAATTAGAAATTCTCAACCTGAAGTAAACTTTTCAGATTTTTTTCCTTCTGGGTTTTTCCCTCATCCCTGTCAGAGCTTTTCAGAGAGGAGGCTGGTGGATGGTAAGGGTGAGTTTCTTTCTTCTTTTCCCTTCCGTAGGGAACGTTATGGGAGCCTCATTGGTGGGAGAAGTGTTACCCACGTCCACATGGGCAAATCAGAGCAATTGCCCAGCTGCAATTTAAGAGGCCCTGTGTTTCTTCTTTTGTTTCTTAATAATTATGTTAATTGAACGATCTAACTCCCACTACTGGGCTTCCTTTTAGGAAATTCTGCTCGAAGGAGGAGAATGATATAAAATCTTTAAAACCTCCAGACTAGCATTCAGTCTGATGGATGGTCTCATCCTTGCGGGAAAAGCAATGGGGGACATGCTGGAATTTGGGGAGACCGATGAAGATGTCTGGCGTGGGACAGAAAAGGGCTTCTCAAGTACCTCAAAACAACAGGTTCGAGACTGGTCCTCAACCTTACAAATCAGAGAGCAGATTTTCCATTTGTTGTTGCTTTGGTTTTGTGTGCTATTGTACTAGGGACTGAACTCAGGGCTTTTGCACTGAGCTACAGTCGTAGCCCTTTTTAAAATTTTTATTTTGAGACAAGGTCTCACTGAGTCACTAAGTTGCCCAGGCTGGCCTCAAACTTGTGATCCTCCTGCCTCAGCCTCCCAGAGTGCTGGGATTACAGGCCTGAGCCTCTAGCTAGATACTGGATTTTCTAAGTGATAATCTTTTTCTAATCAAGTTGATCGATAAATCAACATATGAATCTCCTAATAAAAATGGAGGGTACAGTTACTCCTGTTCCAGGTTTGCTCCCTACCCAGGTTATCTTTCCAATAGCAATGTGTTTAGAAGAAGCTGAGTTGTGAATCAGAAGCCTCCCTGGGGAGCACAAAACCACAGCAAGGAAACAGAATGATGTGGGGGATTCTGTGTAAGGAACCCCCTCTGTCAGAGCCGTGGTAGTTTCTGCCCTGGTAGCTTCAGAATTTCTATTTATGACAAGTTTAGGAAGTAATCCAGTTGGAAAGGGCTTAAAGAGCCTGTTCTGAAAGCTACATTCAAGGCAAAAGTACTAATTTTACCTAGGTTAACCGTTTCTTGGAGTGGCCTGAGGGCTGATGTCAGGTGGAGGAGGACATAACGCTCTGCTCTTTGCTGTGGATTACTGAGAGGGCTAACTTAGCTTTGCATCACATACAATGCCTAGCAGGATGAGAAGGACAAGACCAGTGATGAATGTTTATTAAATGAATGACAAATGGCTTTTAGTGTCATGCCAAAGATAGTAAGTGCATAAGCCAAGCATGGTGATGCACACTTACAATCCCAGGACTCTGGGAGGCTGAGACAGGAGGATTGCAAGTTCAATCACAACCTGAGCAATTTAGGGAGATCCTGTCTCAGGAAAAAAAAAAAAAGAAAAAGGTTGGGTATTCAATCCTTAGTACTGCACATGTGCATGCCCACTTACACACACACTCACAGAGATGCATGCATGGGTTTGGGTTTGCTCCCTTGTAAGCCCACTAGCCTCCCTTTACTTCTATCACCAGTGACCAAGTTCTTAATTTGGACCAACCCACTTGCATACCTGCCCTTGTCACAACTAGACCCAGGAATAGACTAAGAGTGGGCCAGAAAAAAAAAAATCTGAAAAACTGATGCCAAGGAATTTAGCTTGGAAAGTGTATCAGTCACTTTTCCATTGTTGGGACAAAATAACTGACATAACCAACTTAAAGGAGGAAAGGTCTATTTTGGCTTCCGGATTCAGAGGTTTCAGTCCATGGTCAGTTGGCCCCAAGGCAGAGCATCATGGTGGAAGGGTGTGGTAGAGAAAAGCTGCTCACTTCATGACATCCAGGAAGTAGAGGGAAAAGGAAAGAAGCAGTGAGGAAGGATCCAGGAACCATATATAGTTCCCCAAGGCCACACTCCACGACCCACCCAGGCACACCCATAAGTGTGCTTTCCTGATCCAGGAGGCATCTCTCAGGACAATCAAGCTTACAATCAAGTTTAACCATCACAGAAAGAGAACAGGCTTCCTTGACTCCTCAGAGAAGGCGAGGCTGGAATCCAAAGTGCGGATGGATGTCAGAGGCCCAGGCTCCCAGAAGAAGCACAGAATGGGAACACCCTGCCATCCAAGCTGCAGGGCGCCTCTTTTGAATACAGTTGTTCACTGTTGGCATCACTGTCATCTTATCTGATCCATGTGTAGAAGGAGGAACAGTCTTCCAAGAACAGTTTGGTGCTAATGTGCATCTTACTTAGAAGAAAACAGTGAAAGCCTGGCAACCTCCCAAAGTAGGAAGATCCACCATCAAACGTACCAACACCTGGGCCGTGGCTTCTTGTTCCCTTCACTGATGTGGCCTTCGTAGAAGGTGCTTGTCTGGGTACCACTAAAATATGCAATGCATGGTATTTCTTTTTGGAAAAGCGCATTTCCCTGTGGAGCAGATGTGGGTGGAATGCCTCCTTGGTCAAGGCTGGTGAAATGAAGCATCCCTTTTCCTGGACCCCTCAGTTATATCACACCCATTCTCTTACTTTGTTAAAATGGAAAGAACTCTCCCCGATGTGTGTTGCATTCTGCCATTTATCAGAATTGGGATAGATGGTGCCTTTCCACTCAATTTGGACAATGAAATGAATTTCATTTTTATTTATGGGCTTCATAAATCCGTTTCACTTGCTGCTTTTCATGCCCCAGTTCCACACTGTTGTATTGGGATTTCCCACCCTGCCAGGCAATTAAACCAAAAACTCAGGGAAGAAATTTTTTTCTTTACAAAACTCTTTCAAATTCAAAATATACATAAATCATCTCCATTTGGGGTTCAATATATTTAAAGGATGGGGCCTTTAAGTTTTCTTTTTAAGCACCCAACTCCCCAGATTAATTCTTTTGCTGTCACCACCAAGCCCTCGTTTCAGTTCAAAATTCCAGGATGGAAAAAACTTTTAATTTTAGACACTATTTCCAGAGCTGGTGCCAGGCCCTTGAAAAGATAGCACAGTGGCCATGTGGCTGAAGGGCTTGGGAGCAGCAGGGGGTCATACACCTGGTCACCAGTTTAAAGCAGCAGGCATCTGGGAAACACTGGAGCAGCAACAATACAAGCTCCATGTTCTACACCAGATTAAAAAACAGACAAACAAGCCCCAAACCAGCCAGACCAACCACACAGACCTGGCCTCTAACGGAAGGGTGGAGAGAGGCAGCCCCATTGCTGGGTTCTCTACCCCTCAGCCGGGAAGTTCCCACTCCTTCTCTAAATACAGAACAGAACAGCAGGCTTCGACCCGATAAGGCAATCCAGTAGGATTCCACAGGTCCGATCCAATCTCATGCAGCTTGTGAACTGGTTCAGGCATAGTTCAGCCCTGTCACACAACAATCCCAAGAACAAAACTCAATAAAACTTTATTTAGACATAAACTTAGTTATGTGAAATTTGTGAAGGCTGAGACACAGGCCAAGCTGAAATTTATTTTGATGTTTTCTCTGATTCAATTACATCTTTTCTCTCTCCCTCTGTATCTTTCCGTCTATCTATCTACCTGTCTATGTATCTCAACTAGTGGAAGTGGGAAACGAATGTTTAAATCTGGCCCCACCAAGCTAGAAGCTACTTAAGATCAGGAACCTGGTGGAAATGCAGGTAAATGTTGAAGTCTGCTTCTCGTAGACTAAGGTGCTTGAGATCAGAACTCATGGCTGGCTCCTGTGTGTCCAATCCATGGAAGGTGCTCCTCGTTTGCTATGAAACTCTCTGCATTTGAGGTGAGCTGGCTGCTTCAAATGTCATCCCACTGATGATGAGGCTGACCCATATGCTCGCACTGACAGAGGAAGGGGCTCTTCCTCCCTGCGTAGCGTCTGGGAAGGTGAGTTAGCAAGCAAGAATGTGTAAATGTGTGTACAGCACGATGTTGACACGGTTGACACAAGTGTTTCGATCCAGCTGGCAGGTATCTCCCTAGAGTGGAGATGGGTGGATCAGAATGTGATGAGAATGTCATCAACTATTAGGATCATTCACCTCCCTTCTGGCTTCAAAGGTACTTGCCTAGCAGGGAGAGAAGAGAGCTAACATGAGTACTACTCTGCTTCATATAGCAGTTACTATTACTATGAAAAATTAATAAACTGCCATCCTGATTTATATCACAATCCTTTGAACTTTTGCTAATGTAGGTCTAGTCCCCAAACCCGATGAATTGTAGGAGTCAAGCTCCAGGCCCGGCCAACAAGAATCTAGAGCCCAAATTGTGCTAGCTTCAGCAAGGCTACAACTCTACAGGACTTCCTTCCTCGGCTGGCTGCCAGCCCTGTTAAACATTCCTCATACTACATAACATCTCAAGAAGTGCTTAATTCCACCCTAGGGGCACTGCATGCTAAAATGAGCAAGAGAAATATTAGCTAGAATAGCACTGTCTCTATCCCACTGGATTGTAAAATGGCACTGAAGTAAAATTCCTCAAGGAACAATATGGCATTAAAAAAAAATCCTTAGTAACACTCAGCGGAGATGAGCTTGACCCAACAAGGCCATTTCATAAAGCTATGCCAGTTGTACTGCACAAGGCACCATCCAAGAAACATCTTTCACACCACAGGCACCGCAGATATTTCTGTTTACTGGCCAACAGCAGTAAGCACCTTGAAGAAAGGTGGCCTTTTTCTAAAGAGCACAAATATACCAGTAAAGGGTAGTATCTGTCCTACAGATAACATCTGATAGAAGGACAAGGTAGCCCACATCTACTGTGTGTGTCTATGTATATAAATAAACAATACTATGATAAAAAATATATGGTGTTTAATTTTTTTTTTTGGTACTGGGAATTGAACTCGGGTCCTTGCACTTGCAAGGCAGGCAGCAGAACCACTGAGCTAAATCCCCAGCCCTAAAATTTTTAATTTATTACAGTAAAATACACATTGCCATTAGGTCCCCTCAAAAATATATAAGTCCATTTTATGCCTCACTCAATTATAACCTCTCTCTAAGTAACAGTTATCCTATTATAGTTACCACTTTTTTGCATTTTAAAAATAATTTTATCACCTAAATATACAAGTTTAAGCACTAGTCTTGCCCTTCTTAAAATTCTTGACATCTTCTAATTCTCTAGGTTTCTTCTCCACAACTCATCTTTATTCTGGATTCTCTGCTGAAGGACCAGGCCACTGGCTATGCAGCTCCTGCGGCGTTTGGATGTTGCCTGCCGTGTGGTCATGGAGGTGTCCAGCACGATCCTTGCTGTCAGCTCAGCCCACTTCAGCTTCAAACCCAGACTGGAGCCCTTTAGCAAGACTGGTGATGTCAGACAATTCCACAGGGCACATCCATCTTGCTGCTTTCTTTTTGTGACCCTAGCAGCTGTTTGTACTCAGTAATGCCTGACGCCAAACACTGGGCACAGCAAAAGGGTGACACTGTATTCTATCTAGCACATCTTTTTCATTCTGAAGAGTTTTGGGATCCAATGGTACAGCTCATATAAAAATAAGGATAAAATGTTTGATTCTTTCTCTTTATTTCTCGTATTCAAGGTAATGAAATTGATCTCTATAATTTTTCAAAGGTGATCAATTATTTTAATGTCATTATCAAGTCATGGTTTTAAACATAGTTGATGAGTTGCAATACTTATCACTTTTGAAAGTCAAACTGTCCCATTTTTAGCCAGTAGGAGGTTCTGAGGTTTTCTAAGAAGCCCTCACAAGTCTTTGAAAAAGACCAGAAGACCTTAGAAGTCCCTTCATTACCAGTTAGAAGCTGTTACAGCCTGTTCTGGCCAACTTCCTGTACCAGACTTATTTCTCTAAGAAGTCCTCATCTCTTTTAGAAGGAAATGGTCCTTTTAAAACCACAATCTGGCACTAAAGATACTTTCTGGACATTTTTTTCCAGGGCTTTTCAGTGGAACAAACTAGGAAATATTGATTCAAAGTCTTAGAATTTTTATGTCTTTATGCATCAGTTAAAATAAATTTAAATTAAAAGGCAAAGATTAAAAACACAGCACAAATTTATACTGAGAATTTCTATTGAAATTCAACACTACACAGTTCTTATTTAACCACTTCTTTGTAACACTGGGATCTCCTTTCTTCCATTCTGAAAATATTGATTCTTTTGTGTATGTGTAGTACTTTTTTTGTGGAGAGAACCCAGGACCTTTGCACTGAGCTACATCTCCAGCCCTCGTTTTATTTTTTATTTTGAGACAGGGTCTTATGAAGTTGCTCAGGATGGCCTTAAACTTGCAATCCTCCTGCCTCAGCCTCACAGGTTTACAGGCATGCACCTTCTTGTCTCACAAGAATCCTGGTTCTTAAAAGCAAAGGAATTGGTATATAATTTCCCAATATTATTTGTTCTATCCCACATGTCTTACCCTGGCTCCCCTGCTATAATAACATATCTTCCATTGGGTAATTTATAAACAACAGAACTGCACTGCTCATAGTTCCTGAGGCTGCGAAGTCCCAGACCAAGGCATCAGCAGAGTCACTGCATGGTAAAGATGCTCTCTGCTTCAAAGATGGAGGCTTCCTGCTGCTTCCTTATAGGGTGGAAGGGGCAGGCAGCTCTCCCCCAACATCTTTTATAAGGACACTAATCCCACTAGTCACTTAATCACTTCCGCCAGAAACCCTACCTCTTAACCTTATCACATTAGGTGTTAGCTCCAATTTAGGAATTCTGTGGGAGCATCAGCACTCAGACATAACACCCCCTATTACAGCAGGTCTCAGAAGGGCCATACTGATATCACCACCAAAACGCTCACCAAAGCACTCAAAATGTTTCGCCTGTGCTCTCCCTTCCCTATTTCAAAACATAGTTCTCCTGCAGCCACTCTGTCAGCATATACCCATATGCACCGTTCAGGACCCTCTCCTCTTAGTCCTCTGGTACTCACAGCTATATAGTAACTATTCTTGTTTTTATGTTGAGGTCTTTCCCCTCACTTTCAGTTGTCAGCAATACATTCTCTACCAGATTTCTGGGTTAGCGCTCATGGGGACTGTTACAAAGTAAATGTCTGTGATCTCAACTCATGTTGAAACTCATCCCTAATGTGATGGCACTGGGACGTGGGGCTTTGGGAAGTGATGTGGATTTGATGAGGTCCTAATGGTGGAGTCTCCATGAGTGGGATTAGTCCCCTTGTGAGAGCCATGAGGGCACCTGCTTCCTCTCTCTGCTCTCCCCCACCTGAGGAAACAGGAGGGTGCCTATATACAACTGGGAAGAGGATCTGCCTGAGAATCCAACCAAGTCAGCACCCTAATCTCAGACTTCCAGACTACAGAATGGGGACAAATAAATCTCACTGTTTATAAGCTGGGTAGTCCATGTCACTTGGTACAGGAGCCCAGATAAGACTGGAAAAATACTCCCTAAGTTCTTGCATATGTGCCCTTCCCACTTAAAAGCCAGTTTTGCTGGATATAAAATCTTTAGCTCACACTTTCCTTGACTTTTTAAAATATTGTTTCATTTTTTTTAATCTTCAGTAAGTGCTGCTGTTGACAAGTTTAATGAAAGACTTTCCCCTATAAATCGTGGTCCCTTTTTTTTCTAGAAGCACAAAACTCTCTTTTCTTTCAGAATCACACTGTCAACATGCTCACACACACAGTGTGCTCTTTCCATATGTAGTTGCATGTTTTCTTTTTATTTAAGGAATGTTTTCTTGGATTTTTATTAGTTCAGTTCCCTCGCTTTGGTTCTCTTTGTGATCTTACTAGCCATATGCTCTATGTTCTTTACCTGCCTCGATATTTGGCACTTTCTCTAGAACTCGCCTCCCCTTTAAATTTTCCTAATTTTTTATTTCTAATTAGATACTCTTTTGTTGTTTTTCTTCACTCTTAGGGCCCGCCAAATTTAGTCTTCATTTCTAAAATAATTTCTTCTTTATTTCTAATTTTCCTGATTTTGTCATCTCATTTCCGACTAATCTAGTTATGATGTTTCGTGTCTTATATAATTTTCTTAAAGTCTTTCAGCCCATTGTGAAACAATAAATTAGCTTTGATGGGTGGGGGTTTTTTCCAATTTTTTATTTTTATTTCTATTTCATTTTTTGGTACCAGGGATTGAACTTGGGTCCTTGTGCTTGCGCAACAGGCGGAGAAACCACTGAGCTAAATCCCCAGCCCTAGTTTTGATGTTTTTGTAAGCACGTCCTTTAGAATGCTTTCAGTGTGTATGATATTATTCATTCTTAATTCTTTATTATCTTTGCACAGGACATGATATTGACTTTTTTTCTGTTGTGGATTTTTATGTGAAATTGGTTTTCCTAAACTATGAGAATTAAACAGGTTAAATGTTTTTTAAAGTTTCTAACTTCACAGAGCTCCCTCTTCTGTTGTTTTTGTGAAATGTTTAAAAAAAAAAATTGTGACATTTCGCTGCCTCTCTGACTACTCTTCATTTGCTCTGGACTTTCCTCTTCCTGTCCCTGTCCTGCTCACTTTTGATTTCATTCCCAGCAGTTTCTCCTTCCTTAGGTGGGAGGCCCTGGTCCAGAAGGCAGCTCCAGAAGGTCAGTTTCAAGAACCCCAAGACCAGAGCCCCCCTGAGCCCTCTTATCCTGAGCTCTTTGCCCACACCAGGTGCCAGGGCAGGGAACGTGTCTTTCGCCAGCAGCTCCCCAGCAAAGGCCACCTGGTGACTTGGGAGTTCTCCTGTTTCCAGGGCCAACGTGCAATGACACTTGCTCCTTTTTGTCTCTCATGCACCGTGCAATCTTTGGCTGCTGGTATTTCATCTCCAACTACCTGTATTTTGGGATTTAGGGTATCTTGTTACCTTAGGGTCATTTTGCTTTGTTTTTGCAAATGTTGCCTACAAATTTTTGACCCTGCTATTTAGTTGCTGTGTACATCTTTATTTGGGACTTTGTATGTGGGCAGGATGCTGTTATCATCTCTTTCTTCCCAGGACCATTATTTTTTAATTCAAGTTAATTTTTGCTTCCCCTTGACTCCTTCCCCTTCTGAGTCATGGGTGTCCATTTTGCAAAGAAGCCCTGTATTATATGTACTGTGTGTGTTTCAAAAGAGAAATACGTGGGCTGGGTGCCAGGGGTGTGGAAAGGTTACTGATCGGGGCAGAGCTGAAAAAGGTCAAAGACACAGTCCCTGCCCTTAGGAGTTTATAACAAAAAAATCCAACATACCTGTGCTCGGTGAGGTAGAGCCACAACCACCACCATCCCAGTGCCAGCTTAGTAGCTTGCTGTGCCAACTGGCATGGTCACCTTCTTGGGACCTTAGCGTCTCCATCTGTAAAACCCAGAGCATCTCCTGCCCCAGTCGATCACAGACTTCGGGGAAGAATGAAATAATGGAAGCATTTGTGTTCTGGTCACCAATGACCTGCATCCTTGTTCCTCATCTTGTCTCTGCCCTTCCATGTTGTGGACAATGAAAGCTTGACACATTCTGAGCACCCGGTGTTTGCACCTTGAGGAAAGCAGTTAAAACCCTATTATGTGACAATTAACTTAAAATGCTCCTCAGCCTCGTCAATGATGACAAAAGTTAATGTTCCCATGGTTGAGGGCCAGCCTCCAAAAGGACCCTTCACACTGAAGAAGTGGCCTTCACTTCAAAAGTCAACCATCAGAAGACAAGCAAGGGCTGAGTTTTTTAAATGCATTTTTTATTATTCAGCCTTCAGCAGAAATGTCACCTTTCTAAAGCAAGCTGTTATCATGCGCTCCCTGTGCCAAACAGGCGCCTCTGAGGAGCAGGATTTTATCTCAGCATTTTTAGTGATTTGTGTTTCTCTTTCAAGGAGCTCCATGCCTTAAGGCACCTGAAACAACAACACCACAAGAAGGTAAAGTGACACGAGGAGCCGGTTCCCGGACATGAAACGGGGATTCTGCAAAACAGGTCAAGGGTGGGATCAAAGCGCGGTCCGTAGCCGCCCGCCCACTAACGCATGTCCTCTCCTCGCAGCTCACTGTTTGCTGGTGGGCTCCTTGGTTGAGACCAGATTCTCAAAGAAACTGCATTTTGTGACAGGGCCCCCGTCAGCAGGCTCAGCCACATGACAGGCCTAGTAGCAGCCAGCACAACTGCGGGCAACGCTTGCCAATAAGCCAGATGCTGCCACATATTGGCATCTGGGTCCTGGAATAGCAACCATGTTCTCAGTCTGGCTAGGGATTCTGACCCTAGCTATGGAAGGAGACAAAGGAAGGAAAGAAAGAAATGGAGCAAGGGGAGGGAGGGCAGACTGGGGAAGAGTCTCTTGGTAATTTCCCTACCGTGGATTTAGAGCTTCCACAACAAAAGACTGGCTGGAAAGCTGTGACCATGCTGCAACGGGCGGGAGAGGTAGAGACGGGAGCATTCTAAGCCCGGCAAGTTATTCTGGCACCTGGGAAATGGGGGTGGCTGATTCAAAAGGAGACAGCTGCATCAGGCAGCAACTGCTCTCCCCTCCTCTCCCTCATCCATGATGGCCCTCAGTGGAGATGAGCTACAGGGCACAGCTTTGCATCTGCAGCCCAGGGACAGCATGGCAACATCAGGATGGCTGTCACCCATCTGGGCGCCAAGATTTACTAGGGCCAGCAGGGCCAACCACACAGCGAGGGCCACGTCCAGCCCCCAGACAGGGGGGTCCTCACAATCAAGGGTGCTCTGATCACGGGAACAGGGTGCAGGGTGCCACCGCCTGACAGCGACTTCTGGTCTTGCCGTAGTCACAGCAGGTATGGGCTGGATCTCCGCCTAGGGTTTGAAGTAGGACACAAGAAAAGGAGATGCAAGTGACAGTTCTTGATCAAAACATCAGGTTCTACCTGGGGTCCTCTTTACTACAGATCACGTGGTTGTCAGGGGTTGCTCAGGGCCTTGCACTTGAAAGATGGCTCACAGGAGCAAGTGGAAACGAGAGGTAGGTTCTGTGGGGGATCAGCCTGGCTCGCTCCTCTGCAGAGGGCAGTTTCCTTTGGGTCGCACTGGCTTCTCTGTCAGCCTGATGCCTGATCCCTACCCAGGATGCCTTGGCATAACTGGTGTGTTCCCGGGGGGGGGGGGCAGGGGACACTGAGGGGATCCTCTGCCCAGTGCTGGTAAAAGCAACACAAAGCCTGTCCTATCTAAGGCAATTTAGGCAGCAGGGTCATTCTTTAAAAAGGACAGCACGTTAGGACAGGTGCGTCCTGGCAAAGCCCAGAGGCAGACAGAGCAACTGAGGACATCAAACTCCACCCACTGAAAACAAAATTTTGCAGGCACTTTTCCAAAGTCAAACATACATTTGGCCAAAGTATATTTTATTAACAATCTCAGCTAATACTCTTTGCACCATATAAACAAGAGATCCTCGAAGTAGAAAAGATCACGGCTCACACACAAAGCCCACACACACACACACACACACACACACACACACAGACACACACACGCACGCACCTCCAGACAACATCTAATTTCACTTCACTACCAGGAAGCCTGATGCCTGTCTGCCAGAGGTAAAAACCAAGCCTACCCAGAAAGCATCCCCGGCTGAGCCCTCCAGTTCTAAGGAAAATGCAAAGCAGCTACGCTTCACTGTCAGAATCCAATGAGAACATTCTGGTATCCTTCCCAAACTTGGCTGTGAGTCTTGGCATTCTGATTTCAAACAATGCAAGGACTAAATACTGAATTTCAACTGCAGCTCTGCTTGCGAAGGAGCCCAACAATACACAAGTAACCAAAAGAATTATAATTCTAATTTGATATTTATGCCATCTATTGTAAAATGGACCTAAGATAACAAAAGCTGTGAATAAAAGATAACTATGACAGAGGGCGCCGCATCTCTAGGGGAACCGATCCACTCCCCACTTCAGCTCCTCTTTTGCCCCCTCTGATTTTCTCCTCAGCTGCTTGCCTGTCCCCTTGCCTTTCCTTCGTCCTTGTCTCCATTACCCATCTTCCACCCATCACCCTTTCCCACTGATAGGGGCCCTCCCTGCGCCGGCCTCTCAGGAATATGCTGCTAGAAATGTCTTCAGACGCAAACATCCACCCCATAGAGGGACACAACATGGACACGGTGTGATAAAAAAAATACAGCAGGGGCCAAGGATTTAGCTCAGTGGTTCTGCCACCTGCCTTGCAAGCGGAAGGATCCGAGTTCGATCTCCGGTACCAAAAAAAAAAAAAATACACTGAATGTTTTCTTTAAAGATGTATTACAATAAAAGATACATTACCACTAATCACCCGCAAAGTATTCCTCCCTCACTTCAGACAGTTCTCCCGCGGGTCTTGCTGCCTTCTGAAGCAGTTCCAGCAGTCCTCTTTCACGTCTCTGTGGCTGCTGCAATGTCCTCAATCAATCTGAAATGTTTACAGCAACTTCTGTCAAATAAAAACATGACCACGTGTCCTCATCCACAGTATTCACTGTATCTAGGACCGTGCCACTTCTGGCTCTTCTCCAATGTCAAAAAGACCATGAAGGATAAACACCCTGAATCCATTCGGGACATCAAGGCAGCCACAACAGCACAACTCAAAATATTCACAAAAGAGGACTCCCAAGAAGGCTTTGGAAACAGCAAGGACAATGGGCTAAGTGGGTTCCAAGCAAGGGGCAAGATTTGAGGGGGATTCATGGGAATGTGTCTTTTCATGTAACACATTAATTTAGACAGTGGTGTAGTTTTTATCACACCATGGAGTAGGGAGGGAAGCAACAGGGTCAAGCTGAACCGAGCCAGCGGTCCCCAAACCTGCGTGGGGATCAGCACTGGTGGGAAGGCCTCGTTCACACACAGACCCAGGTCCCAAGGAAGCCACCTGGAAAGGGCATGAGATTTCTCATCCTATCTAAGGCCCAGAGAATGCTAATGCCTGTGGCCTAGGGATCACTTTTTTGTGTCTTCCTAAATCTTTTAATTGCAAATAATTTTAAACTTAAAGAAAAGTAGCAAGAAGAGTAAAAATCACCTGGTTCTCTTGACCCAGATTGGGGACCACTTTTGAGGAACCACTGAGCTAAGGCAAATTGTGTCAAAAGTCTGATACAAGAGCGAAGTCACCTGGCAGGAGGTAATGTCTTCTGAGAGCAAAGATCAGAACACTACCTGGACAGAAAGCAAATCAACCCTTTAGAAGCAAAACGTGGGAAGGAGAGTCACAAAAAGACAATCAAGCGAGCTGCCCCAGGAGGTGGCAGCTCCGAGGGCATCACGGTCACCCGTGGGGGTGGCGGTGGGCCAGCTCTGCAGGGCTGCTCCCTGGGAGCTCCTGGGGTGAGTCTACAAACAGCCCACAAGCTCTCGGTCTAAACTGGCTTCAGGAAGAAGAGGAAAGCAATTATTTGATAGGGAAACCCCACTCTGTACACGAGAGAAACGACAAGAGGGTGATTCTGGGCCCCTCCTTTATATTCTCCCCCTTCATTCAGAACTTTATCTCTTGCCTGAATTTCTGCAAAAGCTCCTAACTGCTCTCCCTGCCTCTAATCTCTTTCCTTCCAATCTACTTTCTATTCTAACCCCAAAATTATCTCAACAGTACGCTAATGCCCGCTGTCCAAGAAACTTAGCTAGCTCCCCACAATCTAGCAAAGGAAGCCCAAGCATCTTAGCATGGCACCTAGGCTGGCCGAGCCCACCCTTCCCACTCGTGGACCTACAGCCAAGGCACACCCACACCCACAACCTAGCTGAAACACAGCCCTCGCAGCTGCCCGCCTTTACACACAACTGGGGTTTTCATTGCTTTGTTTTTTGTTTTCCTTTTGTCTCATGCTGCCCTGGAATCGTTTCTTCTCCTCAAACGAAATACAGAAAGTCCTTATGTTTAAAAATCCTATTTCCAGGAAGAAAAGGTCCAAAGGGCTAGGGGTAGTGGGAGGGGCATGTGTTGTATACCTAAAATGTACCAAATAAAAGAATTTAAGTAAAAAACATCCTATTTCCAGGTCCTGCTCAGCACAGGCAGGCTGCCCGCAGCTCCTCGGATCTCTCCTCCCCGAAGCACCACCCTCAGATGGGAGCTGCCAACCTCGCCATGTTCTGCCCCACTTGTTTCTGCCCTGCTTTCTTCTCTGGGAGTTTTATGAGGTCCCTGAAGGAAGGTACCACATCTTTTGATCAAGGAGTAGAGAAGCCCATCATGGGAGGAGAGGGGTAGATGAAGAGGAGATAAAGGGATGAAGGGGAAGAAATTAAAAAGCAAAAGGAGCTAACAGTCAGGGAGAGAGTTCAATTTGAAAGAAGCTTTCTTAGAATCTTTTTGCTAAAAGCAGATCCTTCAAGTATCTAACACATTTTCTTTCTAGAACAATCCTAAAAAAAACTGAAGTGTTACATAACATTTTTCAAATATTTTGCCAACATGAAACCTCCTTTCTTTCTGTCTTCTGTCTCACCTGAGTCACTTTATATACATCTCCTGTGTGACCAAGATAGCATCGTGTTTTAGTCATTACTGGGCACTGAAGCATGATCTACTCCCTTTAAATCCCTTTTAGATGGGCTGCTTTCAGTAGGGTGCACACACTCCTGCCTTGTGTATTCCTAACACTACCAAATACCCTAGCTGTAGGAGGAATCTCATCCAGATTCCTAGAAGAGTTCACTATTTGATAGGAAATTTTGAGGTTTACCAAAACAGGATGGTAGCGATTCTCACTGTGCCCAAAGCCAACCTGTTTGTCATTCTTCCTTAGCACATTCGCTACCAGGCATCCTACCCAAAAGGAGCCACATAGCCCACTTCGGACTCTGGCCTCGTCCTTCATTCCTGGCCATGTCAGCTGCCTTCAGCTGCCTTCAGCAAGGACACAGGAGAGAAAACTGACTCTACCTCTGTATGTCACTTCGTCCTTTCCAGAGAAGGCCAGCCACTGCCTTTCCTAAGTCAGCAGCAACAGTTCCAGTGCCTGCCTGAAGCTTCCCCAGGGAAGAGCAAAGCACTGCACTTTGAGTCCAGATCAGCAAAGAAGGCTGCCTCTTGCTCCAGACATCCGGGTCGAGACACCTGGCAAGCAGGCTGCCAGGCTATCCCAGCCCTCCAGGGATCGCTGTCACTCTCACCGTCACCAACTGTCTCTGCCTCCGTGTCTCCCCGAGATGAGACACCTCGGTCAGGGGAAGAAGTCACATGACAAAGACCAAAAACACAAGGCCATTCCTTCTCACTGCGCAGCATCATGACCCTAAATCCCTCCCAGAGGCGGGCTGTTCTCTGGTTTCCTATTCCCCATCCTTGAGAGAGTATGTGAGGCCACATCTCAGAAGCCCAGAGAACTTTGCTTCGTGTCTCCTAACTGCTATTTACAGCTTTATTTGGAAAGACGGACTTCACAGCTTCTGCCATTTGATAACCCTTCAACAAGAAGGCTGAACGTGAAATCCTTAAATTCAGCTGAATAGACATCAGATACTCAAAAATCCAAATTACCTGCGCTAGTGGAGATTAATATTCTGTGCTAAGTAGGAAGAGAAAGCATCAGTCTGGTCCACTGATTACGCCTGCCAAGCCACTGAGTCAAATAAACACATAACCAATGACAGCTGGGGGCCCCAGGGGATAGAGCGCTACCTCGGCCACTGGGATGGGCCAGGGGTACTAGCGCAGGGCTGCTGCCCCACTTCCTTCACCTTGCCAGACTTCCATCTGGACCTTCACCTCTCCTTTCCAGCACAGAGCTGACGGAGGAATAATCACTCAATATTTCAGTCTATTTCTAGTTCAAATAGCCACCTAACCACCACGGACTACAATCCTGAGTGGGTATAAGACAGCAACTCAGGCCTCCAGGATTACCAAAAAAATAATGATAAGAAAACAGTTCAGTACCTGTCTAAGATTTTCATTAACCTTGTCATCTACAGAGTTGGTTTCTCGTATTAGTTCACTCTGAAAAACAGAAAATGCATTGCATACTTGTGAAACTTAGAACTCACCTAGCCTATTATTCCACAGGTAAGAAAAGAGTCACAGAATAGGTTCCTGGACTAAGGTTGCAGGCTAGTTAGTCACAAAGCCATGCCCAGAACAGCACTCTAAGACTTTCCGCTATATTCCCAGTCCCCAAAGAGAGCTTGAAATACCAGGCCCCATTACCCAGGGCGTGTGACGGGCCAGAGGTTATATCAACTACTCTGGTGGCGAAAGCCAACCAATCTTATGCTTTGGCCTTCACTATGAAGTCACCCTTATGGGAGTCTAATAAAGATGCTGTTAAGGGGCCCTCAAGAGGCCTTACCAACCCGTTCTTACTCTTCAGTTCACTGCATGAAAGCAAACTCCAATCTTGGGTCACACTGACTCTGAGATGAAGTAAGAAAATCTTGAGAGTCAAAACACAATAGGAATTGTAGCTTTTAAAAGGAAGGTTTAAGTATATTATCAAGAGTTCAGTTAATTCCTAGAAGTAGAAAGTAGAAATGGTGGTGACCGGAAGGAGGGAGAGGAACCGGGCAAGGGGAGAGGTTGGTGAACAGTCAAGTGTCACTCAGACAACAGAAGAGACTCTGGTGCTCCACTGCACGCGCAGTGATGGTAGATAATGTGTATTTCAAAGATTCAAAAAGAAGGGGGTTAAAATGTTCTCACCACAAAGAAATGAGCTGAGGTGATGGATATGCTAATTAGCTTGACTTGATAATCCACAATGTATATGTGTACAAAAACACCATACTGTACCCCATAAATATGTAAAATCAGTATTTCTCAATTAAAAACAAAATAGGGCCGGGGATTTAATTTAGCTCAGTGGTTCCAGCGCCTGCTTCACAAGCGCAAGGTCCCAAGTTCAATCCCCGGTACCAAAAATTAATTAATTAATTAATTAATTAAAACTTTTTTAAAAAATAAGAGTTCCATTATTGTTAAGAAATAACCCCCCCCAAAAAAATCTATGTCTCCAATAATATTAACTCCCGTAATGGTTAAAGCAAGCTGCAAAAGTGATGGCCTTCTCTGTTACTCTTGGGAAGCTTAACTTACCCACCTGTGAAACAGCAATGGAGGATTTCCGTGTCACACCCGAAGTGGCACTGTGCTGTGACAGGTACTGCCACCTGTCTACAAAAAGCATGGCAAAATAGTCCTCAATGACAGCGGTGATTTCATATAAACACAGGGAAACAAGGGAGCAGATGCACAGGTAGGTGGGCATCCACCCATTTTGCAGTAGCTAAAACGTGGCAACAGTCCAGTGTGCACTGAAAGGAGAATGGCTGAACACCATGTGGTGCATGCAAACAACAGAGTGCTACTCAGCTGTCAGAAGGAATTCTGAGACCTGCTGCAGCACGGAAGAACCCGGAAACTTCACAGTGTGTGAATGAGCCAGATGCAAAGGGACAAACATCATGTGGTTCTACTTATATAAAGTACCTAGAATCGATGGGGTGATACAAAAAAGCTCTGGGAATGGAAAGTGGTGATGATTGCCCAAAAATGTGAACATGCCTAATGACACTACTGAATTGTGTATTTAAAAAGTTAAAATTTTATTATATGTTTTACCATGATAAAAAAACCAGAGGCGATTGCCACTGAGTGGTAATTTGTGATTTTGACTCATATTCCCTTGCTTGAGCAAACAAAATACAAAAAAAAAACAAAACCAAAACCAAAAACCCAGGACCCAGCATTACTCACACCATTTTATATAAATAATCAAATAAAAATAGTCTGGTTTCTCTCCACAGTCATTTCTCCTGGTGTTTATCACTAAAATAATTCATGCCCACTATGACTATGAATGACATGTACACTAAGCACTCGCTCCAATCAAATGTGCAGAGAGAAAACACAGGGGGGAACTGAAGCCACGGAACTGTGTCATCAGACTGACATAGCAACATCTGTTGACACGACTGTCCTTTGAATCCAGGGGCCGATCATGTGGTAGGGCAGGGATCTTCACCTGGGCTGTGGAGTCCTACTTTCGTGTCACAGGGCACTTCTGGAAGGAAGTTCTGTGATGGCCAGCTCTGGGGACTTGCAGATTTCCTACCAGTCCTACAGGATGTCACTCCTGTGTCTCACCTGCGCCAGTTCCTGTTTGCAGCCCGGGATGGCGAGCTGAACCCAGATCCAGGGAGTGAGGTCACCAGGACTGAGCCATGATCCTGGTGACCTATTCCCCAGCCTGGTGTTGTTGCAGCCCTTCAGCTGGGCTCCAGGTTATAAAGAGACCAAAAAGGAAAAAGAGGAGTAGAATAACAGAGAAAGGAAAACTGCTTGCACATTTCCTTTGTTTCACTAAAGCATTTTCTGCTTCCATTTAATTTACTGGGAGGACCTGGGTGATGGCATATGGATCTGTATAGATGCCTTGCAGCAGGGGTGGGCTCTTGTGTGCATCTCAAAAGTACAAAAGAGAAAAATTTCAGGGACTGGGGATATAGGTCAGTGGTGGAGCTCCTGCCCAGCAGATAGCTCTGGGTTTCATCCTCAGCATCACACCCAAAAAAAGAAAGATAAAATGGGGGGGGGGGGTGGAGAAAGAGAAAGAGGAAGATGGAAAAAAAAAAAGAAAGAGGGAAAAACTTTGTATTATTTTGAGCAGCCACTAACTCGGAAACAGTGCCTCATTTTTCCTTCAGTAACATTTAAAACTGACAACACTTCTTAAATATTTGTAAATTTTTATGAAGAGAGCGTGACCACAACAGTTATCTTGGCAACATAAAAAAATAACAAATACAAATGTCTGGAGATGTGTGGATGTTTGCATTCTTTACACATAATGTCAAGTAGACTAGGAGCTCAAATCTGGAAAGCTTATACTGCTGCAAGTAATAAAATAGGATTGCCGTTTGATTTCATTTAGACAAGATCCTTTGGAGCCTTTTGGTTCATTTACCAAAAAAGTAAAATGAAGCATAAGCAGCAGCAGCAAAAGTTGATAATATTCTGAAAAGGAACAACAATAAATTCTTTGAAAATTTTTTTAAATGTGTAAAGCCATAAGTTATTAAATGAAGGAGACGTCTACATTTTTACCACATTTATTTTGTCATGATTTTTTAGTCCCAACTAACATGATACAATTTGGGAAATAAATATTCTCCTTTTTTGTTGCACATGTGCTGCTAACAAGGGCAGGAAGCAAAGAATCAGCAAAGGTTGCAAGAAATGGAAAGGTGGGGAAAGAAAGACGAGGCTGAAGGGCGGGAAGTGTTTCTATGAACCTCCCTAAAGAAGCACTGCCAACCCACCAAGTTCCACGGTGACAACATAAAGTGTTTTCGCCTCACAGAAATCATCCGGAGCCACATTCGAAGTCCACGAGTTATACACGTCTCAGGGTGGGTTTCCTTTCACATGTCATGCGTGTATTTTTTCACACTTTGCAGGCCCCATTGATGACACTGTTCACCAAGCACTTTCAGTGCATTATTCAGCAAATAATTTGATGATGTAAACCAACCTTGGTTAGCAGAGGGGAGTCAGCTGCCTTGTAAGGTTCTTTCTTTCAAGTGAAACAGGTCTGTACTTAGAGCTCTGAGTTGGAGGAACCTCTGGAAGCGCATTCCTGTTTCAGCCGGGTTTGCACGCACTTGCCACCCGAATGTGGATTACATTAAGCAACACCCTGGTTAAAGGTACGAATATAACAGTTCCTGGCACAATTAGCTAGTATCTGTCCAGACAGTGAGTGTAAGTGGAAGCTCTTTTAGCTCCTCCCCTAGGTCCTCGAAAGGCCTTGATCCGGAGGCTTTGCTGCTCCATAACGACTGTGCACTGTGCGGCTGAGCTGCTGTTTCAGAGATCAGAATGTGTGAAAAGAGCCCTGGGTGGCGTTCATCTCATCAGTGCTGCCCAATCCACGGGAGTGAAAAACGGGTGAGATTTGATATCTTCAACACCGGCGACTCCAGCTCCCAGACGTTCCAGGGGGTTGAACTGTAAGAGCTAAAAGAGAAGGATTCAGTGAATCACAGGAATCCAACTAGTCAATCAAAAGAAAACAAAGGAAAGAGCTTCTGAATACAGCCTTGGTGCAAATGGGCTTTACAGCCAGAAGACTGTTTTCGTGAAAGGGAGCAATGTCTACCATCACTCTAGCTGTGGGGAAGAGGGGGCAGATCTCACTAAACTGATGGTTTTTCAACTGTTTTGAAGATGACCTTGGGCCATTTTCTTCATTTCCCCCAACCTCATACAGTACACAAAGATTAATTTCCTGCTTCCAAGGTACAACAAGGCATTCATTAGGTACTGCACTAAATCCATAATTTGTACATTTGGAAGGCACAGTAAGTTTTAATTCCTAACTAACTACTACAGTGATTTGGTCTAAACTTTACCTAAAATCTAAACAAGCTAATCTGTATCGCTAAATATTTTTCTTTGGAACTGCTGGCTCAAATGAAATAATTTAATCCAATGAATGAAACAGGTTTTGATTTCTTCAGAAAGAGAAATCACATGTGAAAGAATTGTTATATGAACAGGGTTGTTAATGGTGGAGAACAAAAGTAATCGTGTACAATTATCTGAGGAACTTGGGCATGCTGGAAGAATATGTCTTGAGATACCCATGCATTCTCAGATTTATATGCTACAAAATTCATCTATTACCAATGTATACAGTTGGGTGATTGTTTTTTTAGTAAATTTAAAGTTGTGTAAGCACCATCACAACCCAATTTTAAAACACTCTGATGGCCTTAAAGTTTCCCTATGCCCTTTTGCAGTTAATTCCCACTTCCAATCCCAGACGAGGCAACCAGTGGCCTGCTTCTATCTCCATGAACTTGCCTTTTCTGAACATTCCATGTAAATTCAATCATAAAATATATAGCCTTTGCAGCTCCCTTTCTTCACTCAGCATAATGTTTTTAAGATTCATCCACACTCTAGCAGGTATCAACATTTTATTTTCTGAGTAGTATTCCACTGTTTGGATAGGCCACATCCTCTTAATCCAGTCACCAATGAAGGAACCTCTGGGCTTTCCAGTTTGGCATTATAATGAGTAACGCTATTAACATTTGGATATATTTTCTCATTTCTCTGGAGTACATTCCTAGGAGTGGAACTGCTGGGTCACATAGTACGTTTGTGTTTAACTTTTTAAGAAATTACCAAACTTTTCTCCAGCGGCAGTAGGCAAGTTGCATTCCCATTAGGAGCGTGTGAGGGGCCCCATTTCTCCAGCACTTCAGTACTTGGTCTCTGATAACACTTCTAGTGCACACTAGTGATATTTTATTATGTTTTTAATTTGCATCCCTAACCACTACCGATGTTAAGCATCTTTTCATGCTCTTATTAGCCATTCATATAGCTTCCTTGGTGAAATAATCTTTTGCCCATTTTAAAAATAAGTTGTCTGTCTTATTCATTTATAAGACTTTTTGTATATTCTGAATTCAAGTAACAACACATCTTGCAAATATTTTCTCTCAGTCTGTGGCTTGTGTTTTCATTTTCTTAATGCTGTCTTTTGAAGCGCTCAACTTTTTCATTTTAATGAAGTCTACTTTATCACTATTTTCTTTTATGAGTCATGATTTGGTGTTATGACTAATTAACTCTTTACTTAACTCAAGGTCAGGAAGATTTTCTATGTTTTCTTCTATAATTTTTATACTCCTAGCTCTTCTGTATAGGTCTGTGAGGCACTTTGAGTTACTATTTTTTCCATATGGTATGAAGGGTCTTAGTACATCATGTTTTTAGCATGTGAATGAATATTTGATTTCCCAGCACCATTTATTAATAAACACACTGTTGTCTGAGTTGCCATCATGTAGAAATTAACTAGTATAAGTCTTCCAACTTCACTCTTCCCTTTCACAATTGTTTTGGATGCTCCAGGTCCGTTGCCTTTTTAGTACAATTAAGAGTCAGCTGATGTTTCCCAATTTTGCTGATCTTTTCAAAGACTCTGTGACTTCATTGGTTTTTCTTTTTTGTTCTTTTTTCTGTTTTCTATCTTACTGATTTATGCTATCTTTCTTCTGCTTGCTTAGGATTTACCTTGCTTTTTATGCTTTATTTCTATACTTTCTTATGCAAGCTTAGATTTTTGAGACTTTTTCTTTTACCTGGTATATGGTTAAAGACATAAATTTTCCTCAATAACTGATTTAGTTCTATTCCACAAATATATTGTTTTCATTTTCATGCAGTTAAAACTGTTTTGTAGCTTTTCTTAGAATTTCATCTTTGATCCATAAATTCCTTAAAAGTGGTTTAATTTTCAAATATTTGTGGATTTAGCAGATCTCTTTCTGTTGCTGATTTCTAACAGCTCTGATATGGTCAGCGTACAATCTAGGACTGCAATCCTGTTAAATACTGACACTTATTCTGTGACCTACCACATGATCTAGCTTGGAGGTTTGTTTCACATGCACCTGATAACAATGTACGTTCTGCTGTCACAGGGTAGAGTGTTCCATGTATATCAGTTATAGGTGTTTAATAATACTGTTGGAGTCTTCTCTACCCGTGTGATTTTCTATCAGTTATCAAGAATGGAGCACTGATGCCTCCATTTATTATTACTGAACTGTCTATTGTTCCTTTGAATCCAAGTGTTTTATAAATTTTGAGGTGGATATAAGTGCACATACGTCTGTAACTGTTAAGTTTCCTATGTGTTGATCCTTTTATTGTTATGAAACACCTGTCAGTCTCTACTATGTCTCTTGTTTCAGAGCCAATTTTGTTTCTGTTTAGTACAGCCACTCCAGCACTATGGTTACTGTTTGCATGGTTTATCTTCTTCTATCCTTTTTCTTTCAACCTACTTGTGTCTCTGAATTTAAAGTACAGCTCTTGTACACAGAAAATAGCTGAATCTTACTTTTAAAATCATCTTAACAGTATTTGCCTTTTGTTTGGCTTGTGTAGACATTCACTTTGAATGTAATCACTAAAAATGTGGACTTACATTTGCCTTTTTACTTTGTAGGTCTGTCTTTTTGTTCTTCCTTTATTGATTCTTTTGTGTTAAATGCTTTTTACTGTATCATTTCATTTCTCTGCTAATTTTCTTTTACTATTTTGTTTCTAGGAGTTTTTGTTTGTTTTGTGGTTGCTATAAGGATTGTATATGCATATTAACTTATCACAATCCCCTTCTGGATAAAACTTAATTTCAGTAAAAGGTAGAATCTTTGCCCCACTAAAGCCCATTTGTTTCCCCTTTCTTTTGTCTACTGTTGTCTTCCCTCAGTATCCACAGAGGATTGACTGCACAACCCACTGTGTGTACCAAAACCGTACTCAAGTTTCTTACATAAAATGGTACGGTATTTGCGAATAGCCTACACACTTATCCTTCAAATCACAAACCTTAAACCACCCCTAGATTATTCATTATAGTAAATGCTATATAAATAGTTGTCATATTGTATTGTTTGGAGAATAATGACAAAATTTCTTTCCAAATATTTTTGATCTGCAGTTGACTAAATCCATGGACACAGAAGCTGAGTGTATTTACATATTGCATCTATGTGTGTTATAAGCCCAAAAGCAAGGCTTTATAATCATTGCTACACCCAATTTTATAACTTTTAAAGGAAGCTGAGAAAAATATATATAATCTTTTCTATTAATTTGCAGCTACCATTTCATTTCCATTACTGTTCATTTCCTCTTGGGAGTTACTACTTGGTGTCGTTTCCTTTCGGCCTGATAGAATCCTGTAGTACTGCTTGTAATGCAGATCAGCAGGAACAAATTGTCCCAGTGTTGCTTTATCTTCATCATCTTCTTTCTTGAAAGGTCACTTTAGTTTGTATTCTTAAGGGTGACTTCCTCAAGGTCTTCCATGTCTGGATCCTTTTGTGGTCAAACAGTGAGTGAACAACGGAGGTTGTTTTCGGATTCCTCAGCTGTGCGCCGGTGTTCTACCAGTGGGTAGGAGAACACATTCCATGTTTAGGCCATTAAACCAAGCGCACCAGGCTTTCCTGCCCCAGGCCCTACCTGTCCTGCACATGCTGGCGCAGCCTCGGGCTTCACCCCCACGGCCTGCCCCACCCTGGCAGAAGCTTCGCCCCTGATCCAGCACGGGGGGGGGGGGGGGCACGGAACAGACCGAGCCATGAATGCCAGAGTCCCACTGTTTTTCCCCAAAGTCCGGCTGTCTTTCATGCATAAACACTTTCCAGATTATTGAATCCTTTGATCAATTTCCAGAGCACTGAAATGACTGCTTTGGGGTTATTTTGGGTTTTTTACCAATTCTGTCCAACTTATATACTTCTGGGCAACACAGAATTTGTCAACTTCTTCATGCAGTCACAGCCACTCAAATTTGCTGCTAAAACAAATAATTTTTCCAGAGAAGATAGCCAAAGTACAACTGAAGTATTTAAATGGTTTCTCTGCAACATTAATGGTCTTACATACATAGGAAGTTTCACTGCCCAAATTCAACCAAACTTTGTATTTCTTCTCTTTTTTCTTTTGTTTCTATTTTCATTCATAATTAATTAATCCAATTATGTGCATAATGAACATCACTGGATTGCCTTTTATGTGTCAATCCAGTACTTTACAATCTTTGTACCCATAGTACCAGCAGTTGACTCATTCCTGCATTAGCAGCCCTATGATTCAAATATTTGTTTCACCACCAAATATGTCATGAAGTTTCAACAGCGTCCTATCAATAATAACATCACATTTATAGTGGGCCAGGCATTATTCTAGAACATAGTTAATTCATTTAACTCACTATTACTCTACAAATGGCTACTACTGTTTCTCCTACAGATGAGAAATGAGAGACTTCAAGAAATTAAGTAACTTGTTTAAGAAATTACAGGCAGTAAGTAGCAAAGAAAGGATTTGAATTCAGGCATTCTGACTCTAGAATCCATGCCATGTCACACTGCACTACTTCATCAATCTGTGACCAGCAAACACCAAGGATCTATTATTTCACTTTGATATTCTCAATCCACAAGGGGAGTGAAGCGGATACTTCAAAGGACTACGCTAACAGTCTTTTCACTTGAAATTATTATGTCGAGCACTCAAAATGACCCACATACTGTTTATTAAAGCTAATTGCTCAAAGAACTTTTATATTAGAACTTGCTAAGATGTGTCAAAACAGCTATTATTATGAAACAAACATCATAGGAATACCCTAAGTGCATTAAACTTTTCTCACAGGCACTCATCCCTATTGACTGAAATGTGAAAGGCATCAGATATTTTAATATAAATCTAGCATATTAAATATTGGTAAGAATTAACCATATCCCATTATATTTCAGGAATACACCTAAATATTTTAAGAAATAAACATATGCCTTTTCTTTTCTTGCCTTCTTTCTTTCCCTTCCTATCTTTCCTTTCTCTTTCAACTGGCTTTTCTACACAACTCTTTCCAAAACATGATTTCAAATATGAAATTTGTATTTTGACTTTTACTAGAATCAGTTTATTTACTTCATGGACTCCTCCATTTATTTGTAAGTACAAAATCTATAGGTAAAAATCTGTTTTCTCCACGACTATCTGCTTATTTGTTACTATTTCAAATACTATCAAAGATCACACAAAGATTCTATTGCTCAAAAGAAAGTGGCAGCCAGTGACACATTCCAGATCATGAATCCCAAGGCCGGGCATGGTGTTGCATCCCTGCCATCCCAGCACTCAGGAGGCTGAGGCAGGAGGATTGCTGTGAGTTTGAGGCCAGCCTGGGCTACACAGTCAGTTCAAGGCCAGCCTGGACTACACAGTGAGAGCCTGTCTCAAACCCTCCCCCCCGCCAAAAAAAAGATCATGAACCCCAGACAGCTGCTGCCAACCTCCCTGCTCAGGAAGAACAGGCAAGGGGGGAGGGGGGATGGTGAAAGAGGAGTTTGTTTTAAAGGTCTTTTCCTTGCATAGTGTCTTTCAACTGGCAAGGCACCTGTGTCATATGAAACTAAATGTGCACTGCAGAGCATAAACATACATGAAGGGAAGATTTTTTTTTAATTGCATTTAAAAAGTAACTGTGTTTACTTTAGCATCATTCACTTGCCAGGGACAGATGGCTGAACTGTGAGTTCAGGAGATTACAAAATCTAAGAACAAAGCAAGGAGTTGAAAGACCAAAGAAGAGAAAATTTCCCCAAAGCAGAATAATTATTTCCATATAAATCATTCTGAGATTTTTTAAAATGACCTCTATCACCTGTGAGGTAGTGGAAGAGGAAAGTCAAAATGACAAATTGCTAATCATGCCAAGAGACCCCTTTTCCCTTTCCTGATGATGTTTCCTCAACATGAGTGGTAGCTTCCTCGGCAGGCCAACACCAGATGCTGATTTACTACAGGAGCTACATGCATCAGGATGTGAGGACTGACCAGCCCATGAGCCTACAGTGCTTTGCTAAGTGACTTATAATAAAGACAGACGCAGAACTTGGGACATTGTTGCAGGGAATTTTGGTTTCAGTATTACATAATATGACTACTTTAAAAGAAAAGAAATAAAAGAGCAGCTGCTAGCCTTCTCTAATTATTTACCCAAAAAAATCACTTTGAATTTATTTTGTGCCACACAAATAGGACAAAATCAAATGAATAGCTGTTCTTCCCGCCCGCTAGAACTAAATGTTTTATGTATTTCTTCACTGCCTCTTAATCCAAAGTGCTCTGATATTTTCCTCTCAGTATTCCTAATCTGACTGTTTCTTTTTTTTTTGGTACCGGGGATCGAACTCCGGACCTTGCACTTGCAAGGCAGGCGGTGGAACCACTGAGCTAAATCCCCAGCCCCTGACTGTTTCTTTACACTTCACATAGTCAGGGCAAATTAATCTTCCTAAGGCTAACTCCGATCCTTTCACTTTTCTGCACAGCTCCAAATTTCCAATTTCAATGGATTGTGTCGCTTCACCCCTGTGTTATGATAACAGAACCCATGAGAAAATCCAACTCACCTTTCTCTACTCACCTACCACTATTATCCTATAATCAGCCCTCCAGTCCAGACACACCAGATTCTGAGTCCCCCTGGGTCTTTCCCATCCCTTCCTTGCCTTTGTTCAAACTGTTCACTCCACCTAGGCTCCCACATCCAGCCTTGCCCTGCTATGATGCTGTCCAAGGCCCAGCAAAATAATATCCATCTCACAAAACTTCTCCTAGTACGGTAGTACCTCGGTTCACGAACTTAATTCTTTGCACAATTCTGGTTGCAAATTTGGACAAGAACTGAATCAAATTTCCCCATAAAGTCAATGTAGCGGATTAACTAATGGTCAACTTGTAATGCCCAGCTGAACTGAATCAGCGTGGTCTGAGTGTGGAGGATCCAGGATACCTAAAGATTGTTACCAATGGCCATAAAAAGAGAACTGGAGGGACAGATCGTGGCCTGTTGATTTGCTAAGAGAAGCTTGCTGTGGATGGTTTTCCTGACGCAAACTAGGCTCTTCTTGTCAGAGGAGGAGCTCAGGGCCTCACTGTCGCTGGGGATGGCTGCTGTTTTCATCGGGGGAGCTCTGGTCTTCACCATGAGCATCACTTCCTGCTCCAGTGTGGATCCCTCAGCTTGGTGGCACAAATCCTTCATCACACCTGCGTAGGTTTTCTGGCTTCCACCACTGGCCTTGGGCCTTCCAGGTGCAGATCCTCAATACAGACAAGTATGAGACATTGCCGTGGGCTCTAGGCCACTGGCTGGGCCTTGGACTCTATGCCTTTAGCTGGACTTGTGCGGGAAACTGCTGGGGTCCAGGCCCTCGGCTGGATTCTTTGGGCCTCCAGTGTGCGGTTAATCTCTCTAGAACTCCTTTCCATTTGACTTTTTGGGTAATTATCATAAAATAATCCCATATATTATGTGTCCTGTATTTATTATTCCCTTGCAAAGACCCTGACTGCAACAGTCAACACTGAACCTACTCATTGAATTTGATTCGGTTCTCATCTAATTCAGTTTGCAACCAGAATCATGGAAAGAATTAAGTTTGTGAACCAAGGCACCGCTGTAGTGTCACTGCACTGACTGTGCCCTCCTCCTCTCAACCTGGCAACATGTTTCCTAGCCCTCTCTGACACCTTTATTAAGTTCCATCCTGTGCCACAGCTGTTTGGGAGTCTTACCTTGGCAGCTTCAAGCACTGTCCCTGGCATGTAGTATTTGTTGAATGGAACCAACACTGCTACTTTGGAGAATACAAGGTATTTCTCTTCTTAATTTATATTTCTCTCCCCTTTATTGTTTTAATTTTTGTTTTTCCTGATTTTTAAAAAAATATGTTTCATTCAATAATTTTAGTTCTTCATCTTTTTCAGATAAACGTCTTTGTATTTTTCATCTGTTTTGTTTCTTGAGACAGGGTCTCTGTGTGTAGTTCAGACTGGCTGCAAACTCACTATGTATCCCAGGTTTGCTTGGAACTCCCAGGGATCCTCCTGCCTCTGCCTCCTGAGTACTGGAATTATGAGCATGCACCACCACACCCAGCTTCCTTCATGTTTCTCGTGGAAGCCTGGGGACCCCGGGCCAGGCAGTTCTCACTCATCTTCTGAGAGCCCATCACACAAGAGAACAACCCTCCATGCATGCACTCCAGGAGTACAGGTGGAGCATCCCTAGTCCAAAACCCTGAAATCCAAACACTCTGCACTCTGAAACTTCTCAGTCTGGACATGGCAATCAAAAAGTTTCAGATTTTGGAGCATTTCGAATTTTCAGATTGCAGGTGCTTAACCAGGAAAGTCTATGCAAATATTTCAAAACCAGAAAAACTCCAAAACCTGAAAACCACTTCTAGTCTCAGCTGTTTCAGATAAGGGCTACTAAACCTGTGTTTCAAACACATTCTGAGCCTGGCCCTGGGGTACTGAACCTTACTCACCAACAGTCTCTTTTTCCAATGCCACCCAAAATGCACAAACTGACATCAGCGCATAAGTTCCATCAACCAAGGACACCGTGTGAGGGGTTGCCTTGACAACACTGTCTGACAACACTTCTCTCCACAGCAGCCAGAACAGCCCATTACTATTCATAAATAAGAATTAAAGTGGTGAGGGCCGGGGATTTAGCTCAGTGGTTCTGGCACCTGCCTCGCAAGCGCAAGGACCTGAGTTCGATCCCTGGTACCAAAAAAAAAAAAAAAAGAATTAAAGTGGTGAGAAATATATGTCTGTTGTTTAAGCAAATAATAGTGAAAATAGCCATCTCTATATGGTTATAAAATACAACAGCAATTGGTACAAGATCCCAATGATGCATGTAAATGTATTTTATACCTAAAATGTACCAATAAACTTAATAGGGAAAAAAATTAAAAATAAAAATAAAATACAACAGCAAAAGCAGAGCAGTCCCACAGAGACAAAAGCAATACTCAATTTCCTACCTATACCAATATGTGGGGTTGACAGATATTAACACTGATTTTTTGAAAACAATTTTAATCCCAACAAGTTTTAACTATCTCCTCCGACCCCACCAAAACTTTGACAGTAGCAAGAGCCTAAAGATACGCACCATTAATTCTGAACGTGTAGTTATAGATGGATCTTTCTTGCCCAACCCTAATTTCTTTAAGGCTTTGGAGCCGCGGGCTCTGTTAATCTGCATGGCTGAAATGCTTAGCCAACAAAGGTCAATTGGGTACCTGTTGAATGAGGGACCGAGCCTCTTCGGAGACACTTTCTGGCATGTTCAAGGTAGTGTGAGTATTTATTCCTGCTGGGTGGCACTCAACCAAAGTCTGAAACGATCAATCAGGTACATTTCTTATCCGGGGTACCGTTATACTCCCGTACCGTATCGCAGGATTATAGACAGCAAGTACAGACAGGTCAGGCCCCCGCCTCCTCGAAGGGCAATCACCACAGCGTCACCTGTGAAGCTCAGGCCAAGGGCCCTGAGCCTACAGATCTGACTGAAACAAAGGCAGATGATCGTCACAGTCACACCAGGCTGTCCTCGTCCCTCCATTAGAAAATGAGTGGCTCCTAATGAAAGCTTCAATTACACACAAAAGCAGAAGAGAGACTTGAAATCATTGAAGCATTTTAATGTTCTTAAAAACCACCTTCAAAGTTGAGAATCTGTTAGGGATAACACGTTACAGCTATCTAACACTTTATACTTTAAATATATGTAAAGTGATTTGTGAACTTCACAACAATCTTAGGTTGCTATTTACATATTTAAGGCAGACGTTTGTAAAAGGGTAACTGTTTTCTTCCCAGGAGGCAACCTGCCTACTAAAGTCTATTAAAATCAAACATCATACTTAAAAGTTATTGATCAGAGAGAGTATAAATCCTGTCCTTAAGCTAGAAGAGACAGAAAAAATTTCGTCTTGAGAAAAAAAGATAATGTTACCTTATAATAACTACATTGATTTTCTAAAAATGAGAATTTCCTCTGGGCTGCAGATAAGATGTTTAAACCATCTAGAAAATTCTAATACATCCTTATTATAAACCTTACAGATTTGACCCTGTTAAAGCTGAATCGTAGAAAATAAAGGAGAAAAACACGCTACATAACACTGTGACACATAACAGAATCTTACCATTGATTTGTTCAACCAAATACAACTCTATCTTTTAAATCTGGAATCTTGATAAGTCTGCATTTCTCTTTTCTTTTTTCTTTGTATCAAAGCCTTTCTTACTTAGACCCTGACCTAAAAACTAAAGGCCAAGGCTAACATTCTCAATTGGAAGTCAAGGTGGCAGCTGGACACATTTATTAAATGTCCAGGTCGCTGCTTACCTTGCCAGTGAGAAGTTCAAAGAGGACAGCACCCAAGCTCCACCAATCACAGGCTTCAGTTTCTTCTGTGATTGCTCCAACCTCTAAACATACCAAAAAGGTTGATATTAAAATTCCAAAGGTCAATTAAACTTTCAAAATTAACATGTATCAGCAAGGTGACCTTGTTAATGCTGAGAGAGCAGATACTAAATACTACTGGGCTTTCAAAATTCCTGAAAGTTACTCATCCCTTTGGTCACCTACTGTGGTTGCATTTTTTTCTGATGCAGTCATATATTAAACTGAGACATTTGTTCTTTAGTTGATAGAGGGACACCTTCAAGATGCTATTCTTAAAAGTCACATGAACCTACGAGATCAGCATTTTGCTTAATCTTTCACATTCGAGGCAGAACAGACAATTCTACCTTACAAACATTAAAGGCATATTTTGGAAATAAAACTCTTTCTGTTCAAGAGAAACTTCAAAAATATTTAAGCTGGTATTAACCATCCTTTTACTTATGGGTTAGAAACAAGAGAAGTAAAATTCCCTCTCAATGTCACACAGCAGCAGAATGAAGACCTGGTTTTCAGTTTCATCTTCCTTCTCCTATAGAAGCAATTGTTCCTGACCAAAGAAGGAGCATGTGAGATGCTAATTCTCCCATTTTGTAACTGAGAAGTACAGACACACTGTTCTAAGCCACCACTGAAATTACTGGCTAAAATAAAGATCTTTAGAATACTGTATTTGCCAATTACCTGTGTTATCCTATCACTCAAGACCACAAATTCCTGAAATGTAATTTATGAGTTTTTAGATGTCATCTTTCAGGTTTTTCCACAAATCAGCAACAATCCCCCATTTCCCCATTGTTGAGGCCTTTAGCACTTCAGCCATGTTTGCTGTCTTTTCCTCTCCTAAGGCCAGCCTATCGGGTCACTAGGCCTCGCCAGTATCTGCCCTTTATCTCCATTCCACTAAGCAAACAGATCTTATCATCTTACTACAGGGAACCCACTACTCGAACTGTGATAAGTGGACAAGATACTCAGGGGCCCAGCCCTTTCCAACAATGCTTAGCACAACTACTGCGTACTGAGAACAGCAGTTCTTAGGGTGCCTTGGGCCTTAAGTTTAAAGCAAAGCCTGTGTGGGCTACAGAAAGAGAAATAAAAGCCACTCTTCCGTAAAATACTGAAATTACTCCATGTCAGCAACCTTTCCTCCATATGTCTTCCCCTGGGCTCCACAGCCATCCTCTCCTACAGTTTCAAGCCAAATCACAACATTCATTCTCTAACTAGCTGCCCTCAACTAGGTAGTAAGGAGAAAACAGATATTAACTAATTCAAACTATGGTCTGGATAACTGGAAGACTCCAACCTTCCTAGGACCATCTGCACTAACAAAGCAGATGCTTGTTTAAAAACTGCTAACGACCTATCCGGCAAGAGGAGTTTAATCATGTATGTTGTAGCATATCTATATGATGGAATGCTGCCACTTAACCATTTTAAATGACACCTTCATATACAATTAAAGTACGCAAGTAAAGTTTTGTATATATTGTTTTTAAAAACCTATAAAACAGAACTGAGGATATAGTCCAGTGGTAGAGCTTGCCTAGCATGGGCAAGATCCTGGGTTCAATCCCCAGTACTACACATACACACCAAAAGTAAAAGCTATAAAAGGATAGAATTCTATTTTTTAAAGTATGTATTTTTTAAAAGACTGGTGAGAAAATACATAGTGATTTGCTTCTGGGGTGGTTTACACTTATTAACTTACATAAATATCTAAGTGGTACAATTAAAGTACAGCAAGATAATGTGACAGGTGAAAGCTTTATACTTTGACACCAGGAAGACAAAGATGTGTAGGCAACACCTCCCCTAAGAGTTTTCGCCCACTAGTTTTCTTCACAAATTTAAAGTCTTACATATTAGAAAGAACAATGGACTAAGAACCAGGAGTGTCGTGCTGAGTCAAC
The DNA here is from genome assembly GCF_000247695.1 of Heterocephalus glaber. Next base: position 18,547,576 of record NW_004624771.1, on the reverse strand, counting down.
AAATTCACCTGATCCTACCCATCAGATCCTAGCGTGTTACGCTGTAGATGTGCTAGATCCCAGGTTACATTTAGCTCTAAATCCTATGATTTTTGATACCTAAGGATTCCCTACCATGGCGCTTGAGAAAGACAACTTCCTGGGGACTCCCTCCCAAAGTGCACAGTGCTGCCCTTACCACATCCAGATTCACAGCCCCTGCCCCCCGCCCAGAGCGTTGGAAGTGTGTGCTCAGAAAACTGAGAAGGGGTGTATGCTCTCAGAAACTAGAATAGTAAAAAGGAAATTTTCCATAGTCCTGTCAACAAATAAAATGTTTTTCACATTTCCTTCCAGTCTAAACCAAGCAAAAGATTTTACTTTCCTGTTCAAAATTCTTAAATGGCTTCTAAATGGCCTTTAACTAACATTCAAATGTCTTCATTGATCCAGCAGGAATACACAGTCAACTTCCATAATAAAGTCTGAAGCTATGGGATCCATCCAACCCACATACAACAAGCAGCGTAAACTAAGTCCTATAGCAGCGCTATTCCTCCACAACTCTCCGCTCCAGCCACACTGTTAAACAGTGACACCAAAGTCAGTTTTCCCACTAGCATCGTTAATGATTTTATTTATCTTTTTGCTCAAGAATTTCAGAGTTCCATTTTCTTTAAGCATACAGCAAGTAGTATGTATTTCTTAGTTTTATAAAGATTTGACCTGTTTACAACTCAAGATCCAAAGTTAGGGACCGGGCCCCTCTGTGCCCCCAGGAAGCCTCATTTAGTAATGCACGTTACTCTGACAACGGTGATAGTTACAACAATAAACCAGCAGCTAGCATTCATTGACTGGTTACTATGTGTAAGGAACTGTGTTTAACACTTTTCATGAATTAAAGTGTCCAAGCAAGTTTACGAAGAACGAAGAACGTATGTGAGCAGGGTTGCTTTGGGAGAGAGAGAATATTCTATTTATGTGTCCAGGGGGAAGAGACCCATCTGATGCAGACAAATGGGCAAATTAAGAAAATGGGCTTTTGGGATGGAACAACCTGTCCCAAGGAGCCATGGAACCCCACCCCCAAGTCTCTATCATAATGAAGTTCCTCGCTGGAGCTCAGAAAGGGTGGCCGAGATGGGTTTATATATTACTGGTAACACAATCTACAAATGCACCTTCGAATTCAGTGAAAGCCCCAAGCGCATCAGCAGTGTAGCCCTGGCCACCAAGCTCGATGTTACGCCGGTGCTCCCCACCCCACTCCCGGGACTGCCCACCCCAGGGCAGAGCTTCAGTGAGTGTGCTTCAGGGCTGGGGATGGAGCTCCTGAAGCCACTCTGCAAACACTGTGTCTTCCTGGGCCTCAGAGATGTTTATATGTATGAGTGGAGGTGAGATATTATTTGATTATTAAAAAGAAACACAGACCATTCATGGAACACGATGTAAAATGTGCATGGACTTGCAAGATAAAGAGACTTCCAACAAACCTCCAATCCTGTTTCACTGTCCCCCGGGACACCCATTTCCTCTCACCTCTGCAGTCAGAGCAGCTGGGTAGGAAAGTGCGAGGGGCTCTTAGGAGACACGCAAGGTGGCCTCCTTATTGTTTTCTGCACACCTGCTCAGTTCATCTAGGGTCACTGGTTTCCTGCTGCTTTTCAGTCCCTGGTAACCTTCAACGGGGTCCTTACCAGGCAGTGACCGACATATTGCTTCACAAGCACAGGGCGGTGCCTGAAGTTCTCACCTGCGCCCAGCAGCCCGTCCACTCCAGCTCAGTCAGCCGCAGCCTGCTGCTCTCATCCCCACAATCTCTTCCGCCCTCCCTCGATCATCAACCCTTCTTCCCATCTCCCCTCATTTTCCCTGTCTTCCTTCCTCTGGGATGCAATCAGTTCAGCTCTCTAATGGCTCCCAGGCCTAAGGAGCTTGTTGGTCCCATCCAAGAAAAACTGCTTCCAGAAGCCTGAAGACAGCTAGGCTGCGAGTCCTGTTTAATCTAAGGGGGCCATAAAGGGGATAACAACTGCAAAAAGGTCATTGTTTTTCACTGGAACATAAGAATAAAAGATGTGGAATAGGTTTTAAATCTATTCCCTTAATAATGCAGCTTGAAACTCTTCAAAATGACTTTTTATCACTAATTAATGTGGGGCCGGGGATGTGGCTCAGTGGTTCCACCATCTGCCTCCCAAGTGCAAGGTCCCGAGTTCGATCCCTGGTACCAAAAAAAAAAGTAGAAAAAGTACAGAAATGCCAAAGAAATCCCTGAGGCCAGTGACATTTTAAAGGACATATTCTACTGCTGCTTTGTCAATGTTCAAACTATTTTTCCTACAGAACAGGAGGTGCTAAGTATCCGCGCAGTGCACGCACCCTCCAATATTCCACACTTGCAGTTTTCAGGCTGAGCTCAGCAGCACCCTTCCTTCCCACAAGGGCGCTCATCTTGTAAGCACTAAGCAAAGTGATCTGGGGAAAATTAACTACTGCCTCAGAAAGCAGTTCTCAGGTTACCCTCCCAAAACCCGAGAAGAGTTGGTGGTACCCAAGAGAGTTGGCCTTTCACCCTCTCGGAGTCAGAGGTGTGGCAGGCCACTCACTCTGCCGCTCTGTAAGCCTGGCTGGGGTGGCACTCAGGTCCCCTGAAATGAGGGCAGCCTGAAGTCTACCTTTCTTCCTACCTCTTGTAACCTTAATTCTATCATCCTGGGAAGTGCTTTCCAGGCACTTAACAGCCTTCTTGCAACTTCTTCCTCCGTTAATTTAAGGCGCCCAAGGAGTGGAATTGTTAAAAGGAGCAGCGAGCATGCGTGCGTCTTCCTCTCTCCTTCCGGTCCACAGCCACAGCCCCTCCCTGAGAGCCAAGTGCCTGGTGGCAAGGGAAACGCAGCAGTGGCACCGAATCTCATGGCCACCCTTTAATGTAAGGGACACAGGGGCAGCTCCAGAACAGACTTCAACTCACCCACACACTCCGGGGGCATTAAAATGTGCAAACAGTTCAGTAAAATGAGCAGAATTTTGCTGTAGTGCAATCCACCCTGACACTAACTACACTACGGAATCTCATCGATTCCCACTCATGATTCAAACTATCGTGTTTCACAGGTGAATAAACATGTTTAAATGAAACAAGAAAGACAGGACACCACGAGGTGTGCTTTGCCTTTGGTTTGATTTGTTTAACACCTCATAGAACACTCTTCAGCAAGCCGGGATATGTTTCAGAAAAATACTGCAGCTCGGTCATCCACATTGCCAAAGTCTCACTAAAACAGCACGAGAGAGTTTACAGGCCATACGACAGCCAAGAGTCTTCAAAGTTTCCCTCTGAGAGCCAGAAATGACAGTGTTTAACCTGAACCCCAAAGGTAACTATACCAAGCCAGCGCCTGAGAAATAGGGAGGAACACACAGAAGCATAAACTTGAACCAGAGTTTGTCTCTGCGGATGGTAGGGCAGAGGGAGCAGCTAAGAGCGCGCTTAAGACTTGGGGAGGCTGGAGAGACACTGGGGAGGCACTGCGACCCTCCAACACTGAAGTCAGGGCCAGCCTTTTAAGACTATGCAGCTTCGGCTGCATGGATTTATCAAAGCTTGCCTCAAAAACAAAATCAAAGACAGGGCTAAAAATCTGTTGGAAACTGCATTCGAAAACTGAGAAAACTGGAAAATGCAGGTTAAACTCAAGCTTTAAATGAAAACCAATTTTCTATTCAGTTTTGTAAAGATGAAATGTCTTCTATTTTAAGCAACTGTGGTCCTGAAACATCCCAAATTCAGAATGTACTTTTCTTGTAGAAGACCTTACTGTTAAAATGCTTTCCAGAGACAACCCACAACCTCCTCCAGCAGTGTGTTCTGCTGCTACTACTGTCCTTCCAGGATACAGCAGGAAATACAGCAAGGTTCAAAACTTTCTTTCGAGAGAATTTCACAAGTACAAAAATTCCAATTTAGAATAAGTAAATATTTCTCTTAAGCTGTTTTGCTTAACTACACTTTTTTAAACAAACAATCTTAGAAGCCTCATTTTTTTCACTCTCAAGTTATAATAAAACTCAACTGGGGGCTAGGGATTTAGTTCAGTGGTTCTGCTGCCTGCCTCGCAAGCGCAAGGACCCGAGTTCGATCCCCGGTACTAAAAAAAAAAACTCAACTGGGTCGGGGATTTAGCTCAGTGGTTCCACCATCTGCCTTGAAAGCACAAGGTTCCGAGTTCAATCCCCAGTACCAAAAAATCAAAAAAAAACTCAATGAAAAAGTAGCAACTGCCACAAATAATGTGTTTAAGTAACACTCTAATTAAGCCAACGTTTAGATACTGGACAATTTATCACATAAATAATATAACATCTCATCCAAATATCAAAACAATAACCAATTTTAAAGCCACAGACCTATACATTCAAATGATAATCAGTAGTAAGTATACTTTCCAGGAAAAAGATATAGTTTTTCAAGGCCACAGGACTCTTTTTGTGCAAACTAATAAAAATATTAGACACTACATATCTGAATTTAAGGACTCCAAAACTCTATTTTGGAAAAGATACAGAAGTAACAAAAAATATTATCCTTTAGGATCAAAGAGAGGTCTCTGGTGAATAAGACAATATGCAAATAAAGGTGAATTCTTAATGGTCTCACAATTAATCACATGTATACTTTTACATAATCAAAAGAAAGCTGCAGTCTCTGAATGTTCTACAAATTCTTTAAGTGTTCAGTAACACTTAAGATGCTGTTACAATTGGTCAAGAAGTTAACTTTCTTCCAAGGGAAGCAGACTTCATTAATGGACTTAGGAGTAGAGAAAGGTAGGTTTTTAAAAAAAGCTTATCTGTCATTAGCTACACACTTGGACCAAGGAAAAGAACATCTTTCTTCTGCAATGAGCATCCCATATCAGCCAGAGCTCGGAAACATTCGTACTGTATTCCTACACAGACAGTCTTTCCCTGCAGCATCTGTTGCTAATTGAAAGGGACTAGAATTACAAAATCCTAGTCAATTTCTCTCACCAGCTCTTGCTGTGTATAAAGATTTTCTATGCAGGGGCTGCGCATTAGTCTTCCACTACAGCTGATGACTAAAGAGCAAAGAGAAAGAAACACAGAAGAAAGCATGTTTTGTGTCCAACAATATATAGAACTAAACTGTGGGAAGAGGGACAGTTAAGCCTGTCTTTTATTAGCTCAGTAAAGTATCATTCTATAAATATAAATATTCACCTATAAAGGTCTATTAACGTCCTAGTTAACTAACTGGAAATGTCTTCTGTTTGGGTAGTCTCTTTTTGATTTAACACTTCAAAAGTAACTGTCAATATTATACCAATTATGTCTTTTGTTTCAGGCTCCTGGGACACAGGAGGCATTTAATAAATGTTTGTTGAATAAATACACCAATCTTGTATTTTATAGCACCGTTTCAAGGCTCTCAAAGGACCTACAAAGGCCTCATCATACTTGTTTTCTTTAAGTCTCATTGAGCATATGGATCAATATCAAGGCCTCTGCACTTTATATGTTTAAAATGTTATCTAAGCAGAGATAGAGGAGAGTGAGAACGGAGGTCAGTTGGATGCCGACTGCAGGATCCCAGGCAAGACATGAGCCCCAGGAGTGGAGAAGGGGAACACCAGTGTCCCCTCTGCAGAGCACAGTGACTGCTTCTGCTGCTACCTCCGGGGACAGAGGAGGGATGCCGAGGGCAGGAAAAAGACAGGATGGGAGGTGACACGAAGTCTTCCCTGCCCCTGCTCAGTGTCAGGACTCTGAGTCCCCAAAATGTGCTACGAATCAATAGGTAAACTGGCTCTAATAGCTGACTAGTGAGATCATTAGTATCAGTTAGAAATATTTTTAAATGTAATCCAAAACAAACTCATATAAGTACATTATAGGACAACTATAGTACCTAGCTTTCCCTGGGGTATCATTTTAGATATAAAGGCACATTTTTCAAATTTCCATAAACAAGACAAAATGTTACAATTGAAACCAAAACTAAAAGCCATATCAAGTATGAGAATAAAATTTCTTTCCGTTTTTGTTGGTTTGGTTTTGGCTTTGTTTCTGTAGCGGCCCCCGCACACATAGCCTTGCGCCTGCTGGATAAGCGCTCTACCACTGAGCCACACCCCCAGCTCTTAAAATTTTATTTCAATTCCAGGTTTGCATTGCTCCTCTGATACCTATGAGGTAAACTGTTAATGTTTAGCAGTTTAAAGTTTAAAGGTCTGAAGGCGCACGGCTATTCACAGAGACCCTGTACCGGGAATGAGTTATTCTGGGCAGACACAACTTAAGGCATCACGACCTCTCTAAGGCAGATCTTAATTCTCAGGGTGAAAGACTAACTGGAGCCTAGAATTTCCACTTCCTAACCCACTCTTTGGAATGGGAAGCTTGCTCCTCTTTTCTTATTTTATATTATTTCAGAAAATGTGAGCTGTCCAAATCCATGCTCTGTTTGACAAAGCCTCTGACATGTACTCAGCTGCTTATTCAGACACAGTGGATGAACTAAGTTCTGTGGATCCCATCACTCTAACAGGTTAGTGGATGATCCAGGGAAGCTGAGCAGCTGCGGCTGGAACTTTCCACGCCTCTCCCTGCTCCCTCCAGCTCCACCTTCTGTGTTTGTTTCCGGTTCATCCAGTCCCCAGCCTTGCTGCCTGCCACCTCCTCCTTATTAATTCAACTGGTTTTCAGATAATTTAATTACCTGCACCCCTGGGCCCTCCATATTGTGGAGAGCTGATGTAGGCACCGACTCCACGGAGCTAGTTTAGGTGAGGCTTGGCAAACCACCTTGTCTGCTTTTCTCCCCCTACCCAACCCAACTCTGGATTGCTTGTTGTCATGGTGACCTGGAAACCATGTTCAGAGCCTTCCTGAAATTATCTGCACAACTTGGGTGAAAACTCATTGATTTCACTTGAATCAGCACTCCAGGGCCAAGAACTACTTGTTCAAGGGAGTTAAAGTATCATAACGATACCATTTTCTTGTGACATAAAATAAGAAATGGGTAACTACTGTATGACTACTGTTTGACTGATTATAATTATAATTCTGAGCTCTATACAATCTTGCTTACTCTCTCACCCTGCATTTCTAGGAGGAAAAAAACCAACAGCACGCTCCATTTTCCATTGATCATATCACAACAACTCTATGCTGAATAGCCATCGGGTGTCACAGTGTTACCCAACCAAAGCCATTAAAGCTGATTGATGAGAAAAAGGCTAACTGAAAATTGTGAGAGTGACAGGCACAGTTTTCTCTCTCTCTGCTGCTCTGTTGCTGTGCTCAGCAGGCAGACAGCAGCACGCACTGCTATTAAAGGAGCTTCAAGAATCCTATTTGCTTTATCATCATTAATTTTTAAAACCTTAGCATTTTCAAACATTTATTGGAAGAAAATACTTGTGAAGAATTGCTCAGAAGGAGTAAGCCTGGTTACGTCACAGGGATTCAAACTGACAAGATTTTAGGGAGTACAGGAGCAGATGATTTGATCAAAGTAGTGACCCCACTGTGGTAGAAAATAATGCTTAAGACTCAGCATTACATCGCCTTTGCTAAATATCAGGGCCAAAAGATAGTTCACTTTCTTCTTTAAAACAACTCAGTGGTGAGGCCAATTTAATGAAGAATTGCCAAAAATCAATTTAGACATTAAAAATAAGAAGAATTACTCTGCAGGTATTACTTAAAACTGTGAAGTTCTACCCTCATTCTTCTGAACATGGAATTTGCATCAGATCATAAAGGAAAAGGTTTGGAGTAAATACAAGGTTAAAATTAACCTCCCTTTGATAATATAAGTGTTTAGGTAAGCGCCTGCTATAGTTTGGATCTGAGAGGTCCCCAGTGGCTCAGTCCCCAGCATGGCATTATTGAGAGGTGGTGGCGCCTTTAAGAGATGGAGCCTAGTGGGAGGTCTCTAGGTCACTGGGAGCGTGGCCTCAAAGAGGTCCATGGGACCCGGGGCCCCGTTTTCTTTGCTGCCCTGTCCTGAGCTGAGCTGAGCAGATCTGCTCTACTATACCCCACTCCACCAGGACGCGATGCTTGCCAGAAGCCCAAAGCAACAGGGTCAACGAATCCTGTATCTGAAGCTCCAAAACCGAGTCCAAATAAACCTTTCTCTCTTCAGTTTATCACCTCAAGTCTCTGTTATATTGATGGGAAGCTTCCTCTACCAATACTGTCAGGAAGCATCAAGAAATTCCAGACATTTCACCCATTTGTATGAAAAGATTATCAAATCACCAACCTTGTGAATTTTCTAGTTCTAACACCTGAAGAACTCTTCTCTTGGGATGGGCTAATGCATCATTCACCATGATGCCAAATAACAGGGGCTGAACTCTTTTCCATTATCCTGTCTCATTCTTGCCACCAGTGACAAATCATACACTGGCCTGACACAAGAAGTTTTAACTGATCTGAAGGTCATGGCCAATAGCTCAGCTATCTGTGAGGATTCTAGAATACATCCTGTCTAGGGATGGATCCCAGGATCCAGACTTCCAAATTCTCCTAAAGACACTCTCCTTTCCTTTGCATCAGAGGGGTTTTGCCAGGTTGAGGTCAGACGTGTAGCTTTGGGTCCCTTTTTGCTTATACTCTGTACTCATGACAAGCTTTCTCGGCATAAGAGGAGAAATACACCAGGGAATTTCTTCAGTATAAAATTTCTACTATTTTATAGCAAACTTGACAATTTACTGGTTTGCCTTTAGATGAAACAGACCTTTAATGACAATAAGAACCAAAAGCAAAGGATAAAATATAGTTGGCAATCATTCAAGAAAAACAGTAAAATATCTACTATGCATACGAGAGTTACTGCCAAAGTTTGCTTAAAAGTAAATCAAAGAGATAATGTTTGAAACATATGTCATTATTACTCACAAATATTGTATTCTTTTACAATTATTTCTACAACTCCCTCTTACCTTCTCCTTTCTCCTTTAGGAAAAAAAAACAACTCTAGTATTAAAGACATATCTCCTGATTATATCATTATTTTAAAATATACATCTCTACTATTTATTTGCTTTCTCTGTCAACTTCACATTCCTAAAATTAGATTCTTCCTTTGTTGAAATTATCCAGGACTCACAAATTCTTATACCTAAGTAATCCTTTTTTCTCTAAGCAATTTTGTTTTGTTGAGAATATTGGCATTCAATTTTCACTGCATTCAATTTTCACTGCATTCAAGAGCTAAGCTTCTTCCTCTGAGTGAAAATACTTTCCATAAATCCTTCATTTCTAGATGATACACAGTGTGTACAAACTCCACAAATGAATAAAAGCACATTCTTAAAAGGTTCTTCAAATAAAATAATTCTTCTAACCTTACTACTGTTAGTTGAGAAATCAATACTAATCCTTGGGGGAAAATATTTTGCCTTACTAAGATGAACTTGAATTTTTATTACATTTTGTACAAAAAGGGTGTCAGATGATGAGAGGAGCCCAAATCACACTGGTGATTTGATTTTGTTTATACTCAAAACATCTATTTTACTACTGTTAAACTGAGGCCTGTAAAGTCCTCAGTAACTTGTCAAACATCATGCAATGAGTTAATGCTGGCTCTGGGACAAACAGCCAGGTTTGGTAACTTCCAATGCCATTTAAATAGTCTAAATCTTAAACTTCTAACATTTTAAACTGTACATGGTCTGACTTTTAGTTCTAATTATGAAATACCTAACTATCACACAGAGCACCATGCTTTAAAAGAAAGAAATCGGGTGGAAAGCATGTTTATGGAGAAGGGCAGAAGAGACTATCCCCAAAAAATATATTCATGAATTATTTGATAAAGTCAGGCTAGAACAGCAAAGGATGGTAGTAAAGAAATGTCATGCTCTAAAACTGAATTTTGCAGATACTCTTCAGCATGGTTTTTCTATGTTTCACTTTTCACCGTCAGCTGTGAGCTGTTTCCAAGTGTGAAATCGCCTAACAGAGGAAGCAAAGCTGTCATTTGACATCTGGGAGCGTGGAGATTGGGCTGCAGCGAGAAGCATTATGGACTGCTTCAATTTACACACATATTCACCTAGAAATTCTCCAGTCTGAAAAGTATTCATTGAAAAATAATAATGTAAATTTCAAGCATTTAAATTAAAAGGTTCATAACTGGGGAGAAAATAAAATTGAAGACACTAAAAGACTAAAAGGTACCATATCAACTTGTTTAAGACTAGAATGGGAAACTGAAGTGATTATACAGTATTAGCAAAATAACTAACATAATTTTACTCACTTGTGCTAGATCTCACATTAAACTTTCAAATATAGTCTTTTGTACTTTACATGATTAACTGTATAAATGTATTATTTTTCTGGCTGCTTTTTTAAAAATGAGAGTTAAGATTGGTAAAAAAAAAAAAAATACTGGTAGCAAATGAAAAAATTAAGTATTTCCTAGACATCTTGTTTACTTTTTCCTTTATAGCTAAAATGAACTCTGTACTTTATCACATGATAAAGCATATAAAATCCTCTGGCTAAAGACTATGTATCTGTGTCTGTGTATGTATGTGTTGTGTTCAAACAGAAATAAAATCAGAGTAATTATAAGGAAGGCCTTTGGAAAAGAATACATAAACTACCCCAGTTTTTTTCTATAATCGCTCACAATGAAAAAGAGAAGAACTTGTCTAAAAGTCTCCCAATAAAGTATCTAAGAGCCTCCTAAGATGGCAACTGTGTGTATTTATACTGTCATGCTATATAACGTGTCCTTGCTCTGCGGACCATTTCTTTGCTTTCTCTCTTCCTGAACTCCATTCTGTGTCTGCGTATGAGAGGAGCCCATTTACCACGAGTGATGTTTATTTAAAGTACAATCTTCCTACAGAACCATCCTGGAACACCTAAGGAGACAAAGTGGACCTAAACAGAATGGGTTCTCCTTTGAAAGGGCTGGGTTTCATCAGTGAATTGTATTCTTAAGACCCGCTGGATGGGTCTGCAGCTGCAGCCATTTACGTCCTGGATTTTCCACAGATGTAGACAGAGACAGCTCCGTGGCTTTTGTCTTTTTCTTGTTGGGTTTGTTTTAATATTTAAAGAGACAACTTTTTAAAAAAGGTCTTAGATTTGTTGCAGGAACTTGTTTGTAAGCATCGGACTTCTTTGGCCATATACGTTGTTGAACTAACTGGGACATTTTAAAATCTAAGAACACAAAGTTGGCAAAAACTATTCTTCAATAACAGAAGGTGATCATTTGCATTTCAAAATTTATCTATCTTGCTTTTCCCCTCAATTAGACCAAAACATGTTGATTCACAGGTTTTTGTGTGTGTGTTTTTTCTGTTTTAAACTTATTTATAGAGCAGAATAATGGCCCCCCTGCTAGTTTGGCATTTGCTCAAGTTTCTGTCCATGTAAATCGAATCTGTTACTGGAAATTTTTCTCAAAATATAAAGGCACCTCACTCACAAGATAAAAAGATACATTGCTGATATTATAAAGCACAGGGCAGGTGGATAATGTTTTTAGGACAAATATGTGATAAGGATTCCCAGGAGGGAGGAGTGGCCGGGTAAAAGCTGCATGCTGTTTAAACAGAAGTGAACGGTTCTCATCATAATCTTGTGACAACTTTACTTTCTAAGCAAACATTAGCTGCTCAACACGCTTTAGAGTTACTTGCACAATAATACTAAGGTTAGAGTTGGTATGGGGAGGGGAGAGGGAGTTGGTAGGGGAATTAATTCAACCCTGCTGTTTCTAAGGATATATCAAAAGAGAGTTCAGTTTTCTATTACTTACTAAATTTAAAATTATTTTTTTATTTATTTTTGCAGTACTGAGGATTGAACACAGGGCCTTCACACTGAGGGACAGCCCCATCTTTTTAAAAATTTTTATTTTGAAACAAGGTCTCACTAAGTCACTTAAGTTGCCCAGGTTGGGCTCAAACTTCTGATTCTCCTCCCTCCGTCTCCCAGAGTGCTGGGATTACATTTAAACAATGAAATACTGTCATTAACCCCACCATTTAAGAGAAAGGAGGAATGCCTACCTATAGTTTTTATCAGTACCACTGCTATTTGGTCTCATAAAAACAGTAAGTTACAGATTTTTGCTCCAAATCCCCTAGTATTTTAAGCAAAAGGTGAGAGCACCTAAGAGTTGACTAAGTTCTCTGACTCTCTAGGTTTGAGATCATCTAAGTTAGAATACTGGTATCACTTTTCTGTTAAGACCATGCCTGGTTTTGTTTCTCCTTGTTGCTAAGTTAAGAGGCCCATGGACAGGCAAAACTTTCCATATTGTTCAATGCATGCCCTGATATTGGAACACCTGTGCAACTCACAAAGCTTCAAGGGACAATTCTCTTATGCAAATAATTACAACAAAACCCCTCTTTAGACTCCAGGGGTTTTTTATCCCCTAAATGCGAGTGAAGGACAACCTGGAAGAGGACGGAAAAGGAAAAAAAAAATCCACTAATGGCACACTGCCCCCTGCTGGTATATTATGAGATTCATGATTGAGAACTTAGTATTTCAGGAGACAAACCTAAAAGTATACATCTGTCGATGACTGTAGTATTGTTTTATCCCACAATTACACCTCTCAGGATGCCAAGGTACTCTGAATATTAAACAAAACCCTGCTTAAGACTAAAGAAAAATAATCTGCTAGAATGTCAAAATACCATTTTCAATATAAAAAAAAGTAACAATAAAAACAGGAAATAAGCAGTCAGTTATAAACATAATGTCCCACAGATGTTTGATTTTGTTCTACGTTTTACACTGCACTTCAAGATGTAACAGGCTTCACTCAAAAGAACTCCCAAATTTAATTTGGATCTTAAAAACTCCAAATTTTAATAATTAATAAATACTTTTATGTACGTTGATCAGTACCTAAAATGTTATTTCTTATCAAATTAGAAAGTCAGGGGATCTGTAAAACCCAGACTATAATAAAGTGATTTTACTATGAAGTTTTTTGTTCTCACATTAACTGTATCGCACTAATATGGTTTCAAAAAACAGTATCATGTTATCTATTTGAGAAAAAATTGTAGGCATGATTTGTTTTCTCTACGAATAAAGTTAAATCAAAGAGTCCTACTTTGGGGAAAAGATTAAAAAAATACAGGAAAAACTCTTTAAAAGAAAAGAGTGACAGTTCTCAAATGGTTGTTGGGAGAAGTTTTAGGATACTTGCTTTGTAGGTTGAGAATTTTTTCCCATTCCTCAATACAGAAGTAATTCTTTTTTTTTTTTTTTTGGTACTGGGGATCGAACTCAGGTCCTTGTGCTTGTGCAGCAGGCGACAAGACCACTGAGCTAAATCCCCGGCCCCACAGAAGTAATTCTTAACAATGAAGGTTATAGCTAAAAAGAATAAAGCTTGAATCCTAATTATAATAATTTCCTGTTAGCAGAACTAAACAAGATTAGCTGACAACAACAGCCAGGCCTGCTAGCAGCCACTCAACACTGTACTGAAGCCAGGTGTGGTGATGCACTACTCTAATCCCAGCTACTCAAGAAGCTGAGGCAAGAGGATTGCAAGTTCAAGGTCAGCCTGGGCCAATAAGCAAGACCATGTCTCAAAAAATAAAAAGGGCTGGGATGTCACTCAGTAGTAGAGCAGTTCTGAGTTCAATCCCCAGCACTCTCTTTAACCGTAAGGGATCAACAACCAAGATCGTGTTAACACAGTTAACTTAAAACTCCTCTGAAGGTCAAAGGGTGACAAACGGGGCGACTCCAGTCATCCAAAGAGGGTAGTGCTGGGCAAAAAGTGAACAAACTTTCAATTCAAATAGATCCCACTCTGAACTCACAACGGAAAATAACTCAAGCCCAGTTCACAGATTTAAGTTACTTAAAACTCCCAACATAGGATCAAATGGTCACAGAAATAAATTTCTAATTTTAAAAACATAAACAATACAGTAAGGACAAGAGAAACCTGTTGTGTCAAATATTGGCTAAATAGGCTATTTTTAAAAACAAGGACCTGCTTCCTAATTACCTCAAATACAGAATGAACTCTTTAAAATATGGTCTGAAATGCCAGGTTGGCTCATCACTGAAATGACATTATTGTATTTTTTAACATTCTTCATTTTCATCCATTTTTAGCCTTATGAATTTTACTCTTCAGTCTGCTACCTCTCACAGCTTATAAAAGTCATCCATGTAAAGACACTCAGGATATTAAACAGTTCTTCTAAACACTAGGTTAAGACATTTTTAACAATCCATTGCGAGGGAAGCATAAACTCTTACCAAGAATGACAGATGTATATACACATATATATACATACAAATACTTATCTGTGGATTATGTAATGTTTTATCTTGTAATTTTCTTTTCTGGAGGATAAGAAAAGAGACAACCAAAGCCAACACATATGAGAACTGCTAGTGAAATGTATAACTTCTATAAAGAAACAAGAGCTGCCGAGACACTTTTTCAAGTGAAACATTTTAGGAGATTGCTCTAACCTGGGGCACAGTACATTCTCTCTATGGCATCGCTGTCACAGGAATCTTCAACCTCACTCCACCTGCTAAAATACGTTAGCTGAATGTGTCCTAAAAACAAAACGACAGGAGAAATCAAAACATTTTTCTCTTCCATTTTCTGCAGAAGTGAACTGTAATTACTCCTTTTGTAGCTAAAAACAGTATCATTAAGAATAATGGCATCATTAAGTACTAGAAGCTATTACTGGGGGTGAATTTGCCGCACTGATAATGAAGCTCTAGACAGGAAATGAAGATACTAATTACAAGATAAAACGCCTACTCAGTTAATTGGAAGCAACAGCGAATAAAAAGAAATGCATTTGCAAAAGTTCCTGACCTCTATCATTCAATAAGATGTTGTTTGGGTTCAAATCGCGGCACACAATTCCCTCTCTATGTAAAGCATCAAGGGCTACCACCATTTCAGCTGCCCATCTTTGAATGCAGTCCTCTGGGATATAAAACCTGGAGTTTAGTGCTAATTTTTTATCAAGGTCCTCAAAAATCTGATGGATTTCCTTGTCTCCTTCCAGGGCTAACCCACTTTCGCCCTTAGTCTCTGAGTTTCTTTGGAATAAAGAAGTAGCCAAGTCATCAGTCCGATCTGTAAACAGCAATATTTCCTCTGTTTTTAAAGTGTCTGTGTTTGCATTATATTTGTTAGCACCTGAGAGTGTATTAGAAATATGGGATAAGCTTTCTTCCACGCTGTCTCCAGTTAATGCCGACTCAGTTACTCCGAGTCGTCCAAACTTAGGAACTGAGTTATGTAACAAAGTCGCGTCTTCTGAACCGCTATGATCAACAGCTGCTACAAATAACACCCCCAGGTCCTCCTGGACATAGTGTGTCTCTGGCCTAGAGGGGCCACTCAGGTTCTCTGAGCCTTCCTCTTTAGGGGTTTGGCATTGTTCAGCACTAAGCCGGAGACCTAACACGTCCGGAGCCTCCAGCAGCTTATTTTCTACTCTGCCTAGGGAAGTCTGTGTAAACTTAATAGGTCCTATAGCTGCAGGTTCTTTTGGTGGCTCCAATTCACCAGGTAGATTTACAAGAAGATCAGGCCTTCCTTCATCAGTACCAGTGATATCATCAAAAGCTGCATCTTTAAACGAGATAACTGGGACTGAGTCATCTGAGCCCCTGCTAACGGTGTCCAGAGCTGTAAACTCAACCCTGCTTTCCCTGGCATTCAAACTCTTGGAAGTGTGGTCTCCATCTGGAAGACCAAAGAATGGCTTCAAGGGTTCTGATTTCAGACTGTACAATTTTTCTCCAAAATCAAGTCCCAGAAATTCGTTTGTGCTGTCCTTACTATCTATTCTAAAGAATTCCATGGGGCTGTTTTTTGATCTGCTAAGGGAATCGGATGTTCTTGGAGAAGGAAGTGCTTCAGAGTCCTCATCTCCAAGGAAGAACTTCAACTCGTGAGCTCTCAGCTGTGTGCTGGAGTCGGCACTGTCGGCAACAAGGCATGCTGGGAAGCGCTGGACGGCTCTGGCACCAACATCCTTCCCTTCGGTCTTCACAAAGGGTTCCTCATTCAAAGTCCCTGGTTCGATCTTTTCTTGACCATATTCATTGCACAATGTTAAATAACTAGTAGTGCAGTCCTCTTCTGAACTTGACCCAGAATCGGGCCACTTTGGAGAGCTGTGTTGGCCATCGTCTTCCTGGTTGCTGTCCTCTTGAGAACTTGGAGTGAGACTGGTCTTCAGAGGAAGAACTCTGAGCACACCTCCCCCGTCGCTGGCCCTGGACTCAAAGCAGCTGCTGTCCTGAGGCCTGGGAGCTGGCTGCTGCAGGTGAACCTCAGCAAGCATGGACTTCGTTACTTCCTTGGTGTCAAAGCTTTCTTCAGGACTTCTATTTAGAAATTTACTGAGATATGACCAGAGCTTGCCACCTGTGAACAAGTGTAACAACAAAAGAAAATTAAGATCCCCAAACTGACATTTATTTAAGCCACTAGAAAAATCAGGTATTCTAATAATCAAACACAAGTCAATGATACTCATTAATATCAAATGTGCTATAAGACAAACATTTAATAAGATGTGATATAACTTAAATGTTATTACCCAGAAAGTATGATTTCAAATATAACTTCTGATATTAACTACTTTTAAAATAACAACTTATTTCTTCTTTTGAAGGGATATCAGTTATAACAAATACTAATATGAAATCTCACAGTTAAAATCTTGCTTTAAATATTGCTTCATCTTAGAAACAAACAATTATGTTCTGACCTGTTTATGTAATAACTGAGCAAGCAGAAATATATAATGCTATTTAAAATTGTATGGTACAGTTGAAAAAACTTAACAATCATATTCCATTTTGAAATGGTCCAATAGAAAATCAGAGGGAAAATCTGGCATTTGTATATGTTATTCCTTTATAAAGGACATGTTAATAATAGTTCCCTATTTTATGTACCCTGCTACATGTCATGTATTGTATAAAACAAGTAAAAATCTGAAGGAAGACTAACTGGGCAGCCATTAATGAGATAAACTAAACTAAAATCATATAAATCACTTTTACAAAAATCAAATAAACATGAAATAATCTGGGTTGTTTTAGTAGTAGCCGTAGTAGTAGTTTTGTTTCGTTTTGCAGTGCTGGGAATTAAACCCAGGGCTTCCTACATGCTAGGCAAGTGCTCCAGCCCTGAACAATGTGCCAGCCCAGCATTTTACCAGCAATAGATGCTATGCAGTTATTTCACCATATTTTTCTTTTGTTTTCATCAGTAAAAACTCAGAATTTTTGCTAACTAGAATCTTTCCATAAAAAACTATAATAAGTACCAAACACTGACACAGATTAAAAACATCATTAAAACAAGTATACAGGAATCAGTAATCTCTATGATCCGGAGCCTCTCATGTAAGTGTACACAGATGTTTTTTTACATTGTTTACCTGATTTAACTTGAGGTAGCAATGAAGAACTGGTTCTTCCTAGTAAATTTTTTAAACTGTTTTTAAATTAAATATATCAAAGAAGTATCAAAGAAAATTTGATCCAGAAATCTCAAAAACAATAGGTGCAGCAGCATACTTTGTGAAAGTATATATAACTATAGTCCAAGAATGGAAATTTATTAATAATGCATTAAAAGTAAATCCCCATAATAATATAAGGCAGAAAATTGTTAGAAAAGTTTATCTTGCTATTAAGTATCATATAACAAAGGCAGCCAAATCTTTAGAAAAATAATCATTGGCAGTCAACTGGCATATGTAAAAGTTGAAAGAACCATCCAAAAAATTTGTTTCACTTTTCATCTCAACACATTCAGTAAGTACATAAAGCACCTTAGCCTGTGCTTAATGTAGAATAAATGCTCAATAAAAGATAACTGTCATAATATCAATCCTAGGATTCTCATACATCTCTTTCTACCAGTGATCTAGTTAACAGTCTTTCCCCTTGGTAACAGTGGTATAGGTATAACTTTTCCTTCTCATTTCTTCCTAGCTAATTGCTTTCTGACCTCTTTAGAATGTATTCAGTGCTTTACAATTCCTGTGTTCAAGCTAATGATTAAGAACTCACATTAGATTTTCAAGCTCACTCACAAAAGATTGACTCCCTAAGTTTTTTGTCTTTTGACAACAATAACCACATTCTTCTTATCACAAATGCCTATACTGTGACACTCTAATAATAATGCCTGAACCTGAAGCTGAGATTCTTATGCAATCCAAATAAAATGCCACTGGTGGTTTCCAACTCTCCTAGATTATGACTACATCAAGGAAAGGACCAAGCTTTTTTCATCTTTTTAGACCTACTTTCCATACAGTGTTCAGGGCCTGGCAGCCACTGCCCAAAGCGGTCCCATCAGATGATGACACCTCAGAAGGAGACGCGCCATCCCAAGTAGACAGCATCTGCCTCTGGAGGCTTCCAGTGGCCAGCAAGAAACACCACTAAGAAGTTCTCAGGTAAGCTTCATTTGCTCTTAGGCCAACTCCACCTGGATGAGCTACTGAAATCTAAAATTCACTGTACTTAAATTATTTTTGTCCCCCAAACTGGATCAAACTTGGATGATTTCTCTTCTTTGCTCTTCCTAGTCCTACAGGATCTTCTTTCAATGTTTCTCCCAGACATTCTCTTCTTTCAATTCTCTGAATGCTCTCTCTGTGCTTCTTGGGATAACACTGCAGCACCAGCGAGACCCTATTTGAAGTGCCTGCTCTATTGCTCTAGCACACTGGCTGATGCCCAACTAATCTTCCATTTTAGCACCGATTTTATCACACCATTTCTCCATTCAAGAACTCAGGTCCCCTCGACCTATGGAATCATGACCAGCTCCACATCAAGAATTGAACCCTTCAAGAATAGAGTATCAACTCACAATTGGGTCCTCCCCTTACTACACAATTCCTCCAAATTGGATTTCCCCTGCAGAACTCAGCCTGAGCTTTCCTTATACTACATTTAGCATTTAGAATTTTTTTCCCTACTAATTGCTCCAACATCCGGTTGTCAAAATCCTACCCATTCTTGAAGGTGCTTGAGAATTTGTTCTCTTAGACCAGCTTCATTGTATTCCCTCACTCACATAATTCCTATCTTCTCCAAGTCCTTTATATCACTTCATCCCTCATATGACATTTACAACATTCTATTTTATATTAATATTACTTTTATGTTTCTATATTCTCCTTTACCAGATGGCAAGGTCTTAACAACTGCAGGCAGGGGATTCTATCTAGTATGTAAAATAGTTATCAAATAAATGTTTATTAAACAGTTATAAAAGGATCCCGTCTTTACAAAAATATTTTACAAAAAATTCTAAACCTTTCAATGAAGAAGGTCTGTAAGTAGTACTAATAATGTCATTTTAGGAGGGTCAAACTTTCATTCTATTTTAAAACGAATATAATTTTATTGGAACATTTTTAGAAAATACAGAAAACAGAAAGACCAAAATCAAAATCAATCATAATCCCACCATCTAATGATAAACACTATTAAGCCATTACTATATTTATTTTCAGTTTCTTATTCACAGTTAACATCAGCTTGTAAACACTTTCTAATTTTCATGAGAAAGTGAGCTGCAGTGGCTGCACAGCACATCCACGTGGTAGGTATTATGATGGATTTCAATGTTCCTCTGTTGGACATTTAAGTTGCTTCCAGTCTTTTACTATTATAACTACAATAATAAATATTTTTACATACAAATATTTGGCATCTCCAATTATTTCATTGGGATAGAATCCCAGAAATGAAAGTACTGAACCAAGAAGCATGAATATTTTTAATGTGTTTGCTATGTGTTGCTAAACTGCTTTAGCAGAATCCGCTCCTTTAAGCTATGCATAACAGCACCATCTTTACAGCGAGCTGCCTGCATCAGATACTGGCAAGTTTAGCAACTGGATTAACCAAAATGAGAACCTATTTAATTTCCAATGCTTTTATTATTAGATAAAAATTTTAAATGTGATCATTGGCATTTTTTTATGGAATTTGTTCCCAGCCTAAATAAGTACCGGAGCATGAATTATAAACACTGTATTTTCAAGGGGGGAAAACAAACTGTTTTAACTCTTTCTCATTCTCCGTTGAGTGCCCAGTGAAACTTAATGCTCATACGGAACTAAAGAAATGAAATTTTTGTCATATCTCATCGTTTTTTTAGTTGTAAAATCATGAAAATCACAATCTACAAGAACACATTACTCCCTTTGAAATTTCTCCACCACAAAAGCTGGATGGGTTTTTACTTTCTCAGAGTTAAGATCAGGTCTAACAAACTTACACATCAACATTATTATTTTAACAATAGTAACACTGGCCTTAAAAATTCTGCTATTGCTAAATCACAAAATACAAGTAGGAAATACCCAAAATATTTGTAATTTTAATTTTACGAGGCCCTGGGGCTGAGGATTCAGCTCAGTGGTGCCACCACCTGCCTCAAAAGTGCAAGGTCCTGAGTTCAATCCCCGGTACCACAAAAAAAAAAAGCCAATTTTACTAAGCTCTTTTGAAGCATATGAAATTGCAATTTTTGAATCATCTTAAGCTATAAAAACAGTAATTCATGAGGTTTAATTAAAACTCTTTTTGTCTCTCATCATATTTTAATTTATTGGTTTTCTACAAGATTGCACAGTAAATGTGTTAATATGCTTGACCGGAATTTGGACTTTAAAAATTTAATACGTATGACAAAATACTGTTATAACAATGAGAGAAATCATCCTCTGACCCAGAAATTCCATTTCAAGACATCTGTCCAACAAAAAATTCTAAAACATAATTTAATTTTTAAAAACTTAAAACCCACAGAGCCTTGCCCAACTCCAGCGGAGGGGACCCATTTGCTCTCTGCTTTGGTTCCACATTTTGGAGGGAGCAAAAATTTTGGCTGGGCTGGTTTCAGTAGAGACCTGAGACCAGCTACTGCTGCCACACCCTAAGAAGAGGGGAGGGACATGGACACAGTGTCCCATACTCAGACCACAAACAGAGCTGCCAAACATTTGTCGTGCCCAGTGAGCCCAGGGGGAGGGAAATGTTCACCCTCAGAGTTATTTTTGAGGAAGGAGGGCTGTGCATAGGCTGTATTTCTAGAATCTATTTTACTAACTGGCCTGTTCTGGGACATGTTACCGAAATAAAAATGTTTCTATATGGAAGAAACGCGCAAAAATATTTATATACAATTAATGGAAACAATTTAAAGACCAATTAGTGAGGGAGTCAATTATGGTAAAACACTTTGTATCTACTCCAAAACATCATCGCAATATGTGCAAATGCATAGCACTTACCACATGCCCAGTACTATTCTAAGTGCTTTCTACACACCGACTATTTAATCCTTGCATCATCCGATACAGCAGCTAATTATTACATCCTGGGTTACAATCAGGGAAGAGGGGCACAGAAAGATTACGCAGCTTGCCCAAAGTCTCACAACTAGTAACAGTTCAAACCAGCACTGCGTTCCTATGGCCTGGCTCACAACTCTTGCTTTTTCTTTTTTTAAAGTAGGAAGATATTTATTGATAGGAAAGCTCCCGAGGGCAGGAGAGGTCCCGAGCGGGCAGCCCTCACAACCCTTGCTTTTAACTCCACAACGCTGTCTCCCTCAACGCAGACCTGAACTTCTAAGAGAGGTGCCCAAGGCACACTGCCAAGTGGGCAAAAGCAATAAAGCAGTATGGTAAGAACCACATTTTAAAACATTTAAAAAAAAAAAAAAAACAAGTAGGGAATGTATGTTTACACACAGAAAAGTGTTAGAAGACAAACACAATAAAAGTGTTTACTTCTGGGGACTAGGACTGGGCATTAAAGTGAATAGGGAGGAGAATTTTTATTTTTATATATTTCTATAGAGTTTGGATATATTTGCTTACAGATTAGCTTTATAATTTAAAAACTTAGTTAATAAAAAGAGAATTATTTCACCACAGAACTCCCCAAGGGCTTCGGGGAGGAACCCTTCCCACTCCTGTCTGATGCATCCACCCAGGGTTTGCGCAGCCCCGATCTTCTGGCCTCGTCCTTCTTCTCCTCTCCAGCTCACCCGTTACTATGGAGCCCTCTGTAGCACTGGTATCTACATGGGGATCAAGACTTAGGCTCTCATTTTAGAAGCTTAAACACTCACTGCTTTGTCGGAATGTATCGGTTCCCCACTTCTCCTTCAAACAGACTTCGGAGAGTCATCGAAAGGAACAATAAACCTCTCTCCTAAAATATTGTCTGATATATCCCGCTTCCTTCTCAACACCACCTGGATATTTAATAAGCATCTCCAACTCACATGTCCCAAACAGATTCTGATTTTTCCTTCTAAATCTATTCCTCCCTCAGTTTGGTAATGGAAACCTCATTCTTTCAGTATTTCAGACATGGTAGTAGCCCCCAGTAATCCCAGCATTCTGGAAGGCTGAAGCAGGAGGACTGAAAGTTTGAGAAGAATCTGAGCAACTGCAATTTAGTGACTTAGAGAGACTCTGCATCAAGACTGTAAACACACACACACACACACACACACACACACACACACACACACACTCACACAGAGGGCTGGGATCTCGCTCAGTCCAAAGGGCTTGGGTTCAATCCTCAGTACCACCAAAAAAAACCAGAAAGAGATTGATAGAGACAGCCAAATATCCTGTAGTCATGCAAGGCAGAATCATGTCAGTTCTGCCCCCAAAATACATTCAGACCCCAGAAAAGCATCCATATATATATATATTTATATATAAATATACACACACACACACATACATATATTCAAACTGTAATAACCATTCCTCACCGCCACCACTAACCCTGCTATGGTCTAAGTGTGTCCCCAAATGCTCATGTTTTGGAAGCCTGGTACCCGAGGTTTTCAGAATGGAGCTTGGAGGAGGTCATGGGGTCACGCGTCGTGCTCTTGGAGCAGAAGGGATTTTGTAGTCCTCAGGGGCCCGGGTGGCTCTGGCCTCCTGTGCGGCCATGCGATCGATCCCCTCCTCACACATGCTCCCACTGCTATGACGCCCTAACCACGAGGTCCTCGTCAGAACTGAGCAGATTCTGGCGCCACTCCAGAACTATAAACTGAATAAATCCCTCTTCTTTATTGAGTCCTCAGCCTCAGGTATTTTGTTATGCTGCTAGAAAATGGACTAATACAAACATGGCGTCCAAGTGCCATCATTTTCATCTGCAGCCCTACCACATCCACGCTGGTCTCCCTGCTGCTGCCTTTGGCTGCCTATCTCCTGTTTTCCACTGACAGCCACCGGGATCCTTACATTGTCACTCCATTGCTCAGCACTCGTCAGGGGATTCCTGTCTCACACAGAATACCCAGACAGCAGAGAGTGGCCTGTGCAACCACTGAAATGTGCCTGTCAGTAAGGTCCTGCCCTATACAAAACAGCAACTCCCCTGCCCCTCTGGCACTTCCTTCCCCCTCCTTTCTTTCTCTCCATAATACCTATGGAGAAAGCCTTGTTTGCTTACTGTCTCTTTCTTCCTCCTCTATCATTCAACATAGGTCCCATGCAAGCAAAGTCTTCTGTTTTGTGCACTCTATGTCAGCACTATGCCTGCACCTCCCATTAAGCACTCAACAAATTTCTAACTGAATGAGTCAAAAATAGAAAGAAAATGAGTCTATGAGACTCCTGTAAATCAAAAATACTTCTATAAGCAGTAAGAACTGAAGCTACAAATCATAAATATTTAAGCATCTGTACTGTGGAGAAAACAACTGTTCAAGATTTACCTTTTCAGTAATAAATATATACATATATGAAAGTGGCTTTTTTATGACCTATGCAAAAGTCCTAACCCATGATCCTCCTAATCAAGTTCTACTGATCTATTAAAGCTAATACCCTGTTTATCGTCCAGTTCATCGCAGTGCTCAAGCCAAACCAGGGAAATGAGCATAGATTCTCCTCTCCCTGATCTAGGCCCCAGAGGCCCACACCATCACCATCCGTGCCCTACACAACTTTCTACAACCCATTCCGTACCCAACAGCAGAGCGACTTTTAAAAATGTACATCAGACCCTATCACTGCCTAAGACACCCAATGGCTTGCCAACATCCCTGGGCAAAGTCCTGCCCCGGGGCTCACCCTGCTGTCCAAGGCTCTGCTGGCTTCCCCTCCCAAACTCCAGCCAAATGGTCTCCTTTCTTTTTTTTTTTTTTTTTTGGTACCAGGGAGCGAACTCCGGACCTTGCACTTTTGAGGCAGGTGGCAGAACCACTGAGCTAAATCCCCGGCCCAGTGGTCTCCTCTCTTGCTCATCAAACATTCCAAGTTTGTTTCCACTCTTCTCCCTGGACTGGACCTTACATTCAAATGGTTGTTTCTCTTGCCACTCAGAACTTCTCTTAATGGTCACCTCCTCAGAGAGAGATCCTAGACAACGTAATCTACAGTGGCCCCTCCGCTGTTCTCTATTACATCTCCCCAGGTTAAAGACCATGGTCATCCCTATAAGCATCCACCCCTCTATTTTGTTTTCCTGTTTGACCTCCAGAAAAAGAATTCAAATTTCAAAAGGGTAGGCTCTTTTCCTGGCTCGTTCACCTAAAAAGAGTGCTTGCTCAATAAATCCGTGGAATAATAACTGTATTGAGAGTTCCTATTTGCACTATAAGCTACTATCTTTGTATTACAAGAGTTCTTAAAATTAAACAACAGATACCTCACTTGAAGAAAGTCAAAAGAGGTATCTCTTCCGAGTTCAAACTGCAGTCACTCAAAGCAAGGTGTGGCCAACGTAAAGGGAAAGAGACTTGGTAAAGATGAGCTAAACAGTGACCAACTTGAAAGTCCTACGTCTGTGACATCCAGGCTTGATGAAACTGTCTTACCACATTAACATCAGCTGGAGCATCAGCTCTAAGAGGTCCGGGGACGAAGAGAAGACGGCAGAAGAAAAACTGAAGTGTGATTTAGAGAAGGAAGGAGAAGGCAGAGCCACAAATAACAGAGGCAAGCTAGGATTGAAAATTTGCCAGATAATCTCCAACATGAATAATCCACGCTGGGTAACAGACTATTGACTATAATTACATTCATCCTACTGACCTTGTTCTAAATTATTATGGATTATTACTACGCAAGTTATTTTGTTCCACACCAGAGGTGGCTGTATTTCGCTATCAGATGACATGACCTCTAATTCAATAATGTCTGTAATGCACTGGTATCCTCAGATAAAAGCTGTCTATAATGTCTGAACAAAGGTGAATTAGTTATCCAATTCACACACGCAATTAACTCTCTTAATACCTGTGAGACCACGGAGCCCCTTCTGAATTTCCTATTAAATACTGCATATGGAGGTCTTCCCTCCATCTGTAGTTATCTTGTGCTGTACTTCATAATAAACAATATTAATAGTTTATTGCCCCCATCAAAAATCTTGCATTAGTTACCATAAGAGGACTCATTCCAGAAAACAATGACTTTTTTTTCTGAGAAAATGTATTAAATTCAGATATTATGCCTATTGGGAAGGCACAAGAATTCTTTATTCTCAGTCATATAAAAATAATAACACCTTCATGAAATACACAAAATAACTTTTTCTTACTATTTTAAAAATACCATTTAAAGAACTAAAAAGCAACATATATATTAAGTGAATTTCTATTTATATGCTGTATTTAGTCATTCTAAATAAGACTATTCAAATTTATGTGTTAACAGGCAAAGCCAAATCAAAACATAGTAATTTTTTTGCCACCTGTTTCCTCTACTGAGAGCTGAAATTTCAGAGTCTGAAGGCAGAGTAGAGCCCTGTGCCTCTGCTTTATATCCATATGTGATGCCAATGGCTGTATTCACAAAGACTCAGATCAGAATAGCCAGGTAATGACAAATGTTAAGCAAACACCTTGCCTTCTATAAAAAGGAAGTAATTAATTAACTCTTCAGGGGATGTTTTTCATTTTAGTCATCTAACACAAATGTATCTTTTTAGTAGAGACAAGAGAACAAAATAAAATCCCTAAAATACAACTCTCTTAGCATGCAATCACACCGAAGTCCTCATTACAGGAGATAAATCCTATGAGCAGGTTAAGGAAGAGCGTGCATGCAGACCACCGCGGTGCACATGAAATCTGCCCTTCGCCTGGCTTTTCATTTCCATCACAACCCGAAATAGGGAGGTAGGCAGAGGAGCAAGGAACAGTTTCTTAGTAGGGTTCACGTATTTTCTCTGCTGGGGAAAATGACAGGGGTAAGGAGGACGCTGCATGAACTGGAAGCCGGCAGGTGCCACTCCAGAGGGCAGAAACAATGGGAGTGCACCGACCTTCCGCGTGCTGCAGCACCAGGAACACCGACTCCTCCGAGACGATGTACTTGTGCAGACACACCATGTTGGGCACGCAGCGGGGGATGATGGTCTTTCTGTTCCTGCTGGATTCGCTGCTTTTCCTCAGACCCTGACAGAGAACAAAAAGGTCAGTTGTACCCTCAGCCGCCTTTGGAGCCTGCTGTGCTCTGTGTTTATCAACCAAACTAATCTATCCGAGTTACTCCGGGCTTCAGAGAAACCACTCATCTGCTGCTCTATGCCCCTCGGTCCCTGGAGGCTCTGCTGATGGCATCTGGCATGGATCCAGAGAACAGAAGATGCCACAAAGCTGCCATTAAAATCAATTACGTGGGTCAGTGTTTTTATTAGAGATGCTCTCAAACTAAGTCATCAGGATGACACGCAGTTATTTCTCTCTGACCTTTTAAGTTTTATTTTACTTATGTACATCTTTTAAAGCAGGAGATGTTGTGAGATCAATTCAAATTCCAGAGACACAAAAGATATTCCCAGATTAAACCAGCAAATTTAAAATTCTATTTCAAAATAGCACAAAGATTATGTCAGTCTCCTCCAAAAGAACAAGGTGTGTGTGTTTTCTGGTGTCACCCTGGTTTCAAAACACTGGGAAATGTCAACGATAGAGTATATTCCAAATAGGAAAAGTGTTTCGGTATCTGTCAATGTGACCCACTGCCATGCCTTCTCAGCAAAAAGAGCATCAGAAAGAGAAGTGTCTAATAAATCGAGTCACCTTCTGGATACCATGGAAATGTTTAGTTAGGGTATCACAGTCCATTCCAAAAACAATTTCAGAATTACAAAATTGAGGGGTTTTTCTTACCTTACTCATTTAGTTATAAATTAAACTACTGTATATACTGAATCAAGTTGAATTTAGATCAAAAGAGGGCCAGACATGCAGATAAGGTTTTCCAAAACACCTGTAACAAATTTTCAGTTCTTAAGAAATGCAGCCATAATCCAAAGTTAAGAGTGTGTGTGAGCTACACAAGCTGAATGAAATGCATCTGAGATATAAACTACAAAAAAGATCTTCAATTTATCCAGATTATTTACTGCATATTCTGTAGCATAAAGCTATTTGAAATGTATGCTAATGTATGTATATTAACTGTGATAACAGGACAGAAAAAGTCGAGCTCACCATAAACAAAAGAACAGTCAAGAACCCAGGCAAAAAGTATTAAATATCTTTTGCTTCAAAAGCATAATTTGAACATAAATTTTAAAATTCATTAAATATACAAATTCTACTCACTTTTAAGATGAATGTCTGCTCTGTCCTTGTGTCCATTACAAGTAAAACCTACATAAAAGATGTGAATAATAACTTAATCATAATACAAGAAAGCATTAACTGAACTTCTGGAAACAAAGGGGGTACTAGAAATGAATACCCCCAAATTATTCATTTCTAAATAGATTTTTTTTTTTTAAATCACAAATCACAGGATCAAAAGTCTTATCCAAAATAGAACTTATTATGATTTCTTTTCTTTCTTCTTTTGGTTTTTTGAGACAGGGTCTTGCTATGTAGTTCAGGCTGGCCTTGAACTTACTATGTACCCAGGCTGGCCTCGAACTCACGGCAAGCCTCCCAAGTGCTGGGAATACAGGCAAGCACCACCATGCTCATCTATGATTTCCTTTTCTAAAAGTCCCATACTTTTGCTATGTTAAAAACCCATTTCTTAAAAGTTAAGATAATATGGGCCGGGGATTTAGCTCAGTGGTTCTGGCGCCTGCCTGGCAAGTGCAAGGTCCCGAGTTCAATGCCCAGTACCAAAAAAAAAAGTAAAGATAATACAACATGTTCACAAAAGGGCCGTAATTAGTACATATCGCTGCCGGGCAGCTCTGAACCACCGGTGGTACATGCATGACTGTCCCATTGGGAGGCATGGGACAGTCGCATAGGGTGGTACAAGCTGCCTGACGAGACAGTCATTGATGCACCTCCAGTAGCTCAGGCAGGTAGGAATGTGTTAAAGAATTTGTTCTTCATGGAACATATAAGATGAAGAGGAAGTAGCTTTTTAAAACTGCTCAAGTCTCAACTTTCTTCTTCAAATCTTCTGTGTAGCCTCTTGCTATCCAGCGGTCTCAGTAACTGAGGCTCTAACCACCACCCCAACATCCTTTTGGCACTATCTCCGGCCTGGATCGTTCCTAAGTCCTCTTCTTACCATCAGCAAATCCCATCAGCTCTCTGTGAGAATGGATCAGGATTAACTCAGTGCCCCACTTCCACCGTTACCCAGATCCAAGCAGAGTCTGACTCTTCCCTCAGCGGCTCCCAGCTGATCTCCCGGCTTCCATCTTTGCAGCCTTGTGGCCTCGGCTCAAAACAGCAGCCAAGTTTTTCTTTCTAAGACATAAGTTAGATCACATAGCTCCTCTCATCTCACTGACAGGAAAAGTCTAAGTCCATAAAATGACTTCAAGACCCTTCATAATCTCACTCTCTGTCCACCTTGAACTGTCACATGGCCGCCAGCTTGAAGGCTAAGAATGAACAGAGGTAAGAAATTACCCTACCGTGTACCATTTTTATTATTATCTCTACATCCGTTGGCAAACCGTTCTGCAGAGGGTCAGATGGCGAACATTTTGGGCTTCGTGGGCCCCTGCAGTCTCAGGTGCTGCTTTTATTTACAGCACAAAGGCAGCCACAAAACCCGGTTCCTCCTCCCACAGTACTGAACAGCGCCCCGCTCTGTGCAAGTCCTACACCGAGTCACTCTGAGTCCCCACCTCCTCCTTTCAGAGCTGGTGACCAAGTCCATTCTCCTCCAAGCATCTCTCCTGACCACCCTCTACTCTTCCACCTGCCATATCCTAAGTACCTACTATGTGCTATGCGTCAGCCACGCAGAAGCATGTTAATCCCTTCAACAACGCCATGAGATAACTTTACCATTCCCATTCTACACACTGAATACACTGTAGCTTCACAGTGTAGAAGCTATAATAGTACATAATATTATGTGCCATTTGTGAGGATGTAGTGAGGTGACCATATAAAAGTACAGCCAATGGTGCTTACTGTTATCGCTGTCACTGTTGCTTCTCTCTGGAATGCTCCCCTAGCCATGTACCAGACAAGTACTCATCTTTCCACATTCCGTGCAAATGTCCCTCTGCCTCTCTATGACACTGGAGGCTTTCTTCCTTTATGCTGCTACTTTATATAGTACTGGCTCCTTTTAATTTGGCTTTATTTGTTCACATGTCTATCACCCAACCAGACTTTTAGCTCTTTCAGATACGATTCAAGGGCTCTGCAGATGTAATTAGAACAAATTAAAATAGGGATTACCCTGGATTATCCTGATGGGTTCCATTGAATCACATCAACCTTTACAAGCAGAAAAGTACCTCTTGCCAGAAGAAAGGCAGGAAGGTAAATCAGAGAGATCAGAGTACAAAAGCGATGTGTGGTTGGTGGCTCTGAAATCTAGAGACCACAAGCAAGAACCCAAAGGAAGGCACCTGGGAGCTCAAAGCAAGCCTGAGAAGGAACCCAGGCAACTTCCAGGAGGAAAGGCCTGCCCTCAGCTGAAGCCAGCAAGGAAACTGAGTTCAGACCCGCAGCTACAGAGAAGAGAACTCCACCACCACCCCACACTAAGAGACTCCACTAAGGAACACAACGTGGCCAGCACCTGGATTTTAGCCCAAAGAAACCTGTGTCACATTTCTGGTCTACAGAACTTTAAGATAGCACACTGGATTGTTTTAGGCTGCTAACTGGGCAGTGGTTTGTTAGGAGTGCAGTAGAGTGGAAACACTATTTCTCCTATCACATAATGCTTTGTTCAGACATAGTTAATGTTGTAGTTAGTGAATATGTAGTTAGTGAAATCAGGTCTGAAGGTTTAGAAGTTACATTTCAATATGGGAATGGAGCTTAGAGACTAAGGCAGGACTAAAAATTTATATTTGAGCATTCTCCACAGGGCAAAAGATGAAGGTACGACAGTGTACCCACTGGAACATTCCTTCCTTCATTCCAAAGACTGTGCTGGGCTTCAAAGAACTAAGCCCAGAATGCTCTCAATAACCAAACAGGTAGCTATCTTTTATTCCAATTCTGCAGAGGAGGAAACCAACACAAAACTTAACTTACCCTGCTCACAATGCTAAAAAGTGGTACAGATAAAGTTTAAACCCGAGCAAACTGGCTCCAGAGTCCCTCCTCTTTAGGTGCTAAGCTATGCTGCACATAAACACTATAATACACTATTTATGCCTGAATATTGGAAGTTATAGAGTTGGAGGATTGTGGGCAGGTAAGAGAAACTAAAGTGTAGGGAGAAGAGTGCCACAAAGCAGGAAAACATAGTAAGTCTGACATCGGGGAAAGAAAACAGCGAAATGAGTGGTCGTCTGTCCAAACATCCCAGAGACACCATGCGGACTGAGGCCTGGAAACCAAGGCTGGAGGGAGTGAGAAAGGCCTGGCCCACACTGCAGTATGCAGGGAATGCTGGAGGCAGAAGCTGGGCTGCTCTGCCTTATCAAGGGGTGAAAAGAACCAGGGTTCTACATAAAAATCCTTCCGCTGTGAAGGAGAGAAGGAAGAAGGAAAAAACGCTATAATTAAAGTATTAGTGAGATCGTCCGTCCAAAGAAAGGTTTGGATTTTTATTATTTTCAGATAGCACAGAAGTATTCTCTCATTATCTATCTGCCCTCTGAGCTACACTCAACATCAATCTTGAACCTCATGGCAGAGACACATGAGAGAATTTAAACTTTGGAAGTTAATATATCATGAGTGCAAATGGAGGGACCTCAGCGTCCTCTCTACAAAGGCGAGCTCAATGAACACCTGTTGGATCTGTGACGATATTTAGTGTTCTTTAAGTCTCATTTATTTTTACATCAAGTTGTGACTCTTCTAGGTCAGTCACCAGAAAGCCAATGGTATTTGACTAAGATATGGCTCTATGAAATAGGAAACATCTCACTAGGCATAAGGCATCAAAACTGTACGATGAAATGAAGCATCTCATCTGACTGAACAAAATATACCAGCATAAATCAAGAGTGATATCTCTTTCCTGCCCTCACTTAGCTGTGAAGCATGAAGCAGATCTGATAAAAAGGCCAAATTAAGATGGATAAACGGGCTGGCAAGTACTGCGTTGTTTACATTTACTTTCTTCTCCTACCAAGTTTGTTTGCAACTAGACGCCATTCACATTGAGGCAATAAACACAAGAACATATGTGATTTTTTTAAAATGTGCCCTTTGACTGTCAATTTCTCCCAAACAGGTGTTGGCTAAATGATTATAAATTGGCCTCTGGATACACCTCTTCAACTGAGCCGTACAGGGCTGGCGATAATATAATTAGACCTAAAAACATCAGGCTGGTGAATGCTTTCCATCTGTTTGGCAATAATGTTTAGTTAACAATAGTCTTTAAAAGAAGCACCTTCAACTTCAGTTCTTAAAGTTTTTTATAGAGCCATTCTTAACACACCAGCACTCCTGCTAACAAGAGCTTTAGCCACTTGGAAATTATTAGCCATACAGCTGTACACAAAGAGAAACGACTGCATTTAACATCTGTATCTTTCCAAATTTACACGCTTCAACCTCATTTAAAGTCATTTCTTAATGAACAGTGCTATGGCGCTGCATTAATATTATAGTTGCATGCACAAAGATCATAAGGAGCCAAACATTTTTTTAAATGCCAACAGTAGGCCAATCTGTAATGAAGCTGTCAGCATAAAGGACAAAATAATAGCTTCTTTAACCCTCAAACAGGATTTGTTCATTTGTAGACTAGAACACATCAATTTAAAAACTGCTCATGGGTTTGCTCACCTCTGTAAAGACAAAAATTTAATTTGTACTAATTTGATACAATTGTCTTTCCAATAAAAGACTCCTAAAACCATCTTTTATTTCATGACAAAACAAGTGCTAAAACTAAAACTGTCATGAAATAATTACCTGGCATAGTATGCCTTATTGAAAGAATACAATTAATGTATCTCTCTCTTTCATTTTTCACACTCACTTATCAGCACCATATTAGCATATGGTCTAACAGGAGAGCTTACTCTATCTTTGCCCATGCTGATAGAGGGAGACTACTCCTAACTGGGGGGAAAGGCAGACAACTTACTGTTAAGCACCAGCTTCATCTGCTCCTCAGTTCTGCCCTGACAGTGAAACACTCTCCTTTCTGAACAGTAGCAGGAAAAGTTCCAACACATCAGAAGTCCAAGTCTTTTTGTTCACCAGAATAAGGAAGACCTAATATGAAACCAGACACCACCGTGCAAAGACATGGTGCAGAAAGTACACCAAAAGCAACAAAGGATGATTTTTTAGGCGCATAAAAAAAGAACAAATTCCAAGAAAAGTAAGGGAATATGCTACCACAAGGATACTGTGGTCATGGTGGAGAAGTAAGAAGAGTCTCCAGCAGCTGGAGACTGCGTGCTACCCCATTTGTTCCTGAAGCTTTATAGATACTTAGTTTAAATGCTGACATTGGAAGTCTGAAAGTTCTGAAGTTTCAGAAAGAAAGAAAGAAAAAAAGAAAGAGAGAGAGAGAGAGGACCTAGGTAATATAAGGGAACATCTGTCCCTATTTTCATGGCTGTTCACGAGACTCCAGAAGAATTAATGCAAGTTAAGAAGAATGTTTAAGAAAACCCCACATGGTTGTACTGGACAAACAAGGTCTGTCCCTTCTTGGTGTCACAGCACTGCTCCTGTCTGCTGGGTGTGATCTGAATGGGATTTCAGCTTTGCAAGTTCCACTGCTGGGAATTCACATCTAAATAAGCATCCTGGAAAGGATGGGTAAACACAGTAAGTAAGCAAACCACAAAAAACGTACAAGCTCAATTTTGCAAATAAGACAGGTTTTCTTAACAGGGTTTCAGATGAGTAAGATTGTACTTACTGCGCTCTCTTTTAAAATTAGTCCACACTCAACTTGACTAGTACTAGATGAGTTTTAACCAACCGGGTTGGCACTGTAAGAGCTGGTGATGTCATCGTTCTGTAGAAATGATTTTGAACAACACACCAGAGTACTAAAACTTTGCTTTCCATCCCTAATACCATCTGATGACAATCAAATGTTATTTATGCTTTCTGCTAAAAAAAACCTCATTGTGTATTCTTATGATATTCAAAATATGTTTCTACGGTTCATTGTTAATTCCACACCTTATTCTCATAAGGCATCTCTTACAAAAACGCAACTACCAGAACACCAGTGTTAGGTGACCTTTAATACCAACAGTTCTCCCATGGGCTCCCACTCACTCCTCGGCATCAGAAGGTAGCGATGTTCCCTGTAGCACTGCACAGCAACTCTGAAAGCAAAGGACGCTGCACCCACCAGCTCCAGGCCTCTGGAAGGCACAGAGTCAGCACAACAGACTCTACACGCTTCCCTTGCGTTACACCATGAAGCCAACCTGTTCTTGGTTTCCTAAAAGTGGTTTCACTGATGAAAAGTGAAGCTTGAAGGGTAAAATTGGACATGGATACTTACAAGTCTAGCCTAAAGGATACTGTCACCTGCCACTTTCAGCGATCCATTTTCAGTACCCAAAAGCATAAAGAAAACCTCTAGCAGTTAAGGTGAACAACAGCAAAAAAACAAATACCCTTGGGAATCTTGCCAGTGCTTTGTTTGTGCTGGAGCTTCCAACACAGCACATTGCCACAAAGTAAACGATCTAAACAGGTATCACCTTGTGGGTAGACAGGAAAGCCTAGAATCACCAAGTAACCTACCACAAGGTGAAATGTCTCTCTGAGGTAGGTTGAGTTCTTCCAGTTTCTATTTAACCCAGAAATATCTTCAAAGGTTGAAGACAACAGACCAAATCTATCAGGACTATATGGAGATAGTACCAAAGCTACGATTCTTTTTAGTATTAAAACCCAAAATACCATAATTTAAGGTATACTTTAACTGTTTATTCAAGCTCCTAAAAACATCTCCTATTTCCATTTATTTAGCTACTTTAGCTGTCTTAACTACTGCCAAAGTGGGGCAGAGCCACAGGAAAACATCCAGGTTAGGAAGAACAAGGAATATAAATATAAATTGGTAAATAACTACTTTATAAGAAAACTAAGTTTAATTTTCTTTAAATGCCCAGACATTTGCAAAAGGTTTTAGTATGCTAATTTTTTTAATTAAAAGATATTTCAGCAGTGAAAGCTCTTTCATATGCACTACTGATTCTTCATCAAACATTAACTTTCCAACTTAACACCAGTATACCCGGTGGCGGCCTGAAGGTTTACCATCTGCTGCTACCCAAAGTCACTGTGGCCACCTTCAGAACATATGCATCAAAGCCCCAAGATAAGAGACTGGAGAAATCCTGCCTAAGTCAGC
Organism: Heterocephalus glaber; assembly: GCF_000247695.1. The sequence goes on along the minus strand of NW_004624771.1, from coordinate 18,512,777 downwards.
ATAAGGGGGACGATGAACCCAGAGGCGGGCAACAGGCAAGCGACCAGAAAATGCAGAGCATCAGGAATGTCAGTCACCCCACAGAAAAGCCACCCAAGGTCACAGGGACTCCAACAGCTGAACAAAAAGGCAAGAGAAGTACCACTACTAATGCAATACATGGAAGTCACTCTGTGATGATTTTTCTTTTTAAAAATAAAGATAGCATATTGCAAATCACATATAATTTTACTCAAAATAAACTTGCTGAGTACAGTGAAATGTAAAATTTAAGGTGTTTGGTCAATCTATGGATAACAATAAAGGTATATATTATTCATCCAGTCACATATAGGGCACTTTTTTCAAAAGGCTTGTTTTTCCAGGTACTACCACCCTCTCAGTCCAAATACAACACAAGGAAAATATACCTGGAGGCTGGTTTATCAAAATACCATTGAGAAAACCCAATGTCTAGCTACTCAAAGATGTCATCTACTTAAGGTAATGATCACATTTACCACAACATCTTACAGAAAAACAAAATACTACTGTGACTTATAAAAGCAGAATCTCATGAACCTAATTTTATTCAATTATTAACAGTGAATAACTGAAATGTCATCTTAAAAGAAATTCACTAATACTACATTTTCTTGTGGTTCATCTTTGCTTTCTGCCTTTTAAGAGTATTTTAAATGTAGTCAGAAAAGCATCCATATATAAAATATTTTTTAGAAAATTATACAAAGTCTTTTAATTCTTGATTTTGAATCAGCAATAGATGCATTTAGCTTGTGTTAATTCTAATCTTAATCCAGATTTTTTTCTTCTTCAAAACTTCCAAAGGGAATTAGTTATAAATTAATTGAAAACCAGGGCATTATTAAAACATTCCTGTACCATAAGAACTGTCATAATAAAGCCCATTTGTCCTATCCTCCTTTTAAACTTAAGTAATGTAACCATCACCCACTGAGTGCAACTATATATGGTTTCCATAATCTAACATAATACTGCATTGTGTGTGACTGCCCCCATGTGAACTCAATTGATACCTGTGAATACTTGGTAGCCAGAATAATAATCATAATGTTTTTTAAGGATCACAGTGTGTCATTGTGATAATGGTTAAAAATAGTGCAAATGCTACCAGAATAACTTATCTTCCTAGAAATGTTATGAATATATTATGAGTCATAATATTAGAAAAAGAAAATAAGTGTATTTTGGTACTGCTAAAACAAATTTGCAAATACAATTTACTCAAAATTCAAAAGCTAATCATTCCCACATTGTTTCACTACCCCAAAGGGCAGTAAAATATGGTTCACAAAATTTTTCTCTGACAGACTAATATTAGGATCAGAAAAAATACAGAGAAAATTTTAATGTTGCTGCAGTAGACAGCAACAAACTGATTCTAAGGATATGTGGAGATGCAAGAGGCCCGGAACAGCTAACACAGTATCAAAGAGAACAACAAAGCCAGAGAACTGACTGTCCAGCTCCATGACAGTATGAAGCCACAGTAACCAAGACAGTGTGGTTCTTGCTAAAGAGCAGTCAAATTGGCTGGGGGTGCAGCTCAGTGGTAGAGTGCCTGCTTGCCTTAGGATGCACAAGGCCCTGTGCTTGACCTCCAGCGATGCCCCCAAAAAAGACAAATAAATCAGTGCAATAGAACAGACAGCCCCAAAAGTGATCCATGTAAATACATTCAGCTGATTCTGACAAAGAAGCAAAGGCAACACAATAGAGCAAACACTGTCTTGGAGAAATGGTGTTAAAACAACTGAATATCTACATGCAAAAAAGGGGAATCTACGCACAAACCTCATACCCTGCACAAAAGTTAAGCCAAAGTGGATCACAGGCCTAAATGTGAGACACAAAACTGTAAAACTACTAGAAGATAACATGAGAGAAAACCTAGATGATTCTGAGTCCAGTGATGACTTCTTAGAAACAACATCAAACTCAAAGCCCACCCATGAAGAAAGAGCTGCTAAGATGGGCCTCATTAAAACTTAAAAGTTCTCTGCGAAACACAACCTCAAGACAATGTGAAAACAAGCCACTGATGTAAGAAAATATTTATAAAAGATACATCTAATAAAGGACTGTTATCCAAAATATACAAAGAATTCTTACAACTCAACAATAAGAAAACAAACAATCCAATTTAAAAATGGGCCCAAATATGGGTGGAACTGAAGAGCAGTATAGTAAGTGAAGTAAGGTAAGCGCAGGACAAATACTACATGTTCTCACACTGAGAACCTTAAAAAGTACATCACGCTGAAGAAGAGAGTACAACAGTAGTTACAGGGGAGACGGGAATGGACAAAGGATGGCTAACAAGTAGGGGTGCCATTACTAGGTGGAATACCTCCTAATGTCCTAGAGCAAAACAGTTCAATAATGATTGGCAACAAATAATCGTGTGTTTCAAAACAGCTAGTAGAGGGCCAGGGATTTAGCTCAGTGGTTCCGCCACCTGCCTCACAAGCGGAAGGACTCGAGTTTGATCCCTGGTACCAAAAAAAAAAACAGCTAGTAGAGAGGATTTTTGAATAGTCTAGTCTCAACACAAAGAAGTGATAAATGTTTGAGGTAATGGTTATGATCGTTATACATTGTATACATGAACTGAAATATCACATGGAACTTCATAAACATACAATTATTATGTATCGATTACAATTTTTTAATTTAACTTTTAAAATGTGACAAAGACTAACAAAGACTTCACCAAAGAAGGTATAAAAATGGCAAGTAAGCATAAGAAAAGATGCTCAACATTATATATCATCAGAGAAATGCAAGTTAAACATCTATTAGAATGACCAAAATCCAGAAGACTAACACCAAATGCTGATGAGCAGAGTGGGAATGTAATGGTATAGCCACTTCGACAAACAGTCTGGCAGTTTCTTACAAAACTAAACATACTCATGTATGATGCAGCAGTTGTGTTCCCCAGTGTCTACCCAAAGGGTGGTATGTCCATATGAAAATCTGCATTGCACATGGATGTTTGCGTCAGCTTTATTCAAAATCATGAACACTCAGAAGCAGCCAAGATGCCCTTTAGTGGGTACATGGATAAATAAACTGTGGTACATTCAAATAACAGGACAACCGAGCACTAAAAAGCAATGAGCTATCAAGCCACAAAAACACATAGAGAAACCTTAAATATAAATTACTGAATGAAGGAAATCAATCTGAAAAGGCTCCATACTGCATGATTTCAGCTCCATGACAGTCCGGGAAATGTAAAGGTACAGAGACAGCAAAAGATCAGAAATTATGGGAAGCTGAAGAAGAAAGAACAGACAGAGCACAAAGGATTTTTAGGGCACTGAAAGCACTCTGAATGGTCCTATATGGTGGATACAAAGCCCTCACACACTTGTCCAAACATACAGAATGTGTACAACACCAAAAATGAAGCCTGTGTAAACTGAGGACTACTCAAATGTAAAACCTTAGACAAATTAAATTTAGCAGAGTTGAATTACACAGGAGTGATTCAAGAATCAGGCGGCCTGCAGAAGCAGAACAGGTTCAGAGAACTCCACACAGCAATGTGCCAAGCAGCACGTACGGCAGAAAAAGGAAGTGAGGTTCAGAAGCAGCCAGAAAGGCTACCGCTCAGCACCACTGCATTTGCACACAGTCCGCTGCTGTGACTGGCTGAGGCTCAGCAGTGTGTTGCAAAATGTGTGCTGTACATAGTTTAGATCTTGACTCCCCTCTCAAAGCCCCCAAGTGTTGGAACTTGGTCCCCAGCCCATAACGCAATTGAGGGGGTGGATTTTCAGTAGGTGGGGTCTAGTGGAAGGAGGTTAAGACAATGTCAGTGTCCCATGCTGGGGACATCGGGACCCTGCCTCCATCTATCTTCCTTTTTGTTTCCCAGCTACCATGAGGTGAAGAGCCCTCCCATGTGGTCTGTCATGATGTCCTGGGCCACACAGGCCGGAAGCAATGGAGCCAACTGAACATGGACTAAAATCTCTGAAACTGAATCAAAATCAACCTTTCCTATTTTTAAGTTGCTTATCTCAGGTACTCTGTACAGCGGCACAAAGCTGACTGACAAAGTGGCGTGTTACTAAGTTACTCTTTCAGTCTGTTTCTGTACTAAGTTAGACTACAATTCCTTATATAAGGACTCAGGTACAGGGACAACCTCAGGCCAAACTTAACCTGTTATTTGGGTGACAATCATACACCAAAGCCGATGTGGGTGCCTAAGTTTTAACAAAGGTACCATTCTGGTGGGGGACTTTGATAATGGGGGAAGCTATGCCTGTGCAGCAGCAGAGAGGATGGGGGCTATCTCTGTACATTTCTCCCAATTTTGCTGTGAACTTAAAACTGCTTTAAATAAAGTCTTTAAAAAAAAAAAATGCTTGTCTACTTCCTGTCTAAAAATCGGTTGGCCAAACCCTTGGCTTATGGGGCAAATAACTAACCCTAGTTCTGCCCTAAACTCATGCAAAATACAGGATAGTCTCTAGTAAATAATCCAGGGAGTAATTATTTCAACCACAAACATGAATTCAAAATCTCTTACATTCATGTGAGTCAAATGTCAATGAATGTGAGCCGTGCCTCATTGATGTCTCTTACTAGGAAGTGAGGGTAATGATTTAGTGAACAATAAACCTATCACAGAAAAGTCTTTTATATATATGAGAAAGGAGTTTTTACTTTGTGTATTTTCAAATCCTAGGCCTATACATCTATTACTTCATAAAACCTGCTTCCAAAGGACATGGTGTGTCTTTGTAAGGAAACTGGATATAAATGCAGCAACGGGCAGAATATAAAAGACAGAGAACTTGGGTTTAAAGCAGAATTGCTAAAGAGCCAGGAAAAACATTCACTTAGGAGGCTCTTCTCCGATCCAAATGCTTTAAAAGCTAGATCTCTACACCTTTGTCATTCTCATTTTGATTGTCTTGTTTTCTGTTTTTGTGAAGAACTTGCCCAAGGCCATGAAGAGATTATGCTAAAGAGAGGTTAAAACTCTAAAGTTCTGGGTTTATAGGCCCAAGTTCAACTCATGCCATTCAATTCCATAGCGAATCCATTTATTCTATTTCTCAGTTTGAATTTTTAAATCCACTTGAGATGAAAACTTGACAGTTATATTCAGATAAAAAATAATTCAATTAAAAGTAGTTTACTGTATTTAGCTTTAAGTCCTTATTTGCATTTGCTAGAAAAACCTAATACTGTAATGCTAATGTAAACTATCTCACTGTCCATCCATAGCCTGGTTTAAAATTTTCATTCTCATGCTAGAGGTGCTCTAAAAATATGTTTATATCAGTTTAGGGGACCTGAAAAAGGGAAGTAAGTCCCTAAGGAGCAGCAAATATATTCATACAGCTCTCTTGTACATATGTTTTGAATAGGTGCACTGCATAAATAGACAATTAACAGGTGCCCACTTCCAACGATAACTGACACAGAGGCAAACAATTCCAAGTCAGCCAGTACAATACATATCCACCTAAGTTGCTGATGTCAAAGGTGGCCTAATTCCAAAACAGAAGAAAATGCCTCAAGGCCGAAGAAGCTTTAAACACTGCCACTTGTAAATGTTTTTAATGAGTTTGTGCTATTGTAGCAGATGGAACTAAACTTCTGGTATTGATTAAATTTTAACAGTATTTTAATATAACCTAGAAGATTTATTTAGTATAAGAACATAAGGTGTTCATGTTTTGAAAAATTCCCAAATATTTTAAAGAATATATGAAACACAAAGGCACAACACACTTTCTCAAATCTGATGATTCCTCCTGCTAGAGAGTCATGAAGATGGGAGGAGTAGGAAGGCTTTGACAGTTTTGGGTGCAGAATACACTGTTGCTCTGATGCTGAGAGTATAGTACAGACACACAGATGGCTTGCGATCTTAAAGTACATCCTATATACTGTCTCCTCCTGTTCCCTTAAAAATTACTCAACAAGTCTGCTTAGCGGTTGGGAATGTAGCTCAGTGGTAGAATGCTTGCCTGGAGTACTCAAGGTCCTGGGTTCCATCCCCAGCACCACCAAATGACCAGTAAGTACGTGTGCAGTGTGATCAAAACAATAGTGAATCCTAAATGTTTTTTAAATGTATTACAGTGAAAGACACATTGCCATTAATCCCCTTCAAGATACCCTCACTTAGAACACACTTCTCCCATCGTTCTTGCTATTTTCTGAAGCAGTTCTGGGAATCCTCTTTCGTGAGTGTCTTTACTTGTGCTATTGTGGCTGCTTTGACGTCCTGAATCAGTTCAAACATTTACCTTTCAGGGCCAGGGACTTAGCTCAGTGGTTCTGCCACCTGCCTTGCAAGTGCAAGGACCCAAGTTCGATTCCTGGTACAAAAAAAAAAAAAATTTGCCTTTCGTGGTCATTTTGACTTTGAGGAAGAACCGGAAGTCACACGATGCCAGATCCGGTTAAATAAGGTAGATGAGGACACAGGATAACGGTATTAGGAGCCTGCCTTTCTATTGGATGTGACTCAGCAGCAGTATTCACTGTACTTTTTATCACACCGTGTAAAGACACTCAGGAAAGAGGACTTACAGAACTGCTTCAGAAAATTACAAGAGCAGCTCAACCTGGCCCAGCAGTGGAAGCCCCGCACAGTGCCCTTGGCACCCCTGGGAACACGGCACTGAGAGTGGTCAGGGGTGTGCTGCCCTGGCAGGTGCCTAAATTCAGAGAAATATGAATGGACAGCAACAGAAAGCGGTACTGGAACAGTGGGAATCAGCAATTTTGCACAGAAAGCTTTTGGAGATGTTTATTGTAGTCTGCCTGAAGTTGGGACAAAATTGCAAAAGGCAAGGTGAGCTTGGCACTTTTGAAAATGTGAAAGGTGCCAGTGAATCCTCTTCTCCTCCACTGGGAGTAATGGAAATTAATGGAGCACTCACAGAAACTCCAGGTTGTGTAAACAAATCTTGATCTGAAGACAGTTGGCTGATAAAGATGACACTAACCCTTCAGAACTAGATGAACTCACCAGCAAAGAAATGTATGAGAAGTGCATAAAATGTATTGAGGAGTGAAAACGGCATCCCTAAATAAATTCGTATGAAATAACTTTCTTAAAAAGTGACAAGAAAACGAGGTGTGTTTGAAGCAAGGAGGTTATGGGGGCGGGGGGGAGGCAATGCATCTTTCACAGTAATCAGTTTTTTTACCTAAGCACACACTATAGTTTTCCATCACCCTTGTATGCTTGGGCATGTGAGGAATCTGAAGGCTTACTGAAAGAGGCACCAAAACACCATCGAAAACTTACTGCATGACATGAATAAATGCTATGATAGATAAGTCAAGGTAACTAAAAGAACACAACCAAAAGATAATTTAGATCAGACAGTAAAGAAAAGCAAGTGAGGCTTCTAAGAAAGACAACAATAGAGGAAGAGAAGAAGTCAAGTGAGGAAGAAAGAGAAAAGAAGGCACTCTGGGGAGAGGGTAGAACGTGATTTGCATGCCTACAAGATCAGGGCTCAACCGGACTGTAGCCAAGAGTATGTGGTGGTGGTTTGGGTTCATCCAGAGGGGGAAGAACCAGCTGAGAATCAACAGAAAAAGGAGAGGCTGCTCAGGAAGGGCTCCATGCTTACTTAGGAAGCTGAACTTTGCCCTAAAATCTATGTGAGGGTATTATTTGATGTTAAGCAAGAGAGTCATCAGTCTTAGAAGCTCATTTTATAAACGCTCAGTTTCATAAATGGTTGTGGCAGCAGGAAAATCAGACTAGAGGAAAATAACAGTACATTTTAAGAAGGAAATTTAAAAAATGAGTATAAACTTTAACTTTACAAATGATTTAGGATGCCTGAAATTTAATTTGAAACATGGGTAAGGGAAAATGGGTGGAATATAATTACTAGTACCCTGAAGGTAGTGGAATGATTTGAAATAGTTATTTTAGCTATATGTCACCAATAGAACTCAGCCATATCATGTTTTTAAAAATAAGTTTATTAAGGACTTTTAAAAGGACAACAAAAACATGTTGACCAAAATCATGAACATCATGAAACTGAAAGGGCAATGTAACATGTTAAATTTAATACTCTTTTACTGGGCCCTCTAGAAACCAAATAAGAATAAAGAAAACTTAGAAGATATGAAGTCACAATGAATACAAAGAAAACAGAAGAGAAGAAAAAGTTGGTGATATTTTAGAAGACAGAAAACAAATGTTTGGTGTCTGTTGATGGAAAACCCAACAAAAAGCAAGCCAGGCCTTGCTGCAGAACCCCAGAAAAGCTTATTCATCACTGTGAACAAGACAGAAATCTTTCTTCCCGACGTGTACTCCATTTATTTCCTTTTCTACTCTAACAGCATTAACAAGGCCTTCCAGTACTATGTTGAAAAAGAGGGGACATCCTTGCCTGGTTCTTAGCAAGAAAATCTGTAGTTTCTCCGCATTAAGTATGATGTTAGCTCTAAGTTCTTTGTAGATGTTCTTTATCAAGTAGAGGAGGTTCCTCTCTATTCTTAGTTTGCTGATAGCACATATATATATGGTAAATTGCTATATATTTACTGTTACAGCCACGGTGATGGGGTTTTTTTAATATTACAATAGAATAATGCTGAATTTACCAGAAAAATATGAGACCATGTTAGATTAACCCAATTTGTTGCATATAATCAATATGTTATAGAAATAATTATTAATCCTTATCTACCTTATCATTAGTTTCATTTATGTCTTTGTCCCCTACTACTGCAACTCTTCTAGAGTTAACTATGGAAGGAAAATAGAAATAATTGAAATAAAATCTAAGATACACAAGACAACACAAAGAAGGTAAACCAAACAATTACCATTTTAAAGTTATTTTAAAGTAATTTTAAATTAAAGGAAGTTGCAGAGGTTGTACAGTGAGATCTCATGTACTCTGCATCCTGTTTGCCCCGGGCTTACATCTTATGTCTCTAGAGTACATGGTGATAACCAGAAAACTGCCAACAGTGCCATGTCTACACACGGTCCCATGTCACCTTTCAGCACAACTGCACATTCCTATAGCTGTAGGCAATGAAGACACAGAACTAACTATTCCACCACCACAAAGCTTACCATCACACCCACTCTCCTCCCTCCCACCATCCGCAAACACTGGCATCCCTTAATCTGCACTTTGTTCCATAACTTTGCCATTTTGAGATGTTAAAGAAACAGAATAATACAGTATATAACCATTAGCTTTTCATTCAGCATAACTCCATTCTAGTTGACAGGTACATCAGTAGTTCCTTTTTACTGCTAAATAATAATCTATGTTCTTAGTAAACCATAGTTTTAACTATTTACCTACTATGAGATATTTTGGGTGTTTATAATTTGGGACTATTACAAATGAAGTTTTCTAAAAGACGTGTAGTGATACTGTATTCTTCTTTTGTGTTTTGTTCTAATGACTAATGATGCTGAACATCATTTCATGTGCTTCTTTGCTATTACTTCATTTGTTAAAACGCTTTCTCGCATCTTCTGGCCATTTTCTGATTGAAGCTAATTTTACTGTTGGGTTTCAGAGCTCTTTACAATATTCCAGATGAGTCTTTTGTCATATATGTGGTTTGCAGAAAAATTCTCACAGTCTGTCGCTTGTCCTTTCATTCCTTAAATGAGTCTTTAGCAAAGCAAAAGTCTTAAATCTTTATCAATGAAGTCCAACTTACGAATTTCTCCTTTTATGGATCACACTTCCGGGGGCATGTCCTCAACTATTACAAACCAAGGTCTACATCCTGAAGTTTTTTTTTCTTGTTTCCTTCTTGGAGTTACATATTACAGTTTGATATTTAAATCTCTCATTCATTTTCAAGTAATTTTTGTATAAGATGTGAGAATTAGGTCAAGGATCATTTTGGAGTCAAAGGATACCCAACTGCTCTAGCAATATTTGTTAAAAAGATTCCCCCGCCTATGCTAAATTGCTTTGCATCTTTGATCAGCTGGCCATATTGTGGGGCAGTTTCTGCATTCTGTGTCCTATTTCACTGACCTAGTTGTCTCTACATAGAACCAACAGCTTCATCACTGTAGCTATAAGACATAAAATAAAGCAGAGTGACTATATCCTGCTCTTTTTTTTTTGCCAAGGCTATTTATAGCTACTCTAGTTCCTGTAATTTCCCATGTAAATGTTAGAAGAATCTGGTCTGTACCTATAAAACGCCCTGAGAACGTGAGGAACTTGTTAAAACTGTGCATCAGTTTGCGGAGAATTTACATAGGTACTATTTGAGTCTTTTGATCACAAACATACTTTCTCAATTATTTAGAGCTTTGATTTCTTTTATCCATATTATGAAATTTATACTTCAACAGTTCTGTACATTTCTTGTTAGATTTAGGCCAAGCAATTCAATATGTTTAATTCCAATTTTCATAGGCTGCTAGTATCCAGCAATAAAACAGATTTTTCATGCATATTTTGTACCTTGAAACTTTTTTAGATTTACTTACTTAAGTTCTTTCGTAGATTTTATAGTTCTGGTTTAGTTTGGTCTGGTTTTTTAAGACAGGGTCTTGCTGTGTAGTTCAGGCTGATCTTGAATTCACTATGTAGCCCAGGATGGCCTCAAACTCACAGTGATCCTCCCGTCTCAGTCTCCTGAGTGCTGGGATTACAGGCATCCACCACACCCAGCTTGATTTCTTATGTGTAGACTATCACGTTATCTTTACATAGGGACAAGTATATTTCTTCTTTCCCAATCCCAGTGTCTTTTGTTTTCTTTTCTTCCTTTATAGCACTGTCTGGAATTTTTGGTCCTATGTTGAATAAAAGTAGTATCTTAGGGATAAAGCAGTCAGACAGTCACCACTAAGTATGATGCTAGTTTTAACTTTTGTGGAGCTCTCCTTTACCACATTAAGGAAGCTTCTCTCCATTTCCAGTTTTTAGAGAAGTTTTTTTTTTTTTTCACGAACTGGTTTTGAATTTCCAAATGCTTGTACTGTATCAATTGATATGATCATGTGACTTTTCTTCTTTATACTGTTAATATGGTTAGATTAACTGGACTGATTTTCAGACACTGAAACAGCCTTGTGTCCAGGAATCAATTTCACTTGATCATGGTATTTAATTCTTTTTAGATATTGCTGATTTCTGATTTCTGTTTTCTAATATTTTGCTGGAATTTTTTTTATCTACATTCATGAGTAATACTGTATTGGTCTGTAGTTTTCTGATGTGTACTGTTTTTGTTTTGTTATCAGAGTAAAACTGGCCTCTTAAATGAACTGGGAATTGTTTCCACTTCTTCCACTTCCAAGAACAAAATGTGTAGAACTGGTGTTAATTCTTCTTTGAAGGTTTGGTAGAATTCTCTGGTGAACCAACTGAGCCTCAAGATTTCATTTTAGGAATATTTTAATTGTATGTTCTATTCCCTTAACAATTCTAGAGCTATTCAAATTTTCATTTCATGCTGGCTGGCAGTTTATGCTTTTCTATGAATCGGTCCATTTCATCTAAGTTATCAAATTTACATGTGCAGGTTTGTTTGTAATATTCCCTTGTTAGGTTTTTGATGTCTGCACAATCTTTCCCCATCTCATTCCTTTTTTTTTGGTACCAGGGATCGAACTTGGGTCCTTGCGCTTGCAAGGCAGGCGATGGAACCACTGAGCTAAATCCCCAGCCCTCCCCATCTCATTCCTAATGATGGCAATTTGAGTCTTTCTTTCTTTCATTCTTTTCTTTTCACTTTTTTTTTGTCAGTTTTGCCAGAAGTTTGTCAATTTTATTGATCTTCACAAAGAACCAGCTTAGTGTTCCACTGATTTTTCTTTTCTGTATGGTTTTTATTCACAATTTTCACTGATGTCTGTTTGGACATTTACTTCATCCCTCCTGCTTGATTTAGGTCTATTTTCTTCTTTTTCTAGTTTCTTGAGTTAAAATCTTGGCTTAGTGATTTGAGACTTTTCCTCTTTACTGACACGAGCATTTACTACCATAAATTTCACCCAGCACTGCTTTAGCTTTGTTCCATAAATTTTGATATGCTCTGCTTTTATTTTCACTCAACTATATGTATTTTTAGAATTCCCTTGAGGGTTTCCTCTTTGATCCATGGATTTAGAAACGTAACATTCAGTTTCTAAGGAATTGAAGTTTCCTGTTATCTTTCTGGTATTAACAGTTTAATTCAGGTGTGGTCAGAGAATACACTCTTTATAATTTCAATTCTTTCAGATTTGTTGAAATTGATTTTTGGTCCCAGAAATTGCCTGTCTTTGTACATCCTCCACAGGAACTTGGAAAGAATGGTATGCTGCTGCTGTGGGTAGGGTGGGCTCTACAAATGCCAACTGTGCCATCTTGTTTGATGGTACCCCTGGGTTCTTCTATATCTTTGCTAGTTTTCTGTCAGATTGTTCTATCAGTAGTTGAGAAAGGGTGTGAAATCTCCAATTATAATTGTAGATTCACCTATTTCTCCTTTCAGTTCTATAAGGTTTTGCTTCATACTATTTTACATCTCGAACGTTTGGTGTATACATATTTAGGGCTCCTGTGTCTTCTTGGTGGATGGAGCCTTTTATCATACAATGTTCCTGTTTCTGATCACTTTCCTTTCTCTGAAGCCTTCTTCACCTAATACTAATGTAGTCATTCATATTTTCTTTATTAATATTTACATGTTATTTTCTACCCTTTTATTTTCAACCTATCTATATCACTGTGTTTGAAGTAAGATTCTTGTAAACACCACAGAATTGAGCCATATTTTTTAATACTCTGCTAATCTATTTTATTTAATTGATATATTTATATTATTTACATTTAATATAATTAATGATCTGTTAGCACTGAAGTTTGTATTTTTTTATTTGTTTCTCTACTTTCATTTGTTTTCTACTCTTGCCTTATGAATTATCTGAACATTTTTTAGAATTCCACATTAGTTATCTATACTGTTTTTAGTGTATATCTTTACATAGCTTTTTTACTGATTTCTCTATTTATAAATAACCACAGTCTACCGGAGTTATCATTGTATCATTCAAGCTAAGTATGGAAACTTTTTCTCTGTTATACAGATATCTCTTTACTCTCCATCATTTATAGTATTTTATAAATATTATTATTATAAATATTTTCTCTACATACATATAGAATTACATCAGATAATATTACCATTTTTGCTTGGACCATAATTTAGAAAAGTGAAGAGAGGAAAGTCCATTTTATTTACTAATATTATACCCTCTCCATTGTTCTTTTTTCTTCCTAATACTCCAAGATCTCTGCTTTTATCCTTTTCTTTGCTTAGAAAACTGACTTTAGTTATTCTTTTCTGGTAGGATTGTTAGTGGAAAGTTCTTTTTTGTTTCTTCATCTGAGAATATTCTGATTTTCCCTTCATTCCTGAAAGATGAGATATGATAGAAAAATACAGTATGTGTTTAAATTCTAAAAATTTATTACAGTAAAAGACACACTGCCACTAATGCCCTCCAAAATATGGCCCCTTGCTTTGAATACACTTATCTCAACATTCTTGCCACTTTCTGAAGCAGTTCTACAAGTTGCCTCTCATAAGGGTCTTTAGTTGCATTGTTATGGCTATTTCAATCTCCTGATTGGATTCAAAACAACTACCTTTCATGATTATTTTGACTTTGGGGAAGAGCTAGAGGTCACACAGTGCCAGGTCTGGTACATAATGTGGATGAGGACACAACATCATGTTTTTACAAGTCTGCCTTTTTGTTGAATGGCACTTAGAAGCAGCATTTTACTGTATTTTATCACACCTCAAAAAGCTACTCAGGAAAGAGAATTTCCACAACTGCTTCAGAAAGTGGCAAGAATGATGGATAAGCGTGTTCAAAGCATGAGGAGTATTTTGAAGGAGATTAATGGCAATGTGTCTTTGACTGTAACAAATTTAATTTTAAAATTTGCCGTATTTTTCTATTATCTTTCATACTTTCGCAGGCTACAAAGTCTGAATTACAGCTCTTTTCTTTCAGCACTTGAAAATGTCATGCCACGTATTTCTGGCCTCCATGGTTTCTAATAAGAAACTCATTGTCATCTGAACTGCTGTTTTCCTTATAGGTAAAGTGCTGCTTCTCTCACATTGCTTTCAAATATTTTTTCCTTATCTTTAGTTTTTTAAAGTGAGATTTTGATGGGTCTTGGCATGAATTTCTTTGTATTCTTGCTTGGGGTTCACTCAACTTCCTGAATTTGTAGGTTTATGTCTACCCACTATTTCCTCAAGCACTTTTCAGTCCCACAGTCTTTTCCCTCTTTATAAGCCCAGTGACAGTTACCAGCCCTCTGATTTAGTCACACGTGTTCCTCGGGCTCTGTTCATTTTTTTTTTTCCACTCTATTCAGATGGAGCAATTTCTATTGGTCTATTTTCAAGATCAAAAACTCTCCTCTGTCTTATCCATTTTGCCATTGAGCCCACTAAGTTTCTTTTCTCTCTTACTGTATTCTTCGGTTGTACAATTTACATTTGGAGATGTATATTCTCCATATATATCTTCTATTCTTTTGCAAAGACTTTGTAATTTTTCATTGCTTCTTGGGTGTGTAACTGCTCAGTGAAACACTTTTATGATGGCTGATGTTAAAGTCCTTGGATAATTCTAACATCTGTGTCATTTCAGGGTTGGTAATAGTGGGTTTTCTTTTCTCATTCAAGCTGAGCTCTTCCTAGTTCCTATATGACAGGTGGCTTTCCACGGAAAGCTGGACTTTTTGGTGTTATGTTATTAGGGTCAAGATCTTAGTAAGTGTATAACTCAGAGGCCCTACCCTCTGACATCACTCTGAGGGAACAGAGATAATCACTATACTCAAGATTAGCTTCTCCATTCAGCCTTCACTGATATCTGAGGAAAGAAACTGGAACTCCTGGTTACTACTCAATGAAGGTAGAGAGGCTCAGAGCTTCACTGATACACCCTGTCCCAGAAGAACCTGGCATCCTGTCACTTGTCTCTACCACTGGGTAGTGTCAGGGTCCTGAATCTCCAGCAAGCTTCCTCTGACCCTGGGCCAGCAAGGGCGTGAGGCACCTGGCTCCATCCGGCAAGGACAGAGGTACAGAAGCCCCACTTGGCCTTTGTTAGTAGGAACGGAAAGACGCCCCAGTTTTTCGGTGGTGCTGGTCTAGAACACAGCAGTTATTGTATGGTGTTTTGGTTGAAGTTTTTTCTCTTACTAAGCTTTGGCTAGAAAGAATAGACTTTTGTTTGGGGTATTTGTTTTGTTTTGTTTTGTTTTGTTTTGGTCTGCACTTCTTGGCTTATCCAAGTTACCCATTTCTCCAAAATCCAATCTGAGACATACAAGGCAAAAAGAAAACCAGAGAACTCACCACCTTGCAGTTCTTTAGGTCAGTAGCCAGTCTTCCTTCTTCTCTCCACTTTTCAATCTACTTAGCTTTGTTTTCTATGTAATATCCAGAGTTTGTCCCTATTTAGCAGAAGAAATAGGGAAAAGGACCTCTACTCCATTTTCCCAGAAGCAAAAGTGCAATTTATTGTCACATGATACCATTAAAGTTCCCAGGTAATATTTTGGTCACACTGTAGATGAAGTACACATAGGAATCCTTTCAGGTTAAACCAGTTCTACCCAGTGTTTCTTAAATGAGAAAATATCCAAATATTGATACATCTGCAATTCCAGTGAAGACAGTTTTCCCTTATATTTTCCTCTAGGAAAATATAAGGGTACCTTAAGTACCCTTAGGCACCTAAGTGTACCTTAGTGTACCTAGTGTACCTAAGTGTACCTAAGTGCACCTAAGGTACTCTAAGGTACCTCAGTGTCTTAGGTACCTTAAGGACAGCAAGTGCCAGTCTTTTGAGATCTATTCAATTTGAACAACCTCCACAAATTTTCTCCCTCATATTTTAGCTACAAAATAGAAACTCCAGTATTTGTCCAATGACATGCTAACCTAAAAACTCTGCCTCATCAGCGAAAACATCAGATAAACTTAGGCGGCTACAAAATGCCAAGGCACCCAACCTAATAAATAACAATGGGTTTCTTATAACCCTAATCTGAAAAACAACCTATTTAAGTTATTTTTCATAAGGTAGCAGTATCTTTATTGGTCTTGCTTTCATGTGAACACCCACACATAGGGTGACACTCTAGTGACACTTAAGCCAAAAGCATTAACTGGCAGTGAAGGGACAAATCTTGATATTTTCGCTGTGGTATTCAAGTCAGTGTTCCCTTCAGCTTTTTTCTTTTCTTCTAACTTCTTTTAACTTACAGGAAGTTGCCACAATAGTACAAAGAGTCCCATTTACCCTTTGCCCAGCTTCCCCCCACAGAAGGACATCTTCTATAGCTGTAATACAATATAAAAATCAGGAAACAGATCATTGGTACATTACTGTTAACTGCACTATGGGCTCCTTTATCCTTTTACAGATAAGTTATATTATATAATAGCAAACTTTCTCAGAAACACTCTGGCTTTTGAGTATCCTACTACTGATCAAAAGACCAATCTAGACTTCCAACACAATTATAAAATACCTATATATAAGAAATCCTATACACACACTACACATATTCATATCACATATACACAACACAAAATACTGCAACTAAATATGCAAAGACCTGTATGACTGTAACAGTAATTCATCTTCCTCATTCCAACACAGTTCTTGCACTAATTTCTTCTCTCCCCTGCTTTTGCTACATGAAGACCATGTGCAAATGAATCTGGGGCTTAAAGAAATTTTTAGAAGTTATCTAATGTAAAAACACATCCAAATGTTTGAATTCCCTCTACAATACCTCCACCACTGATCTTCAGCCTTCACTTGAATATCTCTACTAACAAGAAGCTCATAAGATCTGAAGAAATCCAGTCTGCCTTTGGTCAAGGTACAAGTTGTGTGGGGGGGGGGGGGAGAAAAAGAGAGAGAGAGAGAGAGAGAGAGAGAGAGACAGTAGTGCTGGGGATGGAATATAGGGCCTCACACATGCTAGGCAAACACTCTACCACTGTGCTATACCCCAGACTCAAGATAGTAATTCTTGAAATGTATTTCTAATCATAAGCCAAAATTCACTGTTCTCAAGCTTATACTCCTTAGTCCTAGCTGCACCCTGTAGATGATTTTTTTTTGGCAGGGGGCTTTACCAGGGATCGAACTTGGGACCTTGTGCTTGGGAGGCAGGCGGCAGAACCACTGAGCTAAATCCTTGGCCCTCCTGTAGATGATTTTAACAGTCAACGTTCAACCCTTACTGCCTTCCTCCCAGCAAAATCTAGCATCTTGATTTGTCTGAGATAACCCTAGTCTGTAGTTGAGAAACTGTTTAACCCTGAAGGTTTAAACAAAACCTGACATAGTTTCTCTGTCCAAGACAGCCCTCAAATATATGAAGACCTCACATAGCATTATGAGGTTGAAAATCTTCTTGTTTTTCAGCTGTTCCTCCCATGATACGATTTTGAGGGCCTTCACTGGCCGGATCATTTTCACAACTGAATGCACACAAGCTTACTTATTTTCCAAGAGCCTTAACACTTAAATCTCTTGTTGCATAACTTTTAATGAAGGATTTTACAATCCCAATTAAAGAACAGAAAGTCATTTATTTCTCTTTGAATACTAAACCAACATACAGCTATGGAAGAATTACTGCCCCTCTGGGTAAAAACACCTACTGGGTAGTCAGCCTCCTTGTATGATACTAAGTAGCAGTCTCACATTATAACAGTAGGTGTCACTCTATCGATGATACGTTTTAAATTATTTCAATTCATTTATTCAACAAATATTTATTGGTACACATTATGTGTCGAATATTCCTCAGTACAACAGAAAGGAATTCACCTTGAACAACTCCAATTTTTAAAAATCTGCCTGCTCATGTTTTTATCAGACACCATATTATAAATTCTAAAAGATGTATGAGCAAAGTTTATTCCCAAGACACATATTTCCTTAGCTTTACTTTAAAAATGTCATCTGCTCAACACCAACCACATTTTCCAGGTTAACAGAATAAAGAGTAAGGAATTAGGCGCCAGGACAGAATTCAGGAATGCCTCCACTGCCGAAAGTCCTTTAGACCAACCTGCATGCTCGTTACCAGGACTTCCAGGTGATTTGCAGCTTACCCCATAGCAATGAAAGGTCACGTCATGTTAAAAGAAAAGCCTCAGAGAGAAGGCAAAAGCTATGTAGCAAGAAAGCAGAGTTATCTGCACAGAAATCCAAGCACTAGCAACTACTCCATTACTATTTTGCTTCTGCTCACTCTCAAGCAGGATATTCTCACAATGAAAAGGCTGCAGAAACAATGGTTAAGGGAACGCTTCAGACTCTATAACAACAACAAAAAAGTCCACCTACACTGCTTACAATTTCTCAAGTCAGACTTCCATCATATAAATGTGAGAAAAATTATGCTTGTGAGAATAAAACAGAACTTCATGAAATATACTACCTAATGTTCCCTTTAGAATACCTCAAACCAGGCCTGGGATTTAGCTCAGTGTTTCCGCCGCCTGCCTCACAAGCGCAACATTCCAAGTTCGATCCCCAGTACCCAAAAAAAAAAAAAAAAAGGAATACCTCAAACCATTAATTATTGTCCAAATTGCATGAAATTTATTGCATATTTATTTTAGCAAAGAATCACATGCATAGCTAAGAACACAAGAAATGCACAATGAACACAAGAAGCATTACAGATGAACATCAAGGTGCTTCAGAAAAGATGTTTAATGATGAAAAAGATCTAGATTAATTTATGCCTTAATATTAAATAAGGCATTTTATTTTACTGTGATGGTAAAGTGGTAGGTGATCAAATACATTTAAAATGTGGCTTAATGTCTATGGATTTTAAATTACAATCATAACCTACTGACAAGTCTAGCATTATTACTATCGGGTATATCTGAGATATCCCCAAACTTGCATGTTGGCTCATCAACCTGCATCTGTTAACTCAGTATTTTTTATTGCAAGTATAAAAGAGTGTGTGTGTTCATGTGTGCGCGCATGGGTGTGTGTAGAGGGGATTTAAAGTACTGGAAAAAAGCACAGTTGGGGAGTTCAACAAATATCACAGTTTAAATCCCAGAATTCCCCTAAATGAGCTGTGTGACTTTGGGACAAGTTACTTAGCATGTTTAACACTTTCCCACAAAGATGCAAATACTTTAACTGGATTTTGAGAAGAACAAAATAAACGGCTTTGTATGCAAGGCCTAATATAAGGTCTTACCCACAAGAGGTGCTCAGTAAGTGGTACTCAATGCCGCTTTTTCTTTTTGACCATTAAAATGACTATGCCAATAACGTTGAACAATACTGACTCACAAGTGTAGCTTACACAAAGTGTCTTCCTGCTATACCACTTTTATAAAATAAAACCCCTTACTCAACTGAATGCCCACAAATATGTACCTGCTCCTTCTGCTCAAATATATTTTGCATGACCTTACATGAATTGCTTAGATAAAAGCTTTTTCTCTTCTGCTTTTGTTATTTTAAAGTGCAGATGCATTTGAGTCATTTTCTCCTTTTGTTTCATATCCTTAAGATCCAAAGCTTCAAAGACAGAATGTCAGCATGCAGTCGATTTATGACTGAACTCTTGAAGAGACACTGAAGAATTACCTTGTCAATCACCCCAAGGACTCGGAAGGCCTTCAGCTCCTCGGCGGGGCTCCTTAGGTTCCAAGGGGGCCTTGAACTTAGTGATCCTGGAGGCTAATGGAAGATATCAAAGATTATACATCAATCAGGGAGGTACTTGAAGGAAGACTGCCTGCTGAAGCAAATGCCAGGCCAAAGGAAACCCAATTTATCATAAATCAGAGAACGGAAAGATAAAAGGAGGAAGTTTCTGTTTGTCTGTAATGTAAAATAAAAAAATCAAAAAGAAAATCAAAAAGAAAAAGCAAGAAAAAAGTTGCAAGTAAATAAATCATAACATTGAAAACAAAAATTTTAAAAGAAAAATTAATGAGCTGATATAGCTTCTGCAATCATTCCATTTACAACTATACAGCTATCATAAAATTTGTTAAGTAATGGTAAACCGGGCCAACAATCAATTACAAACTAGTATTTACCCCAGATGGCTCAGCAGTACTTTAGAGGGGGAAACTAAGCAGCAATGAACTAATGGGTACACAAGAAAAGGAGGAACACAAGAAGCCGTCCTCTCTTTCTGAAAATATGGTCGCTGAAGGCTACTTTATAAACTCATACCCTATGTTTTCAGACAAAACGGCAGATTCAGTCAAAAAATTACCAATGGTGAAACACTGAGAAACTCCATCATGTAACCAACAATTATTAAAACTGAGGCTGTATAAGAGAATTTTTCTTCAAATATCTGAATATCTATGATGTGGAAAATAGTTTGTAAACTACAAAAGAGACCAAAAAAGATCTGTAAATATAGGAAGGGTATCTATCTCATTAACACTCTCAACTAAAAATAATCCTACCTTCCATTTATGATTTTAGTTTTTCCCTTTTGGCAAAATAAACCATTAATTTTTTTAAATGACTCTAAGGACACTTCCACTTAGCATTTATCACCAGAAAGCCCGCTGCATTACCCCTTATATTAAAATGATGAGGCTGTAAGGATAGACACTAAACCTTATTAGATGCTTAGCACAGATCTCATTACCAAACATCCATTCGAATACAGAGGAAACATTTTGGCCTCATGAGTAGAAGACAGAGTGTGTCTTGACTGATCAACTCTGAGAGGACAGAACTACTAAGGCTCTTTCAGATTCCACTTCAAGTCCCTGCACAGACCTGTGTGCCCTGGGCTGGGCCATGGCAGCAGAAGAGTGCTCTTCCCCTCCAGTCACGCTGCACGCCGGGCACCTGGCACGCTGCTGGGGTCTGCTGGGCTGAAGCAGTGAGGGGGGGCAGAGACAGGGGAGAAGAGGGAGGGAGCTGGGGACGAAGGCTGCCCGCACCAGAGCCAGCATTTACGGCTGGGAAGATGACCCCTGTGAAATGTGCCACAGGGGCAAGCCTAATGGCTTTCCATTTTTCCTGTTTGTTTGTCTTTAGGTATAGCAAGCAAATACTACTTTCAATATACATAAAACAGCAATGTTCAAAAAAAAGATATTTCGAGCCGGTCCCAGCACCCAGAAGGAAGCTCCCCCACCACCATCCCAAGCTCCTAGGGCAGAGAAGCTGAGCTGGTCCCAGCACCCGCAAGGAAGCTCCCCTGCTGCCATTCCAAGCTCCTAGGACAGAGAAGGTGAGCCGTGCGGGTGCCAGAAGCACACACACACACACACCCCCCCCGTGGAAATGAGAAGACACATAAACAAGCCTCAAAAACAGACTTCCAGATCACCTACAGCAACCCAAAGGGAAACGAGATGGAACACT
>NW_004624771.1:18466324-18488706 GCF_000247695.1 Heterocephalus glaber | reverse complement strand
AAAGATATTTCTTTTTTTTTTTAATTTTTTTTGGTACCGGGGATTAAACTTGGGACCTTCACGTGTGAGGCAGGCAGCGGAACCACTGAGCTAAATCCCCAGCCCAATAGGACTCATTTTTTAAAGACACCTGAGAAAGTCGGTAATAATGGCAACTGGATCATATGCTAATAACTGAAACTAACTCAGTTGAGACTTTTTGGAAATGTTTGAAAACATACATATTTGATGTCTCAGTTCACAAGGTGCTAAAAGCTTAATATCTAAGGGGAACATGTAAGGACATAAAAGCATTTATCAAGGTATTTCAATACTGTACGTGTAAACAGACATATAACAGAAATAAACGGTCTTTCTATCTTAAGTTACACTGTATTATTTCATCTCTATCCCCTGCCCCATCCTGACTGCCGAGCACACAGGAAGTTCCTGTTGCGGTCCCCATCTGACAGATAAACGAAGGGAAGCTCGGAATAGTGCGGGGTTTGTCTATAGTCGGTGACTAGAAGATTCTCCACCAGAACTTCAACTTCTTACTCTAGTGCTTGCAGTCTTCCTATTCACAACACATTCACAGAAGTAAAGATGCCACTGCCACTGCTGCTGCTGCTATACTTTATTAAAAAGGGTGAGAACCACTTGGGATTTTGCAAAAGCAACATCTGGGGGACATTATGGGGCACAAGGAATACTTCCTATTTCATCCTTTAGGCCTGTCTTTGAATCATGATCGAATGCCTCCAACATACCCGGCTCCTATTCATACTTTTGTATTCCCTGATAACCATCAGAGCTTTGTTTCCAAGGAAATTTATGTACTTAGGTGACTTCTGCAACAATGAAAGCAAACTACAAAAATCTCTACCATTCCTTTCAATAAATAATTACTGTACACCTACTATGTGCATGGGAGCCGAAAAGGATATAAATCATCAAACAGCATGAGTGGTCTCGACCCTCCAGAAGTTCATTCTTATTTGGGAAGACAAGCCAGATACATGAAAGGTCAAACAAAAATAAAACATTCTCCTAAAAACACAGGGCTATAGAGATAAGTCATTAGTTAGGATAGGAGAAACTGGTCTCAGAATTAAGTGGAACTAAACATGACTTTAAATGCCTTGTGGAACCAGGCATGGTGGCACACATGTGTGACCGCAGCACTTGGAAGGCTGAGGTAGATAGATCGCCGAAAGTTCGAGGCCAGCCTGGGCAACATAGTGAGTTCAAGGCCAGCCTGAACTACATACCTAAACCCTGTCTCCAATAAAATAAAATAAATAAATGCTATGTGAAAATTAAGTGAAGAAAAGGATAGTACATATAAGATTGAAAAGGTACTGGCCTGGTGGGGAAAAACAATATTCAAACTGGAGAACTACAGAAAATAAAATTACACACTCAAGGTCCATCATTACAGGCCTTGAATGCTAGGAAGACTAAAAGTTAAAGGCCTTGAATGCCGAGAAGAAAAGTCATTGAGTATGAGAAAGAACCCAATGAAAACAGTGACTCAGGAGGCTCCTCTTGCAAAGACGGGAATGGCGAAACTGTTATAAGGGAAAGAGCAAGGCGAAGTGATCATTAAAACTCTCTCTCCACTTTAAACTTCTGTAAGTGTAAGATCAGAGAAACGAACAAAGAAGGATCATGAAATAAAGTCATCAATAAAAAAAATCTTGTATTTCTTATATGTAGCATTTAAATTGGGTAGAATCCTACAGATCTATTCTTTCCTTCGGATAGTGAAATCCACAGAATTTTAAGAACAGAAAGAGAATTTAGAGATCAAGCCAACATTCCCAGTGGGGTTGGACTTTTTTGGGTTTTTTTTTTCTCCCAGATGAGAAAACTGAGCAGCAGCAAATTAAGCCATATAAGATGACAAAGTAAGGAAAGAGATAAGGGGATTAAATCTTACTCATAAAATAATATCCTTAGGGGTAACTTAGTCCAATTGTTTCAAAAGAGGAAGGGGTCAACATTGCTGATTTCCTTGATGAAAAAAAGTAAGATTTTTCACTCATATCTGTCAGCCTCTGTAACAGATGGTACTGAGAGAAGAAAGTGTGGCTGCATGCAGCTACACCAGGACTACAGACAGCGGTAGGCAGAGGAGACCAGAGGCCTGAGGGTCCCACCACCTCCACAGCCCGTGGCAGCAGGTCCATGCCGCTATCCTGGCTGACCCATAGCAGACTGTCACACACCCTCCCGTGGCGCTTTGATGGGCTCTGTCTATAACGGCATCGGGGTTAGCACGCTAATTAAAACCTACTCACTAGGCGAGGTGAAGCTTACCTGTGTTTCTGTTTTGAGCTTTCTTTTGTTTTTTCGTTTTCCTGGGTTTGGGTTTTGCTTTTTAGGTCGCTGTGTAGCCTGCCCACAGCCTCTGTCGCTTAATGCTCCCTATTCTCACCGAGCACCATCTCTGTTTTAACTGACCGTTGGGGCAGTGCTTCTCCAACTGTAACGCACACGCACTGCACCTGAGGGCCTTGGTACAATGGACCTTTGGCTTCCGAAGGCCTGGAATCCTGAGTTTCCAAAAGGCCTCCATGTCATGCTTCTTCTGATTCGCCAACCCCGTCGGGAACAGAACTAACTACTCCTCCCCACCAGCACATAAGATAATCATCATTACCAGGGGGAAGAAGTAAGTAATACAGCCCAAAAGGAAAACACAATACTAAAAAAAAGTATCAAAAAGTCAAGCTCTGAACCTGCCGTCCCAATACTCCAGAGTTGCTGAACTTGGCTTTTCCACACATTTTTCACTTTGTAAAGACTGCTCTCAGCAACCTGTGGGCCGCAATACCCAGGCTCCCAACTACAGACTGATACACAAATATAAATCAGTGTCATTTTACAGGAGGGAAATGCAGGGTACAGAAAGGGTCTACAAAAGGGCCAAGAAAAGGGGAAAACAAACAAAGCCCATGTTATTCCGCATTGGCTGGTTTGCTAAGATTGCTTTTCTCTCCACCAATAACTTAAGAAAATTACTGATAAAATTCTACAGACCAAGATTCTTAAACACTTTAATTAGAAATAAAACTGAGAAAAAAAAAAGAAAGAAAGAAAGAAAGCTGAGAGACAAGATAGCAAAAAATCGCTAAAAGAGATACAAAGCACAGCACAACACGCACCTGAGACCCATCGCCCGGCTGCGGTCCTCGGTGGAGGCCAGAGAGGCTTTCCACCCGCGTGAGGTACTCCGCGGTCCTCCTCTTCACAGCCTCGCGCCGGGTGGGGCTGGACTCTCCTAAGAGAAACAAGAGGCCGGCCTGGTGAAAAGCACACACGCTCCTCAGAGTTAATCTTAACGTGAGCTTCCGTTCACCCAACGCACTTTGCTCACACTTCTAACTGTGAAGAGGAGATACTTAAAATTGGAAAAGACATAAAAACTATTAATTTTAGTGAGCTCTGAATATTACCTCCAAGAGTTTCTAACACTCTCCTGCTTAAATATGTATTGAGAACTTGATGTATTTTAGGAGGAGTCAAAATGTAGTATAAAGTGTTTTGTTTTGTTTTGTTTTTTAAGTATCTGTGACAATTTTATTTTTTTTAACTTTATATATCCTTTTAATGGTACATTTTAGGTATACAATATAATAACATTCATCATTGGAAATCTGTTTTTTTTTCTTAAATTCTTTTATTGGTACATTTTAGGTATACAATATAATAACATTCATCATTGGAAATCTGTTTTTTTTTCTTAAATTCTTTTATTGGTACATTTTAGGTATACATTTTACATTTACTTTTGGGTGCTTGTACCTGTACATGATATATCTTGGTTCTTATTTTTTCCCCATTACCTGTGCACCCTTCACCCCTAAACCCTCCCCTATTTACATAGATTTCGTTTCCATTTTTTTTCCTCATAATTTTTCCTTTCCCTTCTTTCTGTTCCCCTTCCCCTCCCACTTCCCCCACTCCTTTGCACCTGTTTTTCCTATTTCACATTATCTATTATACCTTTTAGTCCTTATTTACACTCTCAGTTTCTCACACTAGAGAAACTATTTGGTATTTATATGTGTGTCCTATTTATTTCACTTAAGAGTATGGCCTCAATATGCATCCATTTAGCTATAAATGTCTCTAGTTTCACATTCTTTATGGCTGAGCAGTACTCCATTTTAGAAAAAAAACCACATCTTCTTTATCCAGTTTCCAGTTGATGGGCACTTGGGCTGTTTCCAAGCTTTAGCTATTACAAACTGTGCCGCAATAAACATGGGTACACATATATCTCTGTGGTATGATTCTTTTAATTCTTTTGGGAAAGTGCCCAGCAGGGAAATAGCTGGGTCAAATGGGACCTCTAGCCCTTGTTCTTTGAGGTATCTCCACACTGATTTCCACAGTGGTTGCACCAGTCTGCACTCCCACCAACAATGGAGAAGGGTTCCTTTCTCCCCACACCCCTGCTAGCATTTGTTATTGGTTGATTTCTTGATAGCAGCCATTCCTTCTGGGGTGAGGTGGAATCTCAGTGTTGTTTTCATCTGCATCTCTCGAATGATGTTGAACATTTTTTCCTATGTTTATTTGCTGCTTTTACTTCTTTGTCTGAGAAATGTCTGTTCATTTCAGATGCCCATTTTTGGATTGGGTCTTTGAATTTGGGGCATCCGATTTTTTTCAGTTCTTTATATATTCTAGACAGTAGCCCTTTGTCTGAGGTACAGCTGCTAAAATTTTTTTCCCACATTGTAGGTTGTCTGTTAGCTCTGTTGGTGGTTTCTCTTGCAGTGCAGAAGCTTTTTAATAAGATGAGATCCCAGTTGTTGATTCTTTCTGCTAGTTCCTGTGCTACTGAGGTTTTGTTCATAAAGTCTTTTCCTATGCCAATGTCTTCAAGAGTTCTACCTAACTTATCTTCCAGCAAGTTTAGTGTTTCTGTCTTAATATTTAGATCTTTAATCCACTTAGATCTTAGTTTAGTGCATGGTGATAGATATGGGTCTAGTTTTAATCTCTGACAGGCTGAAATCCAGTTTTTCCAACACCATTTATTAAATAGGCTATCTTTCCTCCACATCATTGGAAATTTGCACCTTTACATAATCTCTCTTGGGTCTTATTTTTCCCCCTTCCCCTGCCCTCCCTTCAACCTCTCCATCCCTCCCTATTTACAAAGACTTTGTTTCCTTTTTTTCATTTTCTCATATTAATTCCATTCCCTTCTTTCCTTTCCCCTACCCCTCCCACTTCCCTTTTCCCTTTGCCCCTTTTCTTCCTATTTCACATTATCTATTATAAAGTGTAGTATAAAGTTTTAAAGACAAAAGACCAGACCTAGTGCAGACAGTGTACAGCTGTCCGCCTCAAAACACAAGACCAAATGCCATAGATGTTTAACAGCTGTGACACGGAATTGTATGTCTGGGCTATGGAAAGTACTACAGAACCAGAGAATAAAACTATTTGGGATAACTCTGAATTCATACTAATTGATTTGGAAACCTTATGTATGGTTTTTTCATTAGCAACAAACTGTCGCCCATCTAAAATGAAAAAGGAATGTGATGGAAATCCCTGCACAATAAAATTATGTGAAAGAGAACAAGCCATTTACCCTGTGTGGGTCTGGGTTTCCATAGACAAAAGGTATTCAAAATAGCCTCTAAGAAACTCTCAAGTTGAATGCACATTGAGGCCATACTCTTAAGTGAAATAAATAGGACACACATGTGTAAATACCAAATTAGGTATAAATAAGGATCAAAATTATAATTGATAATGTGAAATAGGTAGAAAAGGCCTAAAGGGGTAGGGGAAGTGGGAGGGGAAGGGGAAAGGAAAGAACAGCAAGGAAAAAAATGGAAACAAAGTCTTTGTAAATAGGGAAGAGTGGAGCGGTTTAAAGGAGGGCAGGGGAATGTGGAAAAAATAAGAACCAAGATACATCATGTAAAAGTACAAGTTCCCAGTGATGAATGTAACTGTATTGTATACCTAAAACATACCAATAAACTTAATGGAAAAAAAAAAAGAAACTCTCAAGACCTCAAGAAAGAAGTGGGTATGCCCATGGGTTCTCTCCCTTCCAGAATGGGATGATTTTTACCCATTTTATATAATTGACTAAGACAACATTTCATCTGAAGAAAAGATTCTATGGCAGAAAGTCAAAAAGCCTAAAAACTCAAGTACTATATGATCTCCAAGTTTCCTTCTATAAATACTACTATTATTATTATTCTGTAATAGTCCGTATGATTCATGACTCATTTACCAAAGCACTTGATAGATAACATTACTGCTACAATGCATTCTATACACCTTCCGACGAAGCTAACCAAACAGCAGGCATCATACAGGGGCAAGTGCCCAGCATGACATTCCAGAAACGATTGATTATCTGAATTCTGGCTCTGCCTCTCCCTAGTCATGTGATCACCTCAACTTTCCAGAGCTCTTCCTTATTACCTCAAGTATACACCTCTAACAAATACAGCGATCCAAAGGATAACATATATAAAAGGTTCTACAGCAGCAAGCGCAAGGTCCCAAGTTCAATCCCCGGTACCAAAAATGAAAAAAGGTTCTACAGCAGAACCAGGCATAAAGGAAGCACTAAATTGTAAAGTTTTTAAACCTTGGGTTTCTCTCAAAACCTAACTCTACAAAATGTTTCCTGGATTGCTACAATGAAAAGAACCGAATGATAGTTAACTATTTTTTTCTCAGAAGACCACTAGTGGAAAATCTCTTCTTGTTTATTTCCACCTGAACAGCATCTTCTACCACTGCTCTGGGGAACCGCCCCTGTCTCCTCCCCTTCAGAGCCTCCTGCCCAAAGGAAAGCTGCAGCTGCAGATCTCAGTAGTTTGTCACCAAGGTCTAGTTGGCCGGGGTGGGCTTCCCTGCCCCACACTGGGCCAGTCACAGAGCCCTGCTCTGCTGCCACAGCTGGAGACAGGAGGAATCCACACAAGACACACTGGACCTTCGCTGCTACTGAAGCTGGAAGGTAGAGTAGGAATGGCTGGCAGTCGGTTTCTGCGAACACAAAGAAGCCCACCCGGCAAAAAAGATGACCCAGGGAGGTGCAGATACAGCAAACCAAATCAGAAAAAGCACAGGTGGGAGACTGAAAAAACAGAAGCTCTAGTTTTCCTGGGGTTTCTGATTTCAGGTCAATCTACATTCTTGCCCTTGTAGTTCTTGCCTAAAGTAGTTCAAACTTAGATTTTGACACATGTAAACCAAAGAATCCTGACTGAATACGGACCTCAAAGAAAAACTACAATTTTGCTAAATAACTTTTCTATCTTTTATGTTCTGGTTCCACCTCTCCTCTCCTGCCATGAGTAATCCATATATACATGCTGGGGCAGGGGGTGTCTATTGCTTTTTAATTGTGGAATCGTCGAGATTTACTAACTCTCCAGCTCCTCAAACTCCAATTAAAATGTAAGTGTACTTCTCCTGTCCTTCTATTTTCCTTATTTCCTAAACCCAAGGTTTTGGGGAGCTTTTCTACTCAGTTGGAAAATGGGTATAAATAAGCTGTGAAAATCACCTAAATGGCTATGCTCTGAAGATAAAATGTGCCACATTAGTAAGCCATTCACTGTTCTGTTCCCTCCCGTGTTGGCTGTCCTGGACCCTGTCGGTAGCTCTTCCCATTTCAGGTTACACCTTTCAACCCCCACTTTCAAACCCCATTTAAAACTGATGGTTCAGAAATTGTGGCACTTCTGGTTTCTTTTTTTAAAATTCACAGTGTTTAAACTACTTAATAAAGCTTTAAACCCTGTTCTAGGGCCAGGGATTTATCTCAGTGGTTCCGGCACCTGCCTTGCAAGCACAAGGTCCCGAGTTCGATCCCTAGCACCAAAAAAATAAAAATAAAACCTGCTCTATTCAAAAAAGTAAACTTGCCTCATAAAATAACTTCAAATTCAAAAATGCA
Source organism: Heterocephalus glaber (assembly GCF_000247695.1). The sequence continues at coordinate 18,480,767 of NW_004624771.1, read as the reverse complement.
GAGTTACGGAACACCTAGCTATGGTTAAATATGGCTGTAACTATGTTCTGTAACCAAATCACTGTTCTTTAAACTTTTGGCTTTCCTGCCACTTTCTAGGCAGTCTCCATAGTAACAAAGAAACAAGAACCAGAAGCCAGCAGCAGAAATCCACTCCTGCTGATGATGATGAGTCCACTTCCATGGAAACTACACACATCACAGAAACACTGGAACACTTTGGAAATGCCTTCATATATATCCACACATATACAGATAGATACATATATGTATATATACATATATACTACATGCACATATTTCTCTCTCTTTCTTTGGCTCTCTCTCTCTTCCCTTACAATTTCTTCCTTATCAGCCCCATAAAAGGAGCTCAGAACCACAACAGCAGCAGCCAAAGAGAATAAGCACCTGCTGCTAGATGCTTACTGGGGTTTGTGGGCACCAGAGCAGAAAGATGAATCTAGAGATTTCCAGAAGAGATGTAACTCATCAAAGTACTGATGAATGTCACTTTAAAGAGATTGTGATTAATTTAAAAATGTTTAATTTCCTCTGTTCTCTTTGGTTTCTTATTCTTTGTTCTTAACTTTAAAACACATGAAGAGAGGCAAGGTGGTGCACACCTGTAAGCCCAGCTACTCAGGAGAATTGTGAGTTGGAGTCTGTCCTGAAAAACTTGGCAAAACTCTGACTCAAAATAAAAAATGAAATGAGCTAGGACTGCACCTCAGAGGTACAATGCTTGCTTCACATGCAGGGGCTCCTGGGTTCAATCCCCAAGACTGCCAAAAACAAAAAAAGTGAGCCCGCCTATGTACCCAGGTGTGCACACACACATATACCACAAACATACACACAGAGTCCATAATGACTATTGCTCCACAAAACTATGTACCTAAAACTCAACCATCAACCTCATATTAAGTTGTATCACTATTATTTCCTCAGTAACATGGCCAGACAGATACTTAAATGCTTTTCAAAATGGATACACAGCTTATACTCCATCTAAAGATAAATCAGTCTCTCAATGAATGTCTCTGCACTTTAGATAGAATAAGAATTTCCACTAGGTTGGGCATTCAAAAGAGAAAAACTGCTCCCATTATTCAATACCTTTCTGCCAAAAAGTTCTGATGTACCACAAAAGATGTCTTAAGTGGACCATGACAACCTCACTTCACCTTCTGAATATCTGATCAGGAAGGAGGTCATAGGCCAACTAGAGTATGGATCTATAAAACAATCGGGTATAGCTGAACAAATATGAGAGCGAATTCCAAAGTTTCGCTGAATGCCAGTCATTAAGAGAGTTTTTACAGAATACACAGCCCACATGCAATAAGAGCATGGGAATTCTAACTTAGCCAAACACCCATCACTATTTGGCACACCTTCATTATATCACATTCTGTTTACAAGAAATACATTTTCTCTTTTATAATTAAGAAAAGTAAAACTCAGGGATGTGAGATGTCTTTCTCAGGCACACAGTAAATATATGGGCCTGATTCTAAACCTGGTCTTCCATCACACTGAGGGGTACTTGCCATTATACTAAACCAGCTCCTAATAAAAATAAAAGTAACTGGATTGGAATTTGATTACTGTCCTATTTGAGTAAAAGAAGGAAAATTCCGAGCACAGGAAAATTGAGGTGAGTATGATGAAGAACACGAAGAGAAAAGAAACACAAAAATTTGAGACAGGTGCCCATCCGACAACACAGGAGAATCTGTGAGGAGAGGCACCTGGGATGACAAGTGTGCATGAGCACGCACGCGCATACACACACCAAGGAATATCAGAGCTACAGAGATGTGCTTCACAGTCTGTAAAAAGAAGTATGAAAGGGATGCAGAGAAACACGGTCCCAAAGTGTCATGACTGGACTAAAAACAGAATCTACATTTTAATGCAATTCTGTAAAAAACAGTCATAGCGGGACCAATGAGGGATAGGCCTTTCCAGAAAACACTAATCTCACATTTCTTTGTTACCCAAGGATTTATTTGAAAAACAAGGGTCTTTTCTCATTTACCTATAAAAGAACAAAGAGGCATTTTTACTCAGGGAACTAATAAAAATTGGTTACACAACCCAGAATAAAAAGGAGTTCTTCCAATTCCGTTCTTCAACTCTGAGTCACTAAAAAGAACACAGCAAGCACTCTTATTATTTGTTTAAAAATAAATAAATAAAAGCAATGCTGGGCAAAGAACTGGCCGATTCATTCAGACTTCTTGAAAAACAGTGTGTCTATATCCACATTTCACGGGAAATTTTAAGTGACTTTGAAGGATATTTTGACTATATTTTCACCACATGCACAAAATTTAATCCACACATAAAACTTACTAGTTTCATCCTATATTCTTTCTCCTATTTCTCTCCTCCACAAATATTTTTCAATAGGCCTTGTGCTGCTGTGCTTGACTCAGGCATGCTTGGCTTCTTACAGATTTATCACTTTAGCAAGAACATCCAAATCAATCCGTATTCACTGGAATGAAGTTTTATTTGTTGTTGATTTTTCTTTTTCTTTTCCTTTTTTATTTTTCTTTCTTTTTTTTTTAAACTTTAGTCTCATAAAAGAATACTCCTGTTTGAGATGGCCTTGGTAGTTATAGTTTTTTTTTAAGTGCTGATTTATTATATTTAATGGTGCTTTGTTCTTTTCAGGTATAGCCTATCATCCCTGCCTTACGCTAAGTGTTCTGACAACAAAAGGCAACCTTGAGAAGAATGATTCCTGATTCTACATGTCTACCACAACACTGAAGCCACCAGCTTTTCTATGTGTAACATGAACCGGTCAGTTAGGAAATCTGCTTTCTATTTGCATTCAGCCAACCCCCTATTAATGTTTTTTCAAAACCAGTTGTTGTATGGCTGCTAGGAGTTCAAAAAGTCAGCAAAAAGAGTAAAAGCAAGAGCCATAATAATATTCATCCTCAGGCATGGCCTCAATTGATTGCTTGTAATGTTATTTAGCAGTTTTTATACTATCAGTAATCCTGAATGAGAACTCACACCATTAGATCACAGGGTTATTAAATGCTGGCAGAGAGCCTCCTTTTAGATTCAACAATTTCTTTCTGCTCTGTAATGTATTTTTCTTTGTTTTGAAATTTTAAAAGAAAGTACTCAAAAGACTATCATTTACTCCTTTCAAAACAACATCACCATGCCAGTCTCTTACTGATAATAAACTCCTATCCAGAGAATAATAGTAACTACAGTCTGCTAAGTTTCCCTTAGATCTAAAGTCAAATGGCTTCTAAAAAATTAAGATAAAAAGATCAGGAGAAGAGGGCAAGGAGAGGTAAAAAGAATTCAGATGTATTCTATACATATGTTATCAGATGTGTTTTTCTTCTTTTCCTACTTTTACTTGGCTCAAACGCTCTCTGCAGAGCCCTTTTCCCCCATACCTTTAATAAATGTAGTACGCACAAAAGAAAAACTAAAAATCACCTCTAGAAGGAGATTCCAGCACCCAAAACTTGGTAATACATGTGCCAACTCCTTATGATCAATGTAATCATTATGTACTGCAAACGTGTACTAGTAAGAATAAATTTAAATAAATAAATTTCTGCCCTAAGGAGGGAAAAAGATTCAAAGGAGCTAACAGAAGATCTTGAAATAAAAAAGCCTAAAGAATCAAAACTAAAAATTTTGCCTTACTAAATGAACTAAAAATAAATGAAAACATGGAAATTAAAGTCTATACAAATTAAGAGATTTTTATCTGCCATACTGGTAAACAAGGAAAGTTTCCTCATCTCCAGAAAGACTCTTGCTATCTTTCAGGGTCTACATGAAACATCTGAAGAATGTGGCATCTTAAAAGAAGCAGCAAAGCTATGAAAGAAGTGAGTCCAACAATTGTTTTATTGATGTCATTATAATGACTGACATATTTTTTCCTCTGAGATGATATAAGGTGATAAAATTACTATCAGCAGTTTACTATCATTCACAATCCTGGTAGTTTCTAGGTTCCTTTAATGCATCTCCTACCTTAAAAATTAAATTGATTTAGTGTACATTGGATTCCATTCCATCTTTCTTCAGCCTACTTTAACATGATGATAAACATCTCCACATTTATAGAGAGTTCAAAGAATGTGTCAAGTAATACTCCTAGCGTATATTACATTTGAAGCTAATTTTAGGAAAACAGGAAGTAATTAACTTTCTTTATTAAGTGAAAAAGTTCTTCAAACCATGTATTTCTGCCCCTCCTGCTCCTGTAGAAGAGATGCCTAATAGTTACTGAGCTATCTAGCATGTTCCAGGCACACTGTCACACACCATTACTTGTGGAAGACTCTTCAGTAACACTTTGTTAAACAAATGAATAGAAAGTAAATTAATTACTTCTCACTGAGATTACAAGGTCTGATTAGGCCTACCCCACCCCCATCTGAAGGGAGATCCAAGATGCCCATGGATGCCTGAAACCCTGGATACAGAACTGAGTCCCACATACAAGCACTGCAGTACCGTGACCATCAATGTGATAATCAAGACAGCCACTAAGTGGCCGATGGTACATGAATATGCTAGACAAAAGGATGATTCGTGTCCTGGGTGGGATGGGTGAGACAAAGCAGGGGACACCAGATTTCATCATGCTACCAGAGCGGTGTGCAATTTTAAAACTTCTGAATTGTTCATTTCTTGAATTTTCTACTTAATATTTTCAGACCAGGCTTGACCACAGGTAACTGAAACCACTGAAAGTGAAACCAAAGACATCCCAATGCTTCAATGACCTCCTTCTGTAACTTACAGCCCTTCTCTAACAATGGTTACACACAATGCATGTCAGAGAAGATCTGTAGAACTGTCTTAATCATCTATGTAGCTGAAATGCGTACAAAAGGAACAAAGGCCAAAAGTGCTGTGACTGGGCTAAAAGAGAACCTACATTCTAATGTAGTTTTATGAAAAACTGACATAACAGTATCAGCGAGGGGAAGACAGCATAAATAAACCCCGGTGTAAACAGAATGAAGTCTACAAACTATCTTTTCACTGTTTGACAGCTACAAATCTAAAAGAGATGTTTCTTAACAGTTTGTAAAAGTACAATACCTCTGTGCAGTGACCTGGTAATTTTTCAAATGACATTCCCTTTGGGGGCCAGTACGGCAATACAGTAAGCTTCTGAGAAAAAGCAGATTTATATTTTCAATACTTGAGAAGACAGAATAAATAAGGTGAACTACTGTGCAATTTATACATGACACGGTCTAATTATAAAGATATAACAAGCTGTAAATTATAAAGATATAACAAGCTGTGAGTTATATATTACCGTGTAACTCAAGCAATGACAAAGTAACATTTAAGTCTTTCTCAAAGTGCCTAATAACCTGCTAGCACTAAAATAACCCAGTTAAGAGGTTTTTTAAAGTTCAGTTGGTTTACTTTGCTCATAAACATCTACATTTCTGATCAGAATCAAGGAATTTTCAGTAAATCAGTCTCTCAATTTAGTGTTTTTAAAGTGTGTTGCTAAAGATAAAAAAAATGTGCTGATACTGATGACAGAGACTGTCTAATAAAAACCCTTCGAGAATCCTCATCCCTCTCTGCTTTTGCTACAGAGCAGCTGTGCCTCACACAGATTCACATGAATAAAAATATTTAGCCGAGAAACCACCCACTTAGTTTATTTTCCATATGACTTTCCTGTAATTATTTTGTAAACTGTTCGCACAACAATACATAAAAACATCTGCAAAAACAGGTAATTAATGTGTCAAGCCAAACTAATGCATTTTTTATGGTGTCCATGCTTCGTCAACTGTAATTATAACTCTTTTTTAAGCAAATGATGATGTGTTTGTTGCAATGTGCAAGTGGTTATTTTGGACGCTCTGTTTACTGTTCATATAATCTGAATATAAAACTCCTCAGCTACTTTACCCCACATCAATGCTTTACCTAGCTTTTTGCTGAAGCAGGAAAGTGGCTCTCTTTCCCAAGCTATAATTTGCAGTAAACATTTTTGTCATTAAAACATGAAACTCTGAACAAAAACGTTCACACCAAAATAGCCAACAATTCAAGAAGCATATGCCAACCAACTCCTCATCTAAACTTTCTTTCTCCAGTTGTAATCCTGGGGAAATATGGCACATTAGGCCATGGTATAGTAAGCCTCAAAGAATTACCAGCACTTTAAAGGTTCACAGTGAGTTTTAATGATAGTGCCCATTCCATCTAGATCTGCCAGACACAAGTATCTGTAGCATGGCCACTGAAGAACAAAATCCTCCCCAAAACCTGCTGTTTCCTGGTTAATCTACCCTGCTTGAATCCCAACTACAGGAGAGATCCACCATGCCACTCACACTCACTATTGCTTCTGCGATTATTCTAAGTTGACTACTACTCTATGCTAACGATCATCCTGTGACGGCCACTCCTGGAGGCGCAAGGCATGTGGTTTCTAAGGTTGTGTTTCCAGAACTAACAAAAGCAAAGATTAAGAAAGAAGCATGGGGCCCAGGGATTTAGCTCAGATCCCGAGTTCGATCCCCGGTACCAAAAAAGAAAGAAAAGAAAGAAAAAAGCACAGCTCTGTACTGTTTTGCTAAGGCTCCTTTTCTATTTAAAATAAATGTATAAAAAAATAAAAGGCATTTTTTAAAAAATATCTGTGGTGACTAATTATAGAATACAGAAAAACTTAGGTAATATAAAAACCTCTCAGAGAACAGAATTTTCTGGCTTATTCGATTTTTTCAGTCTTTATTTTTTGTTTGTACATGTTTGCAATATATAATGATCACACCCCTCGAGGGATATACATGTATATAATACACCGCCATTCTTTCTCCTCCCCTCCCTCTCCCCTCTCTCCCCACTCCCTCCATCCCTGGTCCTCTTCCCATCTGCAAAAGATCTATTTTCCCTGGATTTGTTTTTACACTCAAATGTTTAGAGTTGCTGGAAAATCAAACAGTATAGGCTCCAGCTTACCTAACTCTTTATTTTGATACAAATCTTTCTCAACCGAGCTATTCTTTCTTAAACAGACTATATTAAAACTAATTTAACAATGTTTCCCCTGAGTATTAGCTACTGTGATACACTGTAGGTATCTATCTTCACCTTGTTCCCACCAACATCAAGAAAGTATTAAACTTTCAGTAAGAAACTGAAGGTGTAAATAAGGACTGAAAGGCACAATAGATAATGTGAAACAGGAATAAAAGGGGCAAAGGGGAAGGGGAAGTGGGAGGGGTAGAAAGGAAAGGAAAAGAAAGAAAAGAAGGGAATGGAATTAATATGAGAAAATGAAAAAATGAAACAAAGTCTCTGTAAATAGGGAGGGAGGGAGGGGTTGAAGGGAAGGCAGAGGAAGAGGGAAAAAATAAGAACCAAGAGAGATTATGTAAAGGTGCAAATTCCCAATGATGAATGTCATTATACTGTATACCTAAAATGTACCAATAAAATAAAATTTAAAAAAATAAAAAATAAATTTAAAAAAATTTTTAAAAGAAAGTATTAAACCCAATAGCAATTTCCCAGATCCAACCCTGGGGTTCAGGGCAAATACTTGGAGGGACTTAAGGATGCCATCTAACCAAAAGAGGACAGAGCCCTAGAAAGGGCTTATTAAAGTAAAAAATCAAGCTGGGTGTGGTGGCATCTGCCTATAACCCCCCCGCTGTTCAGGAGGCTGAGGCAGGAGGATTGGGAGTTCGAGGCCGACCTGGGTAACTTAGCAAGACCCTGTCCTAAAATAAAATTAAAAATAGGCTGAAGATGTATGAGCATTTATGTGTGAGCTCTTCAGTTAAATCCCCAGTACCACCACACACATAAAAAATCAAAATCAAGGTCAGATTATCAAGAGATCTCAAATTGTGAGCTCTACTACTTACACAGCTACAAACATAAGTGTAATAATGCCTATCATTACTGCTAGTTCAAGTGGCTGAATTCTACACATTGACAAATTTTATTAATAAACATATCCGTGTCTGTGTAGAGAACTAGTATAGACCAGACAGGAGGCTTTTAAACCTATTTTGACTTTTTCAGAAATTACCTTATTGACTCTTGGCCCTTTGCTGCACTCTCTGTAGGATTCAGCTTATTTACTGCCTCCTCCAAGAAGCCTTCCCTCTGGGCTTCTTCCCCTGACCAGGTCCCCGTTTATATGTACTACAGACTCATGCTTTGGTTCAAAACTATTTACAGAGAATTCCCCACGTAGTAAGTAAGCACCATGTGGAAGACACTGTGAGGAATGAGCAAAGGACACTACAGGTAAACAAGATAAATTCATTCATTATAATGGCACAAATGCTCATTTCACTGTAAATGTAAGAACTTGAAAGGACAGCAAAGGTCAGGAAGGCTCTTCTGGTCTGAGGAGAAGTGAGGGGCTCTAGAAGAAACACCGTGGGCACTGACACACGATAAGCAGGGCAGCCATGGGCCGCAGAAGCGTCGCTCATAGAACAGTGCCACCAGGAAGAAGGCCAAGGTGCCCCCACGAGGCAAAGCAGGTGTGCAGCTGACGAACAGGGCAGGGGGGAAGCCAGAAGCCAAATCAGGCACAGCCTCCCAGGCCACAGTAACTGCGGACTTTCTTCTGAAAGCAATGGGGATTCGATGCAAGGGGATGACAGGTCAGATTACACTCCTACAACATCAGTCAGGCTGTTGGAAGAGAAAAGGTAGATAAAAGTACGAACAGAAGTAGTAAAACCAATTACAAAGTCGTTATGAAAGACAAAATGGATGGGACTTTCAGAGTGTCAAAACATCTTCCCGATAAAAGCAAACAAAATGAACAAAAACATAAACTGGAAATTGACTTTAAAAATTAAGAAAGATCCAGTAAGCAAAACAAGAGTCTGTGGCGCCCTAACATGGGCTCTGCCAATCTCCTATGCTCATGCCTGGCACAATGGGAGGGCAGATGCTGCTGGAGAGGAGGACAGCGATTAACAGCAAACAGATACCCAAACTTTAATGGGGCTGCCTGAGAACCCACATGGCCAACTGTGTTCTGCTAAGCTCTCACACAGTACTCCTGGAGACCTGAAAAGCCACACACACACACACACACACACACACACACACACGAGACCGCCAGGAGCCCAGCCATCTACTGGTCCCTCGTGAACGGGAGGCCTTTCACAAGCAGAGAGTAAAAGTCACAGAAGATCTGTAAACTGCCTGATCCTTGAACACACACAGATACCTCACGAACTCATGCCATTTAAGCACAACCTCTGAACAGTCATTGGCTGACCACAAAACAAACTGATACCTGGGAATGGAAGGGAAGCAGAATCTAGAGTTCCTTTATTACCTAAAATGTTGCATTTTGAACAGAAACAAAATGAGGCCTGCAAAAAAACAATAAACCTGTGGCCCATTCACAGAAAAAATTCATAAGCAGTCAGTCAATAAAAGCTATCTCTGAGTGAACACAGGTGTAAATCTCAAAACAACTATTACAAATGTCTCAAAAATTTTAAAAAAAAAGTGTTGTGAAAGAATTAAAGTACAAAGACAATGGGTACATAGCAACAATACACAGAAATTATTTATTCAAAAAAAGTCAAATGTGCAGGAGACTGAAATATTGATTATGCCCCAAAGCAGGCTGTAAAGCGCTAACGCTACAATTGGCTTGTTTATAGAAGTGAGTCCCGCCAAAGCCTATGTGCCAAGGTCAGAGTAATTTGCACCCAAATTCCATACCTACAACTAAAACCTTCTTACTAGAAGGACAATGTTCTAATTACAACCATATATTTTGTTTATTCTGTTCCTAATCCGAGAATGCTTTGTCTTGTCTTTTATGAGCCTTGCTTACATTAATTTCCATAGAAAGTGCACAACTTCTGCCCTTGCACAGAGCTCACCTTTACCTCAATTGATTACCAATAAAAATCAGTGGCTTGGACTGGCCAGCACCGTTGTCGGTTGCACTAGCATTGGTCATCCTGGCTCCTCACTTTCTGTCTCTCTTAGTTCTGTCTTTTAGTTTGTTGGTTTTTTTTCCTTGGGCCTGTGTCGTACACTGGGCAGCAGACTGGAGCCAACTGCAGAGGTTTTCAGTAATGTTTTGGGGTCCGCAATACAAAGGGAAATTCTGCAGTTAAAAACTACACTATCAGGGCCGGGGATTTAGCTCAGTGGTTTCTCCTCCTGCTGCGCAAGCACAAGGAACCAAGTTCGAGCCTCGGTACCAAAAAAAAAACTACACTATCACACACTGAGCTGCCAGAAAAAAGAATTGGCAAACTTGAAGACAGGTGAGTAGACATTACCTAGTCCAGATAGTAGTAAGCAATAAAAGAAAAAGAAATTTTAAAATAGAGCTTCAAATATCTGGGAAGCCATCAAGTACACTAACAGAAAGAATTCAGTCCAACAAATAGAGGAGAGTGAAAAATAAACAAATACTTGAAGAAATAATGGATGAAAACTACCCAAATGTGATGAACACTGATCTACACATGTAAGAAAGTTATCAAGTACTAAGGACACATCAAATGCCAAGGACAACTCAAAGAGATTTATAGCCAGACACAGAACATCAGTTTGGTCAAAAGCAAAAGACAAAGAGAAAATCCTAAAAGGAACAAAAAACCACATTACTCACCAAAAACTAAGAAGCCTCAGTAAGATTAATTGAATATCAGAAAATGGAAAATGGAGAACCCAGTGGAGTATTTAAAATGCTGGGGAGGGCGTGTCAACCAAGACTCCAATATCTAGCAAAACTATCTTTCAACAATAAAGACATAAAAGGCATTCCCAGAGGAAGAGAATTTGTTGCTAGCAGACCCATCAATTAAAATATACTTTGAGAAGGAGAAAAAAGAGAAGCCAGGCATGGTACACACACACACCCATAATTCCAGCACTGGGGAGGCTGAGACAAAAAGATGACGAGTTCAGGACCAGCCTGGGGTACATAGCAAGACCCTGTCTCAGAAAGCGAGAAAAAGGAAAGGAGAGGGGAGACACCAGAAAGTAACTCAAATCCAAACAAAATGTAAATACACTACAAACATAATTTCCCTTAATTCTTATCCAAACTGTTTTAAAAGTCAAGTGTTTAAACAATAACTATAAAACTACACTGTAAGGGTTATATACAGATGTAACCAACATGACAATAACAGCCAAAAGGAGACCGATTGGAAAGGGGCCAGGCTGAAGAAGTTTCTGTGTATCACTGGAATTAGGATAATCTTGCTGTGAAGTAGAAAATTTTTAAGTTAAAAGCTTATTATTACTATATACTCAAACTGGTATAACATAAAAAAAACCCTGGAGAGTAAACAGTACATTAGAACATATCTATTTACTACAAGAAAATAAAAGACATAAAAGACAAGACACATAGAAAATAACAAGATGGCAGACAGAACTCTAACCATATCAAAAAAGTATATTAAATGTATATCAATTAAATACTCAAATCAAAAGCAAAGACTATCTCTAAGACTGGATTATAAACCACAGAAGAGATACTTTGATTCAAAGCAATAAGCAGACTGAAAGTAAAGAAACAGAAAAAGAGGGCGCACAGGTAATGGGAAAAAAATAAGAACTAAGATACGTCATGTACAGGTACAAGCACCCAGTGATAAAGGTAAACGTACACCTAAAATGTACTAATAAAAGAATTTTTAAAAAAACAGAAAGAGATATATCAGAATGTAATTATAAGCTAGGTAGAATAACTACACTAATATGCGGCAAAATGTATTTTTAAGGAAAAAATGTTACTGGAAACAAACAGTTATCGAGAAACCTGATATCATTCTTACCTTTGTTCTATAATGGCCTTTTTTCTTTATTTTCTGGCTGCCTTTAAGATTTAATGGGATTTTGTGTGGTTTCTGTGTTTGTGCTCAGGGTTCATTGAGCTTCTTGGACTTGAGGGTTGTTTTTTACCCAATTTAGAAAGCTTTCAGGCATTACTTCCTCAAATATTTTGTTTCTCCCTCCCTTTTCAAGGCTCCAACTGTACACAGAAATTGTTCTAAAGTTCACTGATGTCGAATTAATTTTCCTTCTATTCTTTTTTCTGTTTCATTTTGGATAGTTCCTGTTGCTGTGTTCTGAAGTTCATTGTTCCTTCTGTAATACCTAATCTACCACTAATTCTACCCCTTTTATTTTTCATTTCTGATACTACAGCTTTCATCCCTAGAAGTTCAATTTGAGTCCTTTATAATTCTTCCATATTTCTATGTATGGTAACTTTTTCAACAAAATGAACACAGTTATAACTTTTAAAGTCCCTTCTATGTTCCTTTTGAGTGCATTTGATTAATTTTTTTTTCCTGTTTCTTTTCATGAACAGTAATTTTTTATTGAATTCCAGCCAAATTTTACATTGTTGGGGAAGGTGGCATTTTTCTAACCCCTATCAGTAGTCTTGACCTATACTGTAGGATATAGTTAGGCTTCTTGAAAACAGTTTGATCCTTTTGGGTCTCGCTTTTATGATTTGTTACAGTGGGCCTAGAAATAATTATTACTTCTTCTGAGTATTCAACCTAATGCTCCATAACTGCAGTTTTTCAGCCTACCTCTTCAGAGTACATACTACTCCCACCACTGCATCATGACTCAGGACTGTGTGCCATCCCTTCCAGGCTGGCTCCTGCTGGCCAGAGACAGTTTCCCACAGGCACTACTGATCAGTATGCTGCTGAATACTGCAAGGTTGCTCTGCCATCTGTGCATGGTCTCCTCTCCAGACACGAGTAAGACACGGTGCATCAGACAATGGTCCTGTGTCTCTGTCCTGTGAGCTCTAATGTGAACTCCGGCATTGGTCTCCTAGCCTCTCAACACCATCTCCTTAACCTGGGGTTCTGTGAGGACCCACAGCTTATCTCTCCCTGCACCACTGCCTGGAAATTATAAAAGATAGCAGGCTGAAGCAATCATGAGCCTCACCCGATTTATCTGCTTCCCCTCGGAAACCACTGTCATTTGTTAGCTGGTGTCATGTCTTGAAAACTTTTGTTGAAGGGATTTGGTCTGGTAATTTGAGTTTTTTCCTGGAGTAGAGTGAAGACAGTCTGTTTCCCACGTGGCAGTGGTAGAAGCCCTATTTGCAATGTGGCTACTAGAAAGTTTAAGATTACATACATGTCTTATGTTGTATTTCTATCTCACAGTGCTATTTTGTATAGTTGCTGAAATCATGTAACACTGAAGTCACCTAAGGGAGGTAAGAGCCTAAAAAGGCTGAAGACAAAGTCTTAATGAACTTCAGCGCTTAAAGATCAAAGGGAGAAAAAGGATGGCAAAGCAAACTTAGAAATTTCAACCTAAGAATTAGAAAACCAAGAAAGTATGGGGTCATTAAAATAATGTGTTATAGGAAGCAGAGTTTGTATTAAACAGTCCCTCCAGTTTGTGAACATGTGAGTTACCAAAGAATGTTAAGGATAAATAACATTAAGGATAAGAATAATGTTATTTATAAATAACATTAAGGATAAGAATGTTGAAGACTGAAGGCCTAGTAGCTGTGATCTCATGATGATTATCCTGATTGGTTTCTTGAAACACATCTGTTCAGATGTCTGCCTGGGCATGGACCTCAACTGACCTGGCTTCTCAAGTTATGCTACAAACCTTCTATATTCTATTCCCTATATCACTACATTATTTCGTGAAGGACTATTACTATATTCTATCACATACTTGCCTCTTCTTGATTATTCATTCCTTCTGATTAGTTATTCCTTCTTTTTTTTTTGGTTCCAGGGATCAAACTCAGGGATCGAACTCAGGTCCTTGCACTTGCGAGGCAGGCAATGGAACCACTGAGCTAAATCCCTAGCCCTATTCCTTCTTTTTTTTTTTCTTTTGGTACCGGGGATCGAACTCAGGACCTTGTGCTTGTGAAGCAGGAGGCAGAACCACTGAGCTAAATCCCCAGGCCAATTCTTTCTAATCTTATTTCCTATTGCGGAGATAAAGATGGGCCTTTTACCAGCAGTGTAGGTCAGGGCATTATTTGCCCTTCCACTACCAAACCAATCAACTACAATAAACAAATACAATTTAGACATTGATAGCTAAATGGATGCATTTTGAGGCCATACTCTTAAGTGAAATAAATAGGACACCCATGTGTAAATATGGAATAGCTTCTCTAGTGTGAGAAACTGAAAGTGTAAATAAGGATTAAAATGATTAAAACAGGGGCCGGAGATTTAGCTCAGTGGTTCTGCCACCTGCCTCACAAGCGCAAGGTCCTGAGTTCGATCCCCAGTACCAAAAAAAGAAGAAACAAAAAAATGATTAAAACTTGTAATTGATAATTTGAAATAGGAAGAAAAGGTCAAAGACGAAGGGGTGAAGGGAGGGGAAGGGGAAAGGAAAAGAGGGAAAGGAAAAGCTGTGAGAAAAG
>NW_004624771.1:18443886-18466224 GCF_000247695.1 Heterocephalus glaber | reverse complement strand
GGGGAGGGGGGAGGGGGAGACAGGGTACTCTTGTCGAGGAAAGAGATATCTCTGGCCTGGACTCATTAAAGATAATTATTTTTGGCAAGACTTTATTATATTTGATGACTTTTCTCACACAAGTCAATAAAATATGGGTGCTTTAATTAATCAGAGAATAATTTAATCACACCTAACACAATGCAAAATCAATTTAATCATCTGTACCTATGGCTATTCTGTAATTGAGAAATTACCAAAAATAAAGCTGGAACTACTAGAAGGCAAAAAAATTTCCTGCAAACATGAAAAAAGCAGTGATATTATAGATCACAATATCATGAAGCTCTCAAATCATTTTTTAATGTATCAAGCACCCTATTTCAAAGCCCTGTAATAAAATGATCAAAAAGGCAGAGTGGTTAGGCTATTAAGAAATCCTCAACAGGGCCGGGGATTTAGCTCAGTGGTTTTGCCGCCTGCTGCGCAAGCGCAAGGACCCGAGTTCAATACCCGGTAACAAAAAAACAAAAAAAAAAGAAATCCTCAACAAATTTCAAAAAAATAAAATAATTTTTTGAAGACTAAGTTCTTCAAACATAATGGAATTAAGCCTAGAAATCAGTAACAAAAAGATAATGAGAAAAACTACAACTACCAAAAAATTAAACAATACATTTATGTGGGCCAGGGATGTAGCTCAGTGGTGCCGGCGCCTGCTCACAAGCGCAAGGTCCCGAATTCAATCCCCGGTACCAAAAAAAAAAAAAGAAAGAAAGAAAAAGAAAACATTTATGAAATCTTCAACTAATTCACAGGTACAGTAGGCAGGATAACGAATGGATCCTTAAAGATGTCAATGGCTTATGCCTACAGTCTGTGAAATATGTTGCTTTACTTGGTTAAAGAAATTTTACAAATGTGATACAATTAAGATCTTGGGATCTTGGGGTAATCATCCTGTATTGTTCATATGTGCCCAACCAAATCATATGAGTCCTTAAAATCAGATAACCTTTCCTGGATGAAGGCCAGAGTGCGACATAACTATGGAAGACCAATCAGAGGGATACAAGCCAGACTGCTGGCTCTGAGAACAGAGGATGTGGATCCCTGGGAGCTAGAGGCTCGGAAGAGCAAGGACGGGCCTCGAGAAGATACAGCAGGCCAGGAAGCAGAGTCTCTGCAACAGTCTCCGGAAAAGATAGTCCTGCTCATACCCTGACTTCAGCCCAGTGAAACTCGTGTCAAATTCCTAACCTCTAACCATAAAATAATAAATTTGTGCTGCAAGTCTTTAAGTTTATGGCAATTTTTATACTAGCAATAGAAAACTTATAGAACGAGATTTTTAAAAAAGAAAATAAAAAGGAGAAAATATTTGAACTGATAATAAAGAAGATGTATCAAAGCCTACAGAATGGGGCCAGGGATTTAGCTCAGTGGTTCCAGCGCCTGCTGTGCAAGCACAAGGTCCGGAGTTCGATCTCTGGTACCAAAAAAAAAAAGGGGCCAGGGATTTAGCTCATTGGTTCTGCCTCCTGCCTCACAACCACAAGGTCCTGAGTTCGATCCCTGGTACCAAAAATAAAATAAGATAAAAACCTACAGAGGGCCAGGGATTTAGCTCAGTGGTTGCGGCGCCTGCCTTGCAAGCACAAGGACCTGAGTTCAATCCCTAGTACAAAAAAAAAGAAAAAAAACCTACAGAATGTAGCTGAAGAAGTACTTAGTAGAAAATTTATAATCCTTAATGTATATTTTTTTAAAAAGCTAAAAATCAATTAGGTAAGCTTCTAGCTCAAAAACAGTAATAATTCCAGCCTTAAAGAAGAAAATAAAGTAAAAGATCATAAAATAGAAAACATACAATAGTCAAAAAGAACTCAAGTTGATTCTTTTAAGATTAATAAAACTGACAAACCCCTCATTTGATTACGAATAAAAGAAAAAATACAACAAATCAGCAATATCAAAAAAGACCCTGCATGTCAAACATATAGGGTTATTTAAAGTCATGTTACAATTAATAAATATGATCATCCGTGTGAAACAAATTTCTTAAAGGATACAATATAGCGTAACTGACAGAAAGAGAAATATATATCTTTTTAATAGATATCCAATTTTAACAGTTGGTTTTCTAATAAAGAAAGTGAACCTACTATTAGAATGCTTCCCACACAATTCTCAAATTTGTTAAGTGTAATAATTGCTCTGTGACTATTTAGAAGAATGACCCTATTTTCTGTCAAGGTAAATTATGAGATAAAGGTAATGTTCATAATTTAAATTCAGCAAACATAAGTAATTTGAAAATTTTAATAACACATATATAAAACCATGCATAAAGATTAGCAGTCAAATCTCATGATGTATACAAAGAATAAAATAACATTACAATTGAATAAAGTTTTTGAACATTCAGAAAACAGTCCATGTGGTTTCTTAGGCCTGGAGGACAAACTCAAATCTCCCCACATGACTTCTCAAAACACAAAAAAATCAAGAGTGCAAATAAAGCCACACATGACCCACATTTTCAGTGTTATCAGGAAACAAAGAACCATGACATCAGATTCCCTGTAAACAGGGAAAGAAACCAAATGACAACAGAGCTCCCAGGCCCCCATAGCTCATCCCTGTGGATGTGGAGATCAGGGAGGAGAAACTTAAGTGATTCCTTGAAAAGTAAAGTACAGAGGAGCACAGGAGAAACCAAAGCACAGGAGAAAACCGCCCCCCAAAAAAGTTCAACTAAATGCTAAAACTGAACAGACAGGGACTTGGTAATTCAAAGCACCATCATGAAGAAGGGCTTGAAAGTGAGCGGAACCAAAAATCAGAGGCTCAGTAAAGCTTCTTTCCTGGGGAAGAATCAGTCATTGGGCAATGGGAAGATGTGGCAGAGAAAGAGTAAAGAAAAGAATGGCATGACAGAAAGATACAGACCCTACAAGAAACAAGATACCTGCCTCTCTCCCTGTCACATCCCTAAAAGACACTGCACAGAAGAGACCCAAACCAACAGAAAGGACGCTGTCGAGGGGAACACTGCCCCACAAGAAAAGAATACAAAGATTAAAAAGTAGGCCTCACCCACTCCATACTGTTAAGCCACCAGGATAGCAACTTCCCTTGAAGAAGTAGGAACTGGAAATGGAGATAAGGAAGCATCTAGGATGCTGATAAAATTCTACCTCTTGATCCAGGAACGGGTTCCATGGGAGTTACCCGTGTGTGAAAATATATTCAGCCTATACTTGTTGTACTTATTTTCTGGGTTTTTTGTTTTATTTTTTTTTGGTACCAGGGATCGAACTCAGGTCCTTGTGCTTGCGAAGGGCAGGCAGTAGAACCACTGAGCAAAATCCCCGCCCCTACTTGTACTTGTTGTATCTACTTTTCTGTACATATAATTATACTTCAATTTGAAAGTTTGAAAAAAATAGATATAATGCCTGATGTCTAGAGGATTATAGTCTGAGAAACATACAAGAGAAAACTTACAAACAACCAACGCAACCTTTTGTTTTTTAAAGATGAGGGAGAGGATTAATAAATGACACTGTTGAGTCAGGAAGGATAAGGGTGACATTTTGATCCTTTTTTTTTCTTCCTCGTTCAAGTCCACTCCTCTCACATACTATAGTTATACTGTTCAGTTCACATGGTTCATCGGGGACAGCTCTGTCCACCTTCCCCCAGATGACCAAATAACTATGACAACCAGGTTGGAAGACAGCGGTGGAAGCACATGACCCATGCCGAGCCCATCCGACCCAGGATATTTATTGCAGTTACGGGGAAAAATACCCTCTTCCTCTGGATCCTGAAGATCAACTCAGAGAAAGAAGATGGCAAGTACTGAGTGTGTAGAAAGATGGGAAACAGGAAATCCAAGACCAGGTGACATTTCCTGAACACCTGAATCCAGCAATATGTAACCAGTGAACCACTCATTTTTGTGAGCTAAAACATCTTTTCTGTCTGGGCTTCTTTGAGTTGCTTAGGTTTTTGTTACCTACAACTGAAAGAGTCTAGTCTAACACAAAACCTGAAAGAAGGACTGACCTGAGTACAGGGTAACTTGAAAGGCAGCCCTTTCATTTGGGATCATTGGGAACAGAGAAGCTAAAGTGTTCTCTCTGAACCCACGAGATAGTTCCTTCTGAGTTCACTGCGTTAGTAATTGCTTTCTCCTGTTGGATCAACTAAGAAAGGAAAAACCACAATGCTGGTGGGAACGGAAAGATGGAAGAGTAAGTGGCATATTTAAATCACTTCACACTTCTTTTGAAAACTCAATTTTACTGCTTTTACATGCTTTGTACTAAACAGTTAAGATCCGAGAAATTCTCAACAAGGGCAATTTATTGATTTGCAGTAAAGAATACAGATTCTATTTTAAAACAGGAAAGGCTGAAGAAAATTTTCATAATGGATACATTCTGAATTTTTTAATAATGCTTTACTTTAGAAAGATCTCATCTCCAGATTAAGATGGATAGGAGCTTCAGCCTTCAAAAGCCTTCTTTTCCACCAATATTACAATGACAAAATATAGATTACAACTCAGTTCAAATTTAGGATACGAATCTCTTTGGCAAATGGGACTTATCCTAGGGATACAAGAGTGGTCCAACATAAGAAAATCAATATGGTACATACACACAGGGGAAAGGAAAAAGTTGATCATTTCAACTGATACAGAAAAAAGCACTTCATAAAATCCAACACCCTTTCATATGAAAACATCCATAACCTAGAAATACAAAAGAACATCCTCAACATGACCAAGGACATCTACAAAAATCAGTAATTAGCATTACATACAATGATAAAAGATTAAAAGCTTTGCTCCTACCATCAGGAACAAGACAAGAATGCCTGTCTTGGGCTGGGGATTTAGCTCAGTGGTTTCGCCACTTGCTACTACGCAAGCACAAGGACCTGAGTTCAATCCCTGGTACCAAAAAAAAAAAAAGAAGAAGAATGCCTGTCTTCTCAATATTCTCCACTGTATGTTCTAGCCAGGGCATTAAGCAAGAAAAAGAAATAAAAGGCTTTCAAATTGAAAAGGAAGAAATAAAACTATCTTCATAACATAATCCCATATACAGAAATCCCAAAGAACCAGGGCCGGGGATTTAGCTCAGTGGCACCACGCCTGCCTCGCAAGTGCAAGGTCCTGAGTTCGATCCTTAGTAACAAAAAAAAAAAGAAATCCCAAAGAACCCACAATAAAAAATAGCTAGAGGTAATACGCAGATTCAACAAGATAGTAGGTAAAGATTACCACATAAAACCCAGGTGAATCTATACACACAACAAGAATGAACAAGCTGAAAAGAAAACATTTGTTTAAATTCAATTCACAATAGCATTCAACATCACTTCTCTGCCTTTTGGCTAAGATCAAGTGTAGTACAATAGCATTCAACAGAATACCTAGAAGTAAATTTAACCCAGGAGGAAAAAGACTCATACATTGAAAACTGCCAAACGTTGCTAAAAGAAATCAAAGATCGATACAAAGAGAAAGAAATCCTATATTTACAGATTGGAAGACTTAAAACTTGTACAGATTTAATGCAATTCTGATCAAAATTCCAACTGCCTTTTTTTAAAATCTTTACAGAAAGGCTAATTCTCAAATTTAGATAAAAATTGCAAAGAGCCCTGAATTATAGTCAAAATAATATTGAAAAAGAAGAAAAAATTCTCAGAGAGGTTCATAAATTTTAAAAAGCTAAGGACCATGAATTTAGCTCAGTGGCACTGCGCCTGCCTCACTAGTCCTGAGTTCGATCCCCCGTACTGGAAAAAAAAATAAAAATAAAAAGCTAGGACTCAATGCATTAAAAAGCAAGAAGGTCATATCACCATTGCCTAATAAAAATATAGCTTGAGATTTTGCTAACCTTGCACTGTACTGCACTTTGCACTAAACTAGACAATACCTTAGAACCAGAATATACTTTCATAATACTGAGTTAACAAACACTGTAGGTAACTCAAAATTTAAAGTTATACATTTTCATATCTGAAATTTAACAATAAGATGTTATATGACTTGCTTCCCTTTACCAAACCAAGACAGAAATCTATCTTTTTCATATATCTATCCATTCCAAAGCAAACTAGGGTACCCTTTAGGTTTCCACATATTCATGTAACTCTCATTCAAAGCAATAAATCAATGATCCCAGCTGCTTTTTACAGCACCCAAGTATATACTGAATACGCAGAGACTAGTAACATCTATAGACCCTAGACACGTTCTAGAGCCAACCCTTCAGAGAATGGCTGAACTCCTTACTGGCTGTGTTCTTAAGCAAATCACTTAGTTTATACAAGTCATAGTTTCCTCCATCTGAAAGAACCCTTCGATTTGGAGCCAATCTAAGTGACTCCAGAGAAACCAAGAAGTACATGTGGGTTTGTGGTCTCATCAAAGGAAGAGTCGAGACCCAACAAGAGTCACTGATGCAGTACCTGAACACACAAGGCCACAGTTTTTGAAAGATGCCTGGACATCCTGGGGTAAACTATGAAAAGTAGCTTGGTATTGCTCATCGTACCATTTATCAAATTGAAGACGGTAGAAGATGGTTTGCATCTCTAAGCAGACTATTAACATTAGAAATAGTCTCACTGTAAGAACAACAACAAAACAACAACAACAAAATAATAAAAAAAAGAAACAGTTTCACTGGTCAAAAATATCAACAAAACTTTGAAAAAAATTAGATACCAACAATCTCCAAGAGGTCTTTTCATTCTAAACTTAATTCATAATGTGCTGGAGATTTCAATCAAGTAAAAGGAGAGGGGAGAGGGTAAGAGAGGAGGAGAAGGGAAAGGGTACAGAAGTAGAGGAGAGAAGCAGAGAGGATTACAAAATCATGGCACAAGCAACAAGCACAACGGAAAGCAATGGGTTTGGCTAAAGCAGCAAATCTACCCAATATTTTCAACAAGATAACACTACATAATGAAGGAGCATCTTATCATGCTAGAGTTGGCAAAAATAACTCATTTTGAAGGGCTTCAATATTTTTTACATTTTCACAAGGAAAGCCATTTTATATTCCCTATCACAGTGCTTGTTACATATGAGTAATAAGCACGTGGTGAACAAGTGATAAATGATTATCAGAAACAAATGGGAGATGGAAAAAGAATGAACATTCAAAATAAAGTTCTCAACATCTGATAATGGAAATCTGCTGCTTCTCCATTTTAAAAAGCTAATCTAGTAAGAGGGGGAATGTGTGAGAAATGACATGGGATAGTGGAAGAAAGACAAGATTTGGATTTGGAAAAGACCAAGATTAAAATCTTGGCTTTACTCTTACTGGCTTTGTCAAGAAATCACTTTATTTATGTAAGTCTTAGTTTCCTCCATCTGTAAAATGGGGATAGCAATATCTACATTACAAATACCACAAACCAGTGATTTTGGCACCTGGAACAAACTATACAAAACCAGCTCTCAAATCAATTCTGTAATTCATAATGTAGCCCACAGATGGATGTGACTAACAATGCTCACCATCTGGTAGCTTACTGTTTTAAATAATTATTCTTGCTAAGTAGGTGCCAAGCTCTTAAAATCACTATATTAAATGTTTGCACCCTCTAAATTTTGGTATCCTTAGACGAAGCCCAGTATGACCAGCCATAGCTGACCTCTTAGAGGGTTATTCTGAAGATTCAAAATGATGTAAGAAAAACATTTTGTGCAGTGACAGGCATGTGACAGATACAAAGTCACTGTTATTTAACCATTTCTCTACCTTTATGTAATCCATTTGCCACTCTACATTACTAAACTATTCCAATAAGACCACCGTGTAAAGATTAATCCTATCAGCTATTTCCAGTAATATATAAACAAGATGGGCATAAAAAGATAAGTGCTATAACATTCTCTTCAAAAGTTCAAGTTGATTTCTTCAACCTTGACCTTTAGATCTTCTCTCTTAAATCCACAAAGACTTGAGAATTCAGAAGAGTAGACAACACTTTCATTTCAAGAACTATGTCTAGACTAAGGGAAGAAGTGAAGTGTCAAGTTCAAAAAGAGAACTCAGAGTTACTCCTACCAGGACGTGCTTTTCTGAACAGGAGGACACAGGGAACTGCTGCTATTGCGCTTTGCATTGAGGCTCAGCTACACAAACACCAAGGAAGTCAGAAAACATCGAGCTACCTTTACAGACCTACTAACAATCAGATAAGCTCCTTTAGCAGGAATAGTTTGGCCATAAAATAACACAAGTTTCCAACCCATGACAATCTCTGTATAAAGCATTCCAACTTAGCTCCAAAAGATTATTGTCTCTAGATTATCAGACATCCAGAAATAATTATTTACTATAAAGAATGCCAACCCAACTCCAGGTCACAGGAACAACTGTTAAGAGAGTTAAATTAAAATGATTTCTATTTATTATTGATTTTAATGATGTTTCAGCAACAGTTTTGTCACACTGGAATCAACTTTCCCCTGAGGAATAATCTTTACTGAGCATAACTGTCAAATCAAGCTCACAAGCTAGAGCCCCCAATTCTCCTCCAAATTACAGAGGACAGTGCCGCGTGTCTATTAGGTGATGACTGGGATACTCTTAAACGGAATCCCGACTGGAAACACTGCTCCAACATCACATGTCACGCACAGGCAAGCGTATAACCATCGGGACTGAAACAGAGCTCCCTTTATATGTTGTCAAAAAATGAAAAGTCTGAAGATGGCAGATGAGTTTTTTAAAAGCCAGAAAGAAAAATATTAGAATTTTATGATTCTGGTTCACACAGGTCTGAATGAAACTGACCACATTATGAATACACAATAAAAAAAACTAAAAACACCTCACCCCAGAAAGAATGGCTGCTATCATGAAATCAACCAGTAACAAATGCTGGCAGGGCTGTGGGGAAAGAGGAATCCTGTTCCACTGCTGGTGGGAGCGTAGGCTGGTGCAACCACTATGGAAATCTGTATGGAGATATCTCAAAGAACTAGGACTGGAAGTCCCATTTGACCCAGCTATTCCACTGTTGGGGATCTTCCCCAAAGAATTAAAAGAATCATACCACAGTGATATATGTGCGCCCATGTTCATAGCAGCGCAGTTTGTGATAGCTAAAGCTTGGAAACAGCCCAAATGCCCATCAACTGGAGACTGGATAAAGAAAATGTGGTGTTTTTATAAAACGGAGTACTACTCAGCCATAAAGAATGAGAAATTAAGAGACATTTATAGCTAAATGGATGCACATTGAGGCGATACTCTTAAGTGAAATAAACAGGACACACATGTGTAAATACCGAATAGTTTCTCTGGTGTGAGAAACTGAAAGTGTAAATAAGGACTAAAATGTATAATAGATAATGTGAACTAGGAAGAAAAGGGGCAAAGGGGAAGGGGAAGTGGGAGGGGTAGGGGAAAGGATAGAAGGGAATGGGATTAATATGAGAAAATGGAAAAATAGGAACAAAATCTTTGTAAATAGGAATGGAGGGGTTGAAGGGAGGGCTGGGCAAGGGTGAAAAGTAAGACCCAAGAGAGACTATGTAAAGGTGCAAATTTCCAATGATGAATGTCATTATATTGTATACCTAAAATGTACCAATGATTAGAATGAATAATCAATAATGCAAAATCGGAAGAAAAGGTCCAAAGGGGTAGGGGTAGTGGGAGGGGCAGGGGAAAGGAAAGAAGGGAAAGGAAAAATGATGAGAAATGGAAAAAATGGAAATGAAGTCTTTGTAAATAGGGAAGGGTGGAGGGGGTGAAGGGAGGGCTAGGAATGGGGAAAAAATTAAAATATTTTTTAAAATTTTTAAAAACTAAAAACAATAATCAATTAGTATCCTTCTGGATTTGATGGCACATTAACAAAAGCTAACCCAGGGCCGGGGATTTAGCTCAGTGATTTCGCCACCTACTGCGCAAGCTCAAGGACCGGAGTTCGATCCCCGGTACCAAAGAAAAAAACCTAACCGAGAACAGGAATGGGCACTGCGGTTTCAGAAGGACAGGCGTGCGTTAAGTAGGAGAACATGTTTAAGTGATGAACGTTCCTTAAGACAGGAGTCTAGTGGGCTCAGTATCAAGTACCAGTGGAAAAATAATCACCAAAAATAATCAGTAAAAGAACTAAATGAAGGTTTTTATTGTTTTTTGCTGATATGCATCTATAATTTTCATTGTGAAGCCGAGATTTTTATTTGTCTGCTGCCATCAAGTGGTAACATTATAAAGTGTTCTAAGATTAAATGCAAGTAACTTTAAGACAAAGATGTCATACCGATGTGTTTTACCTATGTCAATTAAACACCGGTGAAATTTTAGCATATAATTATCTGCAAAGAGGGGATCTGAGCAGATTTTTTGCAATTTCTCCCCATTTTAAATTCCCAGGCCAAGATGAGAGTTAAGGCAAAGAATAAAAATGAGTAGAACTTTAAGACCAGAATGCTCCACTAGCAAGCAAACACCGCAACAGACGATGGAGCCATTTCAAAAACAAAATTAATATCAAAACCAGGAAAACAAGTAACTTCAGTATTGGTTTCCCAATTAGAAACCTTATAATTAATAGCTAAAATTATATAAAATTTAATACGAAGTTGCCAGGGATTTAGCTCAGTGGTACAAGCGCAAGGATCCGAGTTCGATCCCCAGTACCAAAAAAAAAAAAATTTAATAGGAAGTAAATATTACAATCAATTATTTGAAATTGCTTGTTATTTCCAAATGATTGTATCAGTAACTTCAGTAAGACAATAATTACTAACCAAAAAAACAAATAACAACAAAATTCCCCACAAAGCATTCAAAGCTTTTTATTCCTCAGACCCACTGAAATATCAGTACATAGATAGCAATTTAAAAACCTGAATTTCCAGTTAAAAATAGCAAAATTGAACATACTTGTTTAGCTGCACCCCACCTGAAACTCTAATTATCTGGGAGCAAAGAATGCGTTTAAGGAAAAAAAAAACAAACCCACAAGAATAAAGCGACTTGAGGGAGAAGACAATAGCAGGAAAATTTTAGAAGCTAGAAAATACACGGACAAGCAGTAACTGATAGGAAATTCCAGAAGCTGACTGACTTACACTGCAGAGTAGATAGCTATGAACACAGGTGAGAAAGCTAGAAATAAGAGACTTGATCTAGCTAAGAAGCTGTTAGGAACCAGGGCGTGCGCACATGCACATGCACGCACACGCACACATACACACACACAAACACACACTCCCTATTGCACAGCCTGGTATGCATCCTTATGCCACATTTTAAGAATTAAGTTTGTGCTTAGGAAGAATAAAGTAGAAGGTTGAATACAGGCTGAAAGGCACAGGGAGAGGCACCGGAATGACAATGACAAACCAAAGACCACAGAACAACAATGAAAATGACAGTTTTTCTGGAAATAAAATCACTGGAAGAAAGTCACATCCACCTCTGCTTAATGTGTCCCAGAAAGTCACATAACTAACTGCAGCATGCTTCATTCTATAAGGAAAACGCAAAAACCAAAACGATGGTGCTTTGGAAAAAAAGAAAAGTTCTACTTACTGACTCTGAGTTACATTTAGCTCTACATGTTCCATATCACCTAAATTATTGGATGAGAATTTACTGCAACTAACAAAGAACACAGTGGTACACAAACACAGGAACTTTTTATACTCTTAGTTTAAAAAGCCCGTCTCATTTTCTTTCAGCTGTTGAGAGCAAAAACACTAGAATTCTCTGTAAATACTCCTCATGAACAATGCAGTCATGTCAGGAAGGATAGATAATTACTTATTCCTACAGAAGACTTGAAGACTTGTTGACTTTTTAAAAGAATCCCATTTTTGCAGATCAACTGATCAAGGTATTGAGTTCAATACCTTTGATGCTGTCATTTAAGATTTAGTAATTTCTCATTTTCAATCTTGTTTCAATATGGGATTATAAAGATAAGATAAAGTTACATATTCATAGTTTTTTGCAGATACCAACATAAGAACATATCACAACAAACTAATGTAGGTAAACTGTACCTTGAACACCTTCTAGGAGTAAGTCAACTCCCTTCCTATAAAAATCAGAAGCAGCTTCATAGTCGTCTTCCTCTTCCTTTCTCAAGGCCAGTTTTATTAATTCTCCTGCTTTCTCCAAATAATCTCTCTTGCCAAGTTTAGGTTTTAAACTGCCAGGAAAGAGGCTACGACTTTCCCGTTCTTCTGTTTTGCTCTGTTCGCTGTCAGAAGCAACAGCCCCTGGTGCTGAAGACTCCGAAGAAAGACTGAGACCCAAAGTTCTAATGGGAGAATTTCGATTGGAAGCCATTCCATCATCTAACTCAGCAAGAGAATCCACATCAACAGTAAGGGATATCAGATCACTGTCACTGGAGAAGCCTAGAAGTAGGATCACAACAGTAAACATTAATTCAGCATCAGCCAAAAGAACACAAATCACGCTGTTCATTTTTCACACTACCCAATTCAGTCAGGGAGGCAATAATTTACTCATGGAGTCAGTGTCCACCAATTTGTTTTGGTTTAGCTCATTCACTTTTACATTGTCTCTTTGTAATGCTGGAAGATAATCTTCTTGCCTTAATCCCCAAACTAAAACTGAAGACAAGTCTCTCTCTAGTATTGGTGTCAAAAAGCCTTTAAACCAGGCGTGGTGGCACAGGCCTATGATCTAGGCACTTGGAAGGCTGGGACAGAAGGATCACTGGGAGTTCAAGGCCACCCTGAACTACATAGTGAGACCCTGCCTCAAAAAAACAAAAAAAGAGGGGCCGAGGATTTAGCTCAGTGGTTTGGCCACCTGCTGTGCAGGCGCAAGGACCCGAGTTCAATCCCTGGCACCAAAAAAGAACAAAAGAAAGAAAGGAAAAAAAAGAGCCTTTACCACAAGATCTTGCAAACTGTTTACAGAAAATAATTCCTGTGCACACAGCTGCTGTAAATAGCATTATGGTACAGGGAAAAGAACAAAAGCTTTGGAGTAAGACCAAAGAAAGTACTTAAATCCCAGCTCCTAACACAGTGTGGCCAACAGTAGTAATTCCTTAATAATTTACTTATTATGCAAGGCTTTAAATGAGGAAGAGTTAATGCATATAAAGCATAATACACTATCATGAAATTGTAACTATTTATGACAATTATGTAACAAATAATATCTAAGTAATGCATCCCTAGAGGTGAGCCTTCAGTTAACCATCTGTATCTGGAAAATGTATGCTATTTAATTTTTTTCAAGGATTGAATTTTTAGAAATTTCTGTTTCAGTCTTCCACAGGCTTCTGGAGAGAACTCTGGACTACACTTACTCTTTAATTTTCAGACAGAAAATGAATAGTAGGGTTACAGAACTATTTCACAGTGAAAATTACTTCTCCCATTTCATAAAACTGTCTTCATGGAGAATAAACACAGTCTTCAACAACAGATGGCAAACTGTGGTTTCAGGATCTCTCTTTACATTCCTAAAAATGATTTAGGACCCCAAATAGCTTTTGTGTATGTCAATTATATCTGTAAATATTTACCAACATTATATTGATTTAAGAAAGTGAGACTAAGTAAAACATTAAGGATCATTACATATTAGCATAAATTTTATGAAAAATATACTTGCCAAAACAAAAAATAATTTGAGAGAAGTAGCACTCTTTCACATTTCTGCAAATCACGCTAATGTTTGGCTTAACAGAGTATGACTGGATCCTCATATCCGACTGCATAACATGTGTCATACGTTATTTTGGTCAAAAGATATGGAGCAAATGTCACATGGATATATAGCCTTTTCAGGTAACTGGTTATTCTTCTTTAATACTACATCAAAACTACTCCACGAGGAAACTAGCTATAATATGGAATCTAAAATCCTATTAATGAAATTTCTATTTCTGTGACTGTTGAATCCAGTGGCCTGTCTTGTACACTGAATGGATCTATTACCCAGCTTGAGTCTTTAGTCTGTAACACATGGATCATTCTGAAAACATAGGTTCCCTGAGTTACACAGGTCTGACAAACGTTGACACCCCATTTCATTATTACAATATCCAAAAAAAAAATCACATTTGTTCAAAATACTACAAATCTCATCAGAAAATTCTTTAAATATTGGAAAGCTCAAAGTAGCAAAATACTACTTCAAAATGCTTTGAACTCAAAGTAGCAGAAGTCATCCAAAAATCTTACTGTGGAGCTGAGAACTCACTGGCAACAAATACTATCAATTGTTTTCCTTAAAGTTCCACTAACTTCAGTCACTTTCAGGAAAAATAAATTGCCAAATACCCAAGTTTGAGTGACAATAGTGCCAACCATTTGGAGCAATACGGGGTCCCCTGAAAACATCAGCTGTTCAACATGGGGCTGCAACCACTGTCTCCAAATGAGACAACCGTGGTAGCTCAGCTTTGCAGAGTGCTCTATGTATACTTTCATTTCATCACACAGAATATTAAACAGACATGCACTCAAAGGAGGAGATTTAATAAAAGTAACAGTCTTCACTGCTTTGCAAAGGCCATTCTGAGGAGAAATTAGCACTGATTTTGCTAAAAGCACAGCAGTGCCTACTGCTGCAGTTTTGGGGTCACTGTCCTGACCTACAGGCACAGCAGTTTAACCCCCAGTACTTTTGCATGATGGCTGCAAAAGTCAACGGGGTGAGAAGGCATGGAATCCCCTAATACCATTATCAAAATAGTTTCTGCCTTCTGGTCCCCCTGAAAAGACCTCAGGAGGACCCACAGTCGCATAAGCTAAGATTCACAATCCAGTTACATAAAAAAATAGTTGGGGAACAACTACTCATGTGAGATCTGTGTCACCACTGACCATTAACTGCCACGTTTCTCAGAAAAGAAAATGATTTCTTCGGGATTAAATACTAACTCAAAACTGACAGTGGATCAGACTACACGATTCTACAACTCTAAGATCAGGGATCAGCAAACATTTTTCTATACAGAGACAGAGTGTGAATCCGCCAGGCTCTGTCAGCCATATGGTGCCATCACAGCTACTCACTTTGCTGCAGAAGCACAAAAGCGGCCATAAGACAATATGTAAATGAACAAGCACGGCTGCGTTTCAATAAGAAAATTTATGGACACTGAAGTTTCCATTCCGTATCATTTTCACATCATAGTATAATATTCTTTGGAGATTTTGTAACCATTGACAAAAATGTGAAACCCACGCTGAGCTCACAGCCCATACAGAAACAGGTGGCTGCCAGGTCTGGCCCCTGGGCCATGGTTTGCCAACCTGTTACAGACCCAACTTGCTTACTTCATATCAAGTAAAGCAACTTTGGGCAAAACCTGTCATTGGCAGCTAAACTCAATTTTCCAGTCAGCTTTAGACACTACTTTGGCACCCTGTCAATATATTCTTATTTTCACTTTTTTCAAATCCTTAGAATCCCCATAAAGAACTAATTCTCTTCCCAAAAACCAAGAGTTTTCATTAACCCCACAACCTTGATTGGGATTCACAGGCCTAGGGAAAAATCATATCAGCCATCTGCATTTCAGCCTATAGGCCACACAGCAACCTCCAAAGTTACATATGCACTATTCTGAGAAATATGGAAACTTTCTAAGAGATTTTTTAAATACTGTAGGTATTTCCATGCAAATTTGGTTCTTACAATGGTACGGTCATATAATCCACCATATTGAAATTAACAAACAATTTAGTTGAAAAAAGTTCAGGTTTATACAGCTAATCACAAAGGAAAGGAAATGCTGTGTCACAGACCCATGGCCTGCTCTCCGGTGTCTACAACCTTCGCGCCATCTGTCACATTGTTCCATTTCACGCTGTGCCTGATTTTCTTTTCTAACAAGAACAATAATACCAAAGGGCACAGGGTAGGGTGAAGTGTACTCAGTTTCTTGGCTTTTGACTACAAAAATTTAGGAACACAGCCATACTTCCTCTTGCCTTTACAACCTTATTATATTAGCAAAGAGAATCATAATTAAATGAAATTATATGAGAAAAGTATGACCATCAAATCATCTAGGGAGAAAGAATGTGAAATTAAGTAAGTAAATATTTTATACAAAACATTTCCTTTTCAAATTTTACCTAATTTTTTTTTTTTTGGTATCGGGGATCGAACTCGGGACCTTGCGCTTGCAAGGCAGGTGGTGGCACCACTAAGCTAAATTCCCGGCCCATAATGGTAATCTTTTTTTGGGGGGGAGGGGGTACCGGAGATCGAACTTGGGACCTTGCGCTTGTGAGGCAGGCACCGGAACCACTAAGCTAAATCCCTGGCACAAATTCTACCTAATTTCTAAGTGAAGAATCTTTAAAAGCAAGCAAACAACAATAACAACAAAATGCAAGCAGGTTAGGAAGAAGCATATTTTTGCCAAACTGGGAGAAACAAAAGAAAAAAAAGGACTTCTAATTAATCTTTTTGGAGGGCAATTTGGCAATGTATGTCAAAAACACAACATTACTTTTATCTCTAACCTAGAATTCATCATTTATACCAAAATCAATCAGAGACATGCAAAAAGATTTATGTACAGGAATGTCCATCAAAAACTTAGTGAATATTTTGAGATAACATAAATTTCTAACAATAGATAAGTACAGTACCTCCCTGTGAAAAAATATTATAGAGCCATTAAAAATCATGCTATGGAAAATACTTAATACTAAGGTATTCATGACATACCATATAAAAATCCCACGATGCACAATAGTATGTATACCATAATTCTAATTTAAAACACAAACACACATTGAGGAAAGAAGATAAAAGTATAGGCTAAGTAGTAATAGTAATTTCCTCTGTGATGAAATTATAGGCGACTCTGTAATATGAACATTCTTTGTGTGCAGTAAGCCGTTAAGCTCCATATCTGAAAAATATCAAAGGAAATGCTACAAGGACTAAAACTACAAATGTGCTTGAGAATAAAGTTATAAACATTACTAAAGACATCTCCTTGGCCATATATCACAACTAATCATTTTCCAGTTCTTGCTGACACCTTTTTTGCCCGTATTTTAATTTCTCAATTCCTTTTCACTGAAGTATTCTCCAAACTGCTTATGGAGGTTTGTTTTTTTTTTCTTTTGGTGCTGGGGATCAAACACAGGGCTTCAAGCATGCTAGGCTCTGCATGCTGAGCACAGCTACACCCACAGCCTCAAGATGACATCTTGCTATGTCTGGAAATGAAATGTCCCCAAAGGCCCATGTGCTAAAGGCTTGGTCCCACCCCATGGTGCTACTGGGAGGTGGTGGACAGAAATTAAGTCACTAGGGCCCTGCCATTGAAGGGGACATGAGGCCTTGGACTTTTCCCTTCTTTCTGTACTTCCTAGCTGCCATAAGGTAAGCAATTTCCTCTGCCACTTGCTCCCACTATGATGTTCTTGTCTCACTACAGGACCACAAGCCAGAACTAGTTGACCATGGACTGTAACCTCTGAAACCATGAGCCACATAGCTAACTCACATTTTAAAACTCCTTTCACAACTACAACAATGAGCCCTACTGAAGATATATAAATACTCAGGACCTAACTTATTTATCTTCTATCCTGAATATACTTGTTTAATACAGTGGTCCTAGAAATCACAGTCCTATAATTCAACTTGTTTTATACAAAACAACATTTAAATATTACATGAGGTAGAGACTAAAACCCAGAAAGGAAGTGCTGAGAGACAAAGAAGACCCAGGTTCTCAGTTCAGGTAAGAAGGCAGAATGCCGTGGATGAGGCGGGCAGGGCAGGACTGATACCTGACATGAGGCAGAGACTCTGCCCAAAGTTAAGCCAACCTGAAGTCAGTGCATCCTTAGAGGCCCTCTAGGCCGTCACAAGAGTAAAAGGTACAGCCTTCACCAGCATCATCAAGTCAAACACCTAAGGCTTTTTTGGAAGTGATACAAGGGAGAAGTCAGAGGTTCTATGAAAGCACTCTGCCTCCAGGTTCATATCATAGAGATTCTAGTCTCGGGATATTAGAGGGCCCCAGGTGACTTGTATGAAAGCTGCTACAGACACAAGGGTTTATTTAGCATCCCAGTTCACCTACCTACCCTCACCTCCGTGCTTTGAACTGCTTGGAGTAGGGCAGTATAGCAGAATCTGTCTAGGACACTGTGGCTGAAAGGCCCCAGAGGAAAGGTTGAGCTGCCACAGAAAAAAAATCTTTATACCAAAAGCTATCAGAAATCTGTATTTGAAGACCATCTGTAAAAAGAGATCAGTCTCCTTTAGAACAACAGGTGGGCTCTCATGGAGTGACTATATATAAATCCATGGCCTCATTACTATTAGCTGATAGCCTTCAGTGAACTCTGAGGTTCAAACATTGCCATCGTGACCAGAGGGAATTTCTACTTGTCCTAGTAGCAGTGACTCATACTTCATGCACAAAGCAGGATATCTAGCCAGCAGAACAAAGGTTCCCCGAGGTAGAGGGTACACAGATGGGTTGAGAAACAGGCCTTATGCAACCTGAAGTGAATACCTCAATGTGAAGCTCAAGGCCACTTAAGACTCCTCTACTTGATGCCCTGGTCATCACTCAGGAATGACTACTGTCACTATGAAGAGCTGCTCCTTTGATGTTTCACTTTTTTTTTTTTTTTTTTAACATCGGGAACCAAACTCAGGATCTTGCGCTTGTGAGGCAGGCATGGTGCCACTGAGCTAAACCTCCAGTCCATGTTTCACATTTTTAATAATATCCCTGGGATATGTTTGTGCCCCGCACTTCAACAGTTAT
The DNA here is from genome assembly GCF_000247695.1 of Heterocephalus glaber. Next base: position 18,447,426 of record NW_004624771.1, on the reverse strand, counting down.
GAAAAGAGAATCAGAATGTCTGCTGTATATTGGGTGAGAAACAGAATAAATTCCAAAAACAACATAGTGATCGTAATTACAATCAAAACTGTTACCATTAACAATAAGGATCTACCGCTTGGCTTCCCGTTTTACCCACTGAATTTTTACCGCGCTGCTCCCCATAATCTTCTCCGGGCTCTGGGGCTTCAAACCTGTTAGGAGCGCGCCAGGAGCTCACGCTGAGCTTACTATGCCACACATGGGTTCTGCCTGTCTCCCCTCCAAAAACTAAATCCTACAATGTCTTAGATACCAGGCTTAGGCCCCCGAACCCCAATTTTTTCTATTCGTCATATAAGGCATTTATATCATTTTTATTATTCCTGCACCTAAAACCCTGATTCCTACAACATATCACAAATGTTTTGTTATTTGCCCCACCTGATCCCTAAACACTTAATTTCCAATATTACCCTCACCAGCCCTGGGGTTTCCGGGAGCCCCTGGATACAGTGTGTACCGCCCGTTCCGTGTGTGTGCACGCGGGAATTCTCATTTGTGTTTATTTTGAGAAAAATGACCTGTTCTTATTCCCTGTTTATGTTAAGCTCCCCCACTGAGGCAAGTTCAATTAATAAGGGGTAGCTAATAAAATAAAGTTGAGTAAATCAGCACTTAAAAGAGAAAAAAATGTCTCCAAGCTGAGGAAATAATAAACACTCTTCACACAGGAAGGTTTAGAACAATGGCGGTCTGGAGGTTTAGAGCTCACATGGTGCCACCTAGTGGACATTTGTAGAGTCAAAATTCTACTTTAAATAAAAATAAATAAATTACTTTTCATTAGATTTTCTGTTATATTACACCCTGTATTACATAGGCTTTAAGTTAATCTTAAACACAGATTCAGGGTAGTAAGAAAGCAAACAATCCACTAAATGAAAAAACGACACAAATTATAGAAAATTTGACATAGATTTTTATCAAGCTTAAATAACCATGTGCCTTCCCGATTAGTCCCCCAATGTTTTCAATATAATCCACACTATTCAATTTAAAGAGACAGCTTCTGGTCGCTACAACTGTTACAATGTGCATGTGGGGAGCTCTTAATCTATTAATTTACAGGCCCACCCTCCAAAACCAGTAGATGTTACCACTACAGGAGACACATTGAGAATATTCACCTTTAAGATTGGCCACAGATGAGAAGCCAATCTCTCAGTCTGTATCTGTGGTTACGACCACCAAATCATTTTATCTTACTTGCTGCATGAACCTGGAAAACATTCCTCCCGAAACTGCAGTGGAAGTCAAGTAATGTAGAGGAAATGACACAGGTTATCAGACGAGGCAGGCCAATATCAAAGGCACCGACAGCAAGGCCAGCATGGCAGTAAGGCAACCTGCAAGCTTCCAACAGGCCCACCGATGAGGGGAACACAGAGAGGGCTGGTCCCCTGGCACCGTTCGGGGCAGTTCCTGCAAATGTCACTGTAACTTCACTGCTAAGCTCAACTCCAACAAGAGACTGAAACTTAATATGGAAGACATTAGCAAACAGCCCTCCTTTCATCTCTGAGAAAATATGGCTTAATAGTTCTGGACAAAGGAGACACGAGAATAACAAGCATTTTATTCTAAAAATATAAAACAAAGTTAACCTTCTGTCTAAAAACGCTGATAAATTTTGTAATTTTCAGTTTCATACTAAATAAAATGTAGTTACTTATAAAATAAATCACCAAATTACTGACTCTATGAAATCCCAAAGGGGTTTCTCAATTCCTCTATACCATAAAATTATTCTAATTTTAAAACAAAGACAAAAATCACAGACTATCATGTTTTCATCAGAACTTTCATCATCAAAGTAAATTAGGATATGTTGGTTGCACTTTTAAGGAACTAACAAAAATAAAGATGGCCTGGGGGCTGGGGATTTAGCTCAGTGGATTGAACGGCTTCTTAGCAAGCGCAAGGTCCTGAGTTCAGCCCCCCAAACCGGGAGGGAAGTGACAAACTTGCCACATACTCCAGTTCGGACACGCCTTAGGCCCCACAAGTGTGCAGGTCCAGGAGCTTGGTCCTCAGTGTGGTGGTGATGACGTGATAGGACCTACAGGGATGAAATTAGGTCACTGGGGACAGCACTCTCGGAAAAAACTAATGTTCTCCTGGGACCCTGATCAGTTCCCAAGGGAGTGGTAAGCTATAAAAAGAGCTGGATTGTGCCAGGCTGGTGTTGCACACCCGTAATCCCGGAACTCTGGGAGGCTGAGGCAGGAGGATCACCACAAGTTTGAGGCCAGCCTGAGCTACGTAGTGAGTTCAGAGCCAGCCTAAACTACACAGCAAGACCTTGGCGCAAAACAAACAAAAAAAATCAATGTTAGTTAAGTCTTTTTCTGTCTTTTTAACAAAAATGTTGGTCCCAGTTTCTCTAAAAGGAATTTGATTCCTAAAAGAAAAATCCTTCCAGGGAACGCATTGTCTTAAAAGTTCAGAGGTTTTAAAAAATAAAAACAAGATCTATGAAGGTCACGCATGTAGACCAGTTTGGCAGGGCAGCCCTAAGCCCTGCTTTGGTCCTGCTGACATTAACTAATGTAGCACTGGCTTTGATTCTCAGAAGGATCCCAACAGATGGTAACTATAGGTTCACCCGAGCTGCATCTCTCTCGGGACTGAAATGGCCACCTGTTCACCATGAACGGCCCTCAACATTTTAGAATACCATCCCAAGAAAAATCATCCCTAATAACAATGCTCCTCCCCTCCTCTCCTGGGCTCCAACAGGAGACAAAATGGCCTCAGTACTGCTCCATCGGTGACTACTTAAACCGAAGCAGACTCTGGGTGCCCTTCTCACATCACGGTGAACTCCCACCTATTAATAAAGACCTATTGTGGATATCAAAAGAATATAGCCACTCCTCCATCATCCAACCTCTGCCCCTTGTATCATAAAGATAAAAAGAGAAAGAAAAATATTCTACATTCCGCAAAACCCTAGCAGAGGTCTCTGACTAAAACAGATCATGGAGAATGGATATTTTCTCTGAAAAAGGATGACAGATTATAAAATTATTGTCAACCACGTTTTTCTATGACCCTGCAGAATCGGGATGGAATTAATGGTACTGGGAACTCAACGGAGACCTTGAGACATGTGGCCTCCTCACATTAAACAGGATTCTGGGCTTAGCCAAACGGGCTTTGCTTTTAAGTCAAGGAAAGGGAAAAGAAAAAACAATTCTCAAAAAAAAACAATTCTCAACATGGAAGCACTAAAAAAAGAAAGAAAAAGAGTAAGGGTACCAGCCCACACACCACACAGGCCTTGCTGCTCTTGCCAAATCCAGAGGCCAATGTCCTACAGCAGGCCTATGTCAGTGAGGCTGTCAGTGAGGCTGTCTGTGAGGCCTGTCAGTGAGGCCTGTCAGTGAGGCTGTCAGTGAGGCCTGTCAGTGAGGCCTGTCAGTGAGGCCTGTCAGTGAGGCCTGTCAGTGAGGCCTGTGTCAGTGAAGATGTCGGTGAGGCCTGTGTCAGTGAGGC
>NW_004624771.1:18405882-18442796 GCF_000247695.1 Heterocephalus glaber | reverse complement strand
CTGTCAGTGAGGCTGTCAGTGAGGCCTGTCAGTGAGGCTGTCAGTGAGGCCTGTCAGTGAGGCTGTCAGTGAGGCCTGTCAGTGAGGCTATCAGTGAAGATGTCAGTGAGGCCTGTGTCAATGAGGCCTGTGTCAGTGAGGCTGTCAGGGAGGCCTGTGTCAGCGAGGATGTCAGTGAGGCTGTCAGTGAGGCCTGTCAGTGAGGCTGTCAGTGAGGCTGTCAGTGAGGCCTGTGTCAGTGAGGCTGTCAGTGAGGCTGTCAGTGAGGCCTGTGTCAGTGAGGCCTGTGTCAGTGAGGCTGTCAGTGAGGCTGTCAGTGAGGCCCGTGCCAGTGAGGCTGTCAATCCACAGACAGCACCACAAGGGGACTGCTGCCCTCTCCTGCATCCGTCCTCACTGCCAACTCTCAGTCATGAAACAGACCAACAAACACCATCTAGTCTAGTATCTTACCTTCAATAAATCAGACCTCATGTTCTTTGAATCAGTCTATTTTCTCTTTAAACACTCTCCCCACCACCCCGTCCTCCAATCTCTGTCTTTTAAAATTCCTTCATTTTCCCCCAAAGAAAATTAGTTATAAAACTCCAAAGGCTAAAATGCATATATTAAAATCCTCATGTAAATTAAGTACATGAATTCAAGGAATAAAACTAGATTAAGTATTCTTGAATTAAACTGATTAAATGTACAAAAATTGCTTTTGTTTAGATTCATGTTATTACAAGATATATCAAAAACACTAAAACTGCCTTAGGCTTATTCTTTCTGGGTAAATGACTAAATTTTCAAAGCCAGCCTTGAAATTCATTGTGTAACAGTCAGATTCTGCTAAATAAACGTTAGTGAGGCATTCTTGCACAGCAAATTGTGCTGCCTAGCACACGAGAACATCTTTCTAAATTCTAAACTCTTCACTATACCATGTCACCAAACCTAAGATCCCATGAACCGTAGGATGAACCACTGTTTTACATAACAATAAGAAAGAAGAAAGCTGCCACTCATCAACCCAGGATCAGCACACCCAACTCAGCAATGTCAACACTGGGGGAGGGGCTGTCTTACAATCAGTGAAATACCTTCAGATTCCTATGTACGCCTCTTTTTTTGGCAATCCAGATATGATTTATAGTCTTCTGCAATCAAATCTCTGAAATGCAAGTGGGCCTCTTACCTTCCGCACTACACTCAGGAACAGCATCAGCGAGGGAGTCTGAGCAACCTTCAGGGGGGCCAATTAATTCAGAGCCATCAGTGATTATCCCGCCCTATAAAAGATCAGAGCAATCGTGTTTCCTGGTCACTGGGAGCATGAAAAACAATCGGTAATAAATATTAGTTACCTCAACTGAGTACAGAATAAGGATTACAGAAATTACTAATCTATTAAAATAGATTACAGTTGCTTTAAGGAAAAAAAAGTAGCTCAACACTCGTTCAGCGATTGTAACAAATGCACCACACTGATAAGGGACGTTAAGAGGAAAGTGGGGTGCGAGTCAGGCGGAGGGACAAGCAAATCGCTGATTTTCCATTTTTCATTAACCCTAAGCTACTCTGAAAATAGTCCACTACTTAAAAATCACTAGAAGAATCATCGTGTTCATTACAATATGTGGCTTTTAATAAGTGCGTTATTTTAAATCTGTCAAAAGCACTCATAATGAAAACACAGAAGAAAAAAGCCAGCAGCTGCCGAGTACTTATTATTCAAACACCCTCAGGGACAGGTCATTTTAGTGGTAATGGATGGAACCCATCAGGGAGTCACTGAATTTTATCAAAGTATAAACTGCAACATCACATAACACGTCAGGTGATCCAAGAAGCCACTGAAGTTAGAGAACCACTTATATACAGCAAAGGTAAAATTAACGAAACTTAAGGTGTTTTCAGTAAGGACACTTTTTGAAGATACAAAAATCAATGTAGGCCTCTGACGACCGTCATTGTAATCCTACATCTAGGTTTGCAAGTCCAGGCCTCCAAAACTATCTTCTTCTACTCTCTACAGGCAACTAGAGAATGTGATCATCAGACAAGCAGTTGTGATTTTATGCTGTGGCTTCATTGAGACAAGACAACAGTTAAAGACAGAAGAGCTTACAACCTTTAAGCAATTATAAATACTTAAAATGATACTCTTACCATCATTCGTCCTGCACTCTCCCAATAGTTCTATGCCCCAAATACTACTGTCCCCAAGGAACAGATGGTCAAGAAATCCAATTGTCTGACAGCTTCTACTTCTAAATTTGAGTTCAGTCCAAAATAAGGTTTTTTTAAGAGTAATAAACAACTAAGATCAATTTTTAAAGACGAGATCTAACGGTATAAGAGAAAACTATAAACAGCTTTATACCAATAAAGTACACAATTTAGATGAGAATTCCTACAAAGAGCTAAGTTATCAAAGCTGATTCAAAAACAAAGAAAAAATTACAACAGACCTGTAATAATAAATTGAATTAGAATTAAAAATCTTTCTATATCAATTCTACTCCCAAAAGAGAAATGAAAACATATGTCCCTGTAAGAACCATATGCCGATATTCTTTTCTGTTTGTTGGTTTGGTTTGTTTGTTTTTTTGGTAACAGGGATTGAACTCGGGTCCCTGCGCTTGCGAGGCAGGTGGCGGAACCACTGAGCTAAATCCCTGGCCCCATATGCCCATATTCTTGGCAGCACCATCATAATAGCTGAAGAGGAGCAACTCAAATATGCATCAACTGACAAATGGTCAAATAGACAAATTGCGGCATATCCATAGCCATAGAAAGGAGTATTATGTAGCCATAAAAAGGGATGAAGTTCTAATCCAGGCTACAACAGGCATGAACCTTTAAAGCACAATAAGTAAAAGACCGTAATTCTATTCACTATTAGCATCACAAGATTAAAATTCTTAACAAAAAAATTAACATAAGAAGCACAAAAATTATACTCTGAAAATTATAAAACACTACTAAGAGAAATTAAAGGATATCTAAATAAATGGAGAGTCATTTCATGTTCACAGATTAGGACATAGCATTATCAAGATGACAATTTCCAAAATGAAGTACAGAGTTAAAAACTCTATAAGAATTTTTTCATTATAAACAAACTGGTAGAAAAAAAAATTTTATGGAAATTCAGAGAACTCAAAATTGCCTCAAGAATTTTGGATAAGTGAAAATGAACTCAGCAAATTTATACTATCTGATTTCAAAACTTATAAACAACAAAAATCAAGACAGCATGTACTGTTATAAGCACAGCCACATGGACTAACAGATCACATCAATGGGCCAGAAAGAAGCCATTCCCTTCACAGTTAATTCATAACAGCGCCAACACAACTCAGTCCGCAGCAAATGGTGCTGAGATACTCGTGTGCCACAGATGGATTTAGATCAATACTTTGCCCCATACACAAAAATGAACTGAAAGTGGATCACGTGTCTAGAATGTAAACTTCTAGAAAAAACATACAAGAAAATCTATATGACATTGTTACTCAAATGACAACAATAACATGATCCAAAAAAGAAAAAAAATTTATTTTTACATGTCATTAAAACAAACGCTTTTGTGCTTCAAATGACACCATCAGTAAATGAAGACAGGCTACAGACTGGAAGAAAATATTACAAATCACATATCTGAAAACATGCTTTTGGGCCGCGGATTTAGCTCAGTGGTGCTGCCGCCTGCCACAGCACAAGGTCCTGAGTTCGATCCCCAGTACCAAAAAAAAACAAAAAAATGCTTTTATCCAGAATGCATTCAGAACTCCTACAACTCAACAAGACAAATAAAGCAATCCAAATAGTATATTTTAACAGGCCTTTCACTGAACAAGACACATGAATAAGCACAGAACATGTTAAATATCATTAGCCATGAGGAAAGGGAAATCAGTTACTATGTTTGGTGGTCCTAGGGATTGAATCCAGGGCCTTTAAACTGAGTTACACACCCAGCCCCTCTATCACTTTTTATTTTGGGACAGAGTCTCACTAAATTGCCCAGGCTGAGCTCAAACTTGCAATCTTCTTGTCTCAACTTCCCATAGTGCTGGAATTACATGCATGCACCACCATGTCCAGCTTAAATAACTTTTACTATAGTATATTGTGATCATTCCCTATTTTAATATTTATTGTTGCTAATCTCTGTCTAATTTATAAATTGAGCTTTATTTTATGTGAAAATAGGAAAAAAACAGTATATAGAGAGTTTGGTTATTACAGATGGTCTCAGACATCTGTGAAACATCATGAAATATACCCACCATGCTGAGGGTCGGAGGTACCATAACAGAATACCATTCAGGAACATAAAAGGATGGAATACAGGGCCAGGGATTTAGCTCACTGGTGCTGCACCTGCCTGGCAAGCACAAGGTTCTGAATTCAATTCCCAGTACCGAAAAACAGAAAAAAACAGAATGGAATACTGATACATGATATAATATGAAGCTCTGAAACACTACATTAAGTTAAAGAAACAAGAATAAAAGATCACTTACTATATAATTCCATGTATGTGAAATGTTGAAAAATCTATAGACTAAAACAGGTGGCTGCCAAGGGCGGGGAACGGGGAAGGGGGCCACTAGGCAAGAGGCCACAGGGGAACTTGTCTGAGGTGATGGAAACGATTTATAATTGAGGTAGTGATAGCTCCACAACTTTGTAAGAGTACTGACAGTCGGTAAAATCACACCTACAGCTGGTCATTCTAAAGCGTCGATAAAGCTATCATTAATAAATGTAAAACCAGCAAACAACACCTGATGTGAAAGTACTGTACACATGAAGCGCCTTGGGAATACATGATTAATTTTTGAAGGCCAATGATGAGTAACAGAGGTCCGTTCTCTCTCTTCTATTCTTACGAATGTTCAAAAGAAAAGTCAGTCTAATCAAGTTGTTGTGTGGTCATTTGCATGTGGTCTCATCACTGTTTCTGCAGAGAAAATAATTTTACTACAGCAGCACAGTCTACTCAAAATCCTGTCCTCCCATTTTCACCTAGGATGAGAATTAGGAAGCTAAGAGTCCCCTTGCCATACTCCCCTGAAGGAAGGACATCTGACCCAGTTCTGATCAATGAGATGTAAGGAGTGACTACCCAGGCTTTCTGGGAAAGCTTCAAACCTGGCACACTTCTTTTGACCCCTCACCTTCACACCCAGGCCCAGATATCTAGATCCTTGATGATGGTAATGAGCTCTGTGCCAGCCCTAGACAATCTCCTTGCTTAGACCTCCGGGATGAGTCAAATGAATCCTTTTCTTACGTTAACATGGCAAGTTTTGGTTTTATGTGTTTTGCTTGCAGATACACAACCCTAAAGACCATATTCTTTTCTCTATTTAAAAACACTAAACACCACTGCAGCAATATTCCCTAATCAGTATCCTGCTCTTGCTCAGCAAATTGCATAAAATGGTTCCAGGATATTTTCTACAATTAGCTTCACTTCTCTTAAACTGTCCAATCTCACTGGGCATGGTGGCACAGCTCTTGGGAGGGTAAGGCAGAAAGACTGCAATGAGTTCGAGGCCAGCCTGGGCTACATAGTGAGTTCAAGGCCAGTCTGAACTACATAGAAAGACCCTGTCTCAAAAGAAACAACAACAACAAAAACAAAACAAAACAATAGGCTGTCCAATCTTTCACAAATTCTAAGAGCAAGTGTCTCATATTCACTTCCAAGTTTAAAAGTGAATGACTTCCCTCAGCAATTACAATAAGGAACTCAGAGATCCAAAACAAATACTACAATGAACAGGTAAGTCTATGGTCTACCTTTCATTCATCCCCAGACTAGTTTCCTTAGCTGTATAATGTGAGTTAATTGGCCTTTCACAATTTCCATAAAGCAAATCTCTTGCTTAATAGCAATGCCTTCTCCTCCAAGAACAGACTTCCTGCCAGATAGAAACACTGTGACAGAGAAGAGCAAGAGCTAATACTGTGTCGGTCTCAGCCTTGATCGTGACGAGCCCCACTGGGCATAAGCAGCAGCTATATTTATCTTAGCCTAGTTTGCTGAGTAATGAAAAATAAACCAATAAGGTCAACTATAGCTTGTATCTAGCTTGTGTCTAGATGTCTCCCTAAAGCCTTATGCAGTCATAGTCGGGGCTTTTCAGAGGTGGCTGGATCTAGGGTGTGTCCTGTGGGATCAAGGACATGATGCTGGGTTTGATTCACAGTGTGGTGCTAGGATCAAGGGTTGAGTGCTGTCTGCCCTAAGTGGGGGTGGTCTGGGTAGGAAATCAGGGAAAGAAAGGGCTGTGGTCCTCACTTGTCACTTATGGCTTGTTGCTTGCTTTGCTGCCTTCTGCCTGCCATGAGCTGTTTCTCTTCTGCAATGCCCCTCTACCACCCTGCCTTGGAACCAGCCAACTACAGACTAAAACTCTATAAACTGTAAGCTAAATAAACCTTTCCTCCTTTAACTCTGGGTATTGAGTATTTTGTCTCAGCAACAGGAAAAAGAACTAAGACAATAATGGATCACATTAACATTACAAATCTTACTATTACAACTTCTATTTTCTTTACTTTAAGTCCTAAATCTGCAATGCCTTTCAAAAGATCAGCTTTCTCTAGTAAACTAAATGAGGTTATAAAAAACTAATTTTCAGCTGCTCTCACCACTGTTCAAGACAGCCTGGCAGCTCTGTCCCTTAATAAAAGTCCTGCTTTGGGAAAAAAAAAAAATTTCTGTGTAGATCCACTAGCATCAGGAAAATTAAGTATCTCGCTACTCATATACCTTGCTGCTTATAAAGTCTATGAAATTAAATTTATATAAATGGGCATATTTCCAGGTAAAGAAAAGAAACAACAATGACACCATCCCAATCCCTCCTATCCCCTTTTTTTTAATGTTTTTAAGTCACTAAGTTGTGCAGGCTGTGCTCCACCTTGCAATACTCCAGCCTCAGCTCCCAGACTGTTGCAATTAAAGCTGTATCAATTTTTTGAAACCTAGGCATTAAAATTATATACACTTCCACACTAAAAAACAGAACATATGCCACAGGCATGCTTATTTATTTTACTAATTCTTTTTTTTTTTTAGTGAATGATGACGTTTTCTACTTGCATTTACTACAAATTAGAAACAAAAGTGTTTAATAAGATACAAAACATTCCAGAAAGACAGACAAACCTTGAAAAACTCTTCAAGCTGTTTACTGTTGTAAAGAGCAGGAATGTTGGCAGAGAACTGCAGCAGGTCTTCGGCACACTGTCTTCTCTCTTCTATGACGGTTTCATCAAATCGCCCTGGAATTAAAAGTCAAATCAACACTTACACAAAGAATGACCAAGCGCTGCTTCATGACGTTTACATCCAGAGATAGGCTGACCACTCCTATGTGCTGTGCTTATTATGCAAACTTCGGAAGTCATACCTAGGCTCCATCACAATTAGAATCAGAAAGAAAAATAATGTTTCTGGGCAACAAGAGGCACAGGTTCCACTAATAAATAAACAGTGTGTTCATAATCTAGGGCCTATCTGTAACACACTTACTGCCTGAGGAGCTAGTGATTTGAAACTGAAGCTGAAAAGATAATTTTAAAGAACTCAAATGGTTTGCTATAGTAATTTAATGTTGCAATTACTCATATAATATTCCCTTTTCTCTTCTTTATGATTTATAAAGTGGCTGAAGAGAGGAAATTATAAGAACATCTGTATTGTAAGTGGGGCAAAAACCTCAGCTTGAAGCAAACAGCTTTTTTGCCGACTTCTGCATATGACGCTGCCAGTGACTGTGACAACAGATTGTGAGCAGAAAGAGGACACAACACCAGCAAGTTCTGCTCTGCAAGGTGACAGAAAGGCAGTTCACATAGAACTTCTTAATGATATACAGAATCTGAGTGCTGATAAAGACATTTGCAAACATGAACATTTTGTACAACTCAGGTAAGATCATCAGTCAGTATCTGTCATGTGCTGTTTGCAATGTAAATTTAAAAGCTACAGAAGCAAAAGTAGTAGCATCCTCACATACTTAAACATTTTAAAAGTTTATAATGCCACTTAAAGTGGCTCTGTAAAGTATTAACAAAACTCTAAAGCACAGACAGCTTCCTATTACATAAACCAAGACAAGAATTTGAAACTGAACAACTAAAATTCCCTCTGCTCAACGTGCCTCCTGGCCCTGGCAGTGTTTATTTCAACAAACTTTAAAAAGGCACTGGGGTGAGGTTCATGTTCAAACACAAGCTCTACCACTCGCGAGCTACAGAATCTCAGGCAGACTGTCTCCTCACTGTAAAATGGAGAAAATAAGTATTGTACTTAAGGGTCCTCGTTCCATGTCAGCCACACAGCCAGTGCTTAGCAGAGTATCATGGTAACCTTGAATCTCCAAGAGCTGTCGTAGCACCTACCAGACGGAGCATGGTAGCAAACATTTGTTGACTATGAGAATAAATAACAAAAAATTCCAAACACCTGTCTCACCATGAAACTTTCTAAAGGGAAATCTTAAAAGTGGGACCACAAAAAAATCTGAGGCTTGGGCCGGGCATTTAGCTCAGTGGTTTCACCGCCTGGTGGGCAAGTGCAAGGACCCAAGTTCGATCCCCAGTAGAAAAAAAAACAAAAACAAAAAAACAAAAAAATCCGAGGCTTGTCATAAAAGTAGAAAGGCGAGGGCCGGGGATGCAGCTCAGTGGCACCGCACCTGCCTGGCAAGCTCAAGGTCCTGAGTTTGATCTCTGGCACAAGAAGAAAGAGAGAGAGAGAGAGAGAGAGAGAGAGAGGAAAGGTAGTAGGAAGGGTAGAAATAATTAAAGTACAATATACACATTTGCCAAAGTCATAGTGAAACCCATTAATTTATAAAATTAATATGAATTTATTTTTATAATAAACAGCTTTAAGAATTTGAAAAAACAAAATACTTAAATCCTAGGCCATGATACATGGATAGGTTTCAGAGATAACAATGCTACAGAATTCCACACACATAAGCACAGGTTCGTTTTTCTAGAGATAGGGTCTATAACATTTTTTAACATCCTCCAGGAGCCCAGGCCCACTAAGGGTTGTCAGGTAAATGGCAGTCAGTTAGATAGAGGAACCCTAACATCCAGGACTCCGCTTTTATTATGGAACAGGCTGCCAGCTGCTATCCAAATTCCTGTTCTTACTCTACTCCTTAGCAAAATTATCCTCAATTTGTAACTGGATACATGGTAGTCAGAAAAAAAGACAACTGTTAGACTGCCTTGGAGTTAGGTGTGGACATGGACCAAGCTCGGGCCAATAGCATCCAGACAAAAGTTTAAGAGTAGCTTCCCAGAAATCTCCTTAAACAACAGCTGAGACACATCCTCCCTGATCTCTCCCCACTGTCCCGTCCTCCTTCTGGGGAGGACCTGAAGTGGATGGTTAAAAAGGGGCAGTGCCAACAGCAGGAGCTGTGACTCCTGACCACCCTGAAGCTGCCATCCTGAGCTCCTTCCAGACCTTTGGTCACGGAAAGCAACTGACTGCTATCTTGTCTTAAGTTCTGCCACAAGAAACCAAGCCTAGTATAATCCATTACACTAAATCTGCTTTCCTATTAGTTTCCAACTCATACGCAATCATTAAATTAAACTCCATCCTTCCAATATCGTACTTAAATTGACACTACTAGCTTACTAATACTACCTATCTAATATTATCTGAAAACAAACTTCCAAGAATGCCAATAAGTGGAGCAAATTCTCTGGCCTGAAAACAATCTAAATTATTTAATCTTGGAGAAAATCTACCAGCCAAACAGGTGAAATGCTCACTAGTCCTCCTGTTGACTAAAGAAGTATGATCCTGTGTTTATGATTATGTCCAATCTAATTATAGTTTTTTTTAAAAAAATAGTTAATTGCAGTGCCTGTGAATTAATACCAGTAATTCTGTAAACATCGATAACCTTGGAACAGAAACCCAGAAAAATGCAAACTTTTTTTTTACACTTCAATCCATAAGACCACCTCCCATTATCTTTAAACACAATAACTACTTGCAGAGACATTTTAATGGAACACTTCTTAATAATTAACAACACCCTAAAAAAATTTATTTGTCTGAAACAAATATATAAAAATTTGGGGCTTTAATCCTAATGTGATTCATCTCATCTCTCCAATCAGCTAGTCTAAATGCTTAAGCAAAGGAATACATGTGTCAAAAGCTTGTCTTTGTTGTAATTCTACTGATCTATGCACTTTTTTTTTTTTGATCTATGCACTTCTATTCCACTAAACCTGGACAAGCAGAAATGAATTAGAAGATTTTTTTCAAAGTGGAATACAACAAAAACTAATAGCTTATGCATTAAAAGGTTCAATTACATTGAATCCTATCATCAAAACAAACATGATGAAAGAACATGTGTACTTCTTTGTACTGTACTTTCTTAAAAGATTTCAGAACAACAGAAAAAAGTAATATCACTAGCATAAACAAAGAGATAGAGATGAATTTTAATGTAATAACTACTGGCCTTTATGTAGATATAAAATGACACTACCTGGTTTTTTAATTCTCTTAAAAAAGTGCAATATTCACAATTATCGCAATCGTAGACAATGCCCTCCTTTATCTCTTTTCAAAACTTCACCTGAAAGGCAGCAAGAGCATGAGAAATCACAAACAGGTGCTTTTCTCACTGCTGCTTTCCATGTCCGCTCAGAGAGCCAATGTTTATTTTCCTATGAACAAAGTACAAAAGATTATAGGCAGAGCCAGGAAACAGAGCAAATTCTTCCTAGGAAGGTTACTGCACAGTATCATGTATCATGTATACTATGTGTGTGCGTAATAGGTGCAAGTCATTCCCCCACTCCAAAACCCCACAATGGTTAATATATTAAAAGCTGTGAGAGGAAAAATTAAATTCAAACATTCTAACTAAGCTGGCTAATCCCTGGATATAAAGCCTCTGTCTCTGATCTATAAATTGCCTTTGGTATTTCCTCTGAGTTTTATTTATAATTATTTGGAACAACTCCTACATACAACTTAAAAATTCAAATGTCAATGATTTAAAAACAACTAGTTTCAGGCTGGGGATCTAGCTCAGTGGTTCTGGCACCTGCCTCGAAACCACAAGGACCCAAGTTCGATCCCCAGTTACCAAAAAAAAAAAAAACTAGTTTTGTGGAACTAAAACTTATCCTTGACCAACATGAAGCCACCTCAAATGCTTGATCCTGATGATTCTTGACTACATCCAAAATTCATTCACAAAGGAAAAAGAAAACAAGAGGCCAAGATTCTCAGGTGTGAATTCCCTCAAGGCAAACAGCACCAGGAACACGCCTCTAGTCAAAGAAGAGAGACTTCCTGCTTCCTGCAAGAGAAAATGCTCAGCACCGAGAAGCCAAAAGTGTTGCATCAAGAGGGTATTAGAAAGGACTTACATGACTGGGGCTTATGTTAGGTACTTTGGGGACAACTTCAAGGGAACAAAATTCTATCCTAGACTAGACGCTGTCAGGAAGTGAAGGTAATTCTGTTTCTATGAAATCTATGTAACTCTATGAGTCTATGATTCTTAAAGAATCTCACTCGCTATGATGCAGGAAGAACGAAGTGAGGCTAAAACTGTCATTATAAAGAGGCAGCAGGCCCTCATGGCAGGCAGGACAAGGGTAGGTTTGATCATTTTGGGGACTTGAATAATATTCATGTTTTTTATGTTCAGATAGGACTGCAGGGTGGTCTTGTTTCTTCTTGATCCAAAGGCCTGAAGTGACTTCATCAGACTTTCACGTTCTGTGAAGCAGTCTATGTTCAACAGGAGAGTAACACAGTGCAGATATGAAGGCCGGACCCAGCTCTAAGAATCAGGCTGAACTGGTGTTTCAGGTCCTCACTTAGCTGTCAGGAGCTTCTGGTCTTTTTCTCACAGAAAATCCGTCTGATAACTGATATAATAAAACAACTAAAAACAATTATCTAATGGTGAGAAAATCAGATGGATTCAAATTGTAGAACCTTTTACAGAACAACTGTTCTACATTCCTTAAAAATGTCAGTGTCTATGGGGCTGGATGCCAAGCTTGTGAAAGAACACTTGCCTAACTTGCATAAGGCCTGAGTTTGATTGCCAGACGAAAGAAAGAGAGAGAAAGAGAGAGAGAGAGAGAAAGAGAGAGGAGGGGAAGGGGAAGGAGGAGAGAAAGAGAGAAAGAACTCAACTCTCCTAACTCTTTAAAAACATCAGTACTATGACAGACACCCCCACACACAAAAAGCAGCCAGGTGCAATGACACATGCACATTCACTCAATACTCAGCACCTAGGAAGCTGAGACAGAAGAAGCACAAGTTCAAGGCCAGCCTGGGATATAAGCAAGTCTCAAGGAAATGAAACAAAAGCTAAAAAGGACATCTGTAGGACAAGTGGAAAACATGAATATGGACTGCCTATTTTGTATTACTGTATCGATGTTAAATTTCATGGGTGGGATGGGTATGGTGGTCACATGGAAAACACGGGACGTGGAGGTGAAATGTCACAGTATCTACAACTTCTGAAGTAATTCAGGGGAAAAAACGAGGGAGACACAGAGAAAGACAAAAGGGGCAAACATTAACAGTGAACTTGGAGAAGAGGTAAGCAGGTGTTTGCTGTAATACTCTTTTAGGTTCTTTACTGTAAATTTGAAAATTTTGCAAATTAAAAAAAGTAAGGAAAAATAAAATGAGCTAAACAGTACACTGATGAGCTGTATAACTGAGCAGGGGAGAGTAACTTGGTCTAGAGGAAACATGGAGAGCTTGCTAGAAGAGGAAACATCTAGAAGTCCAAAAGGCTAACCAGAAACTTCACTGTGGAGCAGCACAAAACTAAAGAGAGACAAAAGAGGATGTGCATACTAAGGGAGAGGAAACTGAGCAACACACAATAGTGAGTCCCAGCCAGCATCATCAACAGGAGCCAGACACACTGCAGACATCAGCATCAGAAGGGAAAGGTATTAGCTTTCTTCTACTAGTAAGAAATGAGACTCAGAGGTTCATTTGTATAAGATCACATTGCTAGTGATTAGTAGACAGAAGATCTGGGTCTAAATTTATCTGAGCACAAAAAGTACTATATGTCGGAGCACGAGAACAGTAACAGATCTCCGATGGTTCTGTAATTACAACAAGACTTCTCTATTGCTGAGGTTTACTTACTAAAAACGTGAGAGGAGCTAAAAAGATGGATGATTAACCAGTATTTCCCTCCACACTACCACAGCTGCTGCCTGCAGGGTTCACTACAGCTCTCAAGTATTACAAATGAACTGTACAGTTTATTGAGAGAGATAAATTACTTAGCTACTAAGATTAATAAGAAACTTTCAATTTGTGAAACAGAAACATGTGGAGATAAACTGAAGATAATACATTAGCAACAGACAACAAAAGCTAAGAACTTACACCAATTCAGAAGCCACGCCCTTTCACCCAGTGACAAGCTTATTGTTTAAGAAGCCAAGCTGGGTATCTTCTAATATTGACCACTTTTTTTTTTTCCTTTGGTACCAGGATCGAACTCGGGACCTTGCGCTTTCGAGGCGGTGGAACCACTGAGCTAAATCCCCAGCCTGGGTATCTTCCAATATTAACGTTAACCATACACATTACATCATTTCAGTTTAGAAAGTACAAGGCAAACATTTAAAATATCACTCCTCCTACTCCCCCAAGTTACATACTCTATACAAATGTGTGCAGGTGTGTCTTTGCACAAACATGTTTGTTTACTTACACATAAATGGGATCTTACTAAACATTGTGCTGTACAACATTTGTTTTCTTTAACTTAAAAAAATATCTTGGTCATCTTTCCAGTGTTATCTCAAATAGCTGGAGAATTCTATTAATGGCTAAATTGTGGCACATCTATATAGCCACATATCAAAAAAATTCAGATTGAGACTTCTTCTACTGATGAAACACCCATGTGTATGTGCATGCACATATGAGGTGTGTGGCGTGTGTGTATACGTGTATGTGCATTCTCAAAGTGTGGCCCAGAGATTATCGGGTGTCCCCAGGGGTCCTTTCAAGAAATTAATAAAGTTGTCATGGTTCAGATCTAGATGTCCCCCAAAAGACTCACGAGCTCAGAGGCAGGGCTCTGGGAGGGGACTGGATCATTCGGTGCCACAGCTGGCTTGCTGTTAAGAAGTGGAGCCTGGCCAGGTCCCCAGGGACCTGGAAGGGTTCATCTCCCTCCTAGGTTCCTCACTTTGCTCTCTGCTTCTTGCCCTCCATGACATGCACCCCATTTCTTCACTTGGGCCTTTCCACCAGGCCACCAACTCTACAAGGACTGAAACTTCTGAACCGTGAGCCAAAATATATCTCTCCTCCTTGTAAATTGTGGATGTTGGGTATTTTGTCCCAGCTATGAGGAAAGTGACAAAGACAAAGGTCAAAACCATTCTCATAATAATACTAAGGCAGCAGCTGCATTTTTTAGTGCAGTGACATCTCCACTGATGGTGTAAAAACAATGGCAGCAAAACTGCTAACCTCTTAGCAGGAATCAGAGTAATAGCACCAAACTATACTTGCTAGTAATCATTAAATCTTTTACTAACAATCATTCATATAAAAAAAATTAATACCTGATTCACTTAAGAATGTCCTTGATGCTGTAATCCAAGCACTCAGGAGGCTGAGGCAGGAGGATCACCAAAAGTTCGAGGCCAGCCTGAGCTACATAGTGAGTTCAAGGTCAGCCTGAACTACATAGCGAAACCCTGTCTCAAAAAAAAAACAACAAAAAATATGTCCTTGATGAAGCAGTAAAAAGTACTAAATGCATTAATATCAACCCCTGAGAACACTTCTTTTTGAAATTATATAAAACAAACTATCCTTATTCATATCTGAATATTTGGCAGTTATTTTCTAAAAAAAAAAAAAAAGTGAGCTTAATACTTCAAGGAAAAAAACCAAGGATTTATTGTCAGCAATAAAATTCAGCCGTACAGCTACTTAGGAGCTTGATAGTTTCCAATACTTTACTTTTTCCGTTCCAGATCTGTCACAGTACAAACATTTTTGAGACAACATCTGCATAACTCAGGGAACCACCCTTTTTCAGGTGACTGATGCTTGAGGGCTGGCCCCAAACTCCCCGGCCCAAGCTGTATTCCTGCAGCTGCCCAAGGAGCTGGGCTCCAGTGCACACCACTATCTTGTTCTAAGTCAGCCATTAATATATACAGGAGCACTACTCTTCTATTTCCTTTTTGATTTAGAAGTCATTTTTTGTAAAAATGTTATTTTATGATAACAGTATATTTCTTATTTTCAATGTAATATAATAACTTTTTAAATTTCTAGTATGGTAGTTATTAATAGCTATAACCCCCATAAGCACAAGTTCTCTGAAGTCTTCAATAATTTTAAGAAAAAAAAGGATTTCTGGGACTAAAATATCTAATATTCATTGATATATTTCTCCTATATAAACATAAGATGTACTATATAAAAAAATTCACTAAAAACAGAATTGCTAGGAAAACAAATATTTCAAATGACTCTTCACTTCTTCTGTCTCTTTTTGTTGTTGAAGATCTCTCTCTTCTTGTAGTATATCTATTTCCCCATACTAGGTATAATCATTTTAATGTTGACCTTAGAATTATCTTTCAGTGATATGATCATCTATAATTACTCCATCACTTAAATCTTAACTCATTCATTCATTTTGTTGTTTTTATCTTTTGGTTTTTTTCCTAGTCCTAGAGATTGAACCCAGGGCCTCTGCACTGATCTACATCCCAGCATCATCCCTCTTTTTAAAAACTTTTTGAGACAGTCTTGCTAAGTCCCTAAGTTACCACGGCTAGACTCAAACTTGCAATTCTTCTGCCTCAGTCTCCCAGAGTGCTGGGATTACAAGCGCGCACTGCCGCACCTGGCCTGCTCAACTTACATTTTAAGCATTACGTGTCAGGTATGGTTTTACATGCTGAAGATACACGGACTGAAGCAGTGTCTAACTCTCACAGCTTGTCAAAGAACCAGAGAGGAAGGCAGAGAAAAACTTAAATATAGCATGGGGGAGGATTCTCTTTTTTTTTTTAACACTGTTTTAGAGTGTAGATTCACAGGCATGATTTTAACCCCTCAAACTGGTGACTTCTCGAAATTATCTACCCCTGCATAATTAGGAATGCCACAAGTCTTAAAAAACCTGACAGTGGAGCCGGGGTGCAGCTGAGTGGTAAGTTCCTGCATAGCATGCATGAGGTTCTGGGTTTAATTCCAGCACTGAAACAACAATAACAAAAACTTGACAGTGAGGGCACCACATCCTAGAGCATATCCCTTTGTCAACGCTGGACCCTGACGCTCACTTCTTCAACTACAAACTCAAAGTTTCCTGAAGAACATGGGCTGTTTAAGTCATCAAATCCCCAGTGCCAGATTTTTAAACATTTCTTGAATTAAATGCCTTATACAAATTCTATATATTTAACAGCTAGACTTAAACTCATCAAAGGTGACACATTTAATGACAGGTTTTTGGCATGTAACCATGCTTGCTGGACAGAGCAGTGTCACAAAGGTGGTCAGTAGCTGCCCTAGCAAAGAGTAACTACAACTCTAAGGAGGAACGACACAGAAAAACACAAAGGACAGTAACTGTGAACAGAAGGGAACAGGCCTCCGAAGCACCTCAACTCTGAGCACAAAGGCCAAAAGCAAGGAATCAAAGGTTAACAGCGCACAAAAGAACGAATCATAAACCCCTATTCCTGAGGAGAGGAGCTAGTACAGTACAGCTCATAGAGTGTGTTCTGATAAGTAGTACAGCATCAGCCAGAAAGTAGGATCCACACAGCAGTATGAATAGGGAACAACTTGTGAAGAGGTATTAACTATTACACAGGATTAACTGTTAAGCGGGAACAAAAAGAACCTAAGGAGCCTGGGGTGTGGAGGAAGCAGGAAAGTGCATGGAGGAAGCGCCTCCTCCCCAAGGCTAGAACGCAGCTCTCATTGGAGATGGGGTGGCTGCAGCCCGCAGGATGAGAGAAGTTGGCTGGGTACCCCAGCCACAGCTGTTCTACAGAAGGCTGAAGTCCGGGGACAGGAACCCCAGACTGAGACTGGCAAGCAGCAACTCTGCTGTGGTGCCTGCAGGCCCAGGCTGGAAGACAGCGAGCCACAGGCATGAACCCCAAAGCTTGATAGAGATGAGCACCACCAGCATCCCCCACACCCCAAGGGCAGCCGTCCAAACCCGACTTCCTCACTGCACCTCCATCTCCCTCTACTCACTAATCTCACTCTTGCCAGCTGGGAGAGGAGGGCCAGCAAGCAATAGAGGGAAGATCTGGCTCTAAAAAAGTAAATCGGTAACAGCTACTGTCTCTAACCTCACTCCCCACAAAAAGCCAGTGGGCTCCTTAAAGAAATAGAAGATTGTGAGGGGGCAGGAGAACAAATTCAAGATGAGCACTGAACATTTTGTTATATCTAAAAACAGAAAGTACTAAAACAAAAAAGAAAAAATATAGGCTCAAGTTACAAGGAGACAGACGCCAGCTTTAAAAAGTAAGTCAGAGATGGGACAAATTGAGCATCAAAATGAATGAATTCTAAACTAGTGAAAAAAAATGGGCTTATGAGTTCCAATCATTAAGGGGCAGATGGACAGATTCAAGGATGCTGACAAACAGATGCAAATGCACATATGCACCGATACACGCCGACCCTAGATGATCAGACAGATACACAGACATAAAGGTCAGAGCTACACAGACAGAGATAAAGGGAGAAGCAGGGTTCATGATAAGTCTGGAAGGGGGCTGGGAACTGGAAAATCACTACTGCAACCCTCACGTACACACTGTTTCATAGAAGTATTGTCAACAGACTCTAAATGTGGGGGAATTTTGTAGAAAAGCAAGGCATTTTCCTGTCTTGCAAGTTTCTCCCCAGAGGTTACTTACCAGCTAGCTACAAGAAAGGTAAACACGCACGTGCATATGTCCACACACACACCACACACACACACACACACACACACACACATACACACATATTCATACAGTAAGAGAATGTGGTAGTCTGAAAAATGCCTCACCAAAGCTATCAGATTCCAATCCCTGGAACTTGTTTATCTGGAACAAGAGTCTTTGAAGATATGATGGAGTTTGGATGGGGGGTTATCCTGGATGACCATGGCAGGCACTGAATGCCATCACACACATCCTACTACATAGGGAGAGCAACATGCAGACAGAGCAGAGGATATCTGAAGAGGAGAGCCTTGAAGGCTGGAGTGATGCTACCACAAGCCAAGAATTGAGGGAAGCCACCAGAATTTGAGATGCAAGATTCTCCCCCATGCCTCAAAAAGGGCACGGCTCTGCCAACAGCCGGACGTCAGCCCGGTGAGGCTGATTTCTGACTTCTGGCCTCCAGAAAGGTAAGGAAATTGAGTTTCTTACCATTTTTGTTTTAAGCCACCAAGGTTGTGGTAATTTGTTACAGTAGCCAAAGGAAACTAATACACAGTGGAAAAGCTGGACAGTACCTTAACCAGTGACACAAATTTATCACTGCCAAGGGGCAGAGGACACCATGTGCTTTTAGCCATGATAATGTGAGGACCCCTACGTAGAACCTACCAAGAGGAATTCATAACCTGAAACTGACCACAAGGAAGCATCAGAGAACCTAAAATGAAGATCAAGAAATGGAAGGCAGATTTGGTACTAAAACACAATAAATTCATAGTTGGTTTCATCTCTAACCTCACTCCTCCTACAGTACCTAAAAGTCTCACCTCATTACAGCAAGAGCTCAAAGTCCAGAATCTCATCATGTGTGTCAGGTCCAGAGATGAACGAGGCTGCTCAGGTGTAGTTCTTTAAAGACAGCTCCCAAGTCTAATTCTTCCTGCCTATAAAACTGGAAAAGAATTGTCTACCCTCTCTGCACTCAGTATGCTGGGACAGGCAAGGGAAAACTGATACAGAGCTTCCTGTGCAAAAAGGGGGGACACAGGAGACACAAGGATATAGGAATTCTGCAAGCTCTTTGATTAAGCCTGAGAATAACTCTGCAAGGCTCCAGCTCTGCCTTCTGGACGACTGATTCTGCCTTCTGAGCCACACCTCCTTTTCAAAAAAGAGGGCAGGGATGCTCTGTTATTGGGAGGATCTATAAGACACAACCTTCATCTCCTTAGAGCATATTTTGCCTAACTGAATTTTTCTGAGGTCTAAAAAAAGATTTTTGTTCACAGTGGGCTTTGTTGCTAAAGTACATTTGTCTGGCGGTGTCACAGATTTCCATTTGCTCAGAAATCATTTTCGCTTTCTACTGCTGTTTGGTACCAGGCAAGATAGCATTTTCAAAACAAGTCCTAGATATTTTTGTTTAATAATCCACCTCTAGTTTCTCTCTCTCCTCTTATATTTTACTATAAGCAGCAAGAAGAAATCACATCATGTTTTAAGAACAATAGTTGGAAATCTTCTTAGCTAGATTACCCAAATGATCTGGTACGTTTCCTGCTTTGCACAGAACTATAGCAACAGTGTTGCTAAACTTGCTGCATCTACACAAGGACAGTCCCCCCGCCCCCGTTTCCGGTACCATCCACCTAACTTTCCTTAAGATCCTCGCTCGGAGTCTTACCAAATCCGTGTGGCTTCTCCTAATCCCTCCTCACTTCACACTTGGGGCAGTCACTAACGCTCCACTGAGCCCACAGCTCCGTCCAAAACCACTCCCACATCTGCAGGTTTGTTAAGCAAGCACCCCATTCCAGGTTTTTTTAAAAAACCTATTAAGTAGTTATTGCTGTGTAACTACCTCCCAAAGCTTAGTAACCTATGGTAAGTTTTACTCGAGGGTTAGGAAGCCATTGATGCCTTAGCCGGTGGCTCTGCCTCAGGGCTCCTCAGGAGGTTGCAGTCTGTCAGCCAGGGCCGCCTGGACGCAGCAGGATGTACGTGCAGTGGCTGCTGGCTGGAGACCCCTGTTCTGTCACCATGAGGGCCTTTTCCCAGGGTGCCAGTGCCTCTACAACAGGAAGCCGTCTCCCTCAAGGCAAGGTGAGAGAAAGAAAAAACACCCTCAACAGAAGCCACCGGCCTGGGGGCAAATCTCCAGAACAACAGACCGAGGCTTTTGCCATAGTTCTGTGGGTCACACTGACCACCGGGTTCCATCTGGGACAGGAAGACAAAAAGACGCAGATACAGAAGACAAGAGTCACAGATACCCTCCTGGAGGCTGGCTACCACAAAGCCACAGCCCCAACATTCAGGAAACTAAAATTCATTAAATCAACCCAGTAAGATGATTTGATTTAATGATGTAGTATAAGGAAAAAAACACTGCATTTCAACATTTTTCTTATTTTGGCACAGTAGTTGTCACAATTAAACCCTAGGGAACAATATGTAATTATGATACACCATCCAACTCTACAATGAATAATATTTGCATAATCATAATAATATAAATGATGTTTATTAAATTCCAGCTTTCAGAACCCCCTATCAATTAGTTTTAATTATGATTACTGAACAGATTGATAAACATTAAAATGAGTATAGATTTCAAAAGTTATGCACTAAAAGGGGACTGAACAGTTTGAAGGAAGGACAAAAAATACCATTAAAATCTTCTTACAAAAACAAATAATATTATCTTCCACTATGGAACAAAATAAAGATGTAGTCAACACAGAAACTAAAAATATTATGTAATAAATACAGAAGAACAAGGTAAGAAAGCAAATCCTTATCTATCAGAGTACCAAATAAACAGATACACTGAAAGCCATTAAATCAAGAAAAAATAATATTAACTTATCTTTATAGACATGGAAATAAGCAGTTGAAAAACAAAAACCAGAAAGGATTAAAATTCAGTTATTTCTACAAGTAAAACTGAGTGGGAGGCTAGGCAAAGCAGGAAACTTGTTTTTATTGTATATTTTACACTAGGTTTGCTTTGGTTTTTGGTTTTTATTTTTCTTAGTAATATGCCTGCATTACTTTAACTATTAGTTATTCTAATGTTAAGAGGATACTGGTGTTACAATATTTAAAAACAATAATATGGATTAAAAACCATAAAAACATGCATACCCTTTGAATGCACAACTCTGATCCAGGAACTCATTCTAATTAAGTAACATATCACACAGTAATGTATAAAGAATCTTAATTGTAGTACTGACTCTAAAACTAAAAATAATATATCATTAAAAGACCGGTTAATAAATTGCAGTGCAAAAATTGGAATCCTGTCAGTCTTTTAAAATTAACAATGTAAAGCCTTTTATTGACATGAAAAGGCCATCATAAAAGAGGTTACAAAATCATACATAGAAAGATTCCATTTTTGAGGCTTACATAGGGAAGGAGGCATACATGTACTCATATGAAGAAAAGTGCCATACATGCTCAAACTGTAGAATAATAAGTTAAAATAGTATACTATCTAGGAGGCGGTATTAAGGTTGAATTCTCATTCATTTTTTAAATATTTTTCTGTATCATTTATTTAATTTGCCACTTTTATAATCTAAAAAAACTGTCTACTTTAAAAATAATGTGCACAGGTTGCACAGTACTACTAGCGGCTCCTCACTTCTGTGCCCTGACCTGGGAACTTCACTTGTCCAGGGCTGCATGACTCACCAGGAAAAAAAATAGTTGAAGCAGATCGCCAAGAAAAGCTCTTTATTGGTGGGCTTAATAAAGAAATAAATGAGAAAGCCCTTGAAGCAGTATTTGGAAAATATGAATGAATCATGGAAGTGCTCTTGATGAAAGACCGAGAAACCAATAAATCAAGAGGATTTGCTTTTGTTACATTTGAAACCCCAGCAGATACTAAGGATGCAACTTGGGACATGAATGGAAAGTCCTTCGATGGAAAAGCCATCAAGGTAGAACAAGCAACCAAAGCATCATTTGAAAGTGGCAGACGTGGGCCGCCTCCACCTCCAAGAAGCAGAGGCCCAGCCCTCCCAGAGGTCTTAGAGGAGGCAGAGGAGGAAGTGGAGGAACTAGGGGACCTCCCTCACATGGAGGGCACATGGATGATGTGGTTCCATGAATTTTAACATGAGTTCTTCCAGAGGACCCCTTCCAGTGAAAAGAGGAGCACCACCCAGAAGTGGGGGGTCCTCCTCCTAAAAGATCAGCCCCTTCAGGACAAGTTCACAGCAGCAATGGAATGGGAGGAAGAGCCCCTGTATCACATGGAAGAGATAGTTTCGGAGGCCCACCTCGAAGGGAGCCCTTGCCTTCTCCTAGAGATGTTTATTTGTCTCCAAGAGACGGTGGATATTCCACTAAAGACAGCTATTCAAGCAGAGATCACCCAAGTTCTCGTGATACAAGAGATTATGCCCCCCACCAAGAGATTATACTTAGCATGATTATGGTCATTCCAGTTCACATGATGACTATCCATCAAGAGGCTATAGTGACAGAGATGGCTATGGTCGGGATCGTGACTATTCAGACCACCCGAGTGGAGGTTCCTATATAGAGATCTACATAGAGATTCCTATGAGAGTTACAGTAACTCACATGGTGCTCCACCTACACGAGGGCCCCCGCCATCTTAGGGGGAAGCAGTCTCTATGATAATTACAGCAGCTCAAGGGATGAATATGGTGGAAGTCGAGACAGTTACTCAAGCAGCCAAAGTGATCTCTACTCAAGTGGTCGCAATTGGGTTGGCAGACAAGAACGAGGGCTTCCCTCTTCTACGGAAAGGGGGTACCCTCCTCCACGTGATTCCTACAGCAGTTCAAGGCGCGGAGCACCAAGAGGTGGTGGCCATAAAGGACGCCTATCTGATACAGGGGGAAGCAGAAGCAGATACTAGGAACAAACAAAACTTTGGGCCAAAATCCCCATTCAAAGAAACAAACAAAAAGTGGAAACTATTCTGTCATAACTACACAAGGACTACTAAAAGGAAAATTGTGTTACTTTTTTAAAATTTCCTGTTAAGTCCCCCTTCATAATTTTTATGTTCTTGTGAGGAAAGAAAAGTAAAACATGTTTAAGTTTGATTTTATGACTTGCTCTCAAAAAGCAAATGTTTAAGTGTGTAAGGTTTGACTTGTTGTACTAGTGTTGTAATTTTCCAAGTAAAAGAGTCCTTAAAGGCCTCTTCCTGAATTTTCCCAGTAAATAAGGCAAGCAATTCTAAGATCTTCCACAAACATCTAGCCATCTAGATGCACACTGATGGATCCTGCCTGTACAGACAAGCTAGCTATTAGAGGGTAGTCAGGTACACTCAGGGTTTCAGAGTGTCTTCCAACCAAAATTTCCATGTTCTCAGTATGAAAAAGCCTGAGATCAGATATCTATGTAAGGAAAGTGCTATTAGCCCAGTAAACCCACAAAAGCAAATGTATAATGCTGGCCATAATTTCCCTTTCTGACATTTCCTTGGGAATCTGCAAGAACCTCCTCTCCCCGCTACCTCAGTAAGACCATTTAAGTGTGTGTTTCTTTTCTTTTCTTTTTTTTTTTTTTTTGGTACAGGGGATCGAACTCAGGTCCTTGTGCTGCGAGGCAGGCGCTGGAACCACTGAGCTAAATCCCTGGTCCCCTTAAGTGTGTGTTAAACAACTATAGAATACTAAATAAAAAGTTTGGCCAAAACCAAAAATAAATAAATAAATAAAAATTAAAATAATGTGCATATACTTTGCAATTTCACATGCAGAAATTGCAAAATGAGATGAAATGTTCTGTCCACATAAGAATATTTATGGTAGAGTCATAGAAAAAAAAACAAACAATATATCTTATTGTTTGAAGTCCAGTTAGGACAGAAACCACCACTATTATTTTAATAGAGAAATTTTAATATAAAAATGTGGAAACTAACAGGGCAAAAAAGAACACTAAAACACCCAAAGTTAATTGCAAAAAGCACCTATCCCTAATCAGATATCCCAAATCCAAAATGCTCCACAATCTAAAAACTTGTGAGCACTACTGGCACATCAGGATTTTGGAGTATATCAGATTTTGGATTTAGGAATGCGCAGCTGGTGAAATCTATACAAATATTCTAAAATCCAAAACACTTCTGGTCACAAGCAATTTCAGATACTGGATACTCAATCTGTACTAGAAAGTAACAAGTAATGGCAAGGATATGGAAAAACTGGAATCCTGCATACAGCTGGTGGGAATGTAAAATGGGGTGGTCAGTAGGGAAAACAGAAACACAGTCCCTCAAACAATTGAAAATAAAATTACAATACAGTCTAGTAATTCCACCTCTAGGTACATACAAAAAGAAAAGAAGCAGCTTCTCAAACAGATATTTGTACAACCATAATCATAGCAGCACTATTCACAAAAGCCAAAAGATCCAGGCAATCTGTACACACACACACACACACACACACACACACATACACACAGCAATATAATTCAGCCTTAAAAGGAAAGAAACTCTGACACATGCTACAACATGCATGAACCTTGAAGACATTGTGCCAGAGGCAAACCATTCAAAATGATCAACACTGTGGGCCGGGGGTTTAGCTCAGTGGTTCCGCCACCTGCCTCAAAGGCGCAAGGTCCCGAGTTTGATCCCCAGTACAAAAAAAAAAATCAACACTGTATATTTCCCCATATCTGAAGTACCAAGAGTAGTCAAAATCAAGAGAGGCAGAAAACAGAGGGTGCTTACCAGAGGTGCTGGGAAGGGGAGTTATGCATAAGAGATAGATTCACTCTTAGAAGATGACGAGTCCTGGAGATGAACAGCAGTTGTGACACACAACGTTGTGAATGTACTTAATGATGCTGGCCTACACACTTACAAATGGTTAGGATGGTACATTTTCTCGTTATATAAGTCTGACCTTAATTTTTAAATTTTTTTAATTATATAAAGCTTCAAACTGTAAGAGCTTCAATAGCAATCAACTGTGTCAAACTACTGGCTAATTTTTATTTTTTCTCAATTAAATACCTAATTATTGGGTTTTAATCTGAAAATAAGGCACCAGGAGGCTAGGCTTTGTATTTACATAACTGATTTCCTAATTTAAATATAGTACTTCATATTCTTCCAATTACATTTCATTTTGCTTGTTCCTAAAAGAAGAAGAAAAGCAGGTGCAACTACTATTGCTGGTTATGGTGAAACAAAGAGAAGATAGTGGTATTATTAAAAGTAAGAAACAGGGAGTGGAGAGCAGGAGAGAAGCAACCTCTCCGAGTTTTGGTGTCCAGATGCTGGAATAAAGCTATGTGAAGACGAGAAGAGGCAGGAAAGTGGGTTCCCCAGACCTAGCAAGGATCTGAAGCAAGAAGTGAAGCCTGCAGAGAGAGTGAAGAGAGACCTCAATGCAGAAGAAGGAGGTGGCAAATAGTGCATTCTCCCTGACTCCTGACTCGCTGCATGGGTGGGATGGCTCAAACTTGTAGATGCACAGTGACTACTGGTGACCCCAGAGGTCTCCACAGAGAAATGCACCAGTGGAATGGGGCAGGGGATGCAACAGACTGCAGTGGCTGGTGAGTTACTCAGGTTCAGACACCCTCCAGGAGAGGGAGATTAGCCAGCAGTCATCTTGGAGAGGGGCCAGCTGAGCACAATTCAGAGCAGCTATGGGCCTGCTCAATCTAGTGGCTCCCAGTGTCACGGTGAGGGAGTTGATTTCAACTTGGCAAGAGGGCAGGGAGCCAAGTTCAAGCTGGCAAGAGGCACATAGAATATTGCAGACTGAACAAACTGGGCTCCAGTCTCACAGCCAGAAACCAGCCTGAACTTCAATGGAACTAAAGGTCTATGCTTGCTGGAATTATCCACTAACCCACCGTAAATCTACAGCTGGCTTGCTGGGATTAATCAACATGGATCTGGGCTCTGTCTGCCCACTCTGTGTACCAGTGACAGCAGAAGCACTCCCTGAAAAGGACATTCTTTTTTTTTTCTTTTTCATTTTTCTATTCTTTTTTTTTTTTTTTGGTTTTTTCTTTTCTTCTTTATTCTTGTCTTTATTTGACTATGAACACTTTTTGTTTTTGTTGCTGCTCTGTTCTGTTTGTTTTTATATCTTCCTTCTCTCTTTCCCTCCTGTCTTCTTCACCAGTGTCCCAAAGTTCATGTAATCTTCCTTTGTCCTCAAGCCTTGCTTCTAATCTCTTCCTCTTCTATTTCTCTAGTTTTTCTCCCTAACACCTTTTACATTTTCTCCCATGAAGGTGAAATTGCCATATTGAGGACATACTTACTGTATACAATTTTCTGGTTTGTTTGAGATTTTGCTATATAACCACAAATATAATTCACACAGTTGAAGGTGGCAAATCAATAGTGACCACTAGCTGTGTTTGCTATTATTATTGCTGATTGTACTACTTTAGCCAAGGTGACACAATTCTTCTAATCAGTTGTTCTTCCTGGTAT
This sequence comes from Heterocephalus glaber, assembly GCF_000247695.1. Next base: position 18,416,326 of record NW_004624771.1, on the reverse strand, counting down.
CCAAATACTGAGATTGCCTAAGGATCATGAACAATACTATAGGCCAGTGCCAAAGAACCAGGGGCTAGGCCAAATAGGCAGCAATTTCTCATTGCCAATAAATTGAAGAGGTAGGATCTTGCAATAGGCTCAAAACCCAAAATCCAGCTACACCTAGAAGAAATCTCTAAGAAGCAGTCATTTTCTAAGGGTTCTAAATACTAGCAATAAAGCTACTTGACATAAGCAATTTACAAGCATCAACTCAGGGATTAAACTAAAAAAAAAAAAAAAACATGAGAAGACACTTAAGCAAGATGCAACCCCAGACTTCCAGCTCACCAAAGGCGAACCCAGAGGCCAATGAGGTGGAATAATTCAAAACCCACCCACCTGGACTCTAAATGGTAATAGCAGAAGTAAAGCAGATGAATGAGGTTCTAGAAAAAAAATCAAATCAGAAATAATTTCTCAGATAACTACAAAGATGGTGACCATAATGAAAGACATGGTTAGTAAATCTAGAGCAGATATAGATTTAAAAAAAAATAGTAGAGGAGCTTAGGGAAATGATGGAAACCATGAACGCTCAACATAGGAAAGAAATCCAATCCATGAAACAGATTCAAACAGATATCCAGGAGATTTAAAATTCCATTGAAAGTATACGCAGCAGAATGAGCAAATGTGAGGACAGAATATCAGATACAGAAGACAGGATTGCAGTTAGCAAAATGGAAATGTTCTTGAGTAGGAAGAACTAATATAGTGAAAATGGTCACACTTTCAAAACTGTTATACCAATTTAATGCAGTCTCAATCAAAATTCCAATAACATATCTCACAGAATTAGAAAACACAATCCTAAAATTCATTTGGAACCAGAAGAGACCTAGACTAGAAAAGGCAATTCTGAGTAACAAAGGCAAGGCAGGGAGCATCACAATTCCTGACTTGAAATTATACTACAAAGCTACCGTGATAAAAACAGAATGGTACTGGCAGAAAAACAGACCTGAAGATAAAGGGAACAGGTTGGAAGATGCAGAAACAACTCCAGACATACTCAGCTACCTTAACTTTGACAAAGGAGCCAAACACCTTCACTGGAAGAAAGATAGCCTCTTTAATAAATGGTGCTGGAAAAACTGGCCTTCCCCTTGCCGAAGATTAAAACTAGACCCATATCTTTCACCATGCACTAAACTAAAATCGAAATGGATCAAATATCTAAATATTAAAACAGAAACAATCTGCTGGAAGATAGGTTAAGTAAAACTCTTGAAGACAGCAAAGACTTTATGAGCAAAACCACAGTCGCACAGGAACAATCACAAAGAATCAACAACTGGGATCTCATTTTATTAAAAAACTTTTTCACAGCAAGAAAAACCACCAACAGCATGAAAATATAACCCAAAGTGTGGATAAAAATTTTTGCCAACTGTTCTTCAGACAAAGGACTAATATCTAGAATATATAAAGAACTCAAAAAAAATCAGACCCCCCCCCTAATTTAAAGACCTAATCCAAAAATGGGCACCTGAAATAAATAGACCCTTCTCAGATGAAGATGCACAAATGGCAAATAAATTTATGAAAAAGTGTTTAACATCACTAGTCATTCGAGAGGTGCAAATTAAAACAACATTGAGATTCTAGCACACTCCAGAAAGAATGGCAATTATCAAGAAATCAACCAGTAAAAATGCTGACAGGGCTGTGGGGGAACCCTTCTACACTGTTGGTGGGAGTGTATACTGGGGTGCACCCTCTGTGGAAATAAGTGTGGAGATTCCTCAAAGAACTAAAACTTGAGGTTCCATTTGACCCAGCTATTCCCCTTCTGGGTATTTTTCCCAGAAGAATTAAAAGCATCATACCACAGCGATATATGCACATCCATGTTTATACCAGCACAGTTTGTAATAGCTAAATCTTGGAAACAGCCCAAATGCCCACTGACTGATGAATGGATAAAGATGATGTGGTTTTTTTATATAATGGAGTACTACTCTGCCATTAAGCAGGATAAGCTTGAGACATTTCTATGTAAATGGATGGACTTTGAGACCATACTCTTAAGTGAAATAAATTGGACACACGTGTTTAAATACTGCATTATCTCTCTAGTGTGAGAAACCAAAAATGGAAATAAGGACGAAAATGTATAACAGATATTGGGAAATGGGAAAAAATGTTCAAGTGGAGAGGGGAACAAGGAGTGAGGGGAGTGACAAGAAAAAAAAAGAGAACAATGGAAAACATGGAAACAAATCCTTTGTAAATAAGGAGGGGAAGAAGGGTTGAAGGGAGGGGAAAGGAATGGGGAAAAAAAGAAGAAGCAAGATGTATCATGTACAAGTACAAATTGCCTATGATGAATGTTAACACTATGTATATCTAAAATGTACCAATAACATAAAATTTAAAAAACAAATAAATAAAAGTAAGAAACAGGCTGGGATATAGCTTAGGGGTAGAGCACTTGCATCCCATGTTCAAGGCCCTGGGTTCATCCCTAGCACTGAAAAACTAACCAAAAATCTATGAGAAGCTTAGAGGTGGGTTTGGGGGCTGAACCAGGAGCCTCTGAGGGGCACCCAGGCTGGGGCCTGCTGTGGAGGCAACATGGGGTAGGGTGTCCCGCAGTGAGACTCCTGGAAGGATGGGAAACTACACAGGGAAATCACTGCTGCCATTGCAGTAAATGGCAGCTGTCAGGCTGAAGACATGTGTGAGGTTCATGTGACAGGGCCGGGAAGCAAACACAAAAACCAAGTCTCTTCTTCTGGTCTCCCAGCCTCCCTCTAATGTCACCCCTTGCCAGACACAGAAAACCACCGCACAGAAGAGACTGGAATTACAGGAAGAGGTATCGCAATATAAGTTTAAATCTAAGACACAACAGACTCATTAGTCAGTAAAAAATAGTAATAATGACAAAGCAATGACCAGTTACTGGATCCTTAGTATTAGCCACTGCTAAATACTCACATACATTACCTATTGAATCCACACATTAGTAGACCCATTTTAAAGACAGGAAAACACAGGCTCAGAAAGGATCATTCCCTTGATGAGGATTAAACACACAATAAGTAACAAAAGTAGAATTCGATTCTAGGTCCAATGATTCTAAAACCTATAGGCCTAACCAATTAAAACCAAGCTAAAGGGGTATCCAAAGGATTGAGTGGTAAGTAAATCATAATAAATCCATACATACTACCATTAAAAAACAGAGGACTTTATTCATATAGGAAAGTATTCTGCAAAAAGAGAAATGTTAAAAAAAGACAATTTTTTAAAAAGTAAATATAACATTTTTAATTAATGTGCACACATATAAGCCACACTAAAGTCTGCTAAGACATCATCCAAAATACTACTCATAACCATTTTTGTCGCTGTTTTTTGATTGTTGCTATTATCATTTTTTCCATTTAATATTTCCTATATTACATATATAACTGAAGCCTATCAAATATATTTTTCCATTTAACTGGTCTAAAACATGGCAGAAACATAACAACTGTGAATTAGTAACATAGTCAGAGCACCATGCCAAAATGTCCATACTGAGACAAGGTAACTCAAACCACAACTCATAATTCACATTATGAGAAAAATGTTAGAGAAACATACCAAGTAGAGACTTTTTTCACCTTTTTTTTTGGTACCAGGGATCGAACTCGGGTTCTTGCGCTTGCGAGGCAGGCGGCAGAACCACTGAGCTAACCGCCCTGGCCCTGTAGAGACTTTTTTCAAAACAAAGAATTCAGAAGTGTGTGAGAATAACTCAATTTTTTTTCTTTTCTTATAAGACAGGGTCTCACTATGTAGCTCAGACTGGGCTCAAACTCTCCTGCTTCAGCCTTCTAAGGGCTGGAATTACAGACATGTGCCATCAAGCCCAGCCAGTAATAACTGAGTATCTTTTACTAGGTTTCTAAGTGTTTTTCATTTGTTTGGCTGGAGGTGGAGTTGCTGTTTTGTGGAAGGGAAGAGTGATGTCTTCTGGATGAACAAAACCATTCCAAGAACAAGGAAACACAACTTCAAGTGTTTACTGAATAATGTGAATTACTGTAACCAGTAAAGAGGCTTTGGACCTCATAGTGTAGTAGGTCAGGCTTCAGCACACATTCACATGCATAATTAGCTAATCATCACTTTCTTCAATTACACTTTTGAAATAATCACTTACCAAACACTATTCCTTTAGCAAAGGGAGGAAACAGTTCTGAATGACGGAATAAGTGTTTGTGAATTTGCCATAGCTCTTTGTGCAGTTTCTTAAAATCACTGAACCTCTTCCATACGATTATCTAAAAAGAGAAAAAGATTAACAGTGTGCTTCAGAGCAGAATTTAGGTTTTGATATCTCAACAAGAAGTAATCTTTTCATTAAAGTGTTCAAAATTGTCAAGCACAACAAACATGTTCTAACAATTTCTAACTAATGTTTGAAATTCACTAATATTTGCTTTAAAACTATAAAGCACCAAGTCTTCCTCATGCTATTTTGTTTTGGTTCTTTAATTTCATTTTAAACAAATACATTTTTATTCTTACTGGAAAAATATTTAACCTGTTACAAAGAACTTCTATACCACATAAAATGTCTCTTAGTCTCCTGAAAACCAATTAGCCATTGTCCTGGGAAATTAGTTAAATGTCCAACATGTATTCTTTCTCAAAAAAAACATGTTTATAAAAACGAAGTAACTAATTTATGCAATTTTTAACACAAAGGACATATTCAACATTTACCTAAAAAAAATAAATTGAGTAATACTGAAGAAGAAATGGCTGTGTAGCAAGTCATTAACAGGAATTTTCCTATTTCATAACTTTTTCTTAAATCTTAATCTAGAAACAAGATATCTGGGGACAGGGTGAATGCTGATCAGAATACCATTAAAATGAACATATATTGCAAAAAAACAAAACAATAATCATCCATATTAGATAACATGTGAGTTTGCCTTCGTTAGTCTGAATTATTCTTACTCAGATTCAATTAGACAAAAGAAAACTGTGTAAAAAGAAAGGATTCAACACATAGCTTTGATATCACTGGGTCAGCCCTTCAGTCCCCACGAAACAGGATAAAACTGAGTTTTAAACTGTCACTTTGTATATTGGAGCCTTTTCTTGTGAAAACCCTAAATCACTTCCTTTCTGATGAATTCTCAGTGTTTTTATATACAACACAGTGTAATGCTAATGACCAAATATGGTCGGGCAGGCAAGTGATTTAAGAGATTCTTGCCAAAAAACCTGCTGTGTTATATGAAATTATCCAATTTTGTATACTGTTAGTCTGCCTTAGTCCTTCTTGTTTTTTATTTAATTATAATCCTAGGAGACTAGGCAGATTTAAACAAACTGCTTCTCCTGATGCTGCTCTCTTCCTCGTTTACTAAACAACGAAAACACTCACCAAAGCAAATACTTTCACAGCCCTGCTCTGTGCTGGGCATCATTCTGTCACAGAGGGTGAAAATGACAAGCACGAGGCCTCCAGTGTTCCGGTCTAGTTGGGAAGAGTAAGCCAGCACAGCACACCCAGCATAGATGGCATGGTCAACACCAAGCAGGCTGGCACAGTGCTGGGACAGGGGACACCTGAGAAGGCTCTATCCAAAGGGAATTGGTCAGCAGAGCAAGAAAATAAAGGAGGTGAGGGGCACATGGGATGAAGTTTTTAAAAAGAAAGATGCCACAGAGGTATTGCTAGAATCTTGGCTCTTACAACTGGGTGGGGCCATCCCCTGAGGCGGAAGCAAGGAAGAAGTGGCGTGAGGAAGAAAGAAATCCTGCTTTGGATGGCTGGTTTAGGGACCGTCAGGCTTCTCACTGGGTGTGGGCTTGAAGAGCCAAACCTGCTCCTTGGGAGCCAGGGGTGGTCAGGAGGTAATATAATAAATGAGGAAAGGTTTCTTAGCCTTCCTAAGGAGAGAGGAGTGAACATGGAATAGACGGAAATGCTGACACCTGAGCCACTGAGAAGAAAAAGAGACTTTACTTGAAAATGGAAGTGAGCGAGACAGCAAAGAACCAAGACTTGCGCTAAACAGAAGGAAAGGAACTGACTGACGGAGTCCAGCCAACACTTGAGAACTGAAAGGCCTCAGGACAGTGAGATTTTAGCCATCAATTTTTTGCTTCTCTGTAGTTTCTAATCTTGATACATGAACATAATTCTGTCATGAGGAAAAAGGTGTTATTTTAAAATATATCAATTTGCATTAGCATTGCACTGCTAAGGGATGGGAGGAACTAAGCAATAGGATTATGAAAGCTACCTTACATGAGGAAAATGGCAATATGAACTGGGGATCACATGAGGTGAAAGCCACTGCCACATGAACAGGAGAGCTATTCCCACGATTGCAGATTATGGAAACAAGTTTGCAGGTAAAACTTTTATTCTAGACAAGATCATTTTCAGATAGAGAACAACTTAAAAGGCAAAATTTAATAATTCAATCACAGCGGTGACTAAAATGCCAGGATATAATTTGTCAGTGCAAGAATCAGAACTGCTGACACAAGGAGCTGTTTCTTCACCACACCACTGCGTAAATTCCCTCACACGTTCTTTATCCTAACACTAGGGCTAATGAACCAAAATACCTACGAGCACTGTCAAATATCGCATCCACTGCCTCCTTTTGTCAAATTCATACTCCTTTTTAAACTGAAGTTTCCAGAAACCTTCAAACTGGACAACTGAATAAAAGCACACTGCTAGTACATCAGCAAGTACTGATGTTTATATATGGGCCACATAAAGTTCCAAAGACATATGCAAAAATTGTTTAATACATTTTTGACATTTTCCTATCGGAAAAAAATAACTTTATAATATCTATTACTTTAAACCAAACCTCCAAAAATTTTTTATTCATTAAAGTCATTCTGAAAAAAATTTATCAATGAAATGTTATTCAATGACAACCATATACAGACTGCAAACTTAATGAGCCTCGCTTTTTCATTAGAATATTCCCTTAAATGGTTACATGCAATAAATACCTCCTTTTCAATTATAAAGAATTACATCAAAATTTTTAGATCCCTATATTTTATGAAATCACCCACTTCAATTAACTTGGGCCTTTTCACTCTTATATAGTTTTTTTTGGTATCGGGGATTGAACTCAGGACCTTGTGCTTGCCAGGCAGGCATAGCGCCACTGAGCTACATCCCCGGCCCTCTTATATAGTATTTTAAACTTGCTGGATCATCTTTCCTTACAAATGTCACTACCGTGCCATTAGCTTTTTCTTTTTTTTTTTTTTTTCCAGTACTGGGGATCAAACTCAGGACCTTGTGCTTGCAAAGCAGGCACAGTGCCAGTGAGCTAAATCCCCAGCCCACCATTACCTTTTTATTTTTTCTCCTCTTTTCAAGAGGCTTTTCATTCCCTTATAAGATTTCTCTAAGAAAACTATTTTATGAAACTATCTTATGAAAAGACACAAAATTTAGAAATTTCTGCTATGATAAATAGAAAGGTCAACTTCAGTTCTTTTCCATTCCCAATTTACCAGTGAGATATGCTGCCTATACAGAAAGAACTACAAAGGGCTGGGGATTAGCTCAGTGGTTCCACCTCCTGCCTCACAGAAAGAGCTACAGGCCACTCTTAGGACAGTTGGGGAAAAATGGAACACAGTCTTCCCTTGCTGTTCGCAAGCGGCTTGTGTTCTAGGCCAGAGGTGGTGAAGCTTTTAGAGACGAGAGCCCAGACTGCAACCCAAAACCCACATATTTATCCCAAAGTGGCAACACTGCAATTAAACCTGAACACTGAGGACTCAGTCTAGAAAAAACAACTCATACATTAACATCTTTTGTCTTAAAAACAAATACCATAAGTGCCATAGGTTCCCCACCACTGTTCTAGACCATCTACAAATGAAGAGGCCAAAAATCAACAGCTGATGTACCACTGCACATTCACTCATATTTTTTAAATAAAAATTTAGAGGAAATTATAAAAACTTTTTAAGAAGTCAGTTATCCTAGCAACTTTAAAGTATTTACTCCATGTTAATATTTTTTAACATTCTTAGGAAGAAAATGCTGATATCTGATAGTGCCAAATGTATATAAAACAAAAAGAGCAAAACTTGTCCAGCTCTATAAGGATATCATTGGCCCTATATTTGGTTACAATAACAGTACATCTACTAGTCCTCAATAGTTCTTATGAAGCCCAACTATATTCTAAAGCTATAACTAAATTAATTAGGTAATGGAAAAAGTGAAAGGAAAGAAAATGGAAATAAAGTCAAAGTCAATTCCTTTCCTAAGTGAAAATTCCCACGTTTAAATGAGATAAGTGAGAAATAAAAAGTACTGATCAAGGTCACTTCAAGGTTTTTCCATACTTTAAGAAGCTGACTGGATAGGAGACTTTTTAAAGAATTTATATTATTTCTAACAAAGGACCATGCAATTGTCTAACTAAAGGACACTTACAAGAGTTTTCTGATGAATGGTTCACCAACAGTTGTTATTATAAAAGAGTTTTCCCCCAAAAAAAGATTAAGGAAATGGCAGAGAGTATGTTCATGGGTAGGTTGATTCAGGATTCTCCCTGGAAAAGTGGAACATCAAGCTACAAACTACAGCACAGCAATCAGACGACGCATGCAAAGGAAACGACCCATTTTCAATTGTAACAGAACTGTAAATTCTCAAAAGTAGAACAGCCTGGTATTGACTAATTCAACAAAATTAGTAGAAATCTAAAGAATAGTTCATAATAATCAATTGATACTTAAGTAAAGATTACTTTCATTAAACAATGGTACAAATAACACTCACAGGCATATAGAACCTTTCTTCCAAATTAATAATATTCTCCCTATTGTGGGGGAAAGGACGATATCTTAAAACCCGTGAGGAAAGTAGCGTGAAATCTTTTTTAAATGTCTTTTATTAATCACAGGACAAATACAAATGTCATATCAGACACAATACCTTAAGGAATTGGAAGGTAAAACATTTAAATATTTTCTAAACCCAAGGGTCACACATTCAAATCAACCACGACCAAATAATCAACTCAAATGCATGAATCAAGCCAGGTATGGTCAAGAAGGACATGGGGCCTATGGCTAAATAAAAAGCTCATACCTCACCCAGACATGCAAATTCAACTGGGGAAGAACAACCAGGTGGCAGAATCAGGACTGCAAATTAACTGCATGTTTTAAACTCTTCAGCAAGAACAATCCCACCCCCCACCCCGCCCCACCGCCAATATATGTCTTCTGGTCTTAGGGTCAATGAGCAGGGGTCAAAATGAAAGTAAATCAAGAAACATTAAAAGAAGAATTCCTAAAAAAATTGACAAGCACAAAGTAATTACAAATAGAGAATTCCACACTTGTAAGTAAAAATGTAATAGACTGACATCACTGTGGAGAGATGGAAAGAAAGAAAAAGGAAAAAAATGCAAAGAAGAGTCTACAAAAGAATTACCTTACAAAGTTAAAAAGAAACATCTACATCTAAAGCAGGTTTTCAAGATGTCAATATGTCAATTCAACATAAAACTAGTGGAGGAGACCCATAATTTGTCACTATAATCTTTAAAATTAATACTAGTTACCAAATACTTATGTTTTACTATACAAATATCATGAACTTGAAATGAATAGAGGCCCTTAATTAACAAAGAAATCTTAAGTGTATTAGTTACCAGAACAATTATCACTAATAGCACTATAATTCCTCAAATTCTTATTTATATAAATTAACACCTACTAAAACACCTATAGTAGGTCTGAAACAGGACATTTAACTACTATTTTAGGAAGCTGAAGGCAATCTTAATACAAATTCAAAGACTGGCATACAAATAATTCAGGCAGTTTCCTCAATAAAGTATTTAATTAAATTTTTGTCAAAAATAGAAAATGAAATTTTCATATGGATAAACACGTTACCTCCTGGACATCCTCTGGGTTTTTCCGTGAAACAACCTAAAACAAAACATACATAGAAATATATAATCATTATCAAAATTTAAGATTTCACATTTGTATAATTACTTCCAACAGTATTGGCATAAAATTTTAATTTGCTTAAAAAATACTTATCACGGGCCGGGGATTTAGCTCAGTGGTTTCGCTGCCTGCTGTGCAAGTGCAAGGACCCAAGTACGATCCCCGGTTCCCAAAAAAAAAAAAAAAATACTTATCACTAAAAATTCAGCCACATAATTTCACTACCTGAAATACTAAAATTTAAAGAAAAAATCAGCTAAAATTCAGCACACGTATTATATTCATAAAATTCTTTCTTAATGTAATTCTACCAAGCTTTCCTACCATCCTTCCAAGCTTACACACGGATCAGAAGCATAAAGAACAGCTGCACTTGAGCAAAGTGTATAACAGATCTCAATATATTATTTCTTTTTTTTTTTTTTTTTTT
>NW_004624771.1:18350315-18374978 GCF_000247695.1 Heterocephalus glaber | reverse complement strand
CTCTCTCTCTCTCTCTCTCCCCCTCCCTCCCCCTCGTTTCCTACATTAACCCAAGTTGCCCTTGGATTTATGAACTTCCTGTCACATGCCCCCCCCCCTTGAAGCTGGGATTACAGACACGTGCCAGTAGGCCCAGATAAAAGGACTTTTTTGTTGGGAAACATGAGTCTTATTGTTTTTTTAAAAAAGAAATTACTCCACCTGTATACAAATCCCATCATCTTTGGCAGACTTAATGACATTGTTCCATCAATGACATCTTGAATCTCCTTTCTGTATGTTTAATCTTTTTCTCACCACCTGCCTCTTCTCAGAATACATATCCTTAAATCTACATTCATTCATTACACCTGAATTTACTTATTATGTGATGCTAATTACGTATTGGAGTTACAAAAATAGTCCCTCCTCTCAAGTACTATCTAGTACTGAAAATAAAGAAGCAACAATTAAAATATATTGTGATAAGTATCATGACAAGTGCATTTATGGAATGCTGAAGAATACATCTAACATGGAATGGATGATTACCTAAGGCTTTTAGATAGCGGGAAAATGTGGCTGAATCATGAAAGAAAGATGGGAGCTAACAAGGCAGAGAAGGGACAAAAAGACTTCATGTTGCCTTTTCCTCCCTGTCCTTCCCCTGATAATCAAACTAATCTGCATGAATATTACATCATTATCCATTTATCCCAATCTCCATTTCAGTCTCACTACTATTGTGCTACTCTGACATTGCTCTGAAAAATTTCTAATGACCCAATATTTTCAACTTTGAAAGTTTCTGACCATTTCCACCTTTTCAGAATGCTTCTATGTCCTTACTATAGGAGTATGCTGATTTTCTCTCTAATTCACTCAGGTCACTCTTTTTCAGCCTCTTTTGCTGGTTTCTCCTCTTTCCAGGAAACTTCAGTGGTCTTGTTTCTCTGGTTTTTTAATTTGATCCTTTGTTATTCCATTGAATCACAATTCTGTATTTCCAGGGATACTTCTCTTTCATAGCCTGGCTTGCTTTACCTTCATCCTTACCTGTATATCCTGTTAACACTGAGAACATGTCAAATTCTGAACTTTTTTTCCCCCATAAGCCTGTTCCTATGTTTTACTCTCTGTGTAATTATATTAGTCACATATTTTGGAACCATCTTTAGCACTTTTCTCTCCTTTCTCTAAATTTCATTGATTCACAAAGTGGCATTAGTTAAAAATAAAAGAATGGAAAATGATATAGCTTGAAAACACCACTAAAAAGATTTAAGAAATTTTAAAGTAAAAACCATTCAAACTTAAAGAAAAAAAAATACCCAGATTACAACTATAGTAAGATTTCAACACTTCTCTCTCAGTAACTAATTAAAATATTTCAAAATAGATCACTAAGATTTAGAAGATCTAAAAAGTTGTATCAACCATTTCTACCCAGTAAACATTTATAGAATATTCTACCCTCAACAGATCATGTTTGATTGATTGTACACAAAACATTCAACAACACAGACCATATTCTGAGTTATAAAATAAATGTCAACAAATTTTAAAAGACTAATAAAAATTGTATGTGTTTTGTGATCCCTAGAAGCTAATAGTAGAAAGTTACCTGTAAAATTTATGAATACTTGAAAGTAAATAACAGAATTCTTTAAAACTTCTGGATCAAAGAATAAATGACAAGAGACCTTTAAAAATATTTGGAATTCACTGAAAGCTGAAATATAACAAAATTTAGGATCCAATTGAAGTAATGCTAACAGAAAAAAAAAATGTATGCCCTTTGATGGTATATAGAAAAAGGAAAAAAGGTGAACCAACAATCTAAGCTTCTATCTTAACAAACTAGAAAAAAGAACAATTTAAGCATCGGGAAGAAAAAATGAAGAAAAGAACAAGAAATAAATGTAACAAGAAAGAAAAAGCAACAGAAAATCAACACAACCAAAAACTTTTTGTGTGTGTGTGCAGAGAAATAATCTAGAAACATAAACTTCTAGTCAGAAAGCTTAAGGAAAAAGTGAGAAATCACAAATTGTGGATATCAGAAATGAAAGAAAATATATCACTACACATCCTATAGTCCCTAAAAGAAAAGTAAGAGAATTTTGTGAACAACTATATGCTAAGAAATTGATAATTTTTCCTAAAAGACAAACTACCAAAGCTTACTCGGGGCCGGGGATTTAGCTCAGTGGTTCTGGCGCCTGCCTTGCAAGTACAAGGTCCCGAGTTCGATCCCTGGTACCAAAAAAAAAAAAAAAAACCAAATCTTACTCAAGGATAATTATATGAATAGCCCTATATTAAAGAATTTGAATAGGAAACCCAAACAAGAAGACTGAGCCAATATGATTTCAGCGGTGAAGTCTACCAAGCATTTAGGGAAGAAATGATGGAGACAATTTACGTATATGCTCAATTCCCCAAGAAGAATGCAATTATGTGTTACAAAAATATAACAACAATTTAAAAAGTAGCAAAAAGAATTCAGAAGCACATTGAAGTAAATATATTCCATGATTAAATGGAATTTATCCCAAAAATGCAGTTGGTTCAACCTAAGAAAGTAAATCAGCCGGGCATGGTGGCACACACCTATAATCCCAGCGCTCAGAAGGATTGCCATGAGTTCGAGGCCAACCTGGGCTACATAGTGAGTTCAAGGACACCCTGAATTACACAGCAAGACCCTGTTTCAAAAAGAAAGTAAATCGGGCTGGGGATTTAGCTTAGTGGTTCTGCTGCCTGCCTCGCAAGCGCAAGGACCTGAGTTCGATCCCTGGTACCCCCCCCCAAAAAAAAAAAAAGTAAATCAATGTAATACACCATATATAGCCATATAATACATAAAAAGATAACACATTTTAAGCAAGTAAGTTTTATCACAGGAATTCAAGGTTAGATCAACATTAAAAATTAATCCGTTATGATACATTGTCTCACTAGACACAGAAAAAGCATTTGAAACATCTCATATAGATTCATAATTAAACGCTTTGTAAACTAAAAATAAAGGAAACTTCCTTAAATTTATTAAGAGCATATACCAAGAAAAGAATTAAAATTAACATCACTTAGCGGTGAAAGACTGAACACTTTCCTGCTAAGATCAGAAATGAGATAAGAATGTCCTATCACTTCTGCTCAGAATTGTACTGGAGGATTGGAACAGCAAAGAAAAAAAATTAGGTTTTTCAAAAGGAAGAAATAAATTTGCCTTTATTTACAAAGGACATAATCAAATTAAATTAAAAAATGAGTCTTTAGGCCAGGGATTTAGCTCAGTGGCACCAAGCCTGCCTTGCATGTGCAAGGTCCTGAGTTCAATCCCTGGTACCAGGAAAAAAAAAAAGAGAGAACGACTTTAAAGATTTTTTCATGCTAAGTAAATTAAATATTTGAAGTTATTTATTTCCTTTTTTGATAAATAATCAACACATAACTACTGATCTGAAATTCTGACCAGAATCAAGTAACAAATGTAAGCCTATTAAGTTCATATAATAACAATCAAAAACAAAGGCACTTGAGGGCCCGGGATTTAGCTCAGTGGTTCCGCCGCCTGCCTGGAAAGCGCAAGGACCAGAGTTCGATCCCCAGTACCAAAAAAACTCAAAAAAACAAAGGCACTTGAGTTTTTGGTGAACTTTTGCTTCCTTGTGGACTTTAATTTCTGACATATCTTTAAAATACTGTAATAACTCAAAGATTCCCTTACATCTTTTTTTCTTACCTCAAATATCCCTGACATCCCAGGTTTAGATGTCAAATAACATAAGATGCATTAAATGGAATACATAGATACACATCTGCTATAGTTTGGATCCTGAATGTCTCCTTAAGGCCCATGTGTTAAAGACTTAGTCCTATAGCAATGCTGGGAGGTGATAGGCCTTCAGGTCAAGGAATAGAGACTGTCAGGAGGTTCTAGGTCATTAGGGGTGTGCACTTGAAAAGGATTGTCTCATCCTTGTCTCTTGCGCTCTCTTTTCTTCCCTGCTGCCATGAGGTGAGCAGCTTGCTCCACTATGTGCTCCCCACCTAAGCACTGTGTGCTTCCCCACTTCTCTCTCTCTCTCTCTCTCTCTCTCTCTCTCTCTCTCTCTCTCTCTCTCTATTTGTATGGGGATCAAACTCAGGATCTTGTGCTTGCCAAAACCTTTTCTCTTTTTAAGCTGATTATCTTAGCTATTTTTTTTATCTTAGGTACTTTGGTATAGTAATGGACAGCTGACTAACATAATAACTAACACATTGATTATTAGCTATCATAAAGGACTTCTTTTTAGATAATGCTCTAGTTTTGGCATAAGCAGAGTCAGTACATGGAAAAGGCATCACTAAATAGTCCTTTATTTATTCATTTTTTAACAAACAAAATACAGTTTTCTCAAATGGATAATCAGGCAACCACAGAAAGTGTTTTTGTTTTGTTTGGTTGGTTGGTTAGTTTTTGTTTTTGCAGTACTGAGGATTGAACCCAGGGCCTCTGCCCTGAACCCTTTTTATTTTTTATTTTGAAACAGGATCTCACTAGTTACTAAATTGCCCTGGCTGCAGTCATTTTGCCTTAGCCTCCCACAGTGCTACGATTATAGGCATACACCACCACACCCAGCTCGGTTTTGCTCTTGTTTACATACAGACTGCTCATATTCTTCTGTGACATTCTATCACTCACCTCATTCCTTTCTATGTCTGAGAGCTCCTGCTGAGGTCTACTCCTGCTCCTTAATACTTTCCCAGAAACATAACTCTAGGAACCCTACAATAGACCAGGCCAGACACCAAGATCTTCTCTCAAAGGTGAGCTCAAGTCCATAACATCTACAAATCCTTACACTATGGAGACTCACAAATCTACAAACCCTATTCTAGGACTGAGAGATGCAAATAAGAAAGGACTTAGCAGTAGAGAGAACAGAGAGCTAATCTGAATTTTGTATCCTGATTACCAAATTTCTGAACTTGTACCTCTGGGGTTTTTTTATTTGTTTATTTGTTTTGTTTTGTTTTGGTACAGGGGATTGAGCTCAGGACCTTGTACTTGCCAGGCAGGTGGCAACACCACTGAGCTGAATCCCCGGCCCTTTGTACCCTCTGTTTTATTTTTTTTTTTTATTTTTTATTTATTTATTTTTATTTATTTATTTTTTTGGTACCGGGGATTGAACTCAGGTCCTTGGCTTGTGAGGCAGGTGGCAGAACCACTGAGCTAAATCCCCGGCCCCTGTACCCTCTGTTTTAAAAGTCTGAACATCGTGACTTGTGTTTTTTCGTTTGGGGTGTTTTGTTTTTTGTTATTGGGAATTCTAGAAAAGGCTGAGTGGTATGATGCTTTCGTCAAGAACTGCTATAACATATATAGTCATGGAGGACTTTATCGAGCTTTTAGATTAATTATTGTAAGACTATTAATTAAATCCACCTTGTCCTGATTTCAATCTTTAATTTGCTAGTATATTAGCAGCCCAAGTGTAATATTAGGCTGGAAATAATGAAAAAAAGAAAGGAAGGATTCTCCAACCATAAAAAATTGGGAAACTAGTGCACTATATACAAGGTCCTACAGGGGAAAGAACTCTGTCACCATGACAACCTGAGATATTTTTATTGAGAGAGTTGGTAGGCTATATTCAAGCATTTTCCAGAATTTGGGGGTAGAAAGTGAAGTATAAGAACACGTGTGGGAGTTAAGAGACACTTCAATTTTTATTTTCATCCTTATTTTTTAGCTTTTCCTTACAATCTACGTATTACCAAATTCTATTTTATAAGAGCAAAAGGTCAAAATAATTTTAGACCCCATAATTACATATGAATGTTATAAACATATATATATATATATATATATATATATATATATGATTATGTAACTTTGCTAATTTGGGAGATTTTCACAAAGGATATTTGGTTTCTAAAAGAACAGAAGAAATTTATATATCATCCAATAGTTCAAAACAGATTATTCTACAATAGCATAGTCTTCCTAGGCTAGAAAACCTGAAGATATCAGATGAAAACAGTGGTGCCTTGCTTCATGAACACTTTTGTTTGTAAACAATTCGTTTCACAAACAGAAGCATTTGCCACAATTTTGTTGTTGTTTGTAAAGCCTGCATTGGATGACAAGCTCAACTGTGACCATCTTCCCACACAAGCACAAACGTGGCCAACTGTTCCAAAATCATAAAACAAATCAAGTTCGTAAACCAAGGTAAAACTGTACTTTCTTTCTTATTGAAATTATGTTACATTAATTTTAATCTAATTTTATGTAATTTTTGTCTTCTTTGAATTTTGCTGTGTAGTCTTTCCCAAAAGATTTACATGAAGTTCTGTTATATGTGAATTATCTATTTATCTATTAATATAAGCTAGTCTAACCAACTTTTATATGTTCAAAATTTTTCATACAAAATTGTCAAGAAGAATTTTAGCCTCTTTACACCTCTCATTTTATTCTCACAGTATTTCATTAAATAAGTATTACTATCCCCATTTTTTTGTTTGTTTGTTTTTAATTTTTTTTTTTTTTGGTACCAGGCATCGAACTCGGGACCTTGCGCTTGCTAGGCAGGCGGCGGAACCACTGAGCTAAATCCTCGGCCCACTATCCCAGTTTTACAGATAAGTGTGACAGAGAGGTGGTGTATTTGCCCAATGCCGCAGCTCAGAAGTGCAGAGTCTGTGTTAATATATAGATGGTCTTTGTCTCTACTTTTTGATATACATTGTGATTTATAAAGAAATATGGTCTTGGTAGCTGTTTCCTGGAACACAACTGCTAAAGCCCTTAGAATAATGATAATAGTGATAAATAGCTCTTTGTAAACTAATGAGATGACTTGTGGCTGGGGCCTCCTGGAGAGCCTCAGGATGCTCAGAGGAATCAACTATGATTAGAACTTTCAGTCCCATCCCCAAACCTTGGTGAGAGAAGCTTTGAAGGTTGAGCCAAAATTCAACCTTCAATTGATTATACTGAGGTAGAAAGAGCTACCAAACATAATGGATAATTATTGTAAAATGTTTGTTAATGAACACTGTGCTAAAACCCTGCTTGAAACTTGTGTGAAATTGTCCCTGCTTGGAAACTCTGGATGGGCCTCCTCCCTCTTATGGGAGCAGCCTGCTCCTGGAGAGATTAGAAGCTAGCCTTGAAATTTGTTCATCTAAGCCCCCAACCTTGAATCCATGGAAAATCACCTAATGCCACTTTATCACATCCTCACCACATTCTGTAAGGTACCCTAGGCTTCGAGCAAGGTATAAAAAGGAAACACTGTTTTAACTCGTGGTCAGCCTATAAGGACTTTTTCCTGAGGCTGTCCATTGCCTGGCAATAAACTTCTTTTTTTATTTTACCCGACTCTCCTGTCTCTGAAAGATCATTTCAACTCCCGGTTTGCCACAACAATATCAGTGAGCAGTGATGTAATCAGTCATACCTATGTGACGTTTATTTTTAAAAACCCAAAGGACAGAGCTCAGACAGCTTCCAGATTACTGATCACGGGGAGGGTTCTCGAGGAAGCCAGGCAGGAGAGAACATGGAAACTCCATGTCCCTTCCTACATACTTTGCCCTGTGCATCTCTTCCATCAGGCTGATTCTCTGTATCCTTTGTAACATTGAAATTGGCTAAGGCCTGGACACACCTGGAAACATATTCCTTAAATAACAAAGTTTTAAAGTCCTCTTTCAGGAAGTGCCTCTGGAATCCACTCAACCAGCTTTTCCAGAATGGATATTCACAGAAGAATCCAGCTCATCAGACTGATACCTTTTGACATAACAAGCTCAAAATCATGGCAATACCCCCAAAGAGACATGCAATCTATGGAGAGCCATAATGACCATCTTTCCCCACACAGAAGAGGCATAAAACTTGCCTTTCTTGCCATCCACTCAACAAGCTTCTTCTGTCTCCCTTCCTGTATATAAATTCCTTCATTACCAACTGATTGGGAAGGCAGATTTGAACTTTATGTCTGCTGTTGTCCTGAATAAACTGAATCAAGTTCTTTTTGGGGCAAAAGATGGTGCCATATTATTGGCTTGTATGCATGTCAGGCACTGAGCCCTTCCTCCATAGCAATAACCCTTATAATAAATAGATAAATGAAAGTAAGGCCTTTCCTTGAGTTATCTGAGTTGCTGTTTTGGGGCCTGAGAGGCTGCTTTTCCTAAAAGCACTGAGTCTTCACTGCATCTGTCTGATGGGTAACTGAAAGTAGGATAAAATCTTGGGATCTCTACCTTTATTTTGCCTCTGTCTCTTTTGCTAGCTTAAACTTTGGGTCAGATCCCTGTTCCCCCTGCACATAGGCATGTTAGTCATTTAGAGTGTTCTTCTAAAACTGGTCATCCAGGGCAGGGGATTTAGCTCAGTGGTGCTGCCACCTGCCTTGAAAGTGTAAGGTCCCAAGTTCGACCCCCGGTACACCCTCCCCCCCGGCAAAAGAAACAAAATTTAGGGCCAGGGATTTAGCTCAGTGGTTTCGCCACCTGCTGGGCAGGCGCAAGGACCCGAGTTCGATCCCCAGTACCAATAAATAAACAAACAAACAAACAAACAAACTGGTCATCCTCCCCCTTTATGCCTGAAGCCACCAAGCTAAGAGTTCAAGATCTGCTAGGACATATGCAACAGATTATCAGCTGCCAGTGTCTGCAACACTCTATTCCAGACTGTTACC
Source organism: Heterocephalus glaber (assembly GCF_000247695.1). The sequence goes on along the minus strand of NW_004624771.1, from coordinate 18,366,279 downwards.
CAAGTTTTAGGGCAAAAGCCCCTGCTCTGTGGCTCCCACCAGACTAGGCTCTATCACTCTCCCAACACAGCAATCAAGGAGATGAGCAGAGGTATAGAGCAGAAAAGGAGCTTTGGTCAACACGGCCACTCTAAGATGAACAGAAAAGAGGTTCCGTGACATTAGATTGTTACTGGCCACTCGAGTTCATACATTCAGGGTTGTGTGTTTGCTGCTGGCCAGATCAAAGGAAGCCATTTATTTTGGTAAAAAGGATTTATTCAGAGCTAGCTCCAAGGAGATGTAAAGGCTCATTCACTTCAAATCACCATCTTACCATGTATAAGGTGTGCAAAGGATTTTATAACAAGGAACACTGTGAGGAAGGAATACAGTAAGTTAACAGATCTGCAGGTTTGTCTCATCCCTTCTGGGTCCCCACCAGCTCCCTCCCTTGCCTGTGGAAATGAAACTGGACTTTGGCCTCCTGGTAAGAGCACATGCACAAATTCATGAAAGTCAGACTGTAAAAGAAGGCTGAAATATTTGACCAGATAATATTAGGAGCTTCTATTTCTTGGAAGGCACTACAAACCCATCACAAACTATGGCACACTAATAGTAATTGTGAAACTAGTGAAACCCAATTAATTGTATGGAATATACCAAGGTCGGTTTTCTGGTTTTGATGGTGCACTATAGTTACGGCATTTAGTGTGGGCTGGGTGAGGGCTATACAGTATGTACTCTAGGGAGTACTTATATTTGTTTTCAAATAAAAAGTTAAATTGCTTTTTTTGTTTTTGTTTTGTACCAGGGATCAAACGTGGGACCTTGCACTTGCAAGGCTGGCGGTGGCACCACTGAGCTAAATCCCCGGCCCAGCTGAGTTTCTTTAGAATGCATTGTCAAGCCCAATCCTGTCTGTTCTGCAGTCAGCACCCTAAAACATCAGAACTTCGACAAACAAGAGTTACAACACATACATGCAGATGTGAAAGAAGCCGGTAAGAGCAAAGCTATACTCTAGACTTAAACTAAGAAACCTAGTGACCACGTTAATTAAAGAAAGCCAATATTTCTGTGAGATAAGATTCATTTGGTCGGAAAGCTGTATCACACAAATACTTAAAGTCCCCTTTTCTTGTAAACCAATATGAATTACCATTTGGGAAAAAGCACATTTAGGATTTCTTAGATACATACATACAGAACTGCAAAACTTTTGACTAATTTGTACAAGAATTAATGTCTATTTTACCAACTAAGAGCATACATTTTGGGCCGGGGATTTAGCTCAGTGGTTTTGCCGCCTGCTGTGCAAGCTCAAGGACCCAAGTTTGATCCCTGGTACCAAAAAAAAAAAAGAGCATACATTTTGACCAAGACTCTTATTCACCAAGAACATGGCTTATACCAGTTTCATAACTAACACCAGTTCACAAAGTAGCAGTTTAGCCAAACAATTTACTTATTTTTACAGCATAGTAGGACAAAAATCATGACCTTTTTACACCAAGACAATTACATTCTTAAAAATAAGGCAAATTACATATAATAGTTTATGTACCCAGAATTGTGAAACAAAACTTTTACAGATATCTGAGTAAATATAAACTTCCTAAGACTTAATTTTTAAACATGGAGAAAACAAGAAATTATTTTGACAAAAGTAAAGCTTCTTTTAAAGATTGGTTGTAATCTTTACTAAGAACAGATCAATATCTTAAGACTTGTTTTTTAACCATACAGATTTTGACATTATCCCTGTATGTAACATTTGTAGTGCTTTTTTTGTGTGTGTGTGGTGCTGGGGATTGAACTCAGGACCTTGCACTTACAAGCCAGGTGCGATGCCACTGAGCTAAACCCCTGGCCCTGTAATGCTTTTTAAAATTATTTTTCTTAGATCAAACTGTCTTTACTTAGAAATGCTTTACTTAAAAGATATACTGTTAAGATGTGATCTATTTTCAAAAAAATATAACTTTTAGAACATTACAAAATTCTGCTATCCCACACATAGGCTAAGAGTATGTTATTACTCTCATCTGTGTCCCAAACTGTGTCATATATAAATGTAAACACTGTACATCTAGAAAAAATTATATAATATACAACAAAATCTTTGTTTCTGAAACTTGCAAGGCTCTACTGTAAAAGCAAAGTGATTTTTAAGAACCATATTTATGCAAAGACTAGACAATAAAGTAATAGTTTATCTATTACACCAAAGCAAGCAGGCCTTTTAAGCATCTCTTAAAACTACTACCACTAAGCCACATAAACAAACCCATCAACCAACAGGTAAGTCATAGCTATTAAGTCTTTTTAAAAAATACTTTATTGGAATTGTTTTGATAAAACCAGGTACTCATGAAAAACAAAATAAATATAAGTGAACCTCATCTACATAGTACAAAGTATCTCAAAATTTCCAGCCAACTTTCTCCCCATTAAGTTGACAGCTATTCATATAGGTTAACACAGGAACGGTGTAAGCTTCTAGGATCTGCCAAACATCAGATAGACATCCTTTGTCAGCACAATTCGTAGCAACCAAGGAGAAGGGGCTTGCTTTCCACCTGTCACAGCCTGATGATGAAATAACAGGAATCGCTACCTAGGCATCATAGGCAGCCAATAGTCTTGGAAGGGGTAGATTCCAAACCCTAGGTTTTCAGCCACAGGTTAGTGCAGAATTTCTGGTAGGAGGCTCTGCCCCTGGCTAGGCTGTCATGGTTATTTAAGGCTAACATACCTGGCAGACTTCTTAAGACCCCTAGCATCTCTTGCTGTGGACCCACCTACGAGAATGAGGAACCTGCTTGTGGGCTGCTGCATCACACCCCAATGTAGGCTCTAGGAGCACAGCCAGCCGAACATACTGCCTGCATTGAGTCTGCCCCACACAAAAGAGAATAGCTATTAAGTATTTAAAGCAAAATAATTTTTCTTAAAACTATTACTAGAAAAAAAGCTGTTACTAGAATATTAAATGAGTTGTGCTTAAACCAGTTGTTAACTTTAGAATATCTTAAAATAGTGAATAAATACAATTCTGTCATTTTTAAGTTTTATTATGTAAAGTTCATTTCAACTTGTTGATCTATAGTTTGACAAGTCTCCATTTTCAAATACTTATTGTCGTCCTAGAATAATCACTCTCAAAAAATTTATTGAAAGATCAGCAAAAAAAATTAAAAAAAATAAAAGATCAGCTATCTTTTGATCTTATGTCACAGTCTTATACATATATAAAGTTTGATCCCTGGTACCAAAGGAAAAAAAAAAAGGAAGTTTACTAGTCATGTACATTTAAAATGAAAAGCTCAGAAAATCTACAAAGATCCATGGCCTGCAGGAGGAAATATTTATCCCATATCCACACCCCCTGGCTTCAAGATTCCAGAGTTGCAGAAGTTATTAGCAATTAGATTAAAGGTGGTTATAAGGACAGAAAGATAAAAGAAACCAAAGCAAACCAAATGAGTACTCCAAATCAACAAAACAAATTCTGGAAATTGTTCTATTTCTGAATCTTCTCACATCAATCAGTGCTTCAAAATGACCTACAGCGGGTCCAAATCAAATGGTGAATATGTTTACTTTACCCAAATGGTACTGCCATGCCTCTCACCATTCAGTGCACCAAAATTATCTGTAATAAGTCTAACTAGCCCCAAATGGTGAAGGTGTTTACCTCATCCAAATGGCACTCCAACACAACCTAATAAAAGGTCCAAATGGTGACAACAGTAGATCCCTAAAGTGCACTTTTCAGTAGGAAACCAAGTGGAGCTCATCAGCTCCTAAAAATACTTTTTTTAAAAACCCACATTTATGAACAACTGATGCCATGAACAGGAAAGGATGGAGTATTCTCAGGTGCAAAAGTATCCCCAGGAGCTGCTGGAATGTCTCTGGAGTCCTGATCATGGCTTTGGCTAGCCACAAGCAGCCAGTCCCCAAGTGCCTGCCAGGATGCATGCCTCTCAGGAGCCAAAACTTACCTCCTGGCTGGCTCGCCAAAACTGTTTATCAGCCACCTAAGTTCATACACTCAGGTTCCTTTGCACACTGCTGTTCAAATCAAGGGAAGCTATCTCTTTTGGTAAAAATGAAGTGAGATTTTTTCAAAGCTAGTTCTGAGGAGATGGAGGGGACTTTTTGCCTCAAATCATCATTCCACCATGTACAGATGTGTTAGGGACTTTTATAGCAAGGAATGGTCAATATGATGGGGATAATTGGGATATGATAGTGGGGATAATGGGGATATGATAAGATAACAGAATTGCAGGATCTCACTACTTCCTTCAATTGCCTGTGGAAATGAAATTGGATTTCTACCTCTTGCTATGAGCATTTGCACATTCTTTTCAGTCATCTGGGTGGAAGAGAGATGGCGGTGGTTGTCCATACCCTCGACCTGAGGAAGCCTAGAAAAGCCACTTGTCTTTAAAGGAAAAATAACTTCTAAAGTTACATTTTGCCATGCTGGTTATAAGATCTATCTTCAAGAGACTAATTAGGAACTTTCAGGCTTTATGGAGGAGGGGAACAAAGGCAAGGGTTGTGTGTTTGCATAGCTGGCAGCATAGGTAATCTTGGTCATATGGTGGTCTGGTTGATCATTATCTCAGGACTAGATTCTATGAGGCTCCAGGAAACTCATCATTGCTTAAGGGGGCGATTCAGTTCCCTTCATGAGATGATTGCTCCTGTTTATGGGGGCAGCCTTGGTTTCTCTCATGGAGTAATTGCATTTATGGTGGGGATTTTATCATTGATTGATCTGCTCTTCCAGGTTTGGCAGTTCCTTGGGGGTAGTTTTGGTCCCTTGCTATAAAGATGTTTGTCAATAAGATCTGCTGTTCTTGGTATCCAAGGTGACTGTAGGAAAGAGTGGCTCAAAAGGAAAAAAAGTTTAAAAGGAAGCTGCAGTCAGAGAGGACAAAATGCAATTAAATTAGGCCAGTAACAGCCCTCCTTCAAGACCTCTGCAGTCTTGCCTAGAAGTTCCCAGTCATTGCCCTACACCTGAAGGAATGAAGTTTATCTTCCTTTCTGACTTGTTTTTTCCTCTGAGTCATTCTTTCCTGCAGTCACCTCAGATTCCAGGAACAAAATGCCTGATTGATAGACATCCTGTGCCAGCAGCTGAAACTCCCCGTAGGCAGCAACAACTTCCTTACAGCTGACAAGGCTCCACAAGGCCATCCTGAGATAATAAGCAACCAGACCAGTCTCACCAATACTGTCTAACTCTGTGCCTTCCCCCCACCTTTTGTTCCTTTCCTACACATCCCCAGTGTTCTTGTTAGTGCCTCAAGGACAAGGCCGAGGATGCTTGGTCCCCTATGGCTATATTGAACAAATTCCTTTCCTACTTTATTTTTTGGTTGGTTGTTTTATTAAGGCAAGTGATCAGACTTAGTCTCTTGTGCCCCCCCACCCCGACAAAGTCAGCCCCCCGCCCCCGGCCTAAGACTCTGACAACAACCCCAAGGACTGGGTCATAGGAACTCTCAATTTATAGCTGATTGATCAGAAATACAGGTCACAACCTGAGACTTTTGACTACCCTATACAGAGGAGTCTTGTAGTACTGAGCACTTAACCTATACAGTCTGATGCTATCTCCAGGGACATAGTGTCAGAATCGAAATTTAGGACACCCAGTTGGTGTACATGAGAGAATTACTTGGTTTGTGTGGAATCTTCACACACATTTTTTGGTACCTGGGATTGAACTTAGAACCTTGTGCTTGCAAGGCAGGCAGTGGCACCACTGAGCTAAATCTCTGCCCATTGACCAGACTTCTTGAGTGGTGTATGTAAGAGTAAGAAAAACTAGGGGGTTTTTTCCCTGTCTCTTACAACTATGTTGCTTTTTTTTTTTTTTTTTTTTCCAGTACTGGGGATTCAACTCAGGACCTTGCACTTGCCAGGCAGGCGCCAGCACCACTGAGCTAAATCCCCGGCCCTCTTTTTTTTTTTGAACTGTGCTACTTCTTATCTCAAAGTCTTCATGATTATTGAGACATAGATTTTTGAGCTTATAAAAAAATTGTTTCTGAGCCAGGGATTTAGCTCAGTGGTTCTACCACCTGCCCCAAGTTTGATCCCTAGTACCAAAAAAAAAAAAGAAAAGAAATTGTTTCTGAGCTGGGCTTGGTGATACACACCTGTAATCCCAGCACCAAGGTAGGCTAAAACAGGAGGCTCTCAAGTTTGAGACCACCCAGGTAATTTAGTGAAATTGTCTCAAAATTTGAAACTCCCCCAAAATTTTTTTAAAGAGCTGTGGATGGATTGCAACTGGGGATGTAGCTCAGCAGCAGAGCACATGCCTGGCAAGTGTGAGGCCCTGAAGTAGATTCCTGGTACAAAAAAGAGAGCTGTGGATGTAGCTCTGTGGTATTTAGGTTCAGTTCCCAGTACCACAAGGGGGGGGGGAGGATGAGAGAGAAAGAAAAAAGAAAAAGGAAAGGAAAAAAAGAAATTCTTTCAGGACATTACATAATATAATATATTTGTACTCTGGTTAGGATACCTCATAGGTTTGGTTTTTGTTGCTGGGTTGTTTGTTTTCTTTTTTTAGTATATGTGCTGCCGAAGCGAGCACTTGTTTGTTTTCTTTTAAGACAGTATCTCACTATGCAGCCCAGGCTGGCCTCAAATTCTTGATCCTCATGCTTGTGTAATAGAAATATAAATACCTGATATAGAGAGAAAACATGCAAATAAAAAAATGTGTCATTGATAGATAACAATGCATGATATACATTGATTCTTTGGCCCTACTTAACTGATTATATTCTATACTGGCTATTTGACTGCTGAACAGTTCTCTCCATTATTTATTGTACAAACAGTGAATCTTAAAATTTCCCTAATAAGGGAGACTTTTCTATATTTTAAATTATTGTTATCTGATGTTAATAAATCTAGGCTGTATGGTCCTTTACAAATATAGCCATTGATGGGCCAGGGATCTAGCTCAGTGGTTTCGCCACCTGCTGCACAATCACAAGGACCCGAGTTTGATCCCCGGTATCAAAAAACAAAAAAAGAAATGTAGCCATTGAAATAAACACTCAGTAGAGAAGGTACATGCTCAGTTTGTCTGAGTTAAAAGGAAAAAATAAACTAGCAGAACAGAAGCTAGAGGGGTTGGGGATTTAGCTCAGTGGTGCTGTGCCTGCCTTGCAAGCACAAGGTCCTAAATTCCTTCCCCTGGACCAGGGAAGGAAAAAAAAAAAAAAGAGCAAGAACTGAAGCTAGGCATGGTGGCGCACGCCTGTGATCCCAACACTCTAAGAGGCTGAAGCAGGAGGCTTGACCCAATACACTGCAGTATACATCCTAATAAATCCTCTTTCAGATGGCATACTTTTACCTATTTATGATTTCTATCTTCACTAGAGCATGCTAAGCTGGTCCATTAAGAGCTGGTAATACTAAAAGCCACTGACACCAAAAGCAGCCAGCAGCTGGAGCTGGTAACACTGAAGATGGTTAGCAGTAGAGATCAGTAGAAAGTTACAGAGAATTGTTGGCAGTCACCCTCTCCAATGGCCAAGAGTTCCCAAGGCCTATAGTAGCTGCTTACTCCAAGAAGCAAGGCAGGATGCTAACCCTAAAAGATCTGAGACTCAAAGCTCAGGGCTGTTAACCCTAAAAAAGATGCACTTTCCCAATTTATGATTTCCATATGATTTAAGCAAGAACCCTCAGCTGATTGGTAAAATCTGGGAAGCCCATACAGGGACCCTGCCCTTTATAGGACCCTGAAGAAGAGGGTCATCAGCAGTAGAGAAATGGCTCAAGAACTGGCCCATTTCTGATTTCTGCCTCATACACAGCTAAGATTCACACCAGTCATTGCTAAGAACAGAGCTCCTTTAATGAAATAAACGATATAATTTAATAAATAATATCTTTCAGAGATATAACAACATCTCACATTTATATAATGAGGCCGTAAGACCTTTATGAATTATAGACACCCAGATATATTGGGAACTTATGGCTTCAAATGCTACAGTTTCAATCATGAGTCAAGAGTAAACAGAAAAACATAGAGATTCACCAGTCCAGATGTCAAAGAGTTGTTCTCTTTCCTGTTGGATGTGAAATTTTGGGATTGAATTCAAAATAGCAATAATAAGCAAAAAAGACCAACAACCAGATTTTCTGTTGTCTCTCATTCAACAGAAAAAAATAGATCTCTATAAACAATTTTTTTTTGTTACCAGGGATTGAACTCAGGACCTTGCACTTGCAACCCAGGTGTGGCGCCACTGAGCTAAATCCCTGGCCCTCTATAAACAATTAATTCTTGTGGGTTTTTTTTTTTTTTTGCTACCAGGGATGGAACTCAGGTCCTTGCACTTGCGAGGCAGGCAGTGGAACCACTGAACTAAATCCCCGGCCCTTATAAACAATTAATTCTTTTTTCTTTTTTTTTTTGTACCGGGGATCGAACTCGGAAACTTGCGCCTTTGAGGCAGGCACCGGACCCATTGAGCTAAATCCTCGGCCCTATAAACAATTAATTCTTGTACAGAGATTGCCAAATGGTCAGACCATAACACTAGATTCCTAATGATTACTGCCACCAGAGGGAACTAAGTTATTGGCCATGTACAAACCAAAGCAAAACTCAAAATTAATGAAGAATAAAATTAATATTAGAAAAATACAGACTCAGCAAAATTCTGGAATCTTTTGGGGTATGTAGTTCAGGCTGGTCTTGAACCCATGTTGTAGCCCAGTCTGGCCTTGAACTTGTGGTGATTCTCCTGTCTCAGCCTCCTGTGTGCTGAGATTACAGGTGTGGGCCACCACTCCTGGCTCACCTTTCCTCTTTTAACTTGTGGGTATCAAGTATTTCGTCTCAGCAACAAGGAAAGTAAGTCAGAACACATGCCAATAGTTTTATTTAACTTTAAATAAGTGAACCATACAGATGTTACAAACCATTCAAAGGAGCATTCAAACAGCAAACATGCTTATAGATCAGGAATATTGAACTTGGAAATGGATGCAAAATTGGCTTTTCTACAGAGGTGGGAGCTCTCCCTTCACTGGATAGATTTCTTGCACATGTGCACAGGCAAGAATCATTTTTATTGCCCTTGGTTTTCTACAAATGAACTTTAAACTCTACAGAGTTCTATAATAGTCTAGTCCCAGATAAAGGCAAATATCTTTTAAGATCAAATAATCTCCCAAACTTTAGTATGCTATTGAAAGAATATTTATCACTTTGCTTATTTCAAAGTGTTAAGTGTCTCCTTCTAACTAGAATTTGCTTGTCTGTTGTTTGTTTTTGGTGGTACTGACAATTAAAAAAAGGGCCTTTACCGAGAACCACAAGTTGCAAATTGAATAGGTCATTTTGTATCAAAAGGTCAATTATGAAGCACCTAGAACTTTTCAACTATAAAAGTATATTCTCTGGGTTCTGCTACGGCCCAGACATTTTTTTTTTTCTATTGTGGGTTTTGATTTTTTTCCCCAGAAATTGGTTTTATTTGATGTACCCAAGTCTTAAGTTTCTCAATAAAGAAAAAAATCTCCATTAAAAAAAGGGGGGGGGGGCTTCACCTGATTCAAACCAGGGTAATAGCCTCAGCACTTAAACATTTTTTTATTCTGGGACAAGTTCTTGCTAAATTACTAAATTACCCAGGCTGGGCTCAAACTTAATCTTTCTGCCTAAGCTTCCCGGAGTTCTGGGATCATAGGTGTGTGTCAGCTCACCAGGAACAAACCAGAGGCTTTAAGGCATGAGCTAGAGGAAAAAGGTTCTGGTGATTCATAGGTCTTGAATTCTGGCCCAGTGTTAATTGTTCACTCAAAAATATATATATATATTTTTGGTACCGGGGATCGAACTCGGTTCCTTCCACTTGCAAGGCAGGTGGCGGAACCACTGAGCTAAATCCCTGGCCCCCACTCAAAAATATTTTATCTATCATTTATTGTGGCCTAGGACAGAACTAGATCAGGTAAATTTTGAAAAGAATGGATCATGGTCCTTGCCCACAAGTTACTCACACTGTTATTATGAAGACAAGACATACAGAGAACTGCAAGTCAAATTTAACTTCACTTTAACTTCAAAATTGCAAATACAATTGGAAAATAGAGCAGTGGGGTGATTAGGGTGGAATTTCAATGTGATTGGCTTTAGAACCTGCCCTGGGAATTGGTGCAGCACACTTATAGGTGTGTCTGGGTGTGTTGTGGAAGCATGGCTTTGGAAGTCTCCATCTGGTCTCTTGCCCCTCCTTCTCTAGCCCTCTTCCCCTGTTCTGCTTCCTGGCCACCATGATGTCTCTTTGTAGCCAGCAGACCATGGGCTGAAACCATGAACAAATTAAATCTTTCCTCCTTTAAATTGTGGGTTTTGAGTATTGTGTCTCAGCAATGGAAAAGCTAAAACAGGCAGTAAAAAACAAACACAGTTGATCATTATTACTTGAGGCTTCTATGTTTGCAAACTTGTCTGCATTTATCAGTAAAATTTATCTGACACCTCCAGTCATTCTCGGACACATACAGAGCAGGGTTGTTGAGTGTGGCTGTTTCTTGCTGGAGCAGAGCAGGACAAGCTTTTCCTTCTTTCAGCCCTCACGCTGTAAACAGCTGTCCTTTCACAGTCTATTTAGTGCCACTTTTCTACTTTTGTTGGGGAAGGAATTCTGGGGATTGAACCCAGCCAGGGCCTTCACACTGAGCTACATCTCAGCCCCTTTTAATTTTGAGACGGAGTCCTGCTAAGTCACTGAATTGCCCAGCCTGGGCTCAAACTTTTGATTCCTCTGCCTCAGCCTCCCACAGCGATGAGATTATAGGCATGTACTGTATCACAGTGCCCAGGTTTTCCACAGTTTTACTAATTTTTTTTTATTGGCATAGATCTCTAGCACAGCTGCCTGATAAGCATGGAAGCCAATGCTATGACACAGTCTTTGCAAAACAAAAGAGCTTTATTGCGCAGCTGAGCTAGCGAGGAGGCCAGGAGCTAACAATTCAAAATCTGCCTCCCCTGATCAATCCTGGTAGTGGAAGAATTCACAGAAAGGGAAAGGAGAGAAGCTGCCTGTTGGCTGGATGACCATATAAGGAGCATATGTTTATTTGGGAGGTGGGTGGCTGTGTTCTGCAGAGGGGACACTGCTGGCTACCACGACAAGCTGGCTTTTCCTGTTCAGGTTCAGCTTGAAACGCCAGTTCCAAATCCTTAGAAGTGCAGTAAAAGGCCGAGAGGCTTTTCCTGGAAGACAAGTGAAGGAATTTCTGACTGGGGAGGCCTCGAGCCCCTCCCCCCTGATTTCACCATTAAGTGTTCCTAATTCAAATGATGTAACTGTCACAAAAATACGTGTGCCAGATAAGGTTTGTTTAGTTATGGGTTGTAGTGCTGTTCGTGCTGAGTTCAGTGTTAATGAATTAACAATAAATATTAAATAAGAAATCTTTAAACACAAACACACACAAAAACAAATTATGTATTGATTGGTTCATCGCCTGATCAGAGGCCCACAGGAACCTAGCCCTGTTTTCCTTATGGTTGAGTATTCCTTAATTCAGTGTTCCCAGCAATTTTATAGAACCTCTGTTGGGAGCAATGCTACATAATTCTACGGAAAAATCATTTGGTTAGCCTAGTTCTCTTGCCTACAGCCAAGCTACAGAATAACTCCAGTTTGGCCTCCGGTCACAACTGAGACTTCAGTGATCCAGTGATGCTGTGATTCTCCAGGACAAGAAACATCCTGGGAGAACAAACATCTGCTCAGTTCCTCATTGTTCTTGGACTGATTAACATCTTGTTTGCGGAGATGTACTGAACTCTCTGCAAGCCTTCCCTTACACCTTGTTTATCCCAATGTGAACTATTGAACTCTCTGCAAGTCATTTGTTACATTTGTTTCTCCCCGTGTACTGAATAAAAGGTGTGGTAAACTGGGGGCTTTGTGTTTGCTGCCCAGAGCAGCAATGATCAGACCCAAAGCTCAGCTTCTTCTCAGTCTCATTTTTCTACCTTTCCTGTAATTCGCCGTGTGCTGCCGTGGCTCGCAGGAGACCAGGACTCACTGCAGAGGTTCTGGTAACGTCCCCTTCCCCTGTCCCCTACAACCTCAACACTGTGAGTAATGAAAATAACTATACACTGAAGGAAAAAGTATATTGCAAAATTAACACAAGGGGAAAAAGGCCTTTCCAAGTGGTGTGCTTTGGGTCTAGATGTCTCCCCAAAGCCTCATGGAGCTTTTTCACAGGTTACTGAATCTAGAGTGCATGATAGATTCCTGGTGCAACGCTAGGCTCTAGGGCACTAGGATTAAGGGTGTGAGTGCTGCCAGTCTGAATAAGACAAAAGGAGCAGAAAGACTTCTTTCGTTGCTTTGCTAACTTCAGACTGCTTCTCAGAACTGCCGCCCCTCTGCCATGTGCCACCCTGCCTTGGGGGCCAGCCCGTTATGGACTGAAACCTAAACAAACTGAGCTAAACAAACCCTTCCTCCTTTAACTTTGGGTCCCGGGTATTTTTTGTCTCAGCAACAAGAGAAAAGTAACTAAGACACCAAGAAATTTATACAATCCTCTACCATATACCCCACAAAAGCAGTGATCCTGCCTCCTGTCTTTATTCTTCCTCAGTGTTTTCTCTCACTCTCCCCTTCAATGTTTTCTGAGAATCTATAGTTTTATACTAGATTTGATAGTGACGGACCCTCAACACATACGTACATTTATAAAATGTATTCTGTGGATGCATTACCTCAAAATGTGTGGGACCACAGTTGCATGGGAACCCAGAGAAGGATAGTTCCTCAACTTGGGCAGCCACCTTTTGAATCTTCCCATTACATTTTTAAAAGAAGGTAAAATTACATACATCATATATAATAAGTATATGTTATATATCCTGGCTCCCATTACATTATAAAATGAGGTAAAATTACATATATCATCTACATCTATCTATATCTATAATTTACCTATACATCTATAATCTTGGCTCTCATACTCTAACCTACCCATAGATCTTAAAAAAGCTGCCCAGACTTTCATTTCTTTCTGTGCCTTTAAGAGGAAAATCAGGAATCTTGCCCTATTCGGAAATGGCTGCCTGGCTTCACATGCTGTGCGCATGCTCTTTGAACGCGAACCGGAGTTTGAAGAGTGGTCTCTTCCTGGGGAAGATGGCGGCTTGGCCAGCGGTGGGACTGCAGCTCCCAGCATGCCTCGCAGCCAGGCCGGGAGCCGGGACTCGGAGTGATGGGGGCCCTGGGGAGCTTTAGGTCGGCGAGCGGGCCGTAAATTTTTTTGTGCAGCGCGAGGCCTGGGAACTGGACGCCGCGGAGGGGAAGATGGAAGCGTGGCGCTGTGTGAGGAGGGGCTACGGCCGCTGTGTGGTGGGGAGAGGCCGGTCAGTAGGGCTGTGACTGGAGGGAGGAGGAAGGGGCGGGCGGCCGCGGTTGGCCCGGGGCGGGGCGGGGCGAGCGCGGAGCGCGGAGGAGGAAGAGGAAGAGGGTCGGGGCCGCGGCCACGGCCGCGGAGACCCCGAGGTCCCGCAGAGCCGCCCGCGCCTGTTTGCCGTGCTGCCGCCCTGAGGCCGCGCGTTCGGCCCGCTCGGCCCGGCCCCGGTGGTTTGTGGTTAGTGGGCGTCCCCGTCTCCCACTCCCACTCTGCTTCCTTGCTTGCCACCTTGGCGACCTCCGACTTCTCGCTCCTTCCGTTCGGATCCATTGGCTGGTTTTCTTTAAATTGACTCACTTAAAATAAATAAAAAAGAAAAGCACTGCGCGAGCTGCGTTAACATCGCCCTCAGTAGTGCCTGCGAAATCTTGGGTTTGATGTTTCCCCCCAATAAGCTTGAAGTACTTCAGTGCTACAAATCCAAAAGTTAAATTGTGTGACTTGTGCAACCTACGAGTCGGAGCACAGCACTATTCTATTCCGTAAGTCGTGGGGATCTGCTTTTGACCCCCGCTGGGCTGGGGCAGGGTGGCAGTTTAGGTCATCAGCGTTTCCTGAGTACCAGCTGTGTGCTAGGCACTGTGCTAGGCACTTGCGAAGAGCCCAGAATGAAAGTAAGTAAGATTCTGGCCCCCAAAGCTCAAAGACATCTGAATAGACAACTGTCAAATACAGAGAATAACTGTTAAGTCTGCTGTATTTGATAGTTTTATATTTCAATATTGTAGTCCGTTTTATATTTCGGTATGGTAGCTTATTAGGATAGAAAATGTACGGACCACGAGCGTAAATTCCTATGGCTTTCAGAGTTATCACAGCAGGACAGAGTGCCCATGTCATGCCTTTAAAGACTTACGATTAAGTTTATTTTAGCAATTTGAGACTAAACTGCAAAGAAATGAAATAAAAATTTAAGTGCTTTCAGAATGAAAAACAGTATATAAAAGTCAAATAATAGTATCTGCAATTCAACAGAATTCTGTTAGTGATAGAAATGCACATTATCTTCATCATCTTAGAGATGTACTTGGAATGAATTCCAGAGGAGAAGATAAGAAATCCTTCTCTGAATCCTAATATTTTGCCAAAATAGTAGAGAGATGACTTCAGCTGCCGTGTTGTTTGAGAACCTGATAGTAACATAGGTATTAAAAGTAATCTTACCACTACTTTGGAGGTGTTTTGGGTGGTAGGTAAATTGATGGTGTTGCTCTGGAGTGTTGAATTCCTAGTAAGTAATCTCTACCCTCTTTCGTTTCCCCCAAGAAGAAACATGCTTTGAAAAACAAAGGTCCACCCACTGGGTAGCAAGGGAAGTAGTTTTGTGAAGTTGTGATAGACTGTTTTGTTACGAGTGTTAGGGGAATATCTATTCTTATTGGAAGAAAACACTGTTGAGATACCTTTTTATTCCCAGCCCAGGCTGGAGGAGAGATTTGCTTTAATTACAGTCTGGTACGTGTTCCACTTTTAAGTATTATGTTTGTTGGGAGTTACAGTTTTCCATTGAGTTTTTGGTGCTGCCAAGCTACTGTGAGTACTTGTCAGATGGTTGGTTAGTGTCTCCACTGGACTGTGGACTTTCTGAGGAGTAGGTGGCTTTTTGGGACTCACCTGTTGAGTATTTAGAATACCACTGGAAGTTGTTTAGGGGAAGAGGATGGAGGTGTTGATGCTAATACCTAAGCCATGGGTGCTTTCCCCTTCATCCTTCAGATTTAGAAGTCAGATTTTAAGTATTAGACGTTATCTTCTATCAAGGAAATGGATCTAGATTTTGTATACTATAGTTGACCAAAGAGTGGTGCCTCAAGGAGTGTATTTATTTCTTTTAGATACCCCATGTTTCCCCATCACTCCAGGAGTCTGGGCGGAGACTGGACTACACCGTGGGAGGATCTGCAGCGGTGCTGCTGGAACAGACATATTTCTAGTTGTATGAGGTGGCCCGGACACTATTCCCGCGCCCCCTACCCATACTTGAGTAGCAGGCATTTCTCACTGAAGTGGAGACCACCTTGTTTGTTTGCGTCTAGAACTCAGTTTCCATACTGTAACTGGAGATCCGGCCACCTGAACCAGACATCCTTGCTTCACCTGTCTAGTTACAGCATGAACTCAGAGGGAGATGAGCCTTCGTCAAAGCGAAGAAAACACCGAGGTAAAGGTGATGGTTATCTTGGATGGCATAGACATAAATGGTAGGCTCAGTTGGAGCTATCATGGTGAATCGTAGGTGTCACAGGCGTTTGGTGTTAGGAAAAAAGAAACTGTTTTTGAAATGAAATATTTATTTTTATTTTCAGTGGTATATTTCAGGCCATAAAAATAGAAGTGACTTTACAGATTGAGTAAGATTGAAAAAGAATGTAGAAAGAGATTAAAACCCTAACTTTTTTTTTTTTTTGGCACCGGGGATCGAATAAAACCCTAACTTTAATATAAGAATAATTTTCATATTCAGCATTTTTTTTTTTTT